>CM040427.1:101161131-102361131 GCA_022702705.1 Papilionanthe hookeriana x Papilionanthe teres
TATAATTAAGTCAAAATTAGAATTAAATCATTAAGTTTAAATCATTAAAATGCTTAATAATTTGATTTGCCCTTTTAAAGCTCTTATTATTATAACTCTTAAATGAGGCATCAAGTGAACTGTTACTTCACTTATAGGATATTCAAATGTTCTAGTTCACTGAGCAAGAGAACAAAACTTAAACTCCTGGATGATTAATTCACTTATATAATTAAATTCTCTTGGACTTAAAACAATCCTAGAGGTATTGAAAAGATGTTTAAGACTCATCTTAAGCACTTCCTTAATATGATGGGATGTTTATAAGAACAATTGAACTTAATTGTTCTTGGGTGAAGAAAGTTATCCTTAAACCAAAACGCAAGAACCTAGACGTCATAAGAGATGATTAGCTATAGGATTAGGACTTTGGTAGACAACCAAATCCTTTCCCTTAGCTTTACCTAGGTACTTGTTGAAATATTTAAATGCCTTAACATATGTTTTAAGTGCAGCTTGGGTTAACTGGAAGACCCTCCAAGTACGCTTTTATTTTATTGCAATCTACTTTATTGCACTGTACTTTACTTTTCTTGCATGATAAACAACTGTTGCATGAAAACCAAAACCTTTAGGATAGTCCCTGAACTGAAACCAAAAATAAATTAAAAGTCATTACAAGATAAAAAAAATCACCGCCACAACATTTCAAAATATAAAGCAACTCAAAATTTAATCACAAACAGAACAACAAAACTACAATTGCAACTAAATTAAAACGTCTCATTGAATGATCGGGAATACCTCGGATGATGTAACCCACGTGTTTCTAATGGGATTTCCCATGGTCTAAATGAAAGTGTGGAACTCATTCAGTTGAGTTTAGCAAATTCATCTGGACTAAGTGAATTCGATGAAAATAACGGTGCTGGGATGACGGAACCGTGGGATCTTAATCAGTTATGTTTAAACAACTTTAAGATTTGTTTTAATTAAAATATTAAAAACACTTGGATTTTAAGATTTCTAAACCAAAACACTTTTCTCATCTCTTGATTTTCACCTTCTAAAACTAAACCTCTGCAACAACAAGGAGCTTGGAGCATAGTGGGCAGCACGGCCATCTTCGTCAGCAAAACAACTCTACATCAGCTAAACATTCCTAGAATTAAATAACCAAGCCATAGGACTTTGAGGTAGTTTGCCTAGTGCAACATAAATCCTCAACCCCTTTTGTTAGGCATTTGCATAATTTTGTTATGCAAATTAAGCCCTAACCGGTCTTAGGACTCCGAGGTAGTCGTTCGGTACGACATAAACCCTCACATCTTCGAGGCTATTTGTATGATTATGTCATACAAATATAAGTCATAATTAATTAAAATTGGCAGGATTGCAACATTAAATAAACTCCCAAATCTAAACCAAACGATAGGATAGTTTGGAAAGTTGCCAAGATTCTTCTTGGATCCTCAGCTTCTCCTACTTCTCATTCTTTAGATTCTCAAAATAAACTGTTCCGAATTTGAGCTAATCTCTATTGAAATTTCCAAAACCCAATCCTTTGAAAACCTTAAACTTTGAAATTCTTGAAAGCAAAACCACTGATCATTATCTAGAGTTTTCTTAAATGATTCCCGTCATTTAGTATGTAATTAACTATAGGGGCTTGCCCTTATAGGGAACTTTAAGAACCCAGGTAATATAAACCCTGCTTAATTCATTTATATTAAGCTGGGGAACTTGTCGGCTTATAAAATTGGTTCGCAGACCAAACGGATGTCACAAATCTTCTAGTTTATTTAATCGAGCCCCATCGCCAAACAGTGTGTCGATTCTTCGGGATAGATACATGGTTTGTGATGCGGTGCTCGTTTATATAAACTATTTGGGATGTGAGATCGGTTTGATATTTCATATCTTAAAATTTTCAAACTCAAAAATCATTTTCAAAATCAAATACTACTTTCTAAATTATATGTATATTTAAATTAAATTAAAAATTCGCCGACAACTTCCGTTAAGGGACCCCTTTTCAAAACACATACAAACCTAAAAATATGTCGATAACTTCTGGCGACTCCGCTGGGGACGAGTTCCTCTCTCCATTTTAATTAGATGGTTTTGCTTTCATAAATCGATAGTGGGTCCATATCCCTAGTGGACTAAGACTATCATTCTCCCGTTGACATACTACGTTCATTTCTATCTTGAACAGGTATAGTCAATTTCTCTCGGATTTAGGAGCCACTGTTTAGACACCCCTAAACAGAGAGGTTCCGAGATCCTTTTACCTCTTTTCTAAGGTGGGGTGGACCCCTAATAGGTGTTAGCTTAGGAGCAGTCCTTCGAGTTGAGAAGTCTTGCATAAGACTTTCTCTTCCTTTCCAATTCTAAATCGGGCCCTTTACCTTTTCTATAACATTTTTCCTTTAATCGTTTTGTTTCTAACAAACGAACTACCTAATAAACAACCTCTTTTATAAATCACAAATGCACTAACATAAACGAAAATGTGTTCGGACTTTTTCTTTTTCGTCCTAAACTTTACGAAGAAAGGAAGTATAATTCGGGACTAACATTCGGAATCTGCCCTGCAGAAAATGGATGCCCCAAAGTTAATATTCTCCTTCACCAATGGACTGGACTTCGATGTTTACAAGGATGAGCTGCCCGACAATGGGATCATCCGTTTTGGACAAGGATTTGGCAACACATATGTCAAGATCACTGACGTCACTCTCTTCACACTAATGGACAAAATGTCAGAAACTGAAGAATCTGTGATTGAATTCAACCTGAAGTCAGCTCAAGAGTTCCCTCCCCTGCAAAGGGTTCCAGCTGAGAGGAATACTACTGTTCGTAGGAGGACTGTTGTCTCTACCCCCACCGGTCTAGTCGTCTCTGAACCTACCCCAGCTCTCGCTAAACTAAAGGGGAAGGAAGTCCAAGTTTTTAATGAGCCTGTTACCGTGGAGGGTACAGATCTCCCTGCGAGACCTTCTATTTTCGAAATTGGGTCCAGCTTAAGGGTTCCACCCCTAACATGGACTCAGAGGAGAAACAGAAGTAGAAAGATTGCCAGAAAGGCCAGAGCTGCCGAAGTCACTTTCTTAGAAGAGATCCCTGAGTACACACCATTGACTGAGTACATACCATTGCCTGAGTATACACCGCTTTTGGAAGGAAGTAGATTCCATCCCCTCTCTGCCGTAGGTGACGAGGAAAATGTCCGCAAGATTGCTTTTACATTACCTCAACCCGCGTACTATAGCAACAACCGAAAGAAAAGGGCTAGGATTACACCATTTGATCGACTGCAGACTGTGATAGAGAAGTTAGCAAAGAAAGAGAAATGTCCTGTATCGTGAGATTTTAAGAAGGATAGGGCGGGTGACGACCAAATCCCGTCTTGGGCCGCGAGTAGAACCCTTTAGCGCCACGGAAAAGCCAAATAAGAAGATGAAAGCTAGTCCACTCGTTGTTGTTTCAGGTTTACGGATCGGTGAGGACACCACCTTCCGACGATTCAGCCGACGTACCATCCGCTCCTAGGCCTTCGGCTGCTAGAAGGATGGTATGGCGTCCTACTACCGGCCAATTATGACCGAAACAACGACCCGAAAGGAAAGTCTCGTCAGGAGACTCGAGTCCGAAGAGAGCGCCACTGAGATGAAGGGGACTCCCGAGAAGGAAATCCAACAACCATCGCATGATAACTGCGAAACCGTACGAAAAAGACCATTGGAGGACGCTATGGAAAAGCTAAGAACCGACATTCAATGATTAGCAAGAGAAAGAGAAGAAAAGTTTGGAGATGAAGTCGATTCATCGGAATTCATGGATGACGAATATGTGGAGATCAACATGGTTGAGACACGAGCATCGTCAGCTTTGCAAGGTGCTCCGGCAACTGTAGAAAGAGATGAACCGGAAATGTTAAGAGCACAACTTCGAGAAAAAGATGATACAATCTCTCAAATGGTGAAAAGGATGGAAGAGATGGCTGCAGCCCTAGCCACTCTTCAGAGTCAGGTTCAACCCCCAAGAGAAACGCCTATAGAAGTTTTTCATATGACAGACAGAGGAAAAGAGATTACATCCGTTAACGGAGATGATCAGCCGAAGAAAGATTCTACCCAGAATATGATTCCAGAGAAAGACATCAAGAGCATGGTAGAACAGCAGGTGCGAGAAGCCTTAGCACAGTCTAAGAGCGGAGCATCTATTCAGACGGGTAGACCTTACCCCGAAGAATTTGATGCTTGTACAATACCCAAAAGGCTTCGTACCACCTCTCGTTCAAGACTTTTGATGGTACCGAAACCCTCGACGGCATGTTGCACATTTTCGCGCTAGTTGTTGCAACGCCGGTGGAAGTGACGCCTTACTCTTCCGACAGGCTTCTCGGCGACTCGTCGGGGATTGCCTTCGATTGGTACACAGAGTTACCGAACAGTTCGGTAAAGACATTTTTATAATTAGAGAACCTCTTCGTGAAACGGTTTGCCGGAGCTCAACACCATATCACCATCGGTGATCTAGTGGTGGAGAAACAGAAACCGAACGAAACTTTAGTGGACTACATACTTCGATGGAGAAATCTAAGCATGAAGTGTGAGCCACAACTACAAGAGCAGCATGCAGTCGGTATCTTGCTTAAAAGCATTCACGGCCCGATAGCACTCCTCCTTAAGGGATTTACGATTAAGACTTTCGAGAAGTTGTTAAGCAAGGCCGGAAGCTTGCAAGAGGAAGCGAAACAACTAAGTTTCGTCGACAAGACAGACAAACAGAAGCCTGTGAAGACATTTGAAATGAAATCCGGGATCGTCGCGGCAGTAGATAAGGGCAAGCAGCCAATGCAAATACAGCGTGAGCGAACTGCGAGTCCCGACGTATCAGCAACCACGACAGAACTACCAACAACCTCGACCCGGTTATCAGCCAACTCAACAGTATGAGCAATCGCCTCACCCGCAGCGCACGTTAAAGGAGCTTATAAATAGAGAATATCCGTTCAAGAATGAGGCAGTGCCAAAGATGTTCCGTAGTTTGATGAAGACTTCGGATTTTCAACTGCCAGAACCCAGGAAGCCAGAAGAAGTCAATAAGAAAGATAATCCCATCTATTGCCCTTACCACCGGATGCTCGGGCACAAGATAGAGGATTGCATTACCTTCAAGACTTGGCTCTACGACAATCTCCGAAAAGGGAACATAACGATTCCAAAGGAATACATGAAGGAACCCCAGAAAGGCGGTTTCATCAATGTTATTTCAACGGATCCTATTGTTCCTATAGATCCCTACATGACGAATGATGGATGGAGTACCGCTTGGACGAAGTCATCGAAGAAAATTTTGGATCGCATACAAACCGCTTCGGTGCATGCTTCGATTCAAAGTTCAAAACCTGTCAAGCTGGCGCTATCGCTTGCGATTGAAGAACCACCCCTGGAAGAAAAGATCGTAGAAAAGAAGGAGATCGTAGAAGAAGAAAAGACCGAGGCTCTTAAGGCTAGACTAGGGGCTGCTTATCATAGGATGGTTGTTTCCGATTCGGGGGAAAAATTCCTCGAACCTCTAACTCTGTATGATTATTTGCTCGCTCCGGCGGGATCTTATAATGATAAGAGTTATGGCGTTGGCTACATTTTGACTCTTTCTAACGATTACAGAACTAACGACAACCAACATATTCCGGATCTCGATTCCGATACAAATAATAATTCTCAAATCATACACAACCTTGACAATCACGATGACAAAGAAGACATTCACCAAGAAGGCTACGAAAGTTCAACGAGCAATGAATCTATTTGTGAATTTCGAGGAACTCCAATCACAATAGAGTTAGAGCTTTTGGATTCCGAAGCGACTCTAGAAGAACCTGTCATGCCGATTCAAAAGGAGACACCAGTAAACTCAGTACCAGATTCAGAAGAAATCACAGAAGTCAACTTAAGGAGCGGAAGGGTTCTACCTCCTAGAATGGGTCCAAAAGACAAAGGAAAGCAGGTGGTTGTTCGAGAAGAATCAACCCCGACAGGAAGAATTGCCCATTCGGGAAGAAACTGAAACACATGGTAACAAAGTGGACTATAACGTGCTAGCCCATCTTAGGAAACTACCAGCCAAACTGAGCATCTACGACGCTCTCATCTTATCAAAAGTGATGAGGGAAGCTCTGATCAAGGCCTTACTTGATCCAGAGAATTGTTTAGCTCAGATGGCCGGAGATTCCTTAGACGAGGTTTGCTCGTTAGAGGAACAGCGAGGTGTTACCTTCACTGACAGATGATCTACTACTTGGGACGCTCGATCACAACCGACCGTTGTACATTTCAGTCACAATCGGAAAGTTTACGCTCTCCAGAGTATTGGTGGATCCAGGAGCGTCAATCAACATAATGAATCTTCGGACGCTAGCATACTTGGAAATTGATGCTCGCGAGCTTGAAGCGGACAAGTTGTTACTAAGAGGATTCAACCAGAAAGGAGAAAGAGCCCTCGAATCAATAACGTTTTTGATGAAGACCGGTGATTTAGTAAAAACAACCACAAAATTACATATAATTGATTCTGAAACATCGTTCAACGCACTACTGGGCCGACCGTGGATACATGAGAACCGGATGGTACCGTCGTATCTGCATCAGTGCATAAAATACTATGATGGAGGAGAACAGTGCATTAAAGGTGACTTGCAACCTTTCTCCATACATGAATTGGAATTCATGAAGTTGCAGCCTACTACGCGCCTCCAAAGAAAAAAATCTTCTCCAGAAATACCATGCCAAATGAAGCAAAAGAAGTTCAAGACGACGAAGAACTCGAAGTTCTAGTCCAACGATCACTCACCACTCCCTTATGGCGAGATGGTGAAGGTTTCTTCACAACTTGCACCCGAGGTCGAGGCCGGGGACGAGGTCGTGGCAGAAACGTTGGGACAGTTGGACAGAAAAAGCCGGTAATCAACGTGAATTGGGAGAACAGCTCTGAAGAAGAAGAAGAAATCAAGAAAGAAGCAGCTACAATAAACCAGAAGAAACCACAATTCAAGATCTCCCTCGAAGAAGAAAAGAATGAAGAATATAAATCAATGTACGAGAAGATTAACTACCATGTACACACTATGGCCCTGACCCCGATCCAGTCTAAGAAGATCGAGGGTATGGTGGTCAAGGAAGTGCATGGCGGTGGTGTTAAACCAATCAAATTTTACCGTGGTACTTCTTCTTCCAATAATGAAAAAGATGTACAATTTGAAGATGTCACTTCTTCCGAATTAATGGAATTACCTTTTGAGTGGTACTCTCCCTGTGTTCAAAATTTAATTCAACGTGGTGTCTTACGTCGACAATGGACAAAGGGTCAATCACAACATTTTGAAAGACTATGGAACAATGCCGGTCGGCCTCCCAATTCAAAACATGGTCTCGGATTCAGCACAGTAGGTTTAGTTGACGATACGGAATTTTGCTTGGTTGTCACTTGCAAGCCTAATAAAGACTGCTTGGAAGCTTCAGAGGACCTCGAAGATCTACCAATCGGAGATGCTCCACCGTAATTCGAAGAAGAAATCAAATCTACAATAGACGAGTTAATGAAAGTTAACTTAGGTACTAGCGAAAAGCCTAGACCAACCTTTGTTAGCTCCTTACTCAATAAAGAAGATTCCGAGGAAATGATCAAGCTATTAATGGAATTCAAGGACTGTTTTACTTGGAATTACGACGAAATGCTAGGATTAGCTCCAGAAGTCGCAGTTCACAAGTTAGGAGTAGATCCCACTTCTGTTTCAGTCAGACAAGCTCCCAGAAGAATGCATCTAGAAATTGAACAACTAATAATAGCCGAAGTTAAGAAGCTAATCGACGCTAAATTTGTCCGTGAAGAACAATACCCTACTTGGTTAGCCAACGTGATACCAGTTAGAAAGAAAAATGGTCGAATCGGAATCGCGTAGACTTCGAGGATTTAAATAAAGCATGTCCAAAGGATGAATTTCCACTGCCAATCCCAGAACTTATGATCGACATTGCTTCAACACATGAAATATTTTCATTCATGGATGGATCATCAGGATACAACCAGATAAAGATGGCACCAGAAGACGAAAACCTCGCAGCTTTCAGAACGCCGAAAGGAGTGTATTGCTACACAGTAATGCCATTCGGACTAAAGAACACAGGAGCAACATATCAAAGAGCAATGACAAAGATTTTTGATGATCTCATTCACAACCAAGTCGAGTGCTACGTGGACGATGTGGTCATCAAAAGCAAACTGAAGAAAGATCACCTGTATGATTTGAGAATTGTTTTCGAGCGACTAAGGCAATACAACCTTAAGATGAATCCCTTAAAATGCGCCTTTGGCGTCACCTCCGGGAAATTCTTAGGATTTGTTGTCCGACATCGCGGAATCGAAATTGATCCGGAAAAGATTAAAGCTATCTTAGAGATGCCGCCTCCCAAAACCTTAAAACAGCTACGATCCTTTCAAGGGAAGTCGGCATATCTTCGACGCTTTATCTCGAATTTGTCAGGTAGGTGTCAGCCCTTCTCGGCATTAGTTAAAAAGGATGTCAAATTCGTTTGGGAAGAGAAATGCCAACGGGCCTTCGAGGACATTAAGCAATATTTAATGACACCTTCTGTCTTAGCAGCCCCAGTCTCAGATAGACCGTTAATACTTTATACCGCGGCTTTAGACGACTCTCTCGGAGCCCTGCTAGCCCAGGTCAATGACGAGGGAAAAGAAAATGCTCTTTATTACTTAAGCCGTCGTCTAATCCCGACGGAAGTAAAGTATCCTCCAATTGAGAAGCATTTTTTGGCCCTGATCTTTGCCGCACAGAAACTCAGGCATTACATGCTTTCTCATAAGATCAACCTTATTTCGAAAGTTAATCCGTTGCAATATTTGATGACCCGACCGACACTTTCTGGCAGACTTGCCAGGTGGTCGATGATACTATTGCAGTTTGACATAACTTTCGTTCCTCTTCGCGCCATAAAGGGACAAGTACTAGCTGACTTCCTTGCAGCACATCCTTTACCGGCAGATTCGCCTCTCGATGATGACTTGCCAGACGAACATATAATGAGCCTAGAAGACACCGATGATCGACGTTGGGAACTATACTTCGATGGAGCGTCCTCAGCACAGAAAGACAAAGAATCGCAAACGATAGTGCCCGGTAAGGCAGGAATCGGACTAATCTTTATAACACCGGAACGGGGGATGTTAAGATACTCCTACCACTTAACAGAGCCGTGCACAAACAACGAGGCAGAATATGAGGCCCTCATAATAGGACTAGAACTAACCATTCAAATGGGAATAATGGATATCAACATCTACGGAGATTCTCAGTTGATCATTCAACGAGAGTTGTCGGACAATACGGAATTTTAAAGCCAAGACTCGAGCAATACTTTCAATATGCCATGAAACCGTTGGAACAAATTCGAATGTAACAATCTACAAGATCCCCGGAAGAGAAAATGCTCTCGCGGATGCACTAGCTCGCCTTGCAAAAGAATTTGCTCGCTTACAAGATGAGTCGGTTGAAGTGTCGGTTCAAGGATGACAGGTCCTATCACGACTCGACATGGATATGATACGTAAATCGAAAAAGTAGAGGAATCGATTGCAGCGAGTGACGGAAAACACAGGAGATTGGTGTCAACCGCTAATAGACTACCCGCAAACGGGTAAATTACTGAAGGATAAGTCATTAGCCCATCAAATCAAGAAAAGAACTCGTCTTACGCATTAATAAACAATACGTTATACAGAAGGTCTTTTGACCAGATATGGCTAAGGTGCCCGAGCGGGTCCGAAGCTCGTGAAATTGTCAAAGAGGTACACTCGGGACTTTGTGGCGCTCATCAGTCGGGTCCGAAAATGAAAATGAAAATTAAAAGACTAGGGTACTACTGGCCCTCAATGATGACCGACTGTATGAAAGTCACCAAGTGCTGTCACCAGTGCCAAGTGCACAGAGTGGTTCTACACCAACCTCCAAATGTGCGACATCCGACAATTGCTTCGTGGCCATTTGAGTGTTGGGGCACAGATATAGTGGGTACGATAAAACCGCCTTCTTCAAGAGGACATCGCTTCATCCTTGCAGCTACAGACTACTTTTCTAAATGGGCAGAAGCAGTTCCACTCAGAGAAGTAAAGGCACACCACGTGCTATAGTTTTTGAAAAATCAAGTTGTATACCGTTTCGGAGTACCGCGCAGAATCATTTCAGATAATGGGTCTGCATTCAAAAGTACAAAGATCAACAATTTTGTCAGAAGACACGGGATCGATTGGCGATACTCAACGATCTACTACCCAAGAGCAAACGGCTTGGCCGAGGCTTTTAATAAAACTCTCGTTCAGATTTTAAAGAAAACCTTTGATGACAACAAGAGGAATTGACACGAGAAGTTGTTAGAAGCCTTATGGGCCTACAGGACGACCTTCAGGACTCCTACTCAGTCTACGCCTTACGCTTTAGTATACGGGTCCGAGGCAGTGTTACCATTGGAAGTCCAGCTTCCGTCTTTCAGAATTGCAGTTGCAAATAAAATCACTACAGAAGAAAATTCCAGATTACGACTGGAAGAACTGGAAAGCTTGAAAGGGAAAAGACTTGCAGCGCAGCAAAATTTGGAACTGTACCAAGCTAAGATGATCCAGGCCCATGATAAACTAGTCCGCCCAAGAACTTTCAAAGTTGGTGACTTAGTTCTTGTTCTCAGAAGACCTATTCTTGCACATCGCAAGATAGGAGGTAAATTTGAACCGACTTGGGAAGGGCCGTTTGTGGTCGAGACAGTCTACTCAGGAGGCTCCTACAAACTTGTGAATCGCCGAGGAGAACGACAAATGCTTCCAATCAATGGACGGTATTTAAAGAAGTATTACGCAACTTGATGTTTCGAAGGGTGGCCTCTAAAATAGAGTCTTATACCTAGAAACACGGGTGAAGCAATCACTTTGTGACTGGGTCCGAACCCAAAAACATAAAAAATGGATAAAAAAAAATCATTAAAAAAAAATATGTGCTAAAAATGAAATATGTGAAATCATAATAATAAAGTTTTACCCTTCATTTCAAATCAAATCTTGTTCCTGATCTTTCTTCATCTTTTCCTACTTTCCTTAAAAATTATAATTAAAATAAGAGAATAAGAATCTTCAGTGATAAGTATTTTCTTAATGTTCTTGTTCTTAGTACAGCCCCTGATCCTTTCCTTGTCTTCTTCGCAGGGAAATGTTGAACGGGCGGTTGGTCCTAAACTTTAAAAATGGCGCGAGTCTCGCACTCGATGAAAAGAGGGAGAAGGATGGAGCAGGTGATAGAAATTGATTCGACTTCACACCGACCGATCTACGATATGAAGAAAATGATTGGGTCCCAGTGGATCGAGAAGAGCTTCATAGCCACACAGTGATGAAGATGGGTGGCCCAAGCCACCAATCCAGCAACAAGAAAAGAAAGACAAACACCGAGGAAAGCAAGAAAATCAAGTCTGTAGTTGCCACGGTAGAGGGCAGGCTTGTTAGCGCCGCGCCCGCAGAAATTCAAGGGGTAAGGAGAGCTACTCTCACTGCTACTCAAAGAAGGAATAAGAATCGCCGTATCCGCAAGATGTTGACTAAACTAGCAGCAGATCAACACGAGGAAACAACCACCTTCGCCGACACCCACATTTCAAAGATACCGGTTCATCAGGAACCTGAAAAGAGGAAACAAGCTCCGAAAACAATAGAAAAAATAAGGGGAACTCTAAGAAGATCAGAAATAGAATCAGTGCCTCGACACCGGACAGAGATACCATATCTGAAGAACCTTGATGTCCCGACAGAGAAAATCCCCGAGGAGCCAAGGTATGTAGGAGAACGTGACGGGATTGAGCCATACATCCCGCAATACGTTACTAGGCCTCGTCACTTGCAGATCATCCCAGAATATGAACTAGAAAGAATGCAAAATGTTGAGAAGAAGACTTTCGAATACTTTGAAAGGATTAGAGGCAAAAGAATCAACATTTTGGAAGGCCTCGAGTTACACACAGGTGTATTCTCGGAATACGAGCAACGTACCGATTGTAGATTGCATCTTAGAACTTCGGAAGATGGGTCGAGCGAGGCCGTCCGAGAGAAAAGACTTATTCGGAACCCCGGAAATGGATGCCAGGGAAAGGAAGAGTCACAATACAATGCGGATGTTGCTATAACTTTGCAGAGGACAGAAAAGGAAATCCACCAGGGATACTCCGTCACGGTGACGTGGATCCAATGCCGAGGATAATTAAAAGAATGGTGAAAAAAATGATAACGTGGAGGGTATTGCCAACAGACTGCATACCCAACAATTACATCATTAACATTTATCAGAAGGGCGCTGCATACCTCCACACATAGACCACCATGACTTTGTCAGACCTTTCTGCACAGTTTCGTTCGTCAACCAATGCAATATCATGTTCGGATCTGACCTCTGAATAGCAGGCCCGGGTAAGTTCTGAGGGCCGGTGGAGATACCACTTATGGTAGGTTCCGTCATGATATTACAAGGAAACGGAGCGGACATCGCAAAACATTGTATACCGGGAGTACCAGTGGAGCGGATCTCCATCACTTTTAGAAGGATGGACGACAGAAAGGCGCCTTACCACTTCCAGCCAGATCCAGAATTGGAGAGTCTCTGGCCTTACGAGCTGTGAGCTACACGGGAAATAACACACCTCCAATGCACATCCATGCGGCATTCCTGCCAAGGATGGCTTGGAAGGTGATGTTATTGACCGTGTATCTCATTATTCAGACATGGATTTTTAACAGATACTTTTTGGATGGATCAACAAGAATCATACATAGTCCGTTTTGAGTCATGGATTGTATGAGAAATATTTCAGATCGAGTTGTATGATGTATCTTCAACAAGATTGGAATGAAAGTGACCATGTCACATTTTGCCTTCACCTCTTTTTGTGCAAATTGACTGGGAAACGCCATTAGAGTTAAATGAACTTTAAACAAAGATCAGAAAAGAAAAGAGAAATAAATAAGAACCGTTCTTAGAAATCCAAATATTCAAAGGAACTTCAAATCCACATGAACACCAAATAAAATTCACGTGAACATCAAATAAACAACAAAAATAAAATTGGATCATTAAAGGACAAACAAAATGAAAATGAATCTCAAATGGAATTACAATCTCAATCCATCTCTTTCAAATCCTTCAATTCTTCCCCAGATCATATGATTTGGAGTTCACCTCCGTTTCCATTCCCCAGCAAGAGTTCAGGAACCTCCAGTCTTGGAGAAATAACCGATACTCCCCAGGGGAAGTTCTTCTACTTTGTCCCAAGTTTATCATTTGGGAATCTGTGTTGGTTTTGTTGATCTCTTCGGTCAACACCAATACGCACGGTGTGCTCCGTCAGCACAACACACCTATTGGGGGTCCATTTGTTGACATCATTTTTAATGAGGTCTTCTCTTCCCTCTTTAGTGTTTAGGATCTAGCCTTAGGCTTTTCCTTTGACTATCTTAGAGGACTAGAATTGGGACCCATCCCTTCGAAATTTAAACCACTTCTTGTCTCCCTGCAAAACCCACAAGCTTGATTGTAGACCCCTAATCACCTAGAGGGTTGAGATCAAATGTGGAGGTTTAAAGGATGAGTTCCCTATAGGACTCTTTTGCCTTAGGACTACCCTGGGTGGCCTGGTCTGGTGAGGGTTGACTTACACACTCACTACACTCACACTCTACACTCTCACACACACAATCCAAATCCTAAAACCAGACCTATACCCAACTTGACTCCTTGACTCATGTAGGTAATTCATATGGAAGGACCTTAACCCCTAAGCCCCTGACTAAGAGGGTTAGGAACAACATAGTGAATGCCTCCAATGAGTCCTCTCATGGCTCATATGGGCTTAATATGGCTTCATGGCTCAACCAAAGTAATTCCATTTCACTCACATTTGATCAATCTTCATTCTTCCAAAATTTCAATTTTTGACCCCGGGGACCCTACACCCATCAAACCTACCATAAGCCATTGAAATTGCCCATATTTTCCAAAATCTCCAAATCACCCAAAATTCCTCAAAACCAATCCCAAACATTTCCACATCACTCAAATTGATCATCCATAGCCAAATACACCAAAATTTCCAAAAATACCCCCCAATACACTCCAAATACACTAAAAATACACTTTTGGCCAAACTTTTATAAATTCCAAAAATTCCCAGAAAATTCAAAAAAATCCAAAATATTCTCAATTTCATTTTGTTCAACTACACAATGGGCCAATTTTGAAAATTCACCCCACTTTTACCAAAACACCTAATTTGACCCATTTTTAACCTCAAGTGAGCCCAATGTCAAACCAAATCAACCCAATTGACCCCAATTTTGGTCCAATACAATTCTAAACTTCAATTAAATATCCCTAATGTCAATCTAGACCAAATCCAAGCCCAATTTGATTGACATTTGAATCCAATTTCACTTTTGACCTTAAAGCCCAATTTGGACCCATGACCCAAACTTAGCCCAAACTAACCCAATTTAACTTCGATTGACCCCAAACCATTTCTAAACTTTCCCTAACATCCCCACAAACAAAACACTAACATGATTTTCCCAAAATTTGAACCTAAACTCCACCCAAATCCAACACAAAGCCAAAATTCCAACTTTTGACCTAAACCCAAACGTAACCCAAATGGGCCCAAATCCCAAAATTAAAGCCCAACCAAAGTTGAAAACTGTTTGTAGTACCCACATAAACATTTCCCAACATTAATTTTACATCAATTTCAACCCTAGCCCAACATTGGCCCAAATTAGCCCAATTTGACCTATATTGGCCCGTTTAACAAAGAAGCCCAAATCCAACCCAATTCAAGCCCAAACCACCTCAAATTTATTTCAAATTAATCATGACACATCTCTAAACCAAACCCAACAATTATTTGGCCCAACCTTTTACAAAATTCCCATCCATAAATTTATTTTAAAACCTAAAGCCCACTTCCCTAGGCCTTCCCAAACAGCACACTCCAAAATGATTCCAAAAGCCCAAACTTCATGCTAAAGCCCATATGACAAATTCTTCTCATCATACCCTTAATTGAAATCATCCCTAAGTTCTAATTTAGCCATCAAATTTTTCTAAATTAAGCCATATGCCAAATCCTATCAAATCACCCCTAAATTACCAAAATTCTTAAAAACCTATTTCATTAAAGTTGACTTAGCTTCTTCTAAGCCAAAGGTGAGCCATGAAGCCATGCATGAGCCACATGGGAGCCATGAGGGCTTTGGGCACCTCACCATACCCATGATAGGAAAGGAGGGAGGCTCTTTCCATAATTCCTAAAAGTCATTAGCCTTAATCATGTCTCCCTTAAACCCAAATTTAATTTAAATATTCTTAGAAAGGGACCTCACCACCTTTGACCTGCTAACCCAACTCATTCCCTCAGCCTAAAACCAAGTCATGGGAAGGTGAACCCAACCCGAATGCATGAGTTGATTAAATTGAGCCAAAATTAGCCATGCCCCCATTCCATTTTGATCCAACCACTTTACACTTGGCAACTGCCAATTGAATACACAAAACCCCAGCCCTGACTCACCTGAACCTGAGGGTGACCCATGCCTGCCGGCCAGCCGCCTGGATCGCCGGAAAACACCACACCCGAAAGCACCATGTGAGCCTAACATTGAAATTCTCCCCTGCTGAGCTGCCCCATGCCCAATGGCCACCATGGCTGTTCTTCTCTTCCCCTGAGCAGCTGATCCAAGCCTTCAAACCCCCCTGGGAGGCCCTCCAGCCTCTCCTATTTAAACCCCACCTCTCTCGGCCATGGAGGAGGCTAAAAAAAACCTTGAGGAAACTCTGCCAAAATTACTCCAGACTCTCCCCCACACCTAGAGCACTTGATCCCCACTGAAATCCCCTTGCCATTTCCTCTCTGTAAGCTCAATTTCAGAGTTGAAATTTAAGCCCAAAACCAGGACACTTCACCACAGTGAGTCAATCCACAAATTGATTGGCTCTACACCTTCACCAGACCAAGAGGAGAAGTTTCCCAGTATAAGCCCCTTCACCAGGCCAGCCATTGCTTCCAGCCTCCAAGCTTTGTGATCGAGCCGTGGTCACTTTTGTACCTAGGCAATTCACCGGGCCACGGGACTTCATCCGGAGCTTGCTTGGACCCAATCGAACGTGACACAACTCTCAGATCGAAGCTTCACTTCTCTGAGCAAAGGTATGAACTCTCTCTTCTTCCCGAGCTTCTGGAGATTCTCCATTTGATATGAATCGATTTCAATGCATGTTTACCGTATGGATGTGTTCGTCTCTTCAAGACGAATCCATAGAGCATAAGAACACAAAAATTCGTTGAGAATCGAGTGAGTTCTTAGGGTTTTAGTGTGGACGGTCACGGGTGCACACCAGTCGTAGACGATGACCAGGAGCCGTCGGATCGAGCGTGTATCGAGCGATTGGTCGAGATCGAGCCGGACAGCGCAATGGTACATGAACCGCGGGCCCCTGGAGAGCTGAGTCGGATGGCGGCGTCGAATAGGAATGCGCCGCGTGGGCGTTCGGAGCTGCCGAGGATTGCGTGGCACCGCGTGGATAAGTAGATAAATAGGGATTTTCTTATTTATTAAATACCAAGAACTTAGAAAATCCATAACTTTGTGTAGAAAAATCTTAAAAATAAAATAAAAATACCCCCTTGCTCAGTGATCAGAGGAGAATAATGTGGAAAAGCAATCAATTAATTTCATCAATTATTTTATTTTTAATAATTTATTTACTCTCTGCATTGTTTTAATTCTTCATTTGCATAGACAATTCACCATGGCATGAGACTATAGGGCTTTTAAAGCCTCTAAACTTGGGAACATTCCCTGAATTTTCCAAGGTCAAAGGCCATCCCTATGAGAAGTTATTGATTTTTCAATTGCATGTTACTGTTTTTAAACATTTTAATTCCAATAATTAGCATATTGAGAAATAAATTCTAGGAAAATTTGGTGATGTTTCTTATGACCAGAGGAACCTAGGAAAAATAAGTTTTGAGTTAATTCACTTGGAATAACCCTATTTGGTCTAAATACCCAAAATTGAATTTTAATTAATTTGGGTTTACTACACATCAAATTAACTTAAAAAAAATTCTCCACTGATCTTTGGGATTAGAGGAATATCTCATAAAAATTTGAAATCAATTGGACTTGATTAACCCCACCAAATGGGTTGATTAAGCCTCTTAAGCAAAATGGGTAAAATTAAACTTTAAAAATTCATAACTCACAAAATAGTTTTCAAAAATTCACAAAAATAGTTTTGAAGCTTCTCTGATATCAGAGGAACTTAGAAAAATTAAAATTGTAATTTGCTAAAAAAGTTGATTTTTATCATTATTTTAATATTTTTAATAATTAAAAAATAATAAAAATCATAAAAATATTAAAAATCACAAAAATGTCACATTTTGAATTCTAATCACTTAGGAACAAACCAAATATTTTTCTTAAGTCCCTAGGATAAGATATTGAATTTTAAAGGCTTAATGTAATTTTAATATTAAAAAATGTATTTTCCAACCTTTTCACTAAAATAAATATAATAAATCAAAGAAAAATCAGAAAAAATATAAAATTTGTCTCTCTGGACTCCTTGAGGTTAGAGAGATTTAAGAAAAATATAAAATCCATTTTTCAACTTTAATTTTATTTTAAAATTAATTAATACTCCAAAATTCAAAATAATTCTAATAAATAAAATATAATTCAAAAAATCACTAAAATTGGTCCAAATGGTCCTCTAGTCATTAGAAACTTCCCATAATTTTCTTAAGGACAGAAACATTTCCTTGGTCATTTTATTAAATTTTCCTTGAAATCCCCTATTTTCCACTAAAAATAATTACATAAATAAATTAAATACAGAAAAATCACATTTTCTCCTCTAATGTCTTAATTGACATGTAAGTGAGGTTAAATAAAAATTTCAAGTTCATTTGAGCTTAATTTAGTGAGTTATAGAATTATTAAGCTTGAAGGGCAAAATGGTAATTAAAAAATTTCAACCTTTAATTAAAATTTTAGGATTAATTAAAAAGTGGAGGGTAAAATATTTGATTTTAAAATGATTTTTGGATGATTGAAACTTAAATGATTGAGGGTAGAAACCCACTAACCATTTCAAAATTAATTAAAATAAAACTTTAATTAATTAATTAATTGAAATTTTGGGAGAATAATAGAAATTGGAATTATTAAAGTAGGGATATTATTAAGAGGATATTTATTCTTTAATTTAAAAATCCCTAAATAAATCACTTCAATAATACTTAATTCTTAATTAAAAATTAAAATAGTAATCCAAATTAAAATTAAACTAAAATTAAATTAAAATTAAATTGAAATCAAATTAAAATTAAATTAAATTAAATTAAAATTAAATTAAATTAAATTTAAATTAAATTAAATTAAAATTAAATTAAATTAAATTAAATCAAATTAAAATTAAATTAAATTAAAACTAAATTAAATTAAATTGAATTAAAATTAAATTGAATTAAATTAAATTAAAATCATTATACAACAAACCTAAATGAAATCATTAAGAATTAAATCTAAAATAACTTGAACACTATTCCAAACTTAAACTAACATTTTATAATTAAGTCAAAATTAGAATTAAATCATTAAGTTTAAATCATTAAAATGCTTAATAATTTGATTTGCACTTTTAAAGCTCTTATTATTATAACTCTTAAATGAGGCATCAAGTGAAGTGTTAATTCACTTATAGGATATTCAAATGTCCTTGTTCACTGAGCAAGAGAACAAAACTCAAACTCCTGGATGATTAATTCACTTGTATAATTAAATTCTCTTGGACTTAAAACAATCCTAGAGGTATTGAAAAGATGTTTAAGACTCGTCTTAAGCACTTCCTCAAAATGATGGGATGTTTATAAGAACAATTGAACTTAATTGTTCTTGGGAGAAGAAAGTCATCCTTAAACCAAAACACAAGAACCTAGACGTCATAGGAGATGATTAGCTATAGGATTAGGACTTTGGTAGACAACCGAAACCTTTCCCTTAGCTTTACCTAGGTACTTGTTGAAATATTTGTGCCTTAACATGTGTTTTAAGTGCAGCTTGGGATGACGGGAAGACCCTCCAGGTACGCTTTTATTTTATTACAATCTACTTTATTGCACTGTACTTTATTTTTCTTGCATGATAAACAACTGTTGCATGAAAACCAAAACCTTTAGGATAGTCCCTGAACTAAAACCAAAACTAAATTAAAAGTCATTACAAGATAAACAAAATCACCGCCACAACATTTCAAAATATAAAACAACTCAAAATTTTATCACAAACAGAACAACAATACTACAATTGTAACTAAATTAAAACGTCTCGTTAAATGATCGGGAATACCTCGGATGATGTAACCCACGTGTTGCTAATGGGATTTCCCACAGTCTAAATGAAAGTGTGGAACTCATTCAGTTGAGTTTAGCAAATTCACATGGGCAAAGTGAATTCGATGAAAATAACGGTGCCGGGATGACGGAACCGTGGGATCTTAATCGGTTCTGTTTAAACAACTTTAAGATTTGTTTTAATTAAAATATTAAAAACACTTGGATTTTAAGATTTCTAAACCAAAACACTTTTCTCATCTCTTGATTTTCACCTTCTAAAACTAAACCTCTGCAACAACAAGGAGCTTGGAGCATAGTGGGCAGCACGGCCATCTTCGTCAGCAAAACAACTCTACATCAGCTAAACATTCCTAGAATTAAATAACCAAGCCATAGGACTTCAAGGTAGTTTGCCTAGTGCAACATAAATCCTCAACCCCTTTTGTTAGGCATTTGCATAATTTTGTTATGCAAATTAAGCCCTAACCGGTCTTAGGACTCCGAGGTAGTCGTTCGGTACGACATAAACCCTCACATCTTCGAGGCTATTTGTATGATTATGTCATACAAATATAAGTCCTAATTAATTAAAATTGGCAGGATTGCAACATTAAATAAACTCCCAAATCTAAACCAAACAATAGGATAGTTTGGGAAGTTTCCAAGATTCTTCTTGGATCCTCAGCTTCTCCTACTTCTCTTTCTTTGGATTCTCAAAATAAACTGTTCCGAATTTGAGCTGATCCCTATTGAAATTTCCAAAATCCAATCCTTTGAAAACCTTAAACTTTGAAATTCTTGAAAGCAAAATCACTGATCATTATCAAGAGTTTTCTTAAATGATTCCCGTCATTTAAGATGTAATTAACTATAGGGGCTTGCCCTTATAGGGAACTTTAAGAACCCAGGTAATATAAACCCTGCTTCTTCATTTATATTAAGCAGGGGAACTTGTCGGCTTATAAAATTGGTTCACAGACCAAACGGATGTCACAAATCTTCTAGTTTATTTAATCGAGCCACATCACCAAACATTGTGTCTATTCTTCGGGATAGATACACAGTTTGTGATGAGGTGCTCGTTTATATAAACTATTTAGGATGTGAGATCGGTTTGATATTTCATATCTTAAAATTTTCAAACTCAAAAATCATTTTCAAAATCAAATACTACTTTCTAAATTATATGTATATTTAAATTAAATTAAAAATTCGCCGACAACTTCCATTAGGCGACCCCTTTTCAAAACACACACAAACCTAAAAATATGCCGACAAGGATCGAGCTTTTGATAATCCTGGTGGATCTGTTGAACAGTTAATTGTCGAGCGAAACTGGGAATTATTTTGTTATTTTACTGCAAATTTTGTTTTGGGTGTTGTAAGAGAGTTCTATGCAAATGTGCCCTGGACTGAAACAAAATATGTACTCAGCGTATCAATGTATTTTATCAGACTTGGGAACCTTTTGTATGTGAATATGAAAATTTTGATACCCAAGAAGCGAATTTGAAGGAAGTGATTTCTTTTCTGACAGAAAGAAAAGGGGAATGGAAAGTGAGTCAAAAATAGATGATTAAGTTCTCTTCTTCCAAGTTAAATGTTGCATCTAAAGTTTGGCACTATTTCATCTCTACAAGACTGTTACCTTCTTATCGCCATAGTAAAGTTACAAGGGATAGAGCAATTCTGAATTATTGTATTCAGAGTATGAAGAAGATTGATATTGGAGCTATTGTCTTCAAGAACATTCAGTCTATTACTAGAGGAGAGACCACTGGAGGATTAGGACATCTTGTCCTAGTTCATGCCCTATGTGTACAGTCTCGAGTAAAGTTCAACAGTTCTGAAGAGGTAGCTATATGATGCACCAAAAATATATATTGTTTTTGCTATATAATTTTACCCATTTTTTGTGATATTGCACATTAAAGAAAGGTAATTTCATGATTTTTTGCATATATGATGATTTTACGTGATTGGAGCGAAAAGAAGTGAAAAGGAACGAATTTAGAGCAAAAAGGAGCCAAAATGAGGAAAACAGCTTCTGGATCCACTGACGCTAGATTGAGCACCACCGGCGCCATTTTCCGGAAAGCTTAGCAAATATTCGGACGATAGAGCACCACTAGCGCCCTATCGGGCACCGCCGACGCTCAATGTCGGTGGATTTCAAATTTAAAGAGTTTTGGCGACTTTTTGAAGGGATGCCTATGGAAACTCTTGGGATTTCATTTCTAACTTATAAGTAACTATTTTTAGACGAAAATGAGGGGGGTCTACTGTGTTTCTAGTGTAGTTTTAGTGAGGGAGAGCGTGTGTTGAGTGTTAGGGCTTAGAAGAGAAGAGTGTAGAAGTGAGAATTTGAGAGGAATTCTTCTCTAAGGAGTGAAAGAGAAGGAGTAAAGTAAGAGATTGCTTCTTCCTTTCTATTCTAAAGAGGGAATCGAGTGTTACAAAGAAGAGAGAAAAAGATTCAAAGGAACTTTAAGGGAATTGCATTGGGGAAGAGAAAGAGATAAGTTGTATTTTCTTTTGTGGTTTGTATGACTTTTCTTTTACATATAAAATCCATGCTTTATTGTGTCTTCTTCATAAATTCTGAGACTCCTTTGTATTTTTTGTTGCATAGAGATGTGATGATGTGTTGCTGTGGATTTGAAGTGCTTTTAACATATTGAAGAAATTGTGATTGTTTTTCATTTCAAACTTAATTTACTTTTCAATCTGGCCAACTGAATTGTTAAAATATGTTGTTGAACATTAACTCTGAAAGGATTTAGTGTCCAACAACAATAATGAAGAATCCTTTCAATTTCCGGAATTGAGTGCAAATAAATAGGGAAATGTGTTTTAATGGACTTCAAATTGGAGGTTTCAGGGTGACAGACTGAGATCCCTGATTTGATCCTAAGATTAGTAACTAAACTTGAAGGTTAGCCTTCAGGTGAAGGGTGAGTGGGAACTCCGTAGTGACAGCCGGTATCCTCCTAGCCTAGCCTTAGATTTAGTGACTAAACTTAGGATATGTCAATGTTCTTTTCATGCTTGGAAGAGGAGGGTACTCTTTTGAGGTTAAAGAAACATTTATGCTCCTATTTGGCACAATACCATAGATAATCATTCCATATCATCCACACATCATATTCTCATTGCAAGAGAGAAGATACTTTTCTTATATATCAAAACCTTTCAAATATATAGCTTAGTGTGTGTCGGTTAGTTAATTCTAATTTAAAGATATTAGAAGTAATTGTAGTTTGCTTAATTGTTACTGTTTATCGTATCTTGGAAGTAAAAGTAAACATTAAACTTTAATTGCAATTTGAGTATAGGGATTCAGTATTACATTATCTATTGTAAGACTCGTGCCTTCCTTGTGGGATTGATAACTAGGACTCCATTAGAGCTCTGTATTACATGATACAATACGTATACTTACGTTGAATATTTAGAATTTACAAAATCATTAAAAATATATATAAATTTGATTTCATAATTTCTTGCAATATTAAAGTCCGCCGCATCACTATACCACTGAGACCCATTACCAAGACTATTATTTGTACTTATGAGTCTCATGTGGGAGCACGAGATGAGAGTAGGAGTACTGATATTCCTACTATGAGTTATGACATTCCATCTACGTCTAAGCCCCCTATATTATCCAATATTATGGAGCAGTTGAGATTACAGAGTGCTAATATGGATAGACTCCATGGTAGGATAAATTTGTTTGAGGCTAGAAGTGATGTGAATGAAGATTATATGAGAAGAAGAGTTGAGTTTGATATTGCCTATCATGACGCCTAGGTCAGATTTATGAGGGGGGAGACTGTTGTGATATTCCCTACTTGCCCCAGCTATACACCGTATAGACCTAGTCCTGCTGACCCTGCTGATGAAGTTGGTGATGAAGATTGGTAGTTTGTCTATTTTTGTTTCTGTTTTTCTTTCTATGTGCTGTGTTTTTTGTGATGTAGTAGTTTTTTACTTTTTTATGTGATGTGTAAACCTGTTGATGTACTGTAGTATTGTAATGAAAAGTTGAAATTGTTAAATGAAATGTGTAGTGTTGTGATAGTTTATTTAGTAGTTATGGTGTTTTGTTGGATGTTTAGATGCTTAAAATTGATATCTCTTTACCCTGCAAATGTTAAAAAATTTTATATCACTATTACTAACTGTTTCATACCTGTTAGCTGTAAGTTTTGACTAATACTAGGTAGCCTTTGAAGGTTTCAAGATCCTCATATAAAAAAAGACAAAAAAAAGAAAGAAAAAAAAGAAGGATTGAAAAACAATCTAAAAAAAGAAAAAAGAAAAAGAAAATAAAAAGAAAGAAAAATATTTATGAGGAGAAGCTTGAGGAGATGCATAATCAAAATTTGGCTTCACTTGAGTTACCCTAAAGGGAGAACTTGATTTCATTTCTGAATTTATATTTAAAGTATTGGCCTACATTTTGATGAAGTTTGCATGAACTCCTTTTTCATATAGTCTTTCAAGACACTTTTACTGTGACAAATTATGGTATATCTTGAAATAAATAGAAGACTAGAACCCTTAGACTTGATTGCTGAATATTCTTATACCTGTAGTGTTGACCTGAGTTACTGAATTGCTTTCTAAAAGTCTTACCAATTTATTCTTTTGAATGAAAAATTTAGTGCCCTACAGGTGATAAGTACATTACCTTGAGTTATATATTTATGTAGTAAAAGAATTACCTCAGGACAAGTAATAGTTAAGTTTGGGGGATTTTGATTCACAAAAAATATATACTATTTTTACTATATAATTTTACCCATTTTTGGTGATATTGCACTTTAAAGAATGGTATTTTTCATGATTTGTTACATGTATGATGATTTTAGGTGATTGGAGTGATAATAAGAAAAAGAAACGAATTCAGAGTGAAAAGGAGCAAAAAGGAAGAAACCAGCTTCTGGCGCTGCCGGCGCCAGAATGGGTGCTGGTGGCGCCATTTTCCTAAGAGCTCCAGAATTAATCGGCGATAGAGTGTCGCTGGAGCCCAATGTTGGTGCAATTAAAATATGAAGAGTGGTGACTTTTTGAAGGGATGCTTAAGGAAACTCTTGGGAATTCGTTTTTAACATATATGTAATTGTTTTTGGACAAAAAAAGAGAGGTTTGGGAGAGGGAGAGAAGTTTGTATGAGTCTGTTTAGAGTTAGGGTTTGGAAGAGAAGAGTGTAGAAGTGAAGATTTGAGAGGGATTCTTCTCTAAGGAGTGAAGGAGAAGGAGTAAAGTGAGAGATTACTTCTTCCTTTCCATTCTAAAGAGGGAATTGAGTGTTGCAAAAGAAGAGAGAAAAGGGTTCAAAGAAACTTCAAGGGATTTGCTTGGGGAAGAGAAAGAGATAAGTTGTATTTTCTTTTGTGGTTTGTATGACTTTTCTTTTATATATAAAATCTATGTTTTATTGTATCTTCTCTATGAATTCTGAGTAGTCTCCTTTGTCTTTCTCCTTTCATAAAGATGTGATGATGTGATGATGTGGATTTGAAGTGCTTTTAAAGTATTGAAGAAATTGAGATTGTTTTTCATTTCAAACATAATTTACTTAACAATCCGGCCAATTGAATTGTTAAAATCTATTGTTGCACATTAACTCTATAAGGATTTAGTGTCCTTCAATAATAATGAAGAATCCATTCAATGTCCATGGATGAATTAAGTAGTTCATGGGAACTGAGTGCAAATAAATAGGGAAATATTTTTTGATGGACTTCAAATTGGAGGTTTCAGGGTGACAGGCTGAGATCCCAAATTTGGTCCTAAGATTGGTAACTAAAGTCAAAGGTTAGCCTTCAGGTGAAGGGTGAGTGGGAGCTCCGTAGTGACAGTCGGTATCCTCCCAGTCTAACCTTAGATTTAGTGATTGAACTTAGGATATGTGAATGTTCTTTTTATGCTTGGAAGGGGGGGTACTCTTTTGAGGGTAGGGAAATATTTATGCTCCTATTTGGCACAATACAATAAATAATCATTATATATCATTCACCCATCATATAATCATTGCAAGAGGAAAGTCACTTTTCATATATATATCAAAACCTTTCAAATACTAAGCTTAGTGTGTATGTTAATTAATTATGTTTTAAAGATATTAAAAGTAAGTGTGGTTTGCTTAACTGTTGCTATTTTTTGCATCTTGTTAATAGAAGTAAACTTACAACTTTAACTGTGATTTGAGTATTGGATTATAGTATTACACTATTTATTGTAAGGAACGTGCCTTCCCTGTGGGATCGATAACCAGGACTCCATTATAGCCCTGTATTACTTGATTCGATACATATACTTGCATTGAAGTTTGGACTTTATAAAATCATTATAAATATATAAATTTGGATTCATAAGTTCTTGCATAATATAAAGTCCACCGTATCACCCACTATATAATGTTTATGAAGGATATACTAAATAAGTAAAGGAAGTTTTATGATAATGAGAATGTCACACTCAGCGAAGAGTGTAGCACAATTATTTGGAAATAGCTTCTTAAAAAGCTTAAGGATTCTGGTAGCTTCACTATTCCTTATGCTATTGGAGAGAAGTTTTTTGGAAGAGTCTTATGTGCTCTGGGAGCCGGCATTAATCTCATGCCTCTATCAACTTTCAAAAGTTTGAGATTAGGAGAAATTTCCCCTACATCAGTAACCCTTCAGCTAGCTGATCGTTCTATTACTTATCCTAAAGAAGTTGTTGATGATATTTAGTAAAGGTTGATAAATTTATCTTCCCTGTGGACTTTATTGGTTTGTATATAGAGGAAGATAAAGAAATTCCTATAATTTTGGGAAGACCATTCCTTGCAACTGGAAGAGCTATGATAGATGTTCAAAAAGGAGAATTAAATATGATATTTAATGATCAAGAAGTAACATTTAATATATCAAAAGCTATGAAAAACCCTACAACAGAAAAATATAATGAATGCTTTCGAATGGAAATTTGTGACTACTTAAAAGATGAGCATTTTAAGGAGAAGTACGAAGAGAAACTTGAACAATAAAATTTTAAATGTTAGGACGAAGATGTAATGGAAGATAAATTTAATGATATAGATAATGAAGAACTAGATTATGTTCAGGAAAGATTTGAGATATTGGATATTAAAAAAATGATAATAAAAGTTTAATTCCATCTATCATAAAATCTCTTAAACTTAAGATGAAAATATTTCCAAATCATTTGAAGTATGTGTTCTTAGGTGATATCTATATTACCAGTTATTATATCCTCAGATTTAAATGATTTACAAGAGCAGAAATTACTAGAAACCTTGACATGATACAAAAACGCTTTTGGTTGGACTTTAGCTGATATTAAAGGAATCAGTCCTTCGATCTGCATGATAGAATTCTGTTGGATGAAAAACATAAACCTAGAGCTGATCCGTAAAGGAGGTTAAATCCATTAATGAAAGAAGTAGTGAAGAAAGAAATTTTAAAATGGTTGGATGCTGGAATTATATATCCTATTTTAGATAGTGCGTGGGTAAGTCCAATTTATTGTGTTCCTAAGAAAGGAGGAGTGACAATTGTGACTAATGAAAGAAATGAATTAATAACCAGGAGACAAGTTATTGGTTGGCGAATCTGTATTGATTATAGAAAATTAAATGCCACCACTAGAAAAGATCACTTTCCTTTACCTTTTCTAGAGCAAATGTTGGATAGGCTTGTTGGGCACAAATATTTTTGCTTTTTAGATGGATATACTGGCTATTATAAAATACCAATTGCTCCTGAGGATCAAGAAAAGACCACGAGTACTAGTCCTTATGGAACATTTACTTTTCAAAGAATGCTCTTTGGATTATGTAACTCACCTGCAACAATTAAAAGATGTATGATGTTAATTTTTAGTAATCTAATTGACATTGAAATAGAAGTTTTTTGGATGATTGTTTTATATTTGGAAATTCATTTTATGTTTGTGTAAATAATTTATAAAAATCTTTGGAGTTATGTAAAAAAACAAGTTTAGTTCTAATTTGAGAGAAATGTCAATTTAGGGTTGCAGGAGGAATTGTACTTAGGCATATAATTTATGAATATGCCATGGAAGTAGAACCTAAAAAAATTAAAGTCATCACAAAACTACCACCTCCAACTACTGTGAGAGGGGTAAGATGTTTTTAAGACATGTTGGGTTTTATAGACGTTATATTAAAAAATTTTCAATAATTACTAAAGCTCTGTGCCAACTTTTAGAAAAAGGTAAGAAATTTGATTTTAATGAAAAGTGTTTAAATGTCTTTAAATTATTGAAAAAAAAATTAATCATTGCCTCTATAATAATTTCACTTGATTGGGAAAAACTTTTTAAACTTATGTGTGATGCCAATGATTACGCGATTGGAGCTATTTTTGGACAAATGTATGATAAAATTTTCGAAGTTATATACTATGCTAGTAAAACTCTTAATGAAGCTCAAATTAACTAGACCACTACTAAAAGAGAATTATTAGCGATTGTATATGTTTTTGAAAAATTTAGGTCGTACTTAATTAGAACTAAATGTATAGTGCATACTGATGCACCAAAAGTATGTTAATTTTCATATATATAAATTGTACTCATTTTTAATAATATTGCACTGTAAAGGAATTTACTTTTCATGGTTTGCTGCACGTATGATGATTTTAGGTGTTTGGAGCAAAAGAAGTGAAAAAAATGAATTTTGAGCAAAAAGAGGTAAAATTATGAAATCAGCTTACTGGCACCGACGGAGCCAGAATGGGCACTGCCGGCACCCAAATCCAGAGAGTTTAGAATTATTATGACGGACCAGCATCGACGGCGCCCTATCAAACACCAACATTACCCTATCCAGTGGCGACGCTGCCCTAAGTCGGCGAAGGCCAAATTCAATGTACTTGGATGATTTTTGAAAGGTTGCTTGAGGAAACTCTTAGGGAATTCGTGTCTAAACTATTTCAAAAAGATTTTGATATCAAGAAGAGAGAAGAGAGGGAGAGGAGTCTTTTAGGTGTGAGTAAAGTGTGTTATGGTTTTGGAGAATGAGTTTGTAAATTTGTTAATGTGTGTAGAAGTCTTGTTTTGTGAGGGATTCTTCTCTAAAGAGTGTATGAGAAGGAGGAAAGTGAGAGTTTGCTTCTTCCTTACTATTCTAAAGAGGGAATAGAGTGTTGTTGTGAAGAGAGTAAAGGATTCAAAAGAACTTCAAGGGACTTTCTTGGGGAAGAAATTGAGATAAGTTGTATTTACTTTTTGGAGTTTGTATGACTTTGCTCTTATATATAAAAATCTATGTTTTTCATATCTTCCTCAAAAATTCTGAGTAGTTTACTTTGTCTTTCTCCTTGTAATAAGAAGTGGTGAAGTGATGATGTAGATTTGATGTGTCATTTAAATATTAATAAATTGTGATGATTTTTCACTTTGTACTTTATTTACTTTTTGATCTGGCCAATTGAATTGTTAAAACTTGTTGTGAAACATTCAATCTCATAGAATTATGTGTTCTAACACAAAAATGAAGAATTCATTCAATGTCCCTGAATGAGTTACGTAGTTTATGGGGGTTGAATGCAAATAAATAGAGAAATGTGGTTTGATGTGCATCAAATTGGAGATTTTAGGGTGATAGGCCGAAATCCCCAATTTAGTCCAAGATTTTGGTAACTAAAGCTAGGGTTAGCTTTCAGATGAAGGGAAGTGGGAACTCTGAAGTAACAGCCAGTATCCTCTCAGCCTAACCATGGATTTAGCAACTAAGCCTATGATTTGCCAATGTTCTTTACAAAACTCTGAAGAGGGGGTACTCTAAAGAGGTTAAAAATTATGAATGCTCCTATTTGACACAATACAAAATTTTATCAATCTATATCATTCACTCATCATAGTATCATTGTAAGGGGAAAGATGTCTTTCCATATTTGAAACTTTCATTACAAAACTTTGTCTGTGCTAGTTAATTTTGTTCAGAAATTTAGAAAATAACTTTAGTTAACATAACATTTAGCAATCGTTACACTAGAAATTTTAATATTTCCTGAACTTGCATTGTAAATTGAGTATTGGATTTCATTATTATACTATACTTTGAGTAGTTCCAACCTTCTTCATGGGATGGATAACCAAGACTGAACTAGAGCCCTGTATTACTTGAATGGTACGTATACTTGCGTATACAAGTGGCTGCTTAATTATTAAATTGATCTTACTGTGAAACTAAAATAAAACTACCTTTTAAATATTAAAGCTTGTAGCAGTACTGGTAAAGTTTTTGGCACCGTTGCCTACGAAGGTATAAAACAGTAACTGTCAAATTTACAGTGTTTGAAAACCTTTACTTTATAATATGCAATTGTGTGTTCTTGCTTACTTTTAAATGTGTTTAGTGTGATTTCATATACTATTATTGGATCCATAGGTTTAGTGCTTTACGATTCAAAATTAGAGCGTACTATTAGAAAATTTTGAAAACAAAAAAAAAATGAAAATCCTTACAAAATGGCAAACAATTTAAATAATCAAAGAAATAAAAATGAACATATACCAAGACCTTTAAGAGATTATGCTAACCCAACAACAAATGAAATTCACTTAAACATTCAAAATCCTGATATTGTGCTAATTCATTTGAGCTTAAACCTGCTATTATCCAAATGGTACAAAATAATCAATTTGGAGGAACACCTATTGAAGATCCTATTTTACATTTTGCTAATTTTCTTGAATTGTAAGCCAAATTTAAATATGATGGAGTGTCGAATGATGCTGTAAGACTTAGACTTTTTTTCTTTTTCATTAAGGGATAAAAATAAGGGATGGTTAAATTTTTAGCAACTGGATCTATCAGAACTTGGGGAGAACTTTCAAAAAAATTTCTATCAAAATATTTTACTCCATAAAAAATTGTTAAGCTTAGAAATGATATTACATCCTTTGGTCAGTTTGAAGGGGAATCAATATATGAAGCTTAAGAAATATTTAGAGATATTTTCAGGAAATGTCCACATCATGCTTGACCAGATTAGTTAATAATTCAAACATTTTATAAAGGATTAGTAGGATAGCTTAGATCAATTATAGAAGCTGCTGCTGGTGGATCATTATTGTCTAAATATTTTGATGAAGCTTGTTTTTTAATAGAAAAGATGGCTAGTAACAATTTTCAATGGCCCTCTGAACAGGTAAATTTTAAGAGAATAGCTAGTATTCATGATTGTGATGATATAACTATGATATACTCTCAAATTGTTGCCATTTCAAATAAAATAGATCAATATGGAATGAACTATTCTCAAACACCGCCAATGTTAGAGGATAATTCACTAGGATAGATAATAGAATCTCAAACATCTTATGAAACCTTGAATGCTATAAATAATAGACCCAACAATCCTTATTCGAATTATTATAATCTTGGTTGGAAGAACCACCCGAACTTAAACTGGAATAATAATAACAATGCTATTGTTAACCCAAAATGGGGGAACAATTCAGTGAACCTAGTAGGAAATTTAAACAACCAACAAAACACAAACTATCAACCTTCTTATCCTCTAGGTTTTAATAGTAACCCACAATTTAAGAAAAAGAAAAATTCGACGGAAGAATTAATCTTAAATATGGTTAATCAATTACAAACTCAAGGTAATCAATTACAAATACAGGGAGTTGCAATTAAAAACATTGAAAATCAATTAGGATATATTTTCACTGCACTTAAAAATAGACCTTCAGAAACTCTTCCTAGTAATGTTGAGATCAATCCAAAAGATAAAGATAAAGAGCAAATTAAGGCTAAACAATTGAAAAGTGGAAAAGAATTAGATATGGGAGTGCAAAAAGAAATTGAAACCGATGAAGAGAAGGTGGAAATCGAAAAAGGTAATGATAAAATTTATCCAGACTTAGAATATCCACTTGAACCAAAGAAAATTACTATAGAAAAACCACCACCTCCATTTCCTCAAACATTAAAAAAATAAAGTAGAGATAACCGATTTACAAAATTTTTAGAAATCCTCAAGAAATTAATAATAAATATTCCTTTAATTGAAGCCTTAGAACAGATGGCTGATTATGCAAAGTTTATGAAGGATATTCTTATAAAGAAAAGGAAGTTCATAGATCACAAGACTATTGCACTTAGTGGTGAGTTTAGTGCTATTATTAAGAAAAAGCTTCCGAAAAAACATACAGACCTTGATAATTTCACTATTCCTTGTGCTATAGGTGAGAAATTTTTCAAATGATCTTTATGTGATTTAGGAGCTAGTATAAATCTAATGCCTTGATCAACTTTCAAAAGATTAGAAATAAGAGAAATTTCACCTACTTTTGTAACTCTTCAGTTAGCTGATCATTCTATTACTTATCCTAAAGGAGTTGTAGAAGATGTATTAGTTAAGATTGTAAATTTATCCTTCCTATGGATTTTCTTGTTTTAGAAATGGAGGAAGATAAAGAAATGCCTATTATTTTAGGAAGACCATTCCTTACTACCTGAAGAGCTATGATTGATGTTCAAAAAGGAGAATTAATTATTAGAGTTAATGATCAAGAGGTGACATTTAATGTTTTGAAATCCATGAAATTCCCTTAATAGAAAAAGATGATGAATGCTTTCGAATGGAAAATTGTGATTATTTGAGAGATGATCATATTAAGGAAATGTTTGAAGAGAAAATAAAATATGAAGATTTGAAAAATGAGTATGAAAGTGAAATAGAAGATGATTTTGATTATTTGAAGAACAAAGACTTAGATTATGTTTAGGAAAGATTTGAAATGTTGGATACTATAGAAAGTGATAATAAAAGTTTAATTTCATCTATTTTATAACCTCCTGAACTTGAAATGAAAAATCTTCCAAATCATTTGAAATATATGTTTTTAGGAGAATTCTCTACCTTACCAATAATTGTATCTTCAGTTTTGAATGAATATCAAGAATAAAAATTATTTTATACATTAAAAAGATACGAAAAGGTTTTTTGTTAGACATTAGCTGATATTAAAGGAATCATTCATTCGATCTGCATGCATCGAATTTTGTTAGATGAACAACATAAAACAAAAGTTGGTCCGCAAAGGAGACTAAATCCAATGATGAAAGAAGTAGTAAAGAAGGAAATTTTAAAATTGCTAGATGCTAGAATTTTTTATCTTATTTCAGACAATGCTTGGGTGAGTCCAATTCATTGCATCCATAAGAAAGGAGGTGTGACAGTTGATGTGAATGAACGAGATGAAATTATACAATTAAGAAAAGTCACTGATTGATGAATTTGTATTGATTATAAAAAATTAAATGCTACCACCAGGAATGATCACTTTCCTCTACCTTTTCAAGATCAAATGTTGAACAGACTAGCTGAGCACAGGTACTATTGTTTTTTGAATGGATGTACTGGTTATCACCAAATACCTATTGCTTATGAGGTTGAAGAAAAGACTATATTTACTAGCCAATATGAAACTTTGGCTTTTCCAAGAATACCCTTTGGATTATGTAATGCACCTGCAACATTTCAAAGAAGTATGATATCTATTTTTAGTAATCTAATTGATAATGGAATAGAAGTATTTAAGGATGATTTTTCTATATTTGAAACTTCATTTGACATATGTTTAAATAATTTAGAAAAATTTTTGGAGCTTTGCGAAAGAACAAATTTAGTTTTAAATTGGAAAAAATGTCTTATTATGGTTGCAAGAGGAATTGTACTTGGGCTTAAAATATTTGAACATGGTATGGAAGTAAACCCTGCAAAAATTCAAACTATTAAGAAATTACCACCTCCTACTATAGTGAGAGGGGTAAGAAGTTTCTTAGGACATGCTGGTTTCTACAGGCATTATATTAGAGATTTTTCAAAAATTACTAAACTTCTATGCCAGCTTTTAGAAAAAAGAAAAGAAAATTGATTTTAATGAAGGATGTCTAAATGCTTTTAAATAATTAAAAGAAAAATTAATTACTTCCCCTATAACCTTTTCACCTGATTGGGAGAAACCATTTGAACTTATGTGTGATGCTAGTGATTATGCGATTAGAGTTGCTTTAAGGCAAAGGTATGATAAAATGTTTAAGGTTATTTACTATGCTAGTAAAACTCTTAATGATGCTCAAATTAATGATACCACTACGGAAAGAGAATTATTAACTATTGTGTATGCTTTTGAAAAATTTAGATGGTATTTGATAGGAACTAAATGTGTAGTGCATACGGACCATTCAGCTATCAAATATTTAATGCAAAAGAAGGATGTCAAACCAAGATTAATCAGATGGATACTTTTAATGCAAGAATTTGACTTTGTGATAGTTGATAGAAAAGGAAATGATAATCAAATTTCTAATCATTTTTATAGACTGGAAGAATATAAATTATCTGAATTTAAGAAGGAAATCGCAGAAACTTTCCCTGATGAACAACTTTATAACATTAAGGAAAGAAACTTACCTTGGTATGCTGATATTGTGAATTATATTGTGAGTGTTATTTTGCCACCTGATTTATCATTGTAACAACAAAAGAAATTTATATATGATGCTAAATTTTATTTTTAGGATGAACCATACCTATATAAACAATGTAAAGATCTTATTATTAGATGTGTACCATATGAAGAGATTAAACCAATAATTCAGAGATGCCATGATTCCGAATAGGGAGGACATTTTGGAACTGATAAAGCTAAACATAAGATTTTGCAATCTGGAATCTATTGGCCAACGCTTTTAGGGATGTTTATAGATATATTAAATCATGTGATCGATGTCAGAGAGTATGTAATATTTCTAGAAGAAATAAAATGCCTCTAAATTTTACATTAGAAGTTGATATCTTTGATGTTTGAGGATTGGATTTTATGGGATCATTTACTCATTCATTTGGATATATATATATATATATATATATATATATATATATATATATATATATATATATATATATATATATATATTGGTTGTTGTTGATTATGCCTCAAAATGGATCGAAATAATTGCTTTACCAAGATTTGATGCTCAAAGTGTTTCAAGATTCTTAATGGACAATATTTTTACAAGGTATCGAATGTCGTGAGTGATCATTTGTGATGGTGGATCTCATTTTAGGAATAATCTGATTCAGTGATTGATTGAAAATTTTAATATTATTCATAGAATCTCTACTGCTTATCATCCCCAAACTAGTGGTTTAACAGAAGTGTCTAATCATGAAATTAAACGAATCTTGGAGAAAACTATGAATCTTCATAAATTATACAAGTTTGTTTGATTAGATACTGCATTATGGGCATATAGGACTGCTTACAAGACCCTTATAGGAATGTCTCCTTATAAACTAATATTTAGAAAAACTTGCCACTTACCTGTTGAATTGGAGCATAAAGCATATTGGGAGATAAAAGAATTAAATTTCAATTTAAAGAATGCAGGTGAGAAGAGATTGGTGCAATTGAATGTATTTGTAGAAATTTGAAATGAATCATACGATAATGATAAAATTTACAAGGAGAAAATGAAAATATGGCATGATCAGAAGATTATAAGAAAGAAATTTGAACATAGACCGAATGCTTTGTTATATAATACAAGATTAAAATTATTTCCTGAGAAACTGAAGTCTAGGTAGATAGAACCTCTAATTGTCATAAAAATTTATCCATTTAGAGTTGTTGATATTGAGGATCCTAAAACTAGAAAAACATTTAAAGTTAAATGGGCATAGATTAAACCCATATTATGATGGGTATCGACCAAATTTTAAAGTGGTTTAATGTTAAGTCATCCTGAATAACTGCATGTTTGTCGGGCTAACGGCGTTAAACCAATATGGTTGATCGAGTAAATTACCTCAAGCTAACAGTTAAATGTTGCATAGATGTTTAGTTAGGAAGGGTCTAGTTTAGTTGAGGCAGCCAATGACTAGTTTCTAAAGTACCTCCTATCACAGTAGGGTCTGAGTATGATTGCTTTATTATCGAAATAAAAAAATATTTATTTTAATTATACTTCTCAATTTTTTGCATTGATGTGATGTTTTCTCTCAAAGTCTTTGTGCAACATTTTTTTAGCTCAGCTGTGTCCTAATAATAGTGTTTGTAGTGTTTATTTGGGCTCTTACTGTCTTTTTTCTTGGCTTATGTTGCTTGGTTCTTTCTTTAGTTTAGGTTTTTTTCTTATTTGATCTTCTATTTTTTGTTGATGCTCTAAAGAGCAGTACCCAAACTTTTGGCTTAGTGGGTATGATCGAGTGATGCACTAAAAATATATACGGTTTTTGCTATATAATTTTACCCATTTTTGGTGATATTGCACTTTAAAGAAAGGTGTTTTTCATGATTTGTTGCAGGTATGATGATTTTAGGTGATTTCAGTGAAAAGAAGTGAAAAGGAATGAATTCGGAGCAAAAAGGAGCACCGTCGGCACCGCTGGCACCCAAATCCAGAGACTCCAGAAAATATTGGCAGGATAGAGCACCGTCGGCCCCCTATCTAGCGCCACCAGTGCCTGAAGTCGGTGGAATTCAAATTTAAAGAGATTTGGAGACTTTTTGAAGGGTTGCCTGTGGAAACTCTTGCGATTTCGTCCCTATCTTATAAGTAACTATTATTGGACGAAAATGGTGTGTGTATTGTGTCTTCTAGAGTAGTTTTAGTGAGTGTTAAGTGTTAGGGTTTAAGAAAAGTGTGTTTGGAGTGAGGATGTGAGAGGAATTCTTCTCTAAGGAGTGAAGGAGAAGGAGTAAAGTGAGAGATTACTTCTCCCTTTCCATTCTAAAGAGAGAATCAAGTGTTGTAAAGAAAATAGAGAAGAGTATTCAAAGGAACTTCAAGGGAATTGCATTGGGGAAGAGAAAGAGATAAGTTGTATTTTCTTTTTTGGTTTATATGACTTTTCTTTTATAAATAAAATCCATGTTTTATTGTATCTTCTCCATGAATTCTGAGTAGTCTCCCTTATCGTTCTTCTTGCATAGATATATGATGATGGATTAATGTGGATTTGATGTGCTTTTAATGTAATGAAGAAATTGTGATGGCTTTTCATTCGAACTTAATTTACCTTTTGATTTGGCCAATTGAAATGTTAAAATATGTTGTTGAACATTAACTTTGAAAGGATTTAATGTCCTACAACAATAATGAAAGATCCATTCAATTTCTATGGATGAATTGCGTAGTTCATGGGAATTGAGAGCAAATGAATAGGGAAATATGTTTTGATGGACTTCAATGTGGAGATTTCAGGGTGACAGGCTGAAATCCACAAATTGGATCTAAGATTAGTAACTAATATCGAAGGTTAGCCTTCGGGTGAATGGTGAGTGGGAGCTCTGAAGTGAGAGCTGGTATCCTCTCAACCTAGCCTTAGATTTAGTGACTAAACTTAGGATATGTCAATGTTCTTTTCTTGCTTAGAAGAGGGGGTACTCTTTTAAGGGTAAAGAATCATCAATGCTCCTATTTGGCACAATAACATAGATAATTGTTCTATATCAATCCACACATCATATTCTTGTTACAAGACGAAAGATACTTTTCTCATATATCGAAAACCTTTCAAATACTTAGTTTAGTGTGTCTGTTAGTTAATTTTGTTTTTAAAGTTGTTAGAAGTAATTGTAGTTTAGTTAATTATTACTGTTTTCTGCATAGTGTTAGTAGGAGTATGTGTTAAACCTTAGTGCTATTTAAATATCAGATTTTAGTGCTATATTATTTATATTGTGAATGTTTTCATATACTTCGAACTTCTCTGTGGGAACGATAACCAGGACTCCATTAGAGCCCTGTATTACTTGATACGATACGTATACTTGCGTTGAATGCTTAGACTTAACAAAATCCCTATAAATATATAAATTTTAGTTCACAAATTCTTGCAAAATATAAGTCCCGTGCATCAAGCTTTTGGTGTCGTTGTCGTGGAGGTAATGAAGTAGTAAGTAAGAAAGTATAAACGGTATCTATTAATAATATAGTAATAGAAAACCTTTATTTTGTAATGTGTAATTTTGTGTTTGTTTTCCTTTATAAAAGTATTTGTGTTATTGTATATGCGTAGTAGTGAATCTATAGGTTTAGTGCCTTACGATTCGGAGTTAGAGCATACTATCACAAAAATTAGAAAATAACAAAAACAAATTAAAAATCCTTGTAAAATAGTGAATAATCATGATAATCAGAGTAATGATATTGGAAATTTGCCAAGACCTTTAAGAGATTATGCTTACCCAACATCAGATAAAATTTACATAACTATTCAAAATCCTAATGTTGCTGCTAATTCATTTGAACTTAAACCAACTATTATCCAAATGGCACAAAATAATCAATTCAGAGGAGCACCTAATGAGGATCCAAGTTTATATCTCGCTAGTTTTCTAGAACTGTGTGCTACTTTTAAATATGATGGAGTGTCTAGTGACGTTGCCAGACTTAGACTCTTTTCCTTTTTCATTAAGGGATAAAGCTAAGGCATGGTTAAAATTGTTAGCACCTGGATCTATTAGAACTTGGGGAGAATTATCTCAAAATTTTCTATCAAAATATTTCCCTCCATCAAAGACTACTAAATTAAGAAATGATATTACATCCTTTTGTTAGTTTTAAGGAGAGTCAATATATGAAGCTTGGGAGAGATTTAAAGATCTTCTTAGGATGTGCCCACATCATGCTTTATAAGTTGGTTAATAATTCAAACATTTTATAATGGATTAGTAGGATCATTGAAATCTATTATAGATGTTGCTGCTGGTGGATCATTAATGTCAAAACCTTTTGGTGAAGCATATACATTAATTGAAGAAATGGCTACTAATAATTTTTAATGGCCCTTTGAACGGGTAAATCCTAGGAGAGTAGCTAGTGTTCATGATTCAGATATGATGACTATGGTAGTTTCTCAAATTTCAACCCTTTCAAATAAAATAGATCAATATGGAATGAATTATTCTCAACCACCTCAAGCGTTAGAGGAAAATTCATTTGGATAGATAACAGAATCTCAAACACCTTATGAGACTTTAAATGCTATTAATAGACCTAACAATCCTTATTCGAATTATTATAATCCTGGTTGGAAGAATCACCCAAACTTCAATTAGAATAATAGTAATGCTAATGTTAACCAGCAGTGGGCTAACAGTTCTATAAATCCAATTGGAAATTCTAACAAACAAGGAAATACTAATTTTAGACCATTTTATTCTCATGGATTTAATAGTAACCCACAATTTAAGGATAAGAAGTTGTCTACTGATGAAATGATTCTGAATCTGGGAAATCAATTACAAGCTCAAGGTGTTGCTATGAAAATTATTAAAAATCAATTGGGACATATTTTTACTGCACTTAATAATAGACCTTCTGGAACACTTCCAAGTAATGTTGAGATCAATCCAAAAGATCAGAACAAGGAATAACTTAAAGCTATTTAATTAACAATTGGAAAAGAATTGGAAACTAGAGTGCAAAAAGAAGTTGAAATAGAAAAGGAGAAGGTGGAAATCGAAAAAAGTTCAAACAAGATTTATCCAGACTCGGATTATCCTCTTGAGCCAATGAAGATAAATATTAAAAAACGACACCTCCATTTCCTCAAAGATTGATGAAACAAAACAAGGATAATAGAATTGGAAAATTTTTGGAGATCCTTAAGAATTTAACGATAAATATTCCTTTTGTTAAAGCATAAGAACAGATGCCTAACTATGCCAAGCTTTTTGTGATCTGAGAGCTAGTATCAATCTTATGCCTTTATCAACTTTCAAAATGTTGGGAATAGGAGAAATTTCTCCTACATCTGTGACTCTTCAGTTGGCCGATCGTTCCATTACTTACCCTAAAGGAGTGGTGGAAGATGTGTTAGTGAAAGTTGATAAATTTATCTTTTTATTTTATTTTATGTAGTTGATATGGAGGAAGATAAAGAAATACCAATCATTTTGGGAAGACCATTCCATGCTACTAGAAGAGTGGTAATTGATGTTCAAAAATGAAAATTAACTATGAGAGTTAATGATCAAGAGGTGACCTCTAGTATTTTAAAATCCATGAAGTATCCCTCAATGGAAAAAGATTAAGAATGTTTTAGGATGGAGGTCTGTGATTACGTGAGAAATGCTCATTTTGAAAATGTATTTGAAAAAGAAGATGAATATAAAAATATGTTTGAAGAAAAAATTGAAGATGAAGAAAATTCAGATAGTAAGAAGAATGAAGATTTGGAGTATGCTTAGGAGAGATTCGAAGTATTAGACACTATGGAAGGTGGAAATAAAATCTTAATTCCATCTACCATAAAACCTCCTAAACTTGAGATGAAAATTCTCCCTAATCATTTAAAGTATATGTTTTTAGGAGAATCATCTACCTTGCCAGCTATTGTATCTTTGGAGTTAAATGATTATCAAGAACAGAAGTTGTTGGAAACTTTAAAAGATACAAGAAAGCTTTTGGATGGACTTTGACAGATATTAAAGAAGTTAGTCCTTCGATTTGTAAACACAAAATTTTATTAGATGAAGAACATAAACCGAGAGTTGATCCGCAAAGGAGATTGAATCCTATAATGAAAGAAGTAGTTAAGAAAGAGATTTTAAAATGGCTAGATGTTGGAATTATTTATCCTATTTCGGATAGTGCTTGGGTGAGTCCAATACATTGTGTACCGAAAAAGGGAGGAGTGACTGTTGAAGTGAATGAATGTAATGAAATTATATCCACAAGACAAATTAATTTATCGCGAATTCGTATTGACTATAAGAAATTAAATGCTGCCACCAGAAAAGATCACTTTCCTCTTCCTTTTCTTGATCAAATGCAGATGGACTTGCTGGACACAAGTACTACTGTTTTCTGGATGGATATACTGGTTACCATCAAATACCTATCGCTCCTGAGGATCAAGAAAAGAAAACATTTACTAGCCCTTATGGAACCTTTGCTTTTCGAAGAATGTCTTTTGGACGGTGTAACACACCTGCAACATTTCAAAGATGTATGATGTCTATCTTTAGTAATATGATATATAATAGAATAGAAGTTTTTATGGATGATTTCTCTGTATTAGAGACTTCATTTAAAATTTTCCTGGAAAACTTAGCAAAAGTTTTGGAGCTTTGTGAGAAAACAAATCTAGTTCTCAATTGGGAGAAATGTCAATTTATGATTGTAAGAGGAATTGTTCTTGGGCATAAAACTTCTGACCATGGTATAAAGGTCGACCCTGCTAAAATTAGAGTGATTGAGAGATTGCCACCACCCACTACTATGAGAGAGGTGAGGATTTTCCTAGGATACGCTGGATTTTACAGGCGATATATTAATGATTTCTCTAAAATTACTAAACCTTTGTGTCGAATGTTAAAAAATGATAGAAAGTTTAATTTTAATGATGAATGCTTGAGAGCTTTCAAAATATTGAAAGAAAAATCAATCACTGCACCTATAATTGTTTCACTCGATTGAGAGAAACCATTTGAAGTTATGTGTGATGCTATTGATTATGCGATCGGAGTAGCATTGGGGCAAACACATGATAAAGTTTTCAAAGTCATTTACTATGCTAGTAAAACTCTTAATGAGGCTTAAATTAATTATACCACAATTGAAAGAGAGTTATTAGCTATAGAATTTGCTTTTGAAAAATTTAGACCTTATTTAACTGGAGCTAAAAGTATTGTGCATACAAACCATTCGACTATCAAATATTTAATGCAAAAGAAGGATGTGAAACCTAGACTCATTAGATAGTTGATAGGAAGGGAGCTGATAATAAAATAGTTGATCATCTGTCAAGAATAGGATATGATAAATTATCTGAGTTTAAAAAGGAAATTACTGAAATTTTCCCTGATGAGCAACTCTATACTATTATGGGAAGCAATTTGCCTTAGTATGCTGATATTGTGAATTATATTGTAAGTGATATTGTACCACCAGATTTAACAAGGCAACCACAAAAGACGTTCAAATATGATGCAAAATTTTATTTTTAGGATGAGCCCTATATTTATAAAACAATCTAAGAATCTGATTATTAGGAAATGTGTGCCACAAGAAGAAACAACATTTGATTATTCAGCGATGTCATGATTCTGAATTTGTAGGTCATTTTGGTGTTGATAAAATTGCTTTTAAGATTCTACAATCTGGATTTTATAGGCCTACTCTGTTTAGAAATGTTTATAGATATATTAAATCATGTGATCGATGTCAGAGAGTAGGTAATATCTCTGGAAGAAATGAAATGCCTCTAAATTATAATTTGGAAGTTGAAATCTTTAATGTATGGGGCTTATTTTTTATGGGATCATTTACTCCTCCATTTGGAAATTTATATATATTGGTTGCCATTGATTATGTCTCGAAATGGATTGAAGCTATTGCTTTACCAAGACATGATGCTCAGAGTGTTTCAAAATTTGTAAATAAAAATATATTTACAAGATATGGAATGCCGAGAGTGATCATAACTGATGGTGGATCCCATTTCTGGAATAATCAATTTAAGAGATTAATTAAGAAATATAATATTATTCATCGAATCTCTACTGCTTATCATCCCCAGACTAGTGATTTAGCAAAAGTATCTAATCGTGAAATTAAAAGAATTTTGGAGAAAACTGTGGATAATCATAAATTAGATTGGTCTGCTAGATTAAATACTGCTTTATGGGCTTATAGGTCTGCTTTTAAAACCCCTATTGGAATGTCCCCTTATAGACTAGTGTTTGGTAAGACTTGCCATTTACCAGTTGAATTGGAACATAAAGCATATTGGGTGATAAAAGAGTTAAATTTTAATTTGAAAAATCCTGGAGAGAAAATGTTTTTGCAATTGAATGAATTGGAAGAGATTAGAAATGCATCTTATCACAATGATAGGATCTATAAAGAGAAAAGGAAATTATGGCATGATCGGAAGATATTGAAAAATAACTTGGAATTTAGACAAAAAGTTTTATTATACAACACAAGATTGAAGTTATTTCCTGGAAAGCTCAAGTCTAAATGGTTAGGACCTTTTACAGTTTTAAAAGTTCATTCTTTTGAAGCTGTTGATATTAAAGATCCTGATACTGAAAAGATTTTTAAGGTTAATGAGCATCGATTAAAGCCTTACTTTGATGGGTTTCAACCTGATTTCAAAGAGGTTTTAATGCTGAGTAATCTTTATTAACTGAATGGTTTGTCGGGCTGACGACGTTAAACCAAGCGCTTTATGGGAGGCAACCCATATGTATCTTTGTAGTGTGTTTGCTAGTTTGATGTAGTTGTGTTTTTTAGATAGTTGTTTCTGAATCCTAATTACTCCTAAATACTTTAAAAATTGATAAATGATGGATCAAATCGAGATATTGGAATATTTTAGGCTAAAGAAAGTTCGGTGAGAATTTTGATCACTAGCGCCGCCGGCGCCCTATCACTATTAACACACTAAACTTACCTGTTTGATCGCCACCGGTACCCTATCAAGCGCCGCTGGTGCCCAAAACCTGTTAACGGTTTTTAAGTTTTAAAATGCGAGTTTTGGCGGTTTTTGGCGGGATCTTCATCCTTATAACTCCTTAAACTCCAATTTTGACTTCTTAACTCCAGAAAAACGAAAACCACCAATCCCAATTTGTATCCTATGGATTCCTATCCCATTAAAATCCCTCAATTTTGTGTTTTCAATCGAAGGAAGTTCATAAGTTTCAAGGCGCAACATTTGTTCAAAAAAGTGATGATGAAAAGAAGGATTATCAGTGAAAAAGTATTCATTAATCGAGATATGGATAATCCTACTACTAGAATTGAAGAAATTATTAAGGAGAGATGTTGGGAAGTGCTTTGCTACACTACCGCTGTCGTTGTTGTTTCTGTCGTGAAAGAGTTTTATGCAAATCTTCACAGGATCAATCAAGGGTTTGTATTTGTGTGTGGTAGATTTGTGCAATTCACTCCTGCACGAATTAACGATCTCTTTTTGATCGAGAACATACCTATTTGTCATTATCCTAATTTCAATGCCACGAGGGATAATATGAATGATGTGTATCGATATTTGACGGATGAGAATGAATAATGGGAAGTTAGAGAGAATGAATACATTAGTTTCCCATCTGCATCTCTCAATCTAGTATTGAAGCAGTGGCATTACTTTATTTCAGCAAAGTTATTTCTGACATTGAAGATTAGCAAGGTAACCAAGGAAAGTGCCATTTTGAATTTTTGTATTCAAATTGGGAGGCCAGTTAACATTGGTAATATCATTGTGAAATTAGTTCTGGGATTAATTGTGCATGGATCTAAATATGAGCTTGGACACCCATCCACCATATTTCTGTTATGTAGTCAGTCAAAGGTTCCTTATGAAAGTTGGGAAAAGGTTCTTCTTCCATGGAGGCCTATTGATCCAACTAATCACTATGACTACCAGACAGTTGGAGATGAAGATGACATGAATTTGCTTGTTGATCAACCAACACAGACGTCACAACCAATTCAACCCTATTTTCCTGAAGGTTCCAGAATGATATTGAAGAGGATCAAACAGTTGCAGAAAGAGGTACGAATGCAATCAATAACATTTTTGATTTATTCGATCATATAGATTGGAGAATGAAAGAGCAATTCGATCACACTAGTAGAATTAATATGGGTTTAATCAATCTGATGAAGAAGAATGAAGTGATTGCTGAGGAATCATCTGAAGAATTTCCAATTCGTCCATTCTATAATTTGTTTGCGCATCAGCAATCAATTAGAGACATTAGAGCAGAGGATAGTTCTTAAACTAATGCAGACTAATTGATGGATTCTACTTATGTTTGTTGTGTGTTTAGTTTACTTTGCTTAATTATGTTTGCTTTGTGTAGTATTTGCTTTGAAATTTGAACTTTAATTTGGATGTGCTTACTTTCATTGTGTGCTTAGATCTTAGTGTTTGCCTATCGTAGAGTACTTGCCGCACTAAATATCTAAGAGTAGTTGGTTTAAATGAATATATTTGGTGTTAACGATGTAACATGGATTTTATATATATAAGATTGTTCTGTATTGTTTGTGTGAAGAATTGTGTTAATTATTGCTTATGGGATGATGTAGATGCCAATTGAAGTATTAAAAATCATTGTGGATGTCGAAACGATCGAAATTACAAAAAAAATTTTGGATCCAGAAAATATTTTGGACTGGCACCGCCAGCGCCAGAATCCAAAAAGTTTGGCTAATTATTTTATATAGAGCGCCACCGGCGCCCGAACCCAAAAAGGCAAAAAACCCTCATTTTTGCGATTTTTACCTTGGGACTCGCAAATTCTTCCATTTCCTTAATTTTCCTCCTCCATTTTCGCAATTTTGAAGATCTAGGGCTTGCTAGATCTTATATTTAAGGATATTTCAAAGCTTTTCGACACCGAATCCACACTTCTCTTGGTAAGAGCTTCACTTTAAGTTAAAAATTTTGATTTTCACCATGGAAACCTCTCACACTGCTTAGGTTGGATTTTTTGGAGTTTTAATGAGATTTTGAGATTTCCATGATGAAATTTGCTCTTGCTTCTTTAGAATTGTATTTAGAGTTTGCTACATTGTGAATTTGAGATTTATTGGAATTTTCTTGCAAATTTTAGAAATTCACTTGGATCCAAGGTTGAGTAAAGGGAAGAGGAAATTGGATTTTGATGAAAAGAAATTCTTTAACATCAAAGCCCAGTTTCGCTTTAACTCTTATCTTTACAACAAGAAGTGTATCCAGGATCGAGCTTTTGATAGTCCTGGAGAATCTGTAGAACAATTAATTGCAGAGCGGAATTTGGAGCGATTTTTTTATTTCACTGCGAATGTTGTTATGGGAGTTACTAGAGAGTTCTATTCGAATGTTATGTGCTTGTTATAGGAAAAATGGTTGAGTTTACTTCTCAGCGTATCAATGCTTTCTATGAGACTCGGGAACCATTCGTTTGTGAATACAAAAACTTTGACACTCGAGGGGAGAATATGAGAGAAGTGATTGCTTTTCTGACTGACGGGCGAGGAGAATGGAAAGTAAGTCAAAAATAGTTGATTAACTTCCCTACCTCCACACTGAATGTTGCTTCAAAAGTTTGGCATTATTTCATTTCTGCAAGACTGTTACCATCTTATCACCACAATGAAATTACAAGGGATAGAGCGATTCTGAACTATTGTATACAGAAGATGAAAAAAATTGATATTAGGGCTATTATCTACAAGAACATTCATACTATTGCTAAAGGCGAGACCACTAGTGGTTTAGGACATCCTGCTTTAGTTCATGCCCTTTGTGTTCAGTCTGAAGTGGAGTTTAATAGTTCTGAGGAAGTGGCTATACCATTGAGACCAATTACAAAGAATATTATCCGTACTTATGAGTCTCATGTGGGAGCCAGAGTTGAGCGTAGGAGTACTGATATTCCTACTATTAGTTATGATGTTCCATCTACTTCTGAGCCGCCTACCTTATCTGATATTATGGAGCAGCTGAGATTACAGAGTGCTTGTGTGGATAGACTCCATGGTCGGATGAATGTATTTGAGGCAAGGAGTGATGTGAATGAAGATTACCCACAGAAGAGAGTTGAGTTCAATATTGCTTATTTTGATACTCAGGTTAGATTTATGAAGGGGGAGTCCGATGTGATATTTCCTACTTGCCCCAGCTATACACCATATAGACCTGACCCTGCTGAGGACCCTGCTATTGACCCTGCTGCTGATCTTGGTGTTGGAGATTGGTAGATTGTTTATTTCTATTTCTGCTAATCTTGTTGTGTTGTGTTGTACTGTTGTGATGTAGTATTTATTTTTATATGTTGTGTAACCTTGTTGGTGTACTGTTATGTTGTACTGAAACATTGAAATTGTTAGCTGGACTGTGTAGTACTGTGATAGTTTGTTTCATGTTATAGAGTTTTGTTGGATGTTTAGATGTTTAAAGTTAATTTCTCTTTACCCATGCAAATATTTAAAATTGTTATATCACTGCTACAATTTGTTTCGTGCCTGCTAGTTGTAAATTTTGATAAATACCAGATTGCTGTTGAAGATTTCAGGATCCCAGCACAAAAAGGTTAGGTTTCCTCTACTCTCAACTGTTTCAAATTTACTGAAAAATTTAAGTTTGGGGGAGGGTAGAGAAATACTAATTTTTATTTGTTCTCAATTATTATATTTTCAAATATTATTAGCATAACTTCTGGCAGTTGAACCTCATTGTAAGATAACTAAAATTTTTTATTTCAATTGAATATTATGGAAGGATAGGAGGAAAAGTTTTAGTGATAAAGGTTAATTTTATAGAAGTAAGATATTTGGTATGAAAGGATTTGATTATAGTCAACTATTTAAAGTAAAGAAAATTGTAATTTTGAAATGTTAAGGGACTTAAAGTATTGTGTGCTAAGAAGAGATTGTGACTTTATAATGAATAATAAAGCTTGTACTTAACTATAAAGTAAGGAGATGTTTCAGGTTTGAACTTTAGAAAGAGGAGAGTGAAGTTCAAAATCATTAAATGATATCCAAATATAGAAATCCTCATTAAAAAAAACAAAAAAAAAGAAGAAGAAAGGAAAAGAAGGATTGAAAAACAATCCTAAAAAGAAAAGAGAAAAAAAAGAAAAGAAAAAGAAAGAAAAATATTTATGAGGAGAAGCATGAGGAGATGCCTAATAAAAAATTGGCTTCACTTGAGTCACCCTAAAGGGAAAACTTGATTTCATTTCTGAATTTATGTTTTAAGTATTGGCCTACATTCTAATGAAGTTTACATGAACTCCTTTTTCACATAGTCTTTTGAGGCACTCTTAATGTGACAAATTATAGTTCATCTTGTAATAAATAGAAGACTAGAACTTTTAGACTTGATTGCTGAATATTCTTACACCTTTAAGGTTGACCAGAGTTACTAAATTTCTTTTTGAAAATCTAACCAAAATATTCTTTTGAATGAAAAATTTTAGTGTCTTGCAGTTAAAAAGTACATTACCTAGAGTTATAATTTTATGTAGTAAAAAGATTACTTGAGGATAAGTAATAGTTAAAGTTTGGGTGATTCTGATGCACCAAAAATATATACGGTTTTTGCAATATAATTTTATCCATTTTTTGTGATATTGCACTTTAAAGAAATGTATTTTTCATGATTTATTGCAGGTATGATGATTTTATGTGATTGGAGTGAAAAGAGGCAAAAAGGAACGAATTCAGAGCAAAAAGGAGCAAAAATGAGCAAAATGGCAAAAAAAGGTTCTGGCGCTGCCGGCGCCCAAATCCAGAGAATACAAAAAATTTTGGCAAGATAGAGCGCCGCGGCGCCCTATCTGGCGATGCCGGCGCCTGAAGTCAGTGGAATTCAAATTTAAAGAGATTTGATGACTTTTTAAAGGGATGCGTATAGAAACTCTTAGGATTTTGTCCCTATCTTACAAGTAACTATTTTTGGACGAAAATGATGTGTGTCTTGTGTCTTTTAGAGTAGTTTTAGTGAGTGTTAAGTGTTTGGGTTTAGGAAAAGTGTCTGTAGAGTGATGATTTGAGAGGAATTCTTCTCTAAGGAGTGAAGGAGAAGGAGTAAAGTGAGAGATTGCTTCTCCCTTTCCATTCTAAAGAGAAAAGCGAGTGTTGTAAGGAAAAGAGAGAAGAGGATACAAAGGAACTTCAAGGGAGTTGCATTGGGGAAGAGAAAGAGATAAGTTGTATTTTCTTTTGTGGTTTGTATGACTTTTCTTTTATATATAAAATCCATGTTTTATTGTATCTTCTCCATGAATTCTGAGTAGTCTCCCTTATCTTTCTTCTGACATAGAGATGTGATGATGGATTGATGTGGATTTGATGTGCTTTTAATGTAATGAAGAAATTGTGATGGTTTTTCATTTTGAACTTAATTTACTTTTTGATTTGGCCAATTGAAATGTTAAAATATGTTGTTGAACATTAAGTTTGAAAGGATTTAATATCCTACAACAGTAATTAAAGATCCATTTAATTTCGTATGGATGAATTGGGTAGTTCATGGGAATTGAGTGCAAATGAATAGGGAAATATGTTTTGATGGACTTCAATGTGGAGATTTAGGGTGACAGGCTGAAATCCCCAAATTGGTTCTAAGATTAGCAACTAATATCAAAGGTTAGCCTTCGAGTGAAGGGTGAGTGGGAGCTACGAAGTGAGAGCCGGTATCCTCCCAACCTAGCCTTAGATTTAGTAACTAAACTTATGATATAACAATGTTCTTTTCTTGCTTAGAAGAGGGGGTACTCTTTTAAGGGTAAAGAATCATCTATGCTCCTATTTGACACAATATAATAGATACTTATTTCATATCAATCCACACATCATATTCTCATTTCAAGAGGAAAGAAACTTTTCCCATATATCGAAAACCTTTCAAATGCTTAGTTTAGTGTGTCTGTTAGTTAATTTTGTTTTTAAAGTTGTTAGAAGTAATTGTAGTTTAGTTAATTGTTACTATTTTCTGCATAGTGTTAGTAGGAGTATGTGTTAAACCTAGTGCTATTTAAATATCAGATTTTAGTGCTATATTATTTATATTGTGAACGCTTTCTTATACTTCGAACTTCCCTGTGGGATCGATAACCAGGACTCCATTAGAGCCCTATATTACTTGATACGATACGTATACTTGTGTTGAATGCTTGGACTTAACAAAATCATTATAAATATATAAATTTGAGTTCATAAATTCTTGCAAAATATAAATCTCGTGCATCACCGAGCAATCAATTTTATCCTCGTTAGATCTATCGTTTATAGAGGAGACTTTTGTTTTTGATTCAACTATCAAGTTTTGCGCCGTTCACCCTGAATGGGAGAGCCACCAATCAGTTTTGTGAGGACCTAATTGTTTATGAAGATAAATTGGGATATTGGTTGCGACTGTCTCTATGCAAAGAACTTCGTGCAATCTTCACTCAGTATAGGTAATTTTAGCACCAATCAAACCAAATTATATTGTGGTGATATTGATCTGTATAATTTTCTGCCAGGGAATAAGAATCTTGTGATTGGCCTACGTATTGAGCCCCACGTCCCAGTAGAGGCTGATGGGTACGCACAATTCAAGATGGTTGATTTTGGTTATGTAAACTGAAGCATGAAGTGGACTGAATGCTAATTTTCTTCGCCTTGCACTTTACAAACTAGAGCATCAAGACTGTGCCAACTGGGGACTACTTCAAGTAAAGAGCAGGACGGATTACTCACAGATAAAGAGAGCTGAAATTGATGACCAGCTCCTCTCAATTCACCAGTACGCTTATTTGGTGACCGTCAACAGGGTCATGTTTCTTGGAGAATTAGGACGGATGACGACAAAGTTGTCGGTCTCCTCTGACATAGAAGAAGCCGAGCAGGAGGTGGCAATAGTTGCCTGTAATGAAGAAAGGTCCCGCCAACAAAGTTGCAACGAGTGAAGGAAGGTCGATCAAGGCTCACAGCAACAGTCAGTTCAGTGAGTTTGAAATTTCCTTTCTCTATCTTTGCAACTACTGTGGTGATCCAACAATTTTTTACTGGTGATCTAACCATCATAGAAAGCTGATGCATGACTTATACCGACACATATCTGATGAGTGTAAATCCTTTAGGCGAAGGTTGGGAGTAGTCTGGAGAGCCATCCGGTAGCCCAGAAGAGAGCGAAACTAAGGAAGTGTCCTCAGAGGAAAGGACGATGACGCTGTCGGCTTCGTCTCCCTCGGATGCTACATAAATTGGATTAACTGCATGAAGTGAGGCAAGTCGGCCCGCTTCAACCTCCTAGAATGATTCAAATACAAACCTCGAGCTGGTGTCTCAAAAGGAGGTGCAATAACATGAAGGGAAGGAGCCATTTTTTGAGTCGGCTACTCCATCTCTCACCTCATATCAGAAGAAGAGGAAGGGTTCCCAGTTTAATTGATTCCCCCTTAAACTAAGGGAGAAAAAAATCTAGAACACCTCTAACGGTTGGTACACCACCATCGACCAAGAGATAGATTAGTACAATGATTTGATGTCAGCTGAAGTTTATCTGTCTTCATTTAATGAGGTGGTTTGGTCTCACGCTTTTTCAATGTCCCTTTGGGCACTTAGGTATCTCAAGCTCTACGAGAAGGTGAATCAACACAATCTTAAGGTGCAAAAGATTTCCCACTTTGAGTCGATGGTGCTCAACCGAGCGAATGTGAAAATGGGTGCCCGATGCTTTCTTAGAAAGTTGAGAAACGAGCAATGGTAACTAAGAGGAAGTTGGCAGCGGCAGACATGGAGTTTTCAATTATATGTCTAGCAATAAAACTAGGATCTTAATGTAGAAATGGCGATCATGACGATCAAGGAGGAATTTTCTGAGGCGCTCCCCTCCCAACTGTGATAAAAAAATATTTTGAGCAAGCTGCTTCTAATTGGTAGCATCACAACAATCAACTAGTTCATCCAGTTCAACCATGTTTACTTGAAGTTGGCATAGTTGATGAATTAATTGCTTTATATACTAGCTCTGATGGGTCTTTGGGCAATGAATTGGATGTCGGAGGCAATGGTGTGTCCTACACTCAAAACTTTAATCAGCCTCTTGAAGCATAGGAGAATTTGTCTATAAAAAATGTTATATACATATATTTTTTGCAAATGGAATCCTTTTCTTAGAAAAGGCTTGTACATTTTTACATTAAGAAATGAATGAATCTTCTTAGTCATTTTTAGCTACTTTTATTTCTATTTATTATTTTACATTTATCGCGTCATTTTCTTGTGATAATTGCTTGTTGATGAATGTTGGTGTTGGTTGATGATTTAGATCTTTTAGAAGATCATCCATTGTTTTTGATATGTCACGACCTAAAACAAGTCGAACACTGCCAGTCTCATTTGCTTCATCAGATTAATGCCTCGGTCGGGTAACCGACTAGACTGACTACTGGTATGGCTTGCGCTATAAACTTGGTAGAACATGTCACTAATGAGCAAGGAAAAACCTTCAGAGTTTTATATGTGTTGAGCTTTGAGATGGGCATTATGATGCTTAGCAATGAGGGTCAGATGTTATGTTAGGACTTCGGTCAGATGTGTATTGTATCGTTGTTGGACATATTTATTATTTTTCACCAATCGGACATCTATGGTGTTGTTATCAATTTTTGTGATATTGGCACCTAGCTCGTATCTTACACTTTTCAAGGTCTCGATTTCTTGATCAAACTGTTTCTTAGGTCACATCAACCTTCGTCAAGACTTAGGCAGATCTTGTCATTGCCTTTATGATGGTAGCTACTGATATGTGCTGCTGGAGTGATTTACACCGCAATCTTTGCAGAGCTTGTTTTAACTTGGCAGGGAACCACTTCTAACAGTTCAAAGCTCATTTGAGTTTCCATGAAGAAATTCAATATTCATGGGATGGAACCCACAATTTGACCTCAATTCCCTCACTTTAGAGACAATGTAGCCAAGATTGAACCTATCATTGAATCCTAGAGTTTTCTTCTACCGAAGTGGGTTGAGGTTGTCTTTTTGGAACCGTGTAGCCATGCCGCACGCACACCAATTCCTTCTAGTGTGTGCCACTCGCGCCTGTCCACATGTGCTTTGTACACACCCATCCACGTGTGCATTTGGACGTGCCATGCCAACCTTTGGGCCGACGTGACCTCATCAGTTTGGGTGTTGCCAAGCACAAAAGTTCCCGAGCATGTTCACGACCAGCTAGAGAATAGCCACACCTAAACATTTACCAGTGTGGTCATGCCCAAGGCTGGCATGGCTACATCTGCAGCTACGCTAGTGATCGTAATTGTCTTCTTCGGATCTGGCTGTGAATTCATGTGACGTTTTGCTGCCATTGATCCGTGGGAGCTCCAACTGTTGGGGGAAGAACAACCATATATCTCTGCCTCAATCACGGCTGTCAGGGCCGATTAGTGGGTGTAGTCGCTCCATCTTCACCTCTGTCTGTCCTTGTCTCTTTAAATAGGCCTTTGCTAAGAGGAACCTCAGTGCCTTCTTCCTCTGCCTCTCCCCTATATCTCTCCAGTGATCTCCTCTGAGGCTCTCATGGTGGTTGGTCCTCCTCTTCGATAAATTCTCCCTCTTTATTTTTGTTTTTGTTGTTTTTAATTGGCACATTTTTGTTATGTTTAAGTTAATTAAATAATTTTGGATTAGACTTGAGTTTGGGTTTGACTTAGGTCGGTCCGAACTTAAACCCAACCCAGCTTGACCCAACCTAAATCCATCTTAACCCAATCTAAATGGCACAACTCGATATAGCTTGACCTAACCTAATCCGGCCCAGCTTGACCCAACCTGACCCAGCCTGACCCAACCCAACTTGACCCAACTTGACCTGGCCTGACCCAACTCATCTTGACCTGAGCTGACTTGAGCTGTCCTGACCCAACTAAGCTTAACCCACTCTGACTCGATTTGAACTGTTGTGGCCTAACTCGACCATACCTGACGCGATTTTAACCTGTCCTAACCTAACCCATATTAACACGATGTTGACTCGAATTGACCCAACCTGACATAACCTGACTTGACCTGACCTAGCCTGACCAAACCTGCTCCATCCCAGACCAAACCACCTGAACCTGACCTGACCCAACCTAGCTCTACTTGACCTGAACCAAACCAAACCCAAATTGAAAAGAATAGAACCCAAACTAAATCAAATGAAACTCAAAATTAAATCATTAAATCCTAAAATAAACCCAATTAAACCCAAACTTTATTCAACTTGATTTGAGTTGATCTTAGCTAATATTAGTTATTCTTTGTTGATCCTAGCTGACTTTAATTAAAAAACCTTAGTTTATCCCCTACTCAAGTCTAATCCAAATTGTATTTAAGTTATGTTTTCATATGAATCATTCCATTCACAATACTCCTTCATGTGTAGTATTTCATGTGTAGTATTTTATGTGTAGTGATTCATGTCATTTAAAGGTAGTGTTTCATGTTTTCATATATCATGTTTAGTTATTTTCATATGATAAAAAAGAAAAAAAAAAGATAAAAGAAAAAGGCGGAGGGCAATCTCTCATATGCTGATTGACCCGACCCGCAATAGCACAGTAATATTCTCTTCCAATAGATGGCCAAAACTTGACCCAACTTAAAATTAACGGCTAGTGTATAAAATCAAAATATTGTAAATTTTAGAAAATATTTTACACACTAGGGGTACTACGCAAGTATACGTATCATTTCAAGTAATATAGGGTTTTCTTTTATAACCCCAGTATCGATCCCACGGGGAAAAATTATAGTAATAAATTTTCTAAATATTATATTTTGAAAATATATTTTTATCCTCTAATTTAACTATAAATTAATTTACTAGATGCAATAAAGAAAACAATAATAAGAAAATGATTTATGAAAACTATATAAAATAAACAACTTTCTTTCCTTCAATTAATCCATGATTTTTAAGATAATTTAATATTCGTTGGAGAATTTGATTTATGGTATTATGCCAAATAGAAGCATTCCTATTCTTTACCCTTTGATCCAGGCGCAAAGAACATTGGCTAATTTATAGATCAGATCCGGATGTATTGTTAATAGAATGGGTTAATCTAGACTCACACTACTAGATGTCCAAGGGTGGCTATGGTCGGCCTTACTAGTGACCCTTTCCTAATCTATAAATCAAATTATAAGGATTTAGTCTGTCACACTAAAAACTTATCAATTCTATGCCCTTTAAATCTTATCTTCCTATTTATTTGCACTTCACCTTGAATAGCCCGCACATGGCCTTCGACTACCCAAGGATTCATGTGACATTTACAAGTTAAGAGTTCTTCTCTTTCAAGGTCTCAAAACTCTTCAACAGGTTTTAACAATTTAAATGGACAATTTAAAAAGTAAAGTAAGATCAGGTATTAATTTCATCACAATGTTTTGAAAATATTTTGAATTTCAATTTTCCATTGAATCTTTATATTATCTTATCTATCTCTTCATAATTGAAGGAAGAAAGTAAACTAACTACTCAGAACACATTGAATATAAACAACAAAACATAATAAATAAACTTTGAATCAAATATAGAATACTTATCTCAAATATTCCTTCTACAGATCTTCTGATTCCTACTGAGTCCACAGTGTAATGAACTCCAGATGTAACAACTTGAAAATAAACTCACTAAACTAAACAAAAGTGGCCCTAAATTTCTCTCTCTATTTCTCTCTCTAAGGATGAGAGATCCTAAAGTGGATAAGAGAAAGGGTTACAATGGGAGGGGCACGTTTTCTGAAGAAATGGACACCTATTTATAGGCTTCAAGGGTTGCCTTGAGGCACCTCTTCAAAACATGTCCACATTCAATGAATCTTCTAGAAGGTCTGTCTGGCGCCTAGGCACCGGAATCTGGCGCCTAGGCGCCGGACACCGCGTCCAGTTCTTCGCACCTCTTCACTTTGACTCGTACCTCTTCACGATTAAAACCGTTTTGGAGCATCCAAATGCAATGTATCACATGTCATATTATGAAGGAACAACTGCCAGTCTTCTAGAATGTCCAATAATCGCTCACTCAGTCATAATAACCGTTCAAACGTTATCAAAAACTTCGACGGCTCAGTATCGAGTCCGGCGCTTAGGCGCCAACTTCGGCGCCTAGGCGCCGTGCCATATTTTTTTATACTTTTTGTATTTTGCTCCATTTTTGTTCTTTTTTGCTCCTTTTTCCTTTTTAGACCTTTTTACATCACCTACATCCAAAAAAAAAAAAAAAATACCTTTCATTAAAGTATAATACCCTTAGAAATTAATAAGAATTAAGACATAAAGAAATAGGTATTTTTTTATAGATCAAAATCCCCCAAACTTAAATGTTACTTGTCCTTAAGCAACTCTTTTTACTATATATAATATATAACCTTTGGAATAAAAGATAAATATTTAAGATTCCTGATAATTTTTTATTTTATAAAGTTTTTAGTAAATTATTAACCCAAATTTACTAACTAGGTTTAATTTTAAGAATTTAAAGAATATTTAACTACCAAATCAGAAGATTTCAAACTTTTCATTCATTTTGAAAATAATAGAAGTCTATTATATTAAGTTCTCATAGATTATTCACAAGGAAAAGATCTTCTTGAAAAATCATTTTTAAATAAATATTCTTGTATAAAAATTAAGTAAAATATGTAACTAGTTTTCTTCCTATAAGATAATTCAAGTGAAGCCAATTTTTGATTAGGCATCTCCTCAAGCTTCTCCTCTCTCTCTTTTTTTTTTCTTTTTCTTTTCTTCTTCTTTTCTCTTTTTTTTTTCTTTTTTCTTTTTTCTTTTTTTTTCTTTATATACATATATATATATATATATAGGATTACTATATCTGGATAGCCTGTTAATGGTTTTGAACTTCACTATCCTTAACTTATTTCAAAACTTATACATTTCCACTTAATTATTATAACATAAATAAGAATTCAAAAAGATTTCCAATCTTTTCTTTTTCAAGTGATAATTTTTTATTACTTAATATTTCTAAAATTCTATTTTTTCTATCATGAATAGAAAAATTCTTTAATCTTATTCTTCTTTAAGTTAAATAATTCTATTCTTAAAAGAAATCAAAGTTAGTAAAATTTTGGTTAATTTCACTAAATCGTTTATAATTTCAAAAATAAAAGTGATCTCAAATAAATTCTTCATTCCTTAAGTTATGTTAAAAAGTTTTTATTTTTAAGAAAATATTAGCTCTTTAAGGACAAATAAAATTTAAATTTAAATGTATTTTCTCTTCCCCCAAACTTAAGTTTTGGTATACTATGATAAATTGAAAGTATGTGAGAAAGAAAATCATAAGAATTTTTATAAGTATGTAAAAACAATCTTAAAAAGAAAAATTACTTCTACTCATGCTTTTATGAATAATTAAGATAAAATTGAAGCATGTATAAAAAGTACGCAGGCTAATTTTATGATGATACTAAATTTGAAAAAAATTAAAGCAAGGTCAAAATTACTAAGTACTAAACAATAGACTAAAACAAACATATAAATTAACTCTAACTTCAGTCTCAACACAATATACTAAGAATATTTTGACAACATAATCTTAACACTAATCAATCCACACAAATATTTAAACAAATTAACATACATCACACATAAAACCAAACAAACAATCCAAACAAAACAAACTAACAGAGTAGCACATCATAAAGATCTATAACTACTAGTCACTAGCTGTAGCCTCATCATCATCATCATCACCAAAGGAAAATTCTACGTCCTTAGGATCAACAAATGGTGTGAAACTAGGAAAAGTAGGGAAACTAACATCATGTTCACCCTTCAGAAATCTGGCTAGGGCTTCATCATACTCAGCATCATAACTACTCTTCCTCTGGGTATAATCAGATAAATGTTCAAGTTTCCTATCGATAGTATCAATCTTGCAGGGAGTTTGAAATAACTCCTCCTGCTGCTCTATAAACTTATCATGCATTGATTCCCAGAAACTCGATGGTGGCTCAGCAAAAGTAGAAGGTCGAGAAGTAGAAGGTCTACCTGGAGTATGTGCAGAAGTAGAAGGAGCGGTCGATCTCTTCCCTCGAAGACGATCATAGATACTAACACTCTACTGCCCAATTGGCTTGGTAGACTTTAACTTCTCCTCAGAAATATCAGTAGTGACTCCATTACTAACACATAGTGAATAAATCAGAGATGGGAATCCCAATCCAACAGAAGTGCTGGATCTCGCAGTAGAATCCATAGAATCATAAATAATACTGTCGACATCAATAGGCTTCCTCTCCTGACTGCAGTAGTTTAAGATCGCTCGATCTCTAGTCACTTCACTCAGGTGGTTGGAAGGTAACAATCTTGCACAAATAAAGTAGTGCCATGCTTTAGAAATTTCATTTAATTTGGAGGATTTGAAGTTTACCCTTTTTCTGTTCCTGATCTTCCAAGATCCAGTACCGTCAGTCAAATAAGCAATGATCATATCCAAATCTCCCTCAGATGGTGATAATCCAGAATAATAGCATTTAATAGTTGGTGGCAGGCCATAAAATATATTGATTCTTTCAGGACTAAATCCTACTCCGATACCTCTGACAAAGACTTCATAATCTTCGGCATCCAGAAAATTTGCATAAAACTCTCGAACAATCGGGATAACAACAACAACAGTGAAATAACAAAATCGTTGCCAATTGTGTGCAACAATAGTGTTTTTGATCATTTCTTCAGGATGATAGAAACTTCATTCTGAAATGAACTTTCTGGACGTCGCAAATTCGTGGAAGTGAAAATGCACAGCCGCAGTAGAAAATTTGCTGCTATCAAAGTTATCTCGTGCCTTCCCGTGTTTAGATTTTGGAGCCATCTAAATGTGAAAGAAAACAAGAACAAATTTAGGAATCAAAGATTTAAACTTTTTTTAAGTTTATAAAACTTAAAATAATTTTAAAAATCCAAAGAAATCAATAAAAATCAAATTTTTTTTTCAAATTTTCGGTTTTTAGCAAAACTAGGGAAATCTATGGTGAAAATTGAAAATAAATGGTTTAAAGTGTAGATCTGACCTTGAGACGAAGAAATCGAGTGGTTTCGCGCTCAAATCCTTGATGTTTTGACCTCAAAATGGATCTAAAAGGTGTATTTTCGTGAAAATGGGGAAGAAGATGAAGCTTAGGCGTCAAAAATGGCTTTTGGGGGTTATTTAAGTAATTTTTCGGGTACAGGCCGAACTGGAGCTTAGGCGCCGAATTCTGGCGCCTAGGCGCCAGACTCGCCTTTCACAAAAAATTATTTTGAAATTTAATTTTCCACAAAAATTCATAAATTCAACTTCCAATTACTCATATCAGAGTAGGGCTTCAATTTCTAACTTCCACAACATTTTTCAAAAATTTATAAAAATTAAATATTTAATCCACCAATCAAACAAAAAGTTTAAATCAAACTCACTAAATTCCATTCATAATCTTCAATATTGACTCAATACATTCCAGATAAGTATTATTATTGATTCAAGTTCCTAATACACACTAAAACATAACAATTTCTAAGCAAAAACAACAAACAAAGAACATGAAAGCAAATACACAAACAAACACAATCGATTCTCTAAATCGATACAATGACTCAACAAACCATATAATAACTATCTCATTACCAGAATATTCTAATCTTCACAAGGGAAATTGTGTATTCCACTTGGAAAGAACACTAACGCTAGCCGTCTTTTCTTCAATCCACTTGTTCTTCGCATACATTTCAACTTGAGCATCTTGATAAGCCGCAAAATGATCAAATTGAAGTTTCATTTGCCATTCTAGATGTTCAATTTGATGAAACATCTCATGAAGGCGATCTCCAATGCTTTTAAACTCCGCTTCAAACTTATCCAAACGAGTAGAAATTTTCTCTAAACTTACAGCGATGAAACCATTGAAGTAGGGTTGAGGATCCTTTGAGACATTGTCCCAAGCTTCTTCTCTATGATTTCTTCCTTCCATTTCTTCAAAATTTCTCAAATCTCTCAAGAATGAAGTGCAAGGGACGTAATTTTGATTGCTTGATGGTTAGGGAAGAAGATAGGTTGATTTAAAAGGGAAAATCGTGTGAAAAACTGAAAATTTTCGGTTTTTGCACGACCCAGTAACCGTGGCGCTTAGGCGCCAAATTTGGCGCCTAGGCGCCGGACCTATTGATACATAGTTGATTCTAGCGCTTAGGAGCCGAATTCTGGCGCCTAGGCGCCGGAACTATGTTCAACTCCGTTTTGCCTAATCGTCAAATTTCAAAATTTCATTCTCCAAGATAGGTATATTATACTGGTATGAGTAATTTAGACTCAATAACTCACATTGTAAACAATCATAATGAAGGTTAACTTGATCTCCTTTTTACTCATATTCAAAATAGGGTGATCCTATTTTTAAATCTTACATACTTTAAAATAATTTTTAGCCTAAGTCAACAAAGACTTATAAGCATCAAACTTTTCTAAAGTAATATAAAATTAATCATGATCGAGGCATAAACTTACATTAAAACACAAAAACACTCATAACACAAGATAATTATGGGTTGCCTCCCACAAATCGCTTGGTTTAACGTCGTCAGCCTGACTTAAGTAAATCTTTAATTAGGTCAACTAAATTCAAAAGCCTCTTTATAAATCTTTTTAATATCTCCCAAATAAGGCTTCAATCTTAATCCATTTAGTTTATAAATTTTTCCTGTTTTGGGATCTTTAATATCCACAGCTCCATAATGGTATACTTTCTTAACTATATAGGGTCCAATCCATTTAGAACTTAATTTTCCAGGAAAAAGTTTTAAACGAGAGTTAAACAGTAATACTTCTTGTCCAGGCTCAAAACGTTTTCCTGAAATTTTCTTATCATGCAACATCTTCATTTTCTCTTTATAAATCCTCGCATTTTCATATGCTTCATTTCTTATTTCTTCCATCTCATTTAATTGCAATAATCGCTTTTCTCCTGCTTTATTCAAATTAAAATTAAACTCCTTTATCGCCCAATAAGCTTTATGTTCAAGTTCTACAGGTAAGTGACAATGTTTACCATAAATTAACCGGTAAGGTGACATTCCGATTGGTGTCTTATAAGCTGTTATATAGGCCCATAATGCAGAATTAAGTCTATCAACCCAATCAGTTCTTTTAGGATTAACGGTCTTCTCTAACATTCTTTTAATTTCTCTCGTTTGATACTTCGACCATTCCACTTGTTTGTGGGTGATAAGCAGTTGCAATTCTATGTTTGATTCCAAATTTTTGCAGTAATGATTGAATTCTTATATTTATGAAATGACTTCCACCATCAGTGATAATTACCTTAGGCATTCCAAATCTTGAAAATATCATTTTCTTTAAAAAATTAGAAACACTTTTGGAATCACAGATTGGTAAAGCTACAGCTTCAATCCACTTTGAAAGATAATCAATTGCTAATAAAATATAATTTTTTCCAGATGATGGAACAAATGGTCCCATAAAGTCTAAACCCCATTTATCAAAAATTTCAACTTCCAATATATAGTTTAAAGGCATTTCATTCTTCCTAGATATATTTCCCATCCTTTGACATTGATCACATGTTTTCACATAATGTCTCACATCTTTAAATAAGGTAGGCCAATAAAATCCAGAATTTAAAATTTTAAATGCAGTTTTATCTATGCCAAAGTGTCCTCCAAAATCGGAATCATGACATTTTTGAATAATAGCAAAAGTTTCCTCATAAGGTACACATCTTCAAATCATAGAATCTTTACCAATTTTAAATAAATGAGGTTCTTCCCAAATATAAGATTTAGCATCATATTTAAATTTCTTAATAAATTTGTTATCCAAGTCATAAGGCAAAATATTGCTAACTAAATAATTAACAATATCATCATACCAAGGTGTTTTGCATTTTTGAATAACATATAAAGATTCATCAGGAAATTTCTCATTTATATTTTCTTCTGAAATAATATCATTTTTAATTCTCGACAAATGATCAACAATTTGGTTTTCAGTTCCTTTTCTATCTACTATTTGAAAATCAAATTCTTGTAGAAGTAAAACCCATCTTATAAGTCTAGGTTTAGAATCCTTCTTAGATAATAGATATTTAATAGCAGAATGATCGAGTATGAACTATGCATTTAGTACCAAGAAGATAAGGTCTAAATTTATCAAAGGCATATACTATAGCTAGAAGCTCTTTCTCAGTGGTAGTGTAATTTCTTTGTATTTCAGTGAGAGTTTTACTAGCATAATATACAACTTTAAAAAGTTTCTCATATTTTCGTCCTAATACAGCTCCAATTGCAAAATCACTTGCATCACACATTAATTCAAAAGATTTATTCCAATTAGGTGCAACAATGATAGGTGCAGTTATTAATTTTTCTTTTAGAATATTAAAAGCATTAATACATTCTTTATTAAATTCAAATTTTGCATCTTTTTCCAATAAATGACAAAGAGGTTTAGCAATTTTAGAAAAATCCTTTATCTATCTTCTATAAAATTCAGCATGACCTAGAAAACTTCTCACATCAGTAACAGTTGTAGGTGGTTGCAATTCAGCAATAATTTTCACTTTTGCTTGATCTACTTCCATCCCTTTTTGTGATACATTGTGATCAAGTACAATGCCTTATGTGACCATGAATTGATATTTTTCCTAGTTAAGAACTAAATTTGTTTCTTCACATCTTTTCAGAACTTTAGCTATGTTTTCCAAATAAGATTCAAAAGAAGTTCCAAAGACTGAAAAATCATCCATGAATATTTCAATTCCTTTGTCAATCAAATCACAAAATATTGACATCATACATCTTTGAAAAGTTGCAGGTGCATTACATAAACCAAAAGACATTCTTCTAAAAACAAATGTTCCATAAGGACTTGTAAATGTTGTCTTTTCTTGGTCCTCAAGAGCAATAAGTAATTGATGATAACCAGAACATCCATCCAGAAAACATAAATATGAGTGTCCAGCTAATTTATCAAGCATTTGATCCAAGAAAGGTAAAGGAAAATGATCCTTTCTAGTGGCTTTATTTAATTTCGTATAGTCAATACAAATTCGCCATCCAGTAACTTGTCTTGTAGGAATAAATTCATTTTTATCATTAACAATGACAGTTACACCTCCTTTCTTTGGAAAACAATGAATAGGACTTACCCATTGACTATCTGAAATAGGATAAATAATACCGGCATCTAACCACTTAATAATTTCTTTTTTAACAACCTCTTTCATGATAGGATTTAATCTTCTTTGCGATTCTATAGTAGGTTTAAAATTTTCTTCCATTAAGATTCTATGCATGCAAATGGAAGGGCTTATTCCTCTTATATCAGCAATTGTCCAACCAAAAGCTTTCTTATAATTCATTAACACACCTAGTAGTTTTTCTTCTTGATCTTTACTCAGCTCAGAAGAAATAATAACAGGTAAAGTTAACGAATTTCCAAGAAACGCATATTTTAAAAGGGAAGGTAACATTTTTAATTCCAGTTCAGGGGCTTTTTTAATTGATTATAAAAGTATATCATTTTGAGTTATGTCTAAAGTTTCCCAATTATCTTTTATAAAATGAGTCTCTTCTTCTTCTTCTACTTCACCTTCATCAGTTAAAAATTCAAATTTCTCTTCAGAAATGACTTTACATTTTTCTTGATAATGTTTTTCAATTAAATAATCAATTACATCCATTCCATAACATTTCTCTTTATCAGGGTACTTCATTGATTTAAGAACATTGAATTTAATTTCTTGATCATTAACTTTCATGGTTAGTTCTCCTTTTTGCACATCAATCATAGCTCGTCAGGTAGCTAGAAAAGGTCTTCCTAAAATAATAGGTATCTCTTTATCTTCTTCCATATCAAGTACTATGAAATCTACAAGGAAGATAAATTTATCCACTTTAACAAGGACATCCTCTATAACTCCTTTAGGATAAGTGATAGATCTATCAGCTAACTGATGGGTTACAGTAGTGGGAGTAATATCTCTTAAATACGATCTTCGAAAGATAGAAAATGACATGAGATTAATACTTGCTCCTAAATCACATAAAGCTTTTCGACAAAATTTTTCTCCAATAGCACAGGGTATAGTGAAACTTCCAGGATCCTTAAGCTTTTCAGGTAATTTCTTTTGAATTATTGCACTGCATTCTTCACTTAATGCAACAGTTTCAAAAGCTTAAAATTTTCATTTCTTGCTTAAAATATCCTTCATAAATTTTGCGTAAGTTGGCATTTGTTCCAAAGCTTCAAAAAAAGGTATGTTAATAGTAAGTTTCTTAAATATTTCAAAGAACCTAGAAAATTGATGATCTAATTTCTATTGTTTCAGTCTTTGAGGAAAAGGTGGTGGTGGGTTTTCAACTTCCACATTAACAGGTATAAAAGTCTGATCTTGACTAGGAGAGAGAGTTTCTTTAGGTTGTTCAATCTCTTCAACCTCAATCTCTTTTTCAATTTCATTTTGCATTCTTTCTTTTAATTCTTTCCACTTCTAAGTTGCACAGCTTTAACTTGTTCATGTTCTTTTCCAGTTTCCTTTGGATTAATTTCAATATTACTACTAAGTGTTCCTACAGGTTTGTTATTAATTAAAGTTGCAATTTGCCCCATTTGATTTTCAATATTACGAATAGCAGTATTTTGATTTTGTAATTGATTATTCATTTGTAAAATTAATTCTTCTATTGATAACTTTTTCTGTTGATTATTAAATCCAGGAGGTTTATAATTTGGATTAACTTGATTATTCCAATTTCCAGTGGGATGAGATTAATTATCACCCCATTGTTGTTGTGAATTATTCCAGTTAAAATTAGGATGATTTTTCCACCCAGGATTATAATAATTTGAATAAAGATTATTTTTATTTGCAATAGCTTGTAAAGTTTCAATAGTTTGAGAATCTTCAATATTAGCAGAGTTATTATGTGAAATATTAATTGCAAAATTATCTAATTTTTTAGACATTGCTGCTACTTGTGAAGCTAAGATAGAAAAGGCTTCATTATCGTGAATACTTGCCATCTTTTTAGGATTAATCCTTTCGGAAGGCCATTGAAAATTGTTATTAGCCATTTCTTCAATTTAAAGTGTAAGCTTCTTCAAATGATTTAGATATTAAAGAACCTCCAGCAGCAGCATCAATAATTGATTTTAAAGATCCAATTAATCCATTATAAAATGTTTGAATAATTAACCAATCAGGTAAAGCATGATGAGGACATTTTCTTAATAGTTCTTTAAATCTTTCCCAAGTTTCATATATTGTCTCCCCGTCAAATTGACTAAATGAAGTAATATCATTTCTTAATTTAGCAGTTTTAGAAGGAGGAAAATATTTAGCAAGGAATTTTTGTGCCATTTCAGCCCATGATTTAATAGAACCAGTCACTAATGAGTTTAACCACATCTTTGCTTTATCTCTTAAAGAAAAAGGAAAGAGTCTAAGTCTAATAGCATCATCAGAAACATTGTTATATTTAAAGGTAGCACAAAGTTCTAAAAACTAACAAGATGTAAATTTGGATCCTCATTTGGTGTTCCACCAAATTGATTGTTTTGCACCATTTGAATAATAGACGGTTTAAGTTCAAAAGAATTAGCATCTACGAGTGGGTATTTGAATACTACTATGAAGTTCATCAACCGTAGGGTTAGCATAATCCCTTAATGGTTTATAAACATTTTGATCATTAAGTTCAATTGGATTTTGTAAAGTAGCCATTTCTTGAAATTTTTGAATTTGTTTTCCCTTTCTAATTTTTCTAATTGTTCTTTCTAATTCAAAACCTAAAGGTATTAATCCTTAAGATCCAAATCTTCGCATAAAACAAGGAATAAATATATATATATATCTCTTTTTTTATATTTATATAATTTTTTTATATAATAATTTTTTTATTTTTTTATATTTTTAGAAATATAATATTTTTTTTTACAAAAATTTATAACTATTTTATTTCTATCCCCAGCAACGGCGCCAAAAACTTAACCCGACCCGCAATAACACAGTAATATTCTCTTCCAAAAGATGACCAAAACTTGACCCAATTGATAATTAGCGGCTAGTGTATAAAATCAAAATATTGTAAATTTTAGAAAATATTTTACACACTAGGGGTACTACGCAAGCATACGTATCGTTTCAAGAAATATAGGGTTTTCTTTTATAACCCCAGTATCAATCCCTCGGGGAAAAATTATAGTAATAAATTTTCAAAAAATTATTTTTTGAAAATATCTTTTTATCCTCTAATTTAACTATAAATTAATTTACTAGATGTAATAAAGAAAACAATAATAAGAAAATGATTTATGAAAACTATATAAAATAAACAACTTTCTTCCCTTCAATTAATCCAAGATTTTTAAGATAATTTAATATTCGTTGGAGAATTTGATTTATGGTATTGTGCTAAATAGAAGCATTCCTATTCTTTACCCTTTGATCCAGGCGCAAAGAACATTGGCTAATTTATAGATCGGGTCAGGATGTATTGTTAGTAGAATGCGTTAATCTAGACTCACACTACTATATGTCCAAGGGTGGCTATGGTCGGCCCTACAAGTGACCCTTTCCTAATCTATAAATCAAATTATAAGGATTTAGTCTGTCACTCTAAAAAATTATCAATTTTACGCCCTTTAAATCTTATCTTCCTATTTATTTGCACTTCACCTTGAATAGCCCGCACATGGCCTTCGACTACCCAAGGATTCATGTGACATTTACAAGTTAAGTGTTCTTCTCCTTCAAGGTCTCAAAACTCTTCAACAGGTTTTAACAATTTAAATGGCCAATTTAAAAAGTAAAGTAAGATCAGGTATTAATGTCATTATAATGTTTTGAAAATATTTTGAATTTCAATTCTCCATCGAATCTTTATATTATCTTATCTATCTCTTCATAATTGAAGGAAGAATGTAAACTACTACTCATAACACATTGAATATAAACAGCAAAACATAATAAATAAACTTTGAATCAAATATCAAATACTTATCTCAAATATTCATTATACAGATCTTCTGATTCCTATTGACTCCACAGTGTAATGAACTCCATCTGCAACAACTTGAAAATAAACTCACTAAACTAAACAAAAGTGGCCCTAAATTTCTCTCTCTATTTCTCTCTCTAAGGATGAGAGATCCTAAAGTGGATAAGAGAAAGGGTTACGATGGGAGGGGCATGTTTTACGAAGAAATGGACCCCTATTTATAGGCTTCAAGGGTTGCCTTGAGGCACCTCTTCAAAACATGTCCACATTCAATGAATCTTCTAGAAGGTCTGTCTGGCGCCTAGGAGCCGGACACCGCGTCCAGTTCTTCGCACCTCTTCACTTTGGCTCGCACCTCTTGGCGATTAAAACCGTTTTGGAGCGTCCAAATGCAATGTATCACATGTCCTATTATCAAGGAACAACTGCAAGTCTTCTAGAATGTCCAATAACCGCTCACTCTGTCAAAATAACCATTCAAACGTTGTCAAAAAGTTGACAGTTTCTGTATCAAGTCTGGCGCTTAGGCGCCAACTTCTGGCGCCTAGGCGCCAGGCCATATTTTTTTATACTTTTTGTATTTTGCTCCATTTTTGCTCCTTTTTTCTCCTTCTTGCTCCTTTTTCCTTTTTAGACCTTTTTACATCACCTACATCCAAAAACACAAAAAATACCTTTCATTAAAGCATAATATCCTTAGAAATTAATAAGAATTAAGACATAAAGAAATAGGTATTTTTTATAGATCACTGACTCTCCCCATAAACATTTAATAAAACAATCAGAGCTTAAGGACAAAACCAAACGAAGATACCAACTTAGAAAACCAATTGAAAAACCATAAATTTAGGAGAATCCTAATTTTCATCCCAACTGAAAAACCTAGGAGCTAAAACAAACCACAAACTCAATGTCAAACTCCAAACAAGATATAAATCCGCCAACATAAAGAACGATAGTTATACCTAGTTCGATCAACATGAATTCTTGGTTTGCTAACTTAGACATAAGAATCGTGAATCAACCATACTCTAAGTTAATCTAAGTCTATAAGCCAAATTTAGTTTAATAGCTACCCTAGTTATTGCTAAAGACTAGTTCATATAAAATAAATAATCTTACTCCCTGAAACTAAAGGGAATGCTCTAACATGAAGTAACCCATGATTACCAATGAAGCATTTCTAATGACCTTGAAACAATGAAGCCCTTCACAGGCCATGACTGTGGTGCTCAAGGAGGATTTGTGATTATAAATTTGGTTGTAGTTGATGATACCGATGCACCTAGGATGATGGAAAGCCATGAGCATCTTGACTAGAGAGGTTATTCCCAATGTCTATGTTAGTCAACCTATATTGACTGCTTATAGAGTACAGCTGTGCTTCAGATTAGGGTTTCATTTCTATCTAGATATCCTTTCTACCTAAATTATCATTCGGTATAGGTATCCCTTCAAACTCAAATAAATGATTGAACTATCTAGCCCATCCTAACAATCCAAATCTCTGAACTTGAACTCTCAATCAATATCTCCAAACATGACTCATCGAATCTGTCTAATCCCTTTTGATTCTACCAACATTGAAAACTCAATCATATTGGTAAACCTTTCTCCCTGGATGGTTAAATCCCTTTGTCTTAGAATTTTCATGGCACGTTGTCATCGAACTATAGGTCTCATTCCTTTGAGTTTAATTCTTTCAAAACTCTAAGCTTGGATCCTTTCTTCACCTTTAAAATCTCAACTTTGAAAGCCCAACCATGCATTCTAAATAAAATAGGTCATTATATTAATCGAGAGTTTTCTTTAGGGTTCATGACTTTGAAGATATAATTAAATAATCCTTATAGGAAATTAGACCCTAGAAGAAAATAAACCTTCTATTACACTCACAAGGCAAGGGAAAAAATCTTGGTTCCATAGAGTCATGAAGATTTTCATCATCCAAATGATTAGGCACATATCAAGATAGTATTTCCTTCCCTCAGGATGTTATATTATTCTTACAATGTCGTGTTATGTCATTTAGATAGAAGTCTTCCGAATATTCTATGATGACACCATAATCTCCCATCATTATCCTTTGAGGCTTGCCCAAAGTCGGAGCGGTAGGAGAGTGAGAGGTAGAGAGAGACAAAGAGGGAGAGAGATGGAGAGAGTACACACATTCTTGCCCCGTAGGGGTGATTGAGGTATTCTTGGGCATTGTGACCCATTTTATATCATGAAAGTGGCAGTTACAAGAGATACGGGGACTTCTCCGTAAGGAAGATGGGTCTAGGGAAGAAGAACAAAAAGCTCCTAATACATGCTATAGTTGATAAAGTGTAAAATTATATGCTTGCCCTTACTTTTATGAGGAAATTACTTGTTACTATTGTCTTTTTCAATGCCTTTTTGTATTCATAACCGATTTTTGCACATTCTCATCTGCTTGGACCTTCTGGTCGATAGGTCACCGGCTCAGCCGATTGAGTTGATTTCAGTAGGCCATGTTGCTGGAAATCAGTAGGCCTTCGCTCTGGGAAGCTTGTTGGTTTTGAGTGCCATAGGTAGTCTGCTTGTTTTATTATTATTTCGTCGTAATCTATTGGTAATCATTGGGGGTGCTGTTAAGAGAGTTTCACGTTGCTACTTCGGCCATGTGGGAAGCTGATTTATTTGACTTGGGTTTCCAGGGGAATCCTTTCACATGGATTGGACAAATTTTTGGCTAATAATGCTTGGCATCAAAATTTCCTTCACACCACTATAACTCACCTCAATTTTGCTGGGTCTAATCACAGACCTTTACTTATCACCATTACCACCCCCTCCAATCCAACCACTCCCCTCCCCCCCTTTCAGATATTTGAACTTTGGTCATCCCATCCTAATTTTCAATCAGTTAATGCTGAACATTGGACTGGCTGCCCTCATCCTAATCCTTTCATCAGATTACAGAACCTTCAATTGAAAATGGCTGCTATTCTTTCACACTGGAGTTGGAAGTTTATTGGAGGCATTTTCCATGGTATTTCTAAGGCTGAGGTGGAAGTTAATACTCTCGAAGCTGCTACACATTCATATGAAGCTATGTATGGTCAGTTTTTGGTTGCTCAGGAGAAATTGCTTACCCTCATTGATTGGCAGGATCAACTTTTAAGACAAAAAGAAGCTATCATCAAATTCAAGGAAGGGGATAGAAATACTAAATTCTTCCATGCTTGGATCAAATACAGGAGGAAATGTAATGCAATCCACTCCATTATGAATGACCAGTGGGTTTTGATCAGAAATGATCAGCTATTGCTACTGATGCTGTCACTTAGTTCCATAAGCTTCTCACTTACAAACCTTGCTGCAAACCCCCTATTGATGGTAGCCTTTTCAGAAAGGAATACCACTACACTAACTCTCTTGTTTTAACTGATACACCTTCTCAAGAGGAATATTGGGTGGCACTTAACTCAATTGACAGCTCTAAGACTGCTGGGCTTGATGGTTTCAGTGCTGATTTTTATAAAAAGGCTTGGGTTATTTGCAAGGTTGAAGTAACTACTGCTATCCAAAGATTCTTTCAAGGCAATGACATCCCTCAATACTTTCATGCTTCAACTATTGTACTTATCCCCAAAAATAATGCTCCCAAGAGTTGGAATCAATATAGACCAATCAGTCTTACCACTGTTATCAGTAAAAATATTAGTAAAATCATTGTGGGAAGGTTACAACCTCATCTTGATGAACTTATCAACCCCAATCAATCATCATTTTTTAAAGGCGGATCCATAGCAGATAATGCCCTCCTTGCTCAAGAACTATTGCTTGACTTGGATAGACCTTGTAGGGGAGGTAACCTCATCTACAAACTTGACATTCAAAAAGCTTATGATACAATTGATTGGAACTTCATCCTTCAGGTCCTGCAAGTTAAAGGCTTCACCACTTCTTTCTGTCTTCTAATTAAGAGATGGCTGAAGCATAATAACCATTTTGTTCTCATCAATGGGCAATGCTGGGGAGATTTCCAAGCCACCAGAGGACTCAAACATGGAGATCCACTCTCCCCCACCATTTTCATTATTGTTATGGATTATCTTTTCAGACTGTTGGGGACCCAAGTCACCTCTTCCCTCTATGCTAGATATCACCACAAGTCCAATTTGTTTATCTCTCACCTTATGTATGCTGATGATATCATGTTATTTTCCAGGGACTCTAAAACAGCTGTTAAAAGAGTTCTTAGTTGTCTCAACCAATTTCAAGGTGTTTCTGGTCTTCAATTCAACCAAGCCAAATGTGAATTGCTTTTCCCCAACCATATACCACCTAATATTTCTCATTGGATAACTAATTTCGCTGTTTACACCAAAGCCAGCCTCCCTAAGAAATATTTAGGGGTGCTTCTAATTAAAGGCAGATCTAAACAAGTGCATTTTGAAGAGATCATTGGGAAGCTTAATGCTCATCTTTCCAGTTGGACCAATTCATTCTTATCCACTGGTGGTAGAATCACCCTTCTTAATAGTATGTTAACTAATTTCCCCTCATATATACTTCAGATGACATGCATGAAGAAAAGTTTCAGAATCCAAATTGAGAGAATCTTTAACAGATTTCTCTGGTCTGGGCTAAGGAAGCAAACTAATTGGGCTAGCTGGCAAAAGTTAGCCAAACCGAAGGAATCTGGAGGATTGGGCTTCAAAGGATTAAAACACCTATAGCAAGTCGACTTCTGTAAGTTCTGGATTCACTTCAGGGAACATAAATTTCTTTGGGCCCAATTCATGAAAGGTAAGTATTGCAGAAATATCCATCCTACCTCTTCCCAAATCAAACCTGGTATCTCAAGAATCTGGAAGCACATGATCCTCAATAAAGATAATGCTGATTCTCTATATGTGTGAGAGCTGGGTAAAGGAGATATTATGTTCTGGCTAGATCATTGGTGTCCTGGGGATGCTCTTGTACCTTTACCAAATATTGATAAACAACTTTTCCCAGTGGCCAACTGCTGGGATGATATGAATTGGTCCACCCAAAACTAAAACAACTTCTCATGGAGTCTTCTGTCAATCAGGTGTCCAAAATTCCTTTTGATAGATCCCACCCTAGTAAGCTCAACTGGTATTGTGTTAAGAGGCACAGCCTTACCAAGCATATTTATCTCAGTATCCATACTTGGACTCCTGCTAGCTGGGGAAAGAAAATCTGGAACAACTACCTTACCCCTTCCATGTCCTTCTTGATTTGGAGAATTTTTCATGGATATATACCAACTGATGATATCCTTAAGTTGAAAGGACTGAGAGGTCCTTCTAAATGCTATTTGTGTGGTTCCCAATCTGAAACTGTGCAACACCTCTTCTTCAACTGCTCTTTCTCCCAGGAAGTTTGGTCAGGTCTCATCGACTTACTTAATATTAATCATTTACTGTTGGATTAGCATGATCTTTCTGTTTGCTGGCAGTCCTGACAGCAGACAAAAGCAAGTGTTATCCCCTTTATTGTGGCTTGGTTCATTTGGATGTACAGGAATGGGGTGAAGTATGATGAAAAGGTCAGCAAGGCTGCAATTTTTGTGGGTCACTGCCACTCATTTATCTCCAAGCTGATAACTTTTATAAAGTTCCCTAGCATTATAAACCCCCCCCCCCCAGACCAACCAAATCATGCTAGAATTATTCAAATCAACTGGAAAGCCCCTACACCTCCTTATATCAAGGTAAATACAGATGGAGCTTTCTATGAACAAAGTGCAGGCATTGGTGGTATCTTCAGGGATCACAAGGGGAAATGCATCTTCTTTTTCCAGGCTCCAATTTTTGCTGCTGACCCACTAGAGGCAGAGTTAGTTGCTGTCTATTGGGCTGTCTACCTTGCTACTCTTAATTAGTGGGCTAACATCATTGTGGAGGGGGACTCCTCTATTTTAATACAATATTGGCGGAATAACCTCCCCCCACCCCCCCCCCCCGCCCCGACATCATTCTATTTGGATAAACAAAATCAGGGCACTTACTTTACATCTCTCTACACAGTTTGTCTTCATTTATAGGGAAGGTAATAGGCCTGCAAATTGGATTGCTAGAAGAGCCACTGCATCTCAAGAGGTGAATGCTTCCTTTAACCCCCCCCCCCCAGTTGCAATTTCTCCTGGAAGCAGATTTGTATCAGGCACCTCATTTCAGAATTGTGGATGATTGAATCTTTAACTGCAGCTTCTCACCAGATCATATCTACCGCTCTTGGGGACTGTTTTTGTAGACTTCTTGTTCTAGTCTTTTCTCCTTTGATTTTACTTTATTTTGGGTAAACTTTGGGATAGGTTTTTGTTTACTCTTACTTTCTTTATTTTCTTTTGGTGTGGAGTTGTATAGTGCTGGGTTTGCTCCCTTTGAGATTTTCCTGTAACTTCACTTTTTGATATATATATATATATATATATATATATATATATATATATATAGAAAGAAAGAGCGAGAGAGAGTGAGACAGATTAAAATAGATGGATGGTGATGCAACTATAAAATTTTTGTGGATTACTAGCATTATGAACTTCTGATAAATAATATTAAGAAAGCAGAATGCAGATCTGAGACAGTCTACACATATATTAGCTGAAAGGATTACCTTAACAATCAGTGTTGTTTTAATGTATTAAATAAGGGATGTGGCACCAAATGTGGTGAGAAAGGATCGTAGCTATGAGGGGGCTAAAAGCAGTGGATTGGGCAGAGCAATTCTATGGAATTCTTCCATCCTCCAAGATGAGGCTTTAATCATGCTTGATATTTAGTCCGAAACTGTCATGGAGGCGGCCCTTCAAAGGATCATGCCGGCTTAACACTATTAAAAACCTTGACAACATCGCCATTGCGACAGAAGGTACGGTATTTTAAAATAAGAGCTACACATTTATTATGGGCGAGAGAGTGTCGTTCGGATGTCTAGACAACGACGTGGATTGCGCCATATTCTTGTGCAAGCAATATGATGCGATCAATGCCATCGTTCAGGCATCAGGTAGTCTGAACATAACATTTTTCTCCATGACCAGAATATATATATGTATATATATATATGTATATGTATATATATATATATATAGAAAGAAAGAGCGAGAGAGAGACAGATTAAAATAGATGGATGATGATGCAACTATAAAATTTTTGTGGATTACTAGCATTATGAACTTCTGATAAATAATATTAAAAAAGCAGAACGCAGATCAGAGACAGTCTACACATATAGTAGCTGAAAGGATTACTAGCATTAGGAACTTCTGATAATTAATAATAAAAGTACAGATCGAAGATCAGTGACAGTCTACTCATATATTAGCTTTTCAGCTCTGTTACAAAGTCTAGATGCATAATACTGCAATTATCTTTTGTCATTGGAGATGGAGCAAGGAGAAATCGGACTTCTCAAATGATAGGTCGGGTAGCGTTTTCAGCCGTTCCAATTTGCCTCAGGAGCTGTGAAAACAAACCTCATGTCAGAACAGTTCAAGAAGAGTTTTTGAGAAAGGCTAAATAAAGAATACAAGTTATTACACAACTTAACTTACACAAACATTATGATTTTGACGGACCCATCAAAGAAAGTTTTCTTTAATTTACTTGGCAATTGGCTGCTTTTCCAGGACAAATCATGTAAGTTTGTCTTTTTCATCTTGTTTTAGCTCTAAATGATTAAATTAGGCTTTGTCCATTTAATAACCATTTTGAGACAACAGCCAACAAGTCATAATAAAGAAAATCTAATCATTGCTTTATGTTAACCCTCCCTAGGTAGAGAACTGAAAGCTTCATTAAATGAAAAGCATCACTTTTGAAGGAGAAAAGTTAAATATGATTGTTGAGGGTCAAAACCTGAAAATAATCCTCCATCTTCTGCTTGAGGATAGCATGTTCCCTCTTCATCTTCTGAAATGTCTTAAGGCACCTAGAAGCCATAGCTCTGTTATATTAATGTAAAAGTTGTATTGGAAAACGCCAAGACAACATAAAGCTAGAAAAATTAGAATAATTTTGTTGATTACATACCCATCCAGGTTTTCTTTCTTGCAGTATTCCCTCAATATTGTGCATTCATTCTTCAACCTAAGAGCCCCGATGCTGACAAATAAAAAAAAAGTCAAAATTAAAATTGCCCTTCCATTCAGCAATGCATTTTTTTCTCCCACCAAATATTTCGTTGAGTTGGGAGTTTAGTTAATAATTGTTGCTCTTTATCTATTAGAATAGTTGATACACACATAAAACAATGTATGCTGATGCATATAAAAATACCTTGAAATGCTTCCTTTAAACTGTTGCATATGTGAATCCAGCTTCTGAAAATCTGGTGAATTATTTTCCCTGCATCAGTATATCAATACAAGTATCACTAAGAATTACATTTATGTGGGAAGATACCAAATAAATAAGCCATTTTTTTTATTTTCTTTAATTCTTTCTTACAGAGCTTGCTCGATGTTGCTAAACAGCCTGGTTGAGTCCTTGAAAAATAAGGTGACTACTTCCTCTACAAAATTAGGGCTAGCATCATCCTGCAGATCTTCCAGCTGATAAAATTGTTCATCCAAGAATCCCTTCAATAACATAAATATTCCATTAATAAAACATAAGCATAAATATCTTCAAATTTGCTAGTTATTTTATCAATATTTAGGGTCTTAAGCATCAATATTCCTTATGAATGGCTTTTTTTTCTTAATCATATTGGAAAACATTGTTGGTGAAATATTATTTATGATAAAAAATGAATAGAAAACAATCATTAATCATTAATTGCTAAATAAATATGATAAAGTAGACCACTAGTTTTGCTTTCTAGTTAAAAAACAAGACTACAAATGATAGCTCCATATTGTAGCAAGGTGTTGCCTTGAACCCAATACGTTATGATTCCTTATTTTGTTTCCAATCAATATGCTACATATTCAAACATGACAGATCCTTAATTTTTTTTTTTTCACTTTAAGAGAACGGTTAGTACAATTAAAGGTGCTCCATTCTAAAGTTATTCTCTTGTTAAAAAATCATTTAGAAGGAGAATTATCCTGAAGTTAAATAAAAACATATTACACTAAATAATAAACATAGCCACAAAGATTTAAAATTTCATTATGCTCATGGAAAATATATTATATTCAGAAGAGAGAGAATTGAATTTTAACGGTAAATACAATGCTTGACAAATTTGGAAATGCGAAAAATAATTCTAATCAACTGGCATTTAAATATACATTCACTAGAGACTCAGAGGTTTATTTATAGCTTCTAATCATTAAAATGAAAGAAGAAAAATGGGCAAGATTCCTTACGAGGTTACAAAAATCCTTAATACAAACCATCATTCAAATAAAATATCAAATAAAATGTGTTACTTTCTACTTCACAGCGTAAAGAGTTGTATACTGAATTAAACATTGCTAGTATTACTCCGCTAAATATTGTCCAATCGTACTGCTCTCACTGGGCTGTGTTCTTCGGAAGCTTCAACTGATATTACACTGAAACATTATCTTGGTCAAATACTCATTGTTTAATATGATAAATCCCAAGGCAAACCTAAAAATCTATTGGGATGTTGTATAGAATATTACTCCTTTATTTACCTCATAGAATTTATTAAATGTTAAGCAACCATGATTAACATATTTAATTGCCATTCAAATCTAGTAGTGATTTATTTGAAGTGTTTAGAAGGCCAACCTGATCAAAAAGGCACTTCCTCATGTGGGCAGCCTGACGCCTAAGGTCAGAATAATCCATGCTTGTTTATATGGAAGAGAAATATTATGATGAGATGGATATAAGGGTTTTCACTTGTCTGGGCCTATTTATAGACGATGGAAATGAATTATGTAAATGGTGGTTTATGATGCAATATTTTGTATCTAATGAAAAGCAAAAAAAATACAACTGAAGATTGAGTTTGTTTTGCAATGAATGGATCTTCTTGCCAGAGTAATGAGGAGATATCTACCAATTCCTTGATGGTGACAAATATCTATACTGCCTTCCACACATTTAACTTTCTTGAAAAATGATTCTTTCAGATTGATGTTGCATGGGAATCTCCTAGCACAAATATCCAATTATTCAAACACAACATAGCCAAGATTACAGTATTCAGTAGTTTCACATACTTTTAAATGTCTTATTATAATGGTAAGAAAGTATTCATGAAGTAAATCCCAAATAATGGAGACGATGAACATGATTATTGCTAAATGTTATTCACAACATACTTATTTACCCAAATTTTTAAGAGATTGAGTAATTGCATCAAATATATTGATAGTTGAAATAGAATGTAAGAATAAATAAATACATCATTATAGTTTAATGGAGGCCCTTGGTTTAGATATTGGGTTGATGGTTCATTTAGATTCAGAAGCTTCAAAAGATAACATTAAATGTGTACAAGCATTGAGATTGGGTTTATAAAAGTGCTTCCAAGGAAAATTACAAAACAAGGAAAATTACAAAACAGTGGTCAATAAGAGCATGCATTTTTGGTTTAAAAAAAAAAAATCGAACCAAATAGGGCTTATTATATTGGTTTGGTTTGATTTTAATATAGAAATTTGATTTTTTATTTTAAAAATTTGAATATTCAATTTTTTATTTTCGTTCACTTTTAATATTCAAGGAAATTGAAAAAAAATAAATAATATTAGGATTAATAAATTAAATTCATTTGAGAAAAAAATAAATTGATCACATGACATAATTATGTTAGTTAATTTTAAATTTTAAACTTTTTAAAAAATATTGACTAGATAAAAAGAGAAATAATGTTTTTGTTTTAATATACAATAAATGTATTAATTATTTTTGTTTGAATTAGAGCTAGAAGTTAAATTTTGGTTTGCTCCAAACCTAACCATTGAAATCAAATTACATTTCAGTTGTGGTGGGGTTTTTTTATTGTGTATCCGCCATAGAATTTAGAAGATTTCTATCTAAATTATTATATGCGACATTAAAAGAGTAATATATTACCACGAATGTTAGAAATATTATCTTAGACTGGATCAAACCACCGAATGATAAAGATTTTTATAATTTATGCTTTATCGAATGAAGATAAGATTTGTTTTATTCTATGGTCCGGTATCCTCATTAGATAATTAGATCTCAAAAGTGGTTTCTTCTGGGATTACTCTTGATTAAAGTTTTGACTTATATCATGCACAAATATCAGCAAGCTTTTGTGAGATGATCGATATTTTCGACTCAGATTGATGGATTTTAGATTTGGAAGGAAATTTGATGACTTGAATAGGTTTGATTAGGCTTGATTCACTTGAGCAGAAAATTTGAGTTGGTTGAGGTTGATTTCATTTGAAGGTTTGATTTGAATTGATTTGTTTGTTTTGATTGATTAAAATTTATTTTAGAAGTTATTTGTTGAAAATATGTTTAAGTTTATTCATGTTATGTTTGTTTAAAATAATTTACTTAAGTTCTTTGAAATTGATTATTGTGTTGATTTTAGTTAAAGTTATTAGGTTTGTTTTGGTTTATCTCAATGTTTTTTTTAAGATTATTAAAGCTTATCTAAAGATTATTAAGATTTATTTAAATATTATTAAATTTATTATTGAAATCTATTTGAGCTTGTTTAAAGATTTAAGGTTTATTGATGTTTTTTAAGGTCAATTTAAGATTTATTAATGTTTGTTAAATTTAAGCTTGTTAAAACTTGTTATGATTTTTAAATTTCAGTAAAGTTTATTACAATTTATTAATTTTGTTAAAGTTTATTTAGATTAGTTAATTTTTTTATGATTTAGTGGAGTACTTTAAGTTAAAATCAATTAAAAATTATGAGGTTTATTTAAAGTTTACTAATATAAGTTTGATTGAAATTTATCATATTTTATAGAGTTATTTTGAGGCTTGAAATGATTTGAGTGGAATTGGAAGATTTGTATAGGCTTGATAAAGATTGATTTAACTTGAGCTGAGATGCTTGAGTTTATTGAAGATTAATTTTAAGGATTTTATTAGAGTTGGCATTTAAGTTTATTTGATTTATATTTGTTATTAAATTATAGAAGAGGTTTGTTGAGAGTGTTTTTTATGTATAGTTTATATTTATTAAAAAAAGGTTATTTAAATTCTTTAAAATTGATTTGTTATTACTGGTTAATGTATTAGGTTTTTCGTTTCCAGTTTATTTTAATTTTTTTAAAGATTATTAATTTTTATCCAGAATTATTGAATTTATTATTATGATTTATTCAAGTTTATTTAAAGATTTAAGATTCGTCGTTATTTATTAAAGTTAATTAAAATTAATTAAAGTATGCTGAATTTAATTTTAAAGTTTATTTAAACCATTTATGCTTTATTAAAGTTTGGTCAAAGTTTATTTAAGTTCATTTAATTTTATTATGATTTATTTTTAAATTCATTAAGTTTGTTATGGTTTTTTAGGATTCATTTAAGTTTGTTAAAATTTATTAAAGTTTAATGAAGTTATAAGATTTTTTGTTAAATTTCAATTAAGTTTGATTTATTAGGATTTAAAATAGACATTAAAATTCATTTAAGTTCATTAAAATTGTTTAAAAATTGTTAGAATATGTTAAAGTTTATTATGATTATGCTTAAATTTGAAATTTTACTGAAGCTGATTAAAATTTATTTAGCTTTGGGGTTTTAAATTTTATGAAACCATAGAGTTTAGGCAAAAAAATTTATCATTGAAAATAAGAATTTTGATATTGAGCTTGAGTTTAAGGTTCATGATTTCGATTCATGTGTGAGGTTTGGATTTAGAGATGATTCAAAGTTCATTTTTAACTTGATTAAAATTGGGGTGATATGAGTTGCATTGTTTTAGATTAGAATTTGAGATTGAGTTGGATTGTTTTGGTACATTTGGAATTAGATTGAGGTTTAGTTAGAATTGATTTGATATTAGAATTGATTTGAGTTGATTTTGGAATTGATTTGAGATTGCCGCTGATTTGAAGTTGAGTTGGGATTGAGTTTGAAATTGGAATTTGTTATTGAAAATGATTTTGAAATTAAGTTGAAGTGAGTTAAATTGGAATTTAATATTGGAATTGTTTTTCAAATTAGTTGAATTAAGTTGAATTGGAACTGAGTTGACTTGAATTGGAAATTAACTGAATTAGATTGAAATTGAGTTGGATCCTAACATGATAGGTAGAAAATGGTAGGGGATTTCTAGATTGAGGTGCTGTCTTAACCTAAAATAACTTTATAAAGGAGGCTAATAGGTAGGCTAACCTATATATTGGAAATAACGCCCAAGGGTAAGATATCCATATCTTTCAATCATCCCAGGTGCATTAAGATCCTTAGACTATTAACCAACTAAATAACAAGAGGTCTCCCTTAGTTTCGTAGTGATGAATTGAGGTAGACCGTCCAATTAAATGGTTTAAAGTACCATCATCACTTCCTCTAAGGCACCCCTATAATCTAACGGGAATGCCATTTATTTTACAGATCATAGTCCTTAATTGTATATATCTGGCACTTAATAATCTAATATAGGATTCTAAGTTGGACTACTCTAAGGTGTGTATGGACCTTATTTTTCTTTAATTTTGACCAACCTAGGGGTCACAGTTTGGATTTGACTTAAGTTATCGTTGTGAAATTAGAGTTGGTCAATTTTAATTGTTATTGAGGTTTGATATTAATTCATGATTTATTCAATCCCAAGTTTGTCGGTTACAGTGAAAATCAGAATTCTTATACGAGATTTAAGTTTTAGTTTTCTTAGGTTGTTAGCTGATGTCAGAAATTTGGGTCTTCTAAAGTTAGTTTCACTATAGGTTGTCGTTCTTTGTTATTTCTTGTAGGTTTTATCCAAACATTTTTTGTTTAGGTCATTTATTTAAAAAAAATTAAATCAAACCATTTATGTCCATATTTTTCATATATTAAGGATCATCTATATGCTCAAAATTTTTTTTAATGTTTAATTCAAAATGGTTTTCATGAAATTTTTTTATCACATGAGGTGTGTGGTCGATATAGACTTGCTTATATATGAATTATATTCACTTGAAATGGCCCAAGACATATATACTCAAAAGTCGGTGCTACAAAATCATATGTTTCTAAGGAGAAATTTGTTCATTCTGGAGACACTTAAGTCTATGAATATATTATCCCCGGCTAGGCTAAGCTATTAAATGAGCCTTACAAAACCTATATAAGTTATTTAATTATTGAGCTCTTTATATTTCTTTTGCTTTTATTTTAGTTTGAAGAGTTAATATTAATTTATTTTGTTTTAAGACGATTTTTATGTTTATTTTAAGTTATGAATTTTGTATTTGTTAAAAAGGATTTAGTTCATGTATTGTATTAAGGTTTAATTTTAAATTTCAAGTTAAGGTTTATAAAAAGGTTTTAGTTTTTGAAAATATTTTATTTTAAGAAAATTTAAATTTTGAAGAGTTTATTAAATGTTTTGAATTTGAAATTTTTTATTTGGAAATTTGGGTTTGACAAAGGTGTTAAGATTTTCAATTTTGAGAAAGGTCTTAACAATTTAAATTTTGAAAAAAGGTGTTAAATATTTTATTTTTGAAAAAAATTTTAAGATTTTTAATTTTGAAAAAAGTGTTAGATTTTATTAAAAGTTCTTTAATTTTGTAAAAGGTTTAAAATTTTGAGAAAAATTTGAATCTTATTAGAAGTTTTAATTTTTAACTTTTATTAAAGGTTTAATTCATAAGGCTTAATGTTTAAGCTTTAACAATTTTAATTTTTATGATATAGGTTTTTAAGGTTTAAATTTTACTAGAGCAAAACTTGATTTTTAAGGTTTAATATTTAAACTTTAAATATTTTTATTTTTTATGAAAAATATTTCAAGGTTTAATTTTTGTTAATGTCTTAATTACTAAGATTTAATGCTTATTTTTTATTTAAAAGGGTTTTAGCAAAGCTTTTTTTAAAAAAATTATTTGAAAAATGTTTCAAAAGGATTTTTGTTGAGAAGATTCTCTTGAGCTTGAAGCTTCAAAACATTCCTTAGAATTTGTTATGTTTGAGCACATTTAATTAATATAGATAACTTACATTATAAAAATAACATCTAAGTTTTACTTGGCTCCTCTTCTCACTTAGCCTAAAGAGTTGAATTGCTTCTCCTTTAAAGAAACTAAACATATATCCTATTGCCCAGAAAATCTTCCCAATATCCACATTTGATATTCATAAAACTTCCTTGAATGGAAAATTAACCAACATGCATATTTGATACTCTTCCAACATGCTTCAAAAGGAATATTCACCCAACTTGCATGAAAGAAAATGTACCTAACTTGTTTGCATGAAAATCCAACTACTTAACAGTCAAAACATGAATATATGCAGTCACCATAAGCACACACAGTATGCCAATATATGCATTTACTCACATGAAAAATATTCATACTTATCACATTCATATTCTCACAAATTTCTATTTTTTCCACTTTCTTTATTTTTTTTCTTCACAACTACACATATACACACTTGCCACCTTACAAGTGTATCACATTACATATATTTACATAGGTCACCTTGCAGATTTTCACATGTCACATTACACATACACATATACTCACACACATATACCTACACACTTATACACTTATATATATTTCTAAACTTACACATTTTTATTCAATTACACACTTCTATTCACACATTTTTAACCTCACTTTTGTGAGGATTCATTATGCATGACATTCATGATCCATCTTGAGAAAGAAAGTCTACCAAAATTGACTTCTTGAATATATCAAGGGTTCTAAAACTCTTAAATATAGGACAGACCCTAATACACTCCTTTAAATTTAAAAACTTAGTGACATTCAAGGATGATCACAAGGATGACAGTGAACCCAAATTTAGGGTCACATGGACCATTTGGTCAACCATAGACTTAATTGGTCAAACTTTAGTCAAAATTGTCAATTTTGGACCCAATCACCATCACATGGACCATTTGGTCAACCCTAAGACCGATTTGGTCAAATTTGGTCAAAATGGTCAATTTTGGACCCAATGACCATCATGGGGACCATTTGGTCTACCATAGACCTAATTTATCTAACTTTAGTCAAAATGGTCAATTTTCGACCTAATGACCATCACATGGACAATTTGGTCCATTTGGTCAAACTTGATCAAATGGACAATTTTGGATCTATTGACCATCACAGAGACCTTTTGGTCAACCATAGACCTAGTTGGTCAAAATTTTGTTAAAATGGTCAAAATATGAACCCAATGACCACCACATGGACCATTTGGTCAACCCTAAGACCCATTTGGTCAAACCTAGTCAAAATGGTCAAATATGGACCCAAAGACCATTATATGAAATAGCTGGTCAACCCAGACATCAAATTAGTCAAACATGACCTTTTGATTAATTCAAACACTAAAATTAGTCAAACATGACCATTTGATTAAACCAAGCTATCTAATGGCCCTACATGACTCACACAACCATGATAAGGTCAAATGAGTCATCATGGTCAACCTTGAGACCTAATTGATTAAACCTAGATCAACTAGTCAACTTTGGTTAAACTTGGTCAACTTCACCATTTTGATCAAAATTTGGTCTTTTAATCAAATTATGTTATTCTCTTAATTAATTAATAGTTTAATTAATTTGAGACAGTGAAATTAAGGATCATTAGACCTGGGATTTAAATTTAAAATCATGGTTTAAGCCCATGGTAATAAAAACCTATGACAACCCTAAACCCAAGCTTTACCCTTAAACATTAAATCCAACTCATGTCCTATGGGTATGGAGTAATCCATGACCAGTTAGTGCTTACCAAAACATAGGTAACACACTAAAAACCTATGAGCCATTATTTTTGACCCAAGTCAAGGGTCATTATGGAAAGAGGCATATGTGTCATTCTTCCCTAAAAATAAAGCATGACTTGGATGCTTAAATGGAGTGAGTTAGCTAGCTTAATCTCAAAATTCCATCCACCTCATGGCCCACCCAATGGAAGAAAGCTAATGATATGGTTCAATATTCATCTTAATGAGGGCTCATCATGGATATCACTTAGGGAAGCTCCTCCATTGTTATCTTTAGCAAGAAAACTTATCCCTAGCCATCATGACACTGTTTATCTTCTTCCCCAAGTAATTCCATGCTTATCCAAGCCTATCCACAGCTCATTCATGGCTATAAATAGGTTAACCCGAGAGCCTCCCATGGAGAGGAGAGACGACCTACAGTCCCAATTAAAAAAACCTTTAATACCAAACTTATTCTCCATCCCCTGAGCATTTGATACCCCATAATTTCAGCCTCTATAATCCATTATAGAAGCTCAATTTCTTACTTGAAAAAATAGGACAAGTTTTTGGGTCTACATGAAACTCATCCAAAGTTTAAATTAACCACTACAACACCATCACTAACTGAAACGATGAAGTTTTCAATCAAAGTTAGATCTGCACGTGAGCTTTAACCCATAGTTAGGTGAAACCATGAGGCCACTCCAGCTTAGATATAGCTCGACCTATTTTCACACCAAATTGAATTCTGGAGAAGCTTTGCTAGGACCTAACGATTGTTTCCATTAAACTTGATTGCTTCACCTCATCAAGACCAAGTATGGTCAATTAACTTCAATTTTTCTAAGGTTTGGTTCTTAATGAGTAAGATCATCACATCATGCCTACATATCCATATGGATGTGTTCGTTTTGATGCGATGAAGCTTTTGGAATAATCCCCATGAAGTTTCATAGAGATATGAGGGAGATTTTATGGCATAAGCATGAACAGCATATGGGTTATCACAATCCGAGGAAGATGACCAAATGCCATCCATTTCTATGTACTAGAAATGAACGGTGGTGATCTAGCCGAACAAAGGTTTTATTCACACAAAATAGATGAAACTATGGGACTCATGGCTACCCACGTGGAAATCCGCTCCAATTGATTGGCGCCGTGTGTGAGTTTAGCGGATATGATGATCCAACCAGCTGTCGTGTCAAATAAACAAGAAAATAAGGATTTTCTTATTTAAATAAATTCAAAATATTTAAAAATGCATATCTCGACAAGGAAAAATCATAAAAATATGATAAAAATATTACTGAATTCAAAAAATGAGGAGAATAATCTGAAAGTGAAATTTCAAATTGATAAATTATATTTAATTTTAATTAATTAATTACTCTCAAGTTTAGTTTAATTATTAAAGATTATTTATAACCAAAAAATCATGAAACTTTCAGAGATTGATCTTTTTCACCCTTGGGGACACCCTGTGATTTTTCCAAGGTAAAGAAAAATCTCTAAAGTTAAATTTATCAATTTCCATCAAAATTTGTAAATATTTCCAAAAGTAATTATAAAAATCAGGAAAATTGAAAATCAAATCTGAAAATGGTCAGAAACTTTAAGGTGATGAAATTAAATCCCATAATGACTATTTCTAACCTATGGAAAATTTGAAATGACAACTTAGATCTTTAGGGTGAAAATTGTAAAATTGATAATTTACATTTTAAACCGTAAAATTTTCATCAATTTAAAAGGATTATGATGATTTTAATCAAATTCTTATATCATGGTTTAATTCATCTTAGGCCTAAGATAAACTCTAAATCTTAATTAGTTAGATTTAAATATAACATAAACCTTAATTAAGTTTAAACATAAAATTAATCTCCTTAAAACTTAATTACATTAGGATTAAGTCAAACCAAAACCCTAATTAGGTCTAATCCCTATTAGGCCTAATTAATCTCCTTAAACCTTAATTATGTTAGGTTTAAGTCAAATCAAACCCTAATTAGGTCCAATCCCTATTAGGCCTAATTATTCACCTTAAACCTTAATTACATTAGGATTAAGTCAAATCAAACCCCAATTAGGTCTAATCCCTATTAGGCCCAATTAATCTCCTTAAATCTTAATTACATTAGGTTAAAGCCAAAATAAACTATAATTAGGTCTAACCCTAAGTAGACCTAATTAATCTAGTTAACCCTAAACCATAATTAGTTCTAACCATAATTAAACCTAATTAATCTAATTAAACTTTACTTACATTAGGTTTAATTAACCCTAAACTATCATTAGGTTTAACCCTAATTAGACCTAATTAATCTAACTAAACCTTACTTACATTAGGTTTAATTAACCCTAAACTATAATTAACTATAGCCCTAATTATACCTAATTAATCTAATTAAACCTTACTTACATTAGGTTTAATTAACCTTAAACCATAATTAGGTCTAACCCTAATTAGACATAATTATTCTAATTAAAATTTACTTACATTAGGTTTAATTAACCCTAAACAATAATTAGGTCAAAACCTGATTAGACCTAATTAATCTAATTAAACCTTAGGTTTAATTAACCCTAAACCTTAATTAGGTCTAACCCTGACTAAACCTAATTAATTTAATTAAACCTTACTTACATTAGGTTTAATTAACCCTAAACTCTAATTAGGTCTTACCCTAATTAGGCCTAACTAATCTAATTAAACTTTATTTACATTAGATTTAATTAACCCTAAATTATAATTAGGTCTAACCCTAATTATACCTAATAAACTTAATTAAGCCTTACTTACATTAGGCTTAATTAACCTTAAACCTTACTTAAGTTTAACATAAATTAGACTTAAATACCCATCAAACATTACTAAAATTAAGAAAAAATCCATCAACTTAAACCTTAGGTTCAACCCAAATTGAATCTAAATCAACATCAAAACCTTAAGTTCTACCAAAATCACCTTATGTTTTGGGTTTTACTTAAATTTCATACCTTAGGTTCTACATAAATTGAACCTAAACATTTAGTCTAATTCAGGCTTAATTAAATCCATATGAATGACAAAATTGGTAATTCAACTTCACATTTAACCTACTAATTCATGAAAAAATACAAACAAAATTCACTTTAAAAGACATTGAAACATAAACTTGAACTCAAAAATGTAACCACGTTTGAGAAGATATGGTTGCTAACAAAATATCTTTCAATCATTCGTGACTAATCAAACCACAGAACTTAATAGTCTGGGATGACAAAATCACGGGATCTTTATTAAGTCAAACAAAACAAAAATAAATGACGAAAACCACAAAATTTAACCGGTTAACAAATCTTAAACAACCAAATATTTTTCAACCTTTAAAATTTTAAAAGACATTAAAAGTTAAATGAAACCTAAATTAACAAAGATCACCGAATGCAACTTGAAACACAGTAAGCTTTAATCTACGAAGAATTCTTGGACGATACAATCTGTGGTTGTTGACTAGTGTCTTCTGGTCTTGGTTTAAGCACCTTTGGGACTAAGTAGATCAAGACATCCGAGTACCTTGGGATGAAAGAGCCATGGAAATCTTGACGGGTTGTCTAAAAGTTAACTTTTTACTAAACAACAATTTAAGAAAAAAATTGACATTATTTCTTTTGCAAGAATAACTTTAAAATAAATCTCATGTTGTTTCTCTTGCAGGTTGAAGATAAGGACCATTTTAAATTTACTTTGCATGTTATTAGGGTGTGCTAACTCTGTTTTGTAGGGCAACATTTTAAAGACGGGACAATAAACTTCAAAACAAAACAATAGCAACGAAATCAAATCCAAAACCAAAACCACAACAAGACAACAAATATAAAACAAAACAACGACATCAAAACAATATAATATCAAGACCAAACAAACACCAAACAATGATAACATGACAATGACAACATGACAATAAAACAACAACAAAATAAAAAAAAAATGACAAAAATAAAACCAATCCTTTAGGATAGTACGTAAAACATAGAAATATATTACTTTTTGGATTAAACAATTGAAGTTTCTTTCATTGATCTTAACACTTAAAAATACTTAGAGAACCAAGGTTAACGTTAATCAGGAGTTTTGTTAGCTAGTCATGACTACTTAAGATGTAATTAATTATAGGAGCTTGCTTCTATAGAAAAATAAAGAACTCTAAATAGGTATCATACCTAAAATCTCTAGTTACGAGGCTTTTGAAGTGATTCTTCTTTGCACGACTATCTCAGGAATCGAACACAGTTGATCTTCCTCTACAAAGTTGACCATAATGAATTTCTCCCTACACATTCTTTTCTCTATCTTTCTATTCAAATTTTCCCTTCTTTCTTTTCCAAGTTTCTTAAGTATCTTAAGATCATTTAAATGATCTATGAAAGAATTAATTCAGAGAATGGGGCAATAGAATAGATAATAGAGTGGTGACTCCTCGACAATAATATCACAGAAATTCAACGATAGAGAATTGACGGTGACGGTAGTTTCCAGTTCTGGGTGTCATCAAGAGAGTGACAACTCTACGAGTGATGTTCTTTCTCCTCATCTCTTGATAAATCATTAGTTCTCTAAAGATGTTTTATCATTAGTTCTCTAAAGATGTGTACCTTATGAAGAAACTTTTTCAATTATTCAAAAATGGCACGATTCTGAATTTGGAAGACACTTTGGAGTGGAAAAAACAACATTTAAAATTTTAAATTATGGATTTTATTGGCCTAATTTATTCAAAGATGTTGGACATTATGTGAAAACTTGTGATCGATGTCAAAGAATGGGGAATATATCCAGAAAAAGATGAAATGCCTCTAAAATTTATATTAGAAATTGAAATTTTTGATGTGTGGGGTTTAGACTTTATGAGACATTTCGTACCATCATCTGGAAAGATTTATATTTTATTAGCAGTTGATTATATTTCAAAGTGAATCAAAGCTGTAGCTTTACCTAACTGTGATTCCAAAAGTGTTTCAAAATTTTTAAAGAAGATGATTTTTACAAGATTTGGAATGCCCAGGGTAATTATCACAGATGGGGGAAGTCATTTCAGAAATATAAGAATTCAATCATTATAGAAAAAATTTAGAATTAAACAAAGAATTACAACTGCTTATCACCCTCAAACAAGTGGAATGACTGAATTATCAAACAGTGAAATTAAAAGAATATTAGAGAAGACCGTTAATCCTAAAAGAACTAACTGGGTTGATAGACTTGATTCTGCATTATGGGCTTATATAACAGCTTATAAGACACCTATCAGAATGTCTCCTTATCGGTTAGTTTATGGTGAACAATATCACTTACCTGTTGAACTAGAACATAAAGCTTACTGCGTGATAAAGGAGTTCAACTACGATTTGAATGCTGCAGGAGAGAAACGATTATTACAACTGAATGAAATGGAAGAGATAAGAAATGAGTCTTATAAGAATGCAAAGATTTATAAGGAAAGAATTAAGAAATTGCATGACAAAAAGATTTTAAGGAAAATGTTTAAGCCTGGACAAGAATTATTATTATTTAATGCTCGTTTAAAACTTTTTCCTAGAAAATTAAGATCTAAATTGATGGGACCATTTATAATTGAGAAAGTGTACCCCTATGGAGCTGTGGATATTAAAGATCCCAAAACTGGAAAAGTATTTAAAGTTAACGGATTAAGACTGAAGCCTTATATGGGAGAAATGAAACCAAATTACAAAGAGACTTACCAACTGAGTCTACTCGATTAATTTAATTAATTAGGTCGGGCTGACGACGTTAAACCAAGCACTTTGCGGGAGGCAACCCTTTTATTATCAATGTGATTGTTTGTGATTTGAATTTGTCTTAAACGTGTTTGTATGTGGAACATACCCTTTTATTAGGCCTATTTTTAAGACCGAAACTTTGAAAATTTAATGATGGGCGAATCAGAGTCGATCGAGGTTCTGGCGCCTAGGTGCCAAAAGTTGGCGCCTAAGCGCCAGAATAACCTACTCGTATCGACGATCCGACGCCTAATCGCCACAATTATAGGTCATGTAAAAACTGAAATTCTTCAGTTTTTCACACGAAATCTCCCTATATATTGACTTATCTTCGTCCCCAATAACATAGAAACCTTAATTTTGACCAGAGCAATCTATTTTGGAGGAGTTAAGAAGATTTTGGAAGCAATGGATAGAGAAAATCTTAGAAATGAGGTAAGAGACAAATCTCCCATAGATCCTCAACCATATTTTAATGGCTTTATTGCTGTTAGTATGGAGAGATTGTTTAGTCGTTTGGAAAAGATTGAACCAGAACTTCAAAGCATTGGGAATCGTTTGCATGAAATGTATCATCAAATTAAACACATGGAATGGAAAACAAAACTTCAATTTGATCATATGGCAGCCTATCAAGACGCTCAAGTAGCAATGTACGTGAAGAACAAGTGGATCGATGAAAAGACGACTTGGACTTTCCAAGGGCGTTGGTTTTCTATCTCGGCAGTCCTAGCGAAATTCATTACAAAAGAGATTGAAATTGAAGATCGATGGTGAATAGATCTCTTATGTGTTCTAGGTGTGATTGAGTCAAATTCTAGTGTGTCGATTATCTAATTTGCGTGTGTTTGCTTTATTGTTCAATGTGTGTTGTTGGATTTGCAATTTGCTTTGAATTTATGTTGTTTGTGTTGTTTATAGAATGATGAACCTTGTTATAGTCTTGTTATGGAATTCATTGAGTTTGGAATGAAAATTATGAATTGGAATTAAAGAGTTTATTTAAATTTCGTCTTTGAAATGTGGATCTTAGTTATCATTTTAAATTGATTGTGGAAATGTTTGGAGGATATAAATTGGATTAATACTCTTATAAGAGTAATTAGAAGTTGAATTTGACAAGTTTTTGTGGAAAATATAAAATGTAAATCGAATTTTTGGAAAGGCGATTCTGACGCCTAGGTGGCAGAATTCGGCGCCTAGGCGCCGGTTTGGCATGAACCCTAAACTTCATATTCTTAAACACCCCCACGCCATTTTTGACGCCTAAGCTTCCCTTTCCTCTATTTTTTGCAAAAAGAGACCCTTGAGATCCCATTTGAGGCCATACTTTCAATTTTTTGAGCTTGAAATCACTCGATTTCTTTATCCTAAGGTCAGATCTACATTCTAAACCAATTATTTTAGATTTTCACCGTGGATTTTGCTCACATTGAAGAAAATCAAAATTTTGAGAACAATTTTGATTTTTAGAGTTAAATCCATGGATATTTAATCTCTTTCAAGTTTTAAAAGCTTAAATTAGTTTATTTTCTTTGATCCTATGAATTTCTTTTGCGTTTTTATTTCACACTTAGATGACACCCAAATCTAAGTGAGGAAAGGAAAGAGAAAATTTTGATCATAGCAAGTTTGTCACTGCCGCTACACATTTCTGGTACAATGATTTTGCTATGACTCAGAAGTTTATCTCAGAACAAATTTTTTACAATCTGGGAGGAAGAATTGAGGAAACGATCGTTGTACTCAACTGGCAACTATTCTGTTATTTTACTGCTGTTGTTGTTATCCCTGTGGTTAGGGAGTTTTATGCTAATTTCGTAGATGCTGAAGAGTACGAGCTTTTTGTTAGAGGAGTTGGAGTAGGATTCACTCCCGATCGTATCAACATTTTCTACGGCCTACCGCCAAACATCGAGTGTTATTACTCCAAATTATCTCCATCTGAGGGAGATATAGATATGATCATTGCTTACCTGACTGATGGTACTGGAGCTTGGAAGATCCGAAATGGGAAAAAGGTAAAATTTTCATCTTATATGCTTAATGGTGTTTCAAAGGCATGTCATTACATTATTTCTGCTCGTCTCCTTCCATACAATCATTTGAGCGAGGTTACTAAGGATGGAGCTATCCTCAACTATTGCATTCAGGAGAGGAAGCCGATTGATGTAGGAAGTATCATTATCATTCTGTAGAGGCCACTGCTCGTTCTAGCACTTCTGTTGGACTTGAATTTCCATCTTTGATATATTCTCTGTGTGAAAGTGTTGGAGTAGTTGCTGAGCTTTTCGAGGACAAGCTCAAGTCTACAAAGCCCATAGGATGAGAAAGCATCAGTATCTATGATCGACTTCAAAGTAAGAGTTCTATTGCACCTTCTAGTTCATTACTTGCTTTTGGTAGAGCTTCTACTTCTAGACCTTGTAACTCTAATGCTAAGCCACCATCTAGTTTCTGGGAGTCCATGCATGATCAGTTTATGGAGTAGCAAAATGAGTTATTTCTAACTCATTGTAAAGTAGATACAATCAATAAGAAGATCGATCATCTTTTTGAGTACACCCAAAGGAAGCGTGATTATGATGCTGAGTATTCTGAGTCTTTAGTTAGATTCCTGAAGGGTGAGCATTATGTTTAGTTTCCTACCTGTCCTAGATTTTTACCGTACGTTGATTCGAAGGATATGAAATTTTCTTTTGGAGATGACAATGACGAGGCTACAGATAGTGATTAGTAGCCAGATTTACCTCTTGAGATGTGTGATTCTGTATTTAGTTTATTTCTTGTTTGTTAGTACTGACTAGTGTGATTGTATTTTTGTTTGCTAGTTTCGATTTGCTTAAGTAACTTTGTGTGAACTTTTGATGTTGAGATTGTTTTAGAGCATCTGCTGTGTTATGTGTTTAAGACTGAAATATAAATAAATTTTTTTTTTCTAAGATAAATGTTTTTTTTTTGTTTCAGTCTACTGTTTAGTATTCTTGAATAGTAAGTAATTTTGCATGTTTTAATTAAAAATTAAAAAAAATTAAATTTTTTTTTCAAAAATTAAAATTTTTTTTTGAAAAATTACCTCCTGCTCTACAAACTTTTCTATATATGCTTAATTATTTCTGTTATATTCACATTAAAGCTTGTGTAGGATTAGAAATGAGTTTTTCCTTATTGCATTATCACTGTACCTAGATAAATCCCTGTTTATTTCTTTCTCTCATGCTTTAGAAAATTTTGTGATTCATTTATATACTAAAGTTGAAGTTTGGGGGAAGGGAAAACATTTTTCAAATTTAAATATTATTTTTCCTTAATGAACTAATATTTTCTTTTAAAAAAAAATATTAACATAACATATGGATTGAAAAATCTATTTAAGATTACTTAATTTTTTTTTTTTTGTAATTTATAAATAATTTAGTAAACGTAACTAAAATTTCAATAATTTTGATTGATTTTATGAATAGAATTAGTTAACTAAAAGAATAATAAGATTAAGAATTTTTCTATTTTTAGTAAAGAAAATTGTATTTTAGAAACATAAGGAATCAAGATTATTACGTGAAAAAGAAAAGATTGAATTTTTTTTTGAAAAATACTTATTAATAATGTCATATTTATTTAGTAAAAAAATGTATAAGTTTTTAAATATAAGTTAAGGATAGTGAAGTTCAAAATCATTAACAGGCTATCCAAAAATAGTAATCCTCGCAAATAAAAAAATGGAGGATTGAAAAATATCCCTAAAAAAAAAATATCCCTGAAAAATATCCCTAAAAAATATCCAAATGTTATATGTTATATGTAATTAAAAGGGTTACTTGAGAATAAGTAACGTTTAAGTTTGGGGGAATTTGATCCACTTTAAAAATACCCATTTTTATGCCTTATTTATGATTAAATTCTTAAGGATATTATGCTTTAATGAAAGGTATTTTTATGTTTTTGGATGTAGGTGAAAAAAAGAGTTCAAGAAGGAAACAGGAGCAAAAAGGAGCAAAAATGGAGCTAAAAGAGCAAAGTTGTCGAAATTGTAGGCCTGGCGCCTAGGCGCCAGAATCCGGCGCCTAGGCGCCAGAATCCGGCGCCTAAGAGCTAGTTCGATACAGACGTAAACAAGATTTCTGATGACTTTGGGCATTTATTTTGACAGTTTTAAGCGGTTATTAGAGCTTCTAGAACACTGGAACTTACTCCTAATATATATGACATGTGATACAATGCATCTGGAAGCACAGAAACGATTTTAATCGCGAAGAGGTGTGACCTAAAGTGAAGAGGTGCGAAGACTTGGTCACGGAGTCTGACGCCTAGGCGCCAGATCCTGGCGCCTAGGCGGGACATTTACCTTCTAGAAGATACATTGTGTTTGGATGAACTTTGAAGAGGTGCCTTAAGCAACCCCTTGTCAAATTCAAAGCTCTATAAATAGGACCCCATTCTACAGAGAAAATCTCCCCTTTCATCCTTTCTAGAATCCTTTAGTCCCCAAGCGCTATATAACCATCCAATCATTTTAGGGAGCCACCTTATTTATTATTTAGTGAGTTTATTTTTAGTTTATTTTGAGTGTTAAGTGTGAGATTATTAGTGTTGTTGCTGTTGAAGTCTTTCATCATTGCATTGAAGTCAGTAGGAGTCAGCGGATCACTTGAAGGAACATTCCAGATAAGTATTTGTAACTTGGTTCAATGTTTTATAAATATGTTTTGTTGTGTGAATTCAATGTGTTCTGAGTAGTTAATTTTCTTTCTCCTTTTAACTATGAAAAGATAATAAGATAATTAAACTTTGTTGGAGAATTTAACTTAAAATATTTATAAAAATTGTGATGATATTAATACCTGATCTTAGTTTACTTTTTAAACCGGCCATTTAAATTGTTAAAACCTGTTGAAGAATTTTGAGAACTATCGGCAGATGAGTTCTTAACTAGTAGATATCACATGAATCCTTGGGTAGTAGAAGTATTTATGCAGGATATTCAAGGTGAAGTGTAAATAAATAGGAAGATATGATTTATTGGGCACAAAATTAATTAGTTTTTAGAGTGAAAAACTAATTCTAATAATTTGATTTATAGAAATGGAACGGGTCACTAGTAGGGCCGATCATAGCCAAATTTGGACATCTAGTAGTGTGAGCCTAGATTAACCCATTCTACTAATAAAACATCATGAACCGATCTATACATTAGTCAATGTTCTTTATGTCTGGACCAAAGGGTAAAGATTAGGATTGCTTCTATTTGGCACAATACCATAATCTAAATTCTCCACAAATGATAATGATTCTAAAAAACTTGGATTAGTTGAAAAGGAGAAATTTGTTTTATTTTTACCTGCATTAATATTTATTTTAGTTTTGCTTTCTTACATTTAGTATAAATTTCTTTAAATCTAAAATCTAAACATTAAAAAGAAATAAAAATAATAATTACTTTTAATTTGAAAAATCCAAAAATATTACTTAATATTCTAAAAATCTTCCTTGTGGGATTGATAACCAGGACTCCACTAGAGCCCTGTATTACTTGATACGATACGTATACTTGCGTTTGAAATTTTAACTTTTATAAATTATAAAAATCTAAATATAAATTCATAAATTCTTTCGTAATTAAAATCACATCAATTTTTTGGCGCCGCTGTCAGTGATTAAATATTCTAGCAGTGGTATCAAATTCTTGCATTTGAAAGTATATATAAATCCCCGTTAGGCTGAGTCACCCATTATGTTTTTGGCGCCGTTGCCAGTGATTAAATCTTCTAGCAGTGGTATCAAATTCTTGCATTTGAAAGTATATATAAAGCCCCGTCAGGCTGAGTCACGCATCAGCCCTCTCTCTTGTCACTTCACTGAGATGGTTTGTAGGAGCAAACGGGATGATATGAAATAATGCCACGCCTTTGATGTGGCATCCAACTTTAATGTGGGAAAATTGACTCTTCTTTCATTAATAATTTTCCATAAGCCTCTCCTAGCAGTCAAAGAAGAAATAATTTCATCCAATTCTTCTTCCCTAGGATTGTAGTTCAAATAAAAAAAACACTACTAAGAAGCTTGTAAAATGAGTTGATTACCTTAGGGAAAAATTGTACCAGTTGTCCTCTCACCATAATAAAATTCTCTTCTGCCTCGGAAAGATTGGCATTAAACACCCTAACAACAGAAAAACAACAGAATCTATCGCAAAGTCAATGCACAATCACATCCTCAATTTCTCCGCTTGGCTTCTTAAAGCAACGCTCGGGAATCAACTTTCTAAACTGCAGAGCTTACACATATCTATCATGAGCCCGAGAAATAACGAACTTTTCTGAATCAAAACTAGACTTTCCTTCGCTCCTCTTAATTTTGAGTGCCATTTTCTAAAAATCATATAAAAATCACAATAAATTCTAAAATAAAGCAAAATCACTAAACTCAACTTCAAAAAGCTTAAACTACAAATACAAGTATTATCCATTTATTTTCTTCAAATTTTCACAATGAATAGTAAGTTTCGAATTTTTCCATAATGCACTCAAAAATAAATGGTGAAAATAAAAAAAATTCTACTTAGGAGTAAAGCTCTTACCTTAAGAAGATGATTTCCAACAGATTTTGCTTAAATCCACTCACAAATCTTCCACTTAGAGAAGCCCTAAGTCTCAAAATTACAAATTTTGGGGGAAGAAGATGACAACAAGGTAGAAAATGACAATTTTGAGATTAATAAACTTGGTTGAACAAATTTTCATGAAACCAACACTTAAGTGTAGTGGTCCAGGGTTTAGGCGCTGGTGCATAAATTTTGATATTTTTGTTAAATGCACTTTCAAGCCCCATTAATCACCCTAATTGGTCTTAATAACTTTTAATAACTATTTTCTTCCCTCTCTAATCTTCTCCTTTTCCAAATTTACACAATAATATTACTCGATTCAACAAAAGTTTTCACACAAACAAACACTTTAATTAAAATAAACACAATTACATTAACACTTTCTCCAGTCCAAGTTCCATGGATGAGATAATATCTAAACAAACAATCCAACACTAAACATACTTAACAACAAAAACACATAAAACACATAAGACAAACAAACACAAACACAAACAACTAACAGGACTCTAGAACATAATTTTATTCTTTATTAGGTGGAACATAATCCATCCTTTCACTTGTTTCTCATGGGGCATTTGGAATATAAAGTTGGTAAAATGGATGATGATGAATACCTTTAACTGAATCCTATTTAATCCACTTATTCTTCAAATATATTATCTTATTTGTTTCCTCTATATGACTAGTATAACTAAACTGCATCCTGAGTTACCATCCGATATGCTCTAGATGTGCATGAGTCGCATTCACCTTGGCTTCAATTGAAGCCACATTAGCCTCAATCTTTGCAATTTGATCTGTTATTCCTTTGATACTAACGGCTAAGAACCTGTTGTATAACTCTTACGCACTCTGACTTACAAACTTCTTCTTTTTAGCTTCTTATTTCTTCTTCACTTAGATCTTAAGATGAAAATTTGAAATAGGGTGAATATACCTTCATTTTCATGTTATTTATAGACTTTGGATGAGCCTAGACCCACTTATTATGTTCATAACCCACTAAATCACATCCATAATAACTTCCCCACGTTCAATTCTTCTAGATAATCATTACACACGTTTTTCTTAACTCTTGAGCTTAAGCGCCGATTCTGTTCTTAATCACCAATGCTCATTTTAGCATAGGTCTGCTAAATGTCCAAAATGTGTAATCTGACTCATCCAAATCATCAATTAAGGTCATCATATCATAATATAATCAAAGTACTACCATTTTTTTTATTCAACTCGAATAATATAACATTCAAAAAAATATTCAAAGCAAATCACATCGATAACTATGAGTTACCTCCCATAAAGTGCTTGGTTTTACGTCATCAGCCCAACATAACCAGTGCTTATTCTGGGTGGCCCAACGTCATAAGATTATCAAGTTTAAGTCGATCCACTGAAAAATAGGGTTTCAGCCTGTGACCATTCACTTTAAATATTTTTTTAATTTTAGGCTCTTTGATATCCATAGCTCCATAAGGATAAATTTTTATTTTGATAAATGGGCCCATCCAACTGGACTTAAGTTTTCATGCAAATAATTTTAACCTTGCATTATATAGCAAAACTTGCTGTCCTGGCTCAAAATTTTTAGTAAGAATCTTTTAATCATGACGCATCTTCATCTTTTCCTTATAAATCTTTACCTGCAATAGACTTTTCTCATCAGCATCCTTTAACTAATAATTAAATTCCTTGATAGCCCAATATGCTTTATACTCAAGTTCCACTGCTAAGTGACAAGCATTCTAAAAAATTAGCCTATATGGGGACATTCCTATAGGAGTTATATATGTTGTCCTATAAGTCCACAAAGAAAAATCCAGTTTGATCGACTAATCCTTTTGTTTGGATTCACAGATTTTTCTAAAATTCTTTTAATTTTACAATTGGATAATTTAACCAAACCACTTGTCTGAGGATGATAAACAATAGCAATTCTATGATTAATATGATTGTTCTTTACTAGCTTCTCCATAATTTCATTTCTGAAATGATGTCCCCCATCAGTTATGATTACTCTTGGCATCCCAAATCTACAAAATATATTTTTTCTTAAAAATTTTTTTAACACTATGAGCATCACATCAATGAAAAGCCACAACTTCTACCCATTTGGTTACATAGTCTACTTCTAACAATATATATAAATTTCTATAAGATGGTATAAATGGTCCCATAAAATCTAATCTCCAAACATCAAATATCTCGATGATAATTAAACTTTGTTGGAGAATTTAACTTAAAATATTTATAAAAATTGTGATGATATTAATACCTGATCTTAGTTTAGTTTTTAAATTGGCCATTTAACTTGTTAAACCCTGTTGAAGAATTTTGAGATCTATCCGGAGATGAGTTCTTAACTAGTAGATATCACATGAATCCTCGGGTAGTCGAAGGCTTTATGCAGGTTATTCAAGGTGAAGTGCAAATAAATAGGAAGATATGATTTATTAGGCGCAGGATTAATTATTTTTTAGAGTGACAGACTAAATTTTAATAATTTGATTAATAGAAAGGGAACGGGTCACCCGAACATAGCCACCCTTGGACATCTAGTAGTGTGAGCCAATATTAACCCATTCTACTAATAAAACATCCTGAACCAATCTATAGATTAGTCAATGTTCCTTATGCCTGGACCAAAGGGTAAAGAATAGAAATGCTTCTATTTGGCATAATACCATAATCTAAATTCTCCACAAATGATAATTATTCTAAAAATCTCGGATTAGTTGAAAGGAGAAATTTTTTTTATTTATACCTACATTAATATTTATTTTAGTGTTGCTTACTTACATTTAGTATAAATTTCATTATATCTAAAATCTAAACTTTAAAAAGAAATAAATATAATAATGACTATTAATTTGAAAAATCTAAAAATATTACTTAATATTATAAAAATCTTCCATGTGGGATCGATAACCAGGACTCCACTAGAGCCTTGTATTACTTGATATAATACGTATACTTGGGTTTGAAATTGTGACTTTTACAAATTATAAAAATCTAAATATAAATTCATAAATTCTTTCTTAAGTAAAATCACATTAAGTTTTTGGCGCCGCTGTCAGTGATTAATTCTTTTAGTAGTGGTATCAAATTCTTGCATTTGAAAGTATATATAAATCCACGTTAGGCTGAGTCACACATCAAGTTTTTGGCACCGTTGCCAGTGATTAAATCTTCTAGAAGTGGTATCAAATTCTTGCATTTGAAAGTATATATAAAGCCCCGTTAGGCTAAGTCACGCATCAAGTTTTTGGTGCCGTTGACGGGGAAGATAAGGAAAATAAGTAAGAAAGTTAAAAACACCTTTTTCAAATTAAATATAATTTATTCACTTTTATTTCTTTTAAAATACCAAAAAAACATAAAAAATATATATATAAATAAAAATACCAAAAAATTTTAATTTTATGCGTGGTTCTGGATCTGAAGGATTATTACCTTTTGATTCTGAATTATAAAGAACAGTTAAAAGAATTAAAAAATGAAAACAAGGTAAACAAATTGAAAAATATCAGGAAATGGCTAACTTACATAACAATTATCAAAATCCAATAAAAGTCAATGAACAAAATGTTTATAAATCATTAAGGGATTATGCAAACCCTACAGTTGTTGAACTTCATATTAGTATTCAAATGCCAGCCGTAGATGCTAATTCTTTTGAGATTAATCCTTCTATTATTCAAATATTTCAAAATAATCAATTTAGAGGAACACCTAATGAGGATCCAAATTTACACCTTGCTAGTTTCTTAGAACTTTGTGCTACCTTTAAATATAAAATGTTTCTGCTGATGCTATTAGGCTTAAACTCTTTCTTTTTTCCTTAAAAGATAAAACGAAGATGTGGCTTAATTCATTAGCAACTTGATCTATTAAAACTTGGGCAGATATGACACAAAAATTCCTTTCTAAATATTTTCCTCCTTCTAAAACTGCTAAATTAAGAAATGATATAACTTCATTTACACAATTTGATGGAGAAATAATTTATGAAGCTTAGGAAAGATTTAAAGAACTATTAAGAAAATGTCCTCATCATGCTTTGCCAGATTGTTAATTATTCAAACGATTTATGATGGACTTATTGGATCACTTAGATCTATTATTGATGCTGCTGCTGGTGGTTCTTTAATAGCTAAGACATTTGAAGAAGCTTATACTTTAATTGAAGAAATGGCTAATAATAATTTTTAATGGCCTTCTGAAAGGGATAATCCTAAAAGAATGGCAAGTATTCAAGATAATGAAGCCTCTTCTATTTTAGCTTTACAAGTGGTTGCGATATCTAAGAAATTAGATAATTTTACTATTAATATATCACATGTAAGTAATGATAATTCTGCAAATACTGATGATTCTCAAACAATGGAAACTTTGCAAGCTATTTCTAACAAAACTAATAACCCTTATTCTAATTATTATAATCCTGGTTGGAAAAGTCATCCTAATTTTAATTGGAATAATGAACTTCAATAATGGAGTAATAATTAAGTTAATCCAAACTGGAACAATTAAGGAAATTCAAGCTTTAGATTAGCTTACCCTCCTGGTTTTAATAATCAGCAGAAAAAGTTATCTATAGAAGTATTGATCTTGCAACTAGGTAATCAGCTACAAAATCAAAACACCGCTATTCATAATATTGAGAATCAGATGGGTCAAATTGCTAATTTTATTAATTATAGACCTCAAGGAACACTACCTAGCAATGTCGAAATTAATCCTAAAGAAACTGGGAAAGAACATGAATAAGCAAAAGCTGTACAACTTAGAAGTGGAAAGGAATTAAAAGAGAAAATTTGGAATGAAATTAAAAAAGAGAGAGAGGTAGAAGAAATTGAAAAACCTTAAGATAATCTTTCTCCAAGTAAAGATCAGATTGTATTTCCTATTAGAGTGGAAGTTGAAATACCACCACCAACTTTTCCTCAAAGATTAAAACAGCAGAAGCTTGACCATCAATTTTCTAAGTTCTTTGAGAATTTAAAGAAACTTACCATCAACATTCCTTTTACTGAAGCATTGGAACAAATGCCATGCTATGCAAAATTTATGAAGGATATTTTAAGTAAGAAAAGAAAATTTGAAGCTTATGAAACTATTGCATTAAGTGAAGAATGTAGTGCAATAATTCAAAAGAAACTACCTTAGAAACTTAAGGATCCTGGAAGATTCACTATACCATGTGCTATTGGAGAAAAATTTTGTGGAAAAGCTTTATGTGATTTAGGAGCAAGTATTAATCTCATGTCATTTTCAATCTTTCAAAGGTTAGATTTAGGAGAGATTTCTCCCACCACTATAACCCTTCAGTTAGCTGATCGATCTATCACTTATCCTAAAGGAGTTATAGAGGATGTTCTTGTTAAGGTAAATAAATTTATCTTTCCTATGGATTTCATTGTGCTAGATATGGAAGAAGATAAAGAAATACATATTATTTTAGTGAGACCTTTTCTAGCTACCGGCCGGGCTATGATTGACGTGCAAAAAGGAGAATTAACGATGAGAGTTAATGATTAAGAGATAACATTTAATGTTCTGAAATCAATCAGGTTTCCTGATAAAGAAAAATGCTATCGAATGGGTATTTTTGATTATATAAATGAAAAATATTATCAAGAAAAATGTAAGGTCATTTCGGAAGATAAAAATTATGAATATGTGTTATATAATGAGTCATTAACTAAAGAAATTGAAAAAGTAAATGAAGAAAAAATATCTGAAGAAACTCATTATATTTGTTGACCTCATTTTTGATGAGGTCTTCTCTTCTTTTTTTAGTACTTAGGATCTAGCCTTAGGCTTTTCCTTTGACATCCTAGAGTATTATAATTGGGACCCACCACTTAGAAATTCAAACTACTTCTTAACTCCCTGCAAACTCCACAAACTTGATTGTAGACCCCTAATCACCTAGAGGGTTGAAATCAAATGTGGAAGTTTAAAGGATGAGTTCCTATAGGACTCTTTGGCCTTAGGACTGCCCTGGGTGGCCTGGTCTGGTGAGGGCTGACTTACACACACACTACACTTATACACTACACTTTCACAAAACTCCTAAAACCACACCCATACCCAACTTGACCTCCTGACTCATGAAGGTGATTCACATGGATGGTCCTTAACCCCTAAGCCCTGGCTAAGAGGGTTAGCAACAACATAGTGAATGCCTCAAATGAGTCCCTTCATGACTCATATAGGCTTAACATGGCTTCATGGCTCAACCAAAATGATTTCATTCAACTTACATTCACCCAATCTTCAATTTTCTAAATTTTCAATTTTTGACCCCCGGACCCCGTACCCGCTAACTTCTACCCAAAACCCTTGAAATTACCCAAAATTTTCAAAATTCTCCAAAATCACCCAAATTCCTCAAAATCAATCTCAAACATTCTCCCACCACTCAAATTGACCATTTTTACCCAAAATACCAAAAATTCCAAAAATACCCCCCAATACCCTCCAAATACCCAAAATGCCCCTCTTGACTCAAAAATCCAAAAATTCAGAAAATTCCCAGAAAATTTCAGAAAATCCAAAATATTTCCAATTTAATTTTGTTCAACTACACCATGGGCCAATTTTGTCAATTTACCCCACTTTTGTCAAAATCCCCAATTTGACCCATTTTAACCCAAAGTGAACCCAATGTCAAACCAAACCTACCCAATTGACCCAAATTCTGGTCCAATTCAATTCTAAACTTCAATTAAACATCCCCAACACCAATCTAGACCAAATCCAAGCCCAATTTGATTGGCATTTGAATCCAATTTCACTTTTGACCTTAAAGCCCAATTTGGACTCATGACCCAAACTTAGCCCAAACCAAACCAATTCAACTCTAATTGACCCCAAACCTTTTCTAAACCTTCCCTAACATCCCCACAAACAAAACACTAACATGATTTGCCCAAAATTTGGACCCAAACCCCACTCAAATTCAACCCAAAACCAAAAAGCCCAATTTTGACCTAAACCCAAACTTAACCCAAATAGACCCAAACCCCAAAATCCAACCCCAACAAAATTTGAAACCTCTTTGAAACACTCCCATAAACATTTCCCAACATTAATTTTACATCAATTTCAACCCTAGCCCAACATTGGCCCACATTAGCCCAATTTGACCTACATTGGCCCTTTACCAAAGAAGCCCAAATCCAACCCAATTCAAACCCAAATCACTCCAAACTTGTTTCAAATCAATCATGACACATCTTTAGACAAAACTCAAAATTTATTTGGCATGGCCCATTACAAATTTTTCTATTCAAAAACCCATTTTCTAACCTAAAGGCCCACTTCCTTAAACCACTTTAAAAGCCCACCCAAGACCATTTCAAAAGCCCAAGTTTTCAATCCAAAGCCCACATGACATTTCTCCATATCATCCATTTAATCAAAATCACCCTAAGTTTCAAAATCATGATTAAACCATTCCAAATCAAGCTTCATGAAAATTCTTCTCCAAAATACCAAAATTCCTAAATTCTACTTCCATTAAATTGACCAAGCTTTATCCTAAGCCATAGGCAAGCCATGAACAAGCCATTCTCAAGCCACATGAAGCCATGGGGGCTTTGACTTGTCATTAGTCCATTTATGGCAAGAAGAGGGGGTTCTTTCTTAAACCTCCCTTAAACCTTTTTTACCTTAAGCATGTCACACACTATACCATTCTTAGCCACCTCACCATGGATGGGGATTTCACTACCCCAATTCAGCTGATCCAAATGATTCTCCCTCAGCCCAAGGTCAAGCCTTGGATGGTGAACATAACCCAAATGCATGAGTTGAACCAAACCAAGCCAAAATGAGCCTTCTCCAATTCCATTTAAATTAAACTCCTTTACACATGTCCATGGCCAATTGACTGCACTAAACCCCAGCCCTGACCCCACTGGTCAAGATGGTGACCAGTGCCTCACCGGCCAGCCACCAGGCCGCCGGAAAACACCATGGCCGAAATCTCACATGTGAGCCAACATTGAAATTCCCCCTTGCTGAAGTGTCCCAGCCCAATTGGATAGCATGGCTGTTCTTCGCTTGCATAGAGCACTCGATCCTGGCCCCAAACTCCCCGGGAGGCCCTCCAAACCTCTCTTATTTAAACCTCACCCCTCTCGGCCATGAAGGAGGTGCTGAATCAACCTTAAGGAAACTCTGCCAAAATCACTCCAGACTCTCCCCCACATTTAGAGCATTTGATCCCCATTGTTCTCTTACCCTTATCCCCACTAATTGAGCTCAATTTTGGAGCTCAATTCTCAGGCCAGAACAGGACACTCCCAAATCCTCCACCAAAGTCAAACTAAACTCACCCACACCAGCACAAGACCAAGAGAAGAAGTTCCCCAGTGAAAGCCCCCTCTCCAGGCCACCCATCTGTGCCAGACTCCAAAGGTTGAAATCGGCTGTGGTCGAAATCATACCTAGACAATTCACCAGGCCAAGGGACTTCATCTGGAGCTTGTTTGGACCCAATCGAAGGTGACACAACTCTCAGATCGAAGCTTCACTTCTCTGAGCAAAGGTATGGACTCACTCTTCTTCCCGAGCTTACAGTGATTCTCCATTTAATTTGAATCAATTTCAATGCATGTTTACTGTATGGATGTGTTCGTCTCTTCAAGACGAATCCATATAAGAACACAAAAATCCATTGAGAATCGAGTGAGAAATTAGGGTTAGAAGGTTGACGGTCACGGGTGCACACCAGTCGTAGATGATGATTGGGAGCCGTCGGATCGAGCGTGTATCGAGCAGACGGTCTGGATCGAGCCGGACAGCGCGATGGTACATGAACCGTGGGCCCCTGGAGCACTGAGTCGGATGGCGGCGCCGAATCAGAGCGCGCCGCGTAGCCATTTGGAGCTGCCGAGGATGGCATGGCGCCGCGTGGATAAGTAGGAAAATAGGGATTTTTCTTATTTATTTAATTACCAGAACTTAGAAAATTCATAACTTTGTGTAGGAAAATCCTAAAAATAAAATAAAAATACTCTCTCGCTCGATGAACAGAGGAGAATAATGTGGAAAAGAAATAATTTAATTTTATTGAATATTTGATTTTTAATAATTTATTTACTCTCTGCAAATTTTCAATTCTCCATGCATGTATACAATTCACCATGGCATGAGACCATAGGGTTTTTGAAGCCTCTGAATTTGGGGACATTCCCTAAATTTTCCAAAGTCAGAGGCCTTCCCTATGAAGAGTTATTGATTTTTCAATTCTAGGTCACTATTCTGAGTATTTTAATTCCAGTAATTAGCATATTGTGAAATAAATTCTAGGAAAATTTGGTGATGTTTCTTATGACCAGAGGACCCTACGAAAAATAAATTTTGAGTTAACTCACATGGAATAACCCTAATTGGCTTAAACACCCAAAATCGAGCTTTAATTAATTAAAGCTAATCATACATCAAATTGACTTGAAATCAATTCTCCACTGACCTTTAGGATCAGAGGAACCCACCATAAAAGTTTGAAGTCAATTGGACTTGGTTAGCCCTATCAAATGGGTTGATTAAGCCATTTAGCCAAACTTAAACTTCAAAAATTCATAACTTTCAAAATAATTCTAAAAAAATTAACCAAATTGGTTTTGGAGCCTCTCTGACATCAGGGGAATTTAAGAAAATTAAAATTGCAATTTTCTAAAAAAGTTGATTTTTTGCATTATTTTAGTATTTTTAATAATTAAAAAATAATAAAAACCACAAAAATAATAAAATTCACCAAAATGTCACATTTTGAATTTTAATCACTTAGGAACAAACCCCATATTTTTCTTAAGTCTCTATGGTGAGATGTTAAATTTTAAAGCCCTAAGGTAATTTTAAAATTAAAAAAATGTATTTTCTAGTATTTCCACTAAAATAATTCTAATAAATCAAAGAAAAATCAGAAAATTATAAAAATTGGTTCTCTGGTTTCCCTGATATCAGAGAGATTTTTGAAAAATATAAAATTCATTTTTCAACCTTTCTTTTTTTTAAAATTAATTAATACTCCAAAACTCAAAATAATTATAATAAAAAGAATATAATTCAAAAAATCAGTAAAATTGGTCCAAGTGGTCCACTGGTCATTAGGAATGTCCCATAATTTTCTTAAGGATAGAAACATTCCCTTGGTCATGTTGTTGAAGTTTTCTTGAAAATCATTATTTTCCACCAAAAATAATTATATAAATAAATTAAATACAGAAAAATCACATTTTCTCCTCTAATGTCTTGATTAATATATGAGTGAAGTCACATAAAAAATTCAAATTCATTTAAACTCAATTTAGTGAGTTATGAAATTAGTAAGTTTAAAGGGCAAAATGGTAATTAAAATTTTAACCTATAATTAAAAATTTTAGGTTTAATCAAAAGGGTGGGTAAAGTATTTGATACTAAGTTGATTTTGGATGTTTGAAACTTAGGTAGTTAAAGGGTAGAAACCTACCAAACAATTTGAAAATAATTAAAATAAACCTTAATTAAATAATTAAATAAACTTGGAAGAATAATAAAAAATTGGAATTATTAAAATTGGGATACTATTAGGAGGAGATTTGTTCTTTAATTTAAGAATCCCTAAATTAATCACCTCAATGATATTTAATTCCTAATTAAAATGATAATCCAAATTCAAGATTTAAAATGCTAAAAGACTTAATCATTAAATTAAATTAAAGTTAAAACATTTAAATTAAATCCTTCTAAAATTTCAATTAAATTAATACTTTAACAATAAAAATCATCCTTAAAGCAAATAAAATATGAAATTAAAATTAAAATAAAATTAAATTAAAATTTAAATTAAATTAAATAAAATTAAATTAAAATTTAAATTAAATTAAACTAAATTAAATTAAATCACATTAAATTAAATTAAATTAAATTAAATTAAAACATATTAAATTAAATAAAAAAATAAAATCAAGTTAAAATAAAATTAAAATTAAATTTAAAAATAAAATTAAATTAAAATTAAAACTAAACCAAATTAAATTAAATTAAAATTAAATTAAATTAAATTAAAATTAAATTAAATTAAATTGAACTAAAGACAACATCACTTAAGACATAAAGAATTCAAAAATAAATCTAAAACAACTTGAACACTATTCCAAACTTAAACCCATTAATTAAAATTAAACTAAATCACAAATCACTTGAACATCAATTTGCCCTCAAAAGCTCTTGTTGTCATAACTCCTAAACAGAGTGTTAAGTGAAGTGTTACTTCACTTATAGGACATTCAAATGTCCTAGTTCACTAAGCAAGAGAACAAAACTTGAACTCCTGGACGATTAATTCACTTGTATAATTAAATTCTCTTGGACGTAAAACAATCCTAGAGGTATTGAAAAGATGTTTAAGACTCGTCTTAAGCACTTCCTCAATATGATAGGATATTTATAAGAACAATTGAAATTAATTGTTCTTTGATGAGAAAAATCGTCCTTAAACCAAAACACAAGAGCCTAGACGCCATAGGAGAGGACTAGCTATAGGATTAGGACTTTGGTAGACAACCAAAACCTTTACCTTAGCTTTACCTAGGTACTTCTTGGAATATTTAAATGCTCAGACATGTGTTTTAAGTGCAGCTTGAGATGAGGGGAAGACCCTCCAGGTACGCTTTTATTTTATTGCAATTTACTTTATTGAAATTTACTTAATCGCATCGCACTTACTTTTCTAGCATGATAAACAACTGTTGCATGAAAACCAAAACCTTTAGGATATTCCCTAAAACTGAAACCAAAACTAAATTAAAAGTCATTACAAGATAAAATTCACCGCCACAATATTTCAAAATATAAAACAACTCAAAATTTAATCACAAACAGAACAACAAAACTACAACTACAACTAAATTAAAACGTCTTGTTGGATGATCGGGAATACCTCGGATGATGTAACCTACGTGTTGCTAACGGGATTTCCCACGGTCCAAATGAAAATGTGGAACTCATTTAGTTGAGTTTAGCAAATTCATCCGGACTAAGTGAATCCGATAAAAATACCGATGCCGAAGGATGGAACCGTGGGATCTTAACCGGTGTTGTTATAATCAACTTTAAGATTTGTTTTAATTAAAACATAAAAAACACTTGGAAATTAAGACCTTCTCTAAACCAAAACACTTCTCTCATCTCCCGATTTATGACTTCTAAAACTAAACCTCTCGCAATGACGAAGGTGCTCGGAGCATGGTGGGCAGCAAAGCCATCGTCATCAGGAAAATCTGAGTCTACTTCAGTAAAACTTTCTTAGAATTAAATAACCAAGCCATAGGACTTCGAGGTAGTTTGCCTAGTGCAACATAAATCCTCAACTCTTCGTTAGGAATTTGCATAATCATGTTATGCAAATTAAGCCCTAACTGGTTTTAGGATTCCGAGGTAGTTGTTTGGTACGACATAAACCCTCACATCTTCGAGGCTATTTGTATGATTATGTCATACTAATATAAGTCCTAATTAATTAAAATTGGTAGTATTACAACATTAAATAAACTCTTAAATTGAAGCCAAGCAATAGGATAGTTTGGGAAGTTGCCAAGATTCTTCTTGGATCCTCAACTTCTCCTACTTTTCTTCCATTGGACTCCTGAAAATGACTATTCCAAATTTGATCAATTCCCTATTGAAATTTCCAAAATTCAATCCTTTGAAAACCTTAAACTTTGAAATTCTTGAGAGCAAAACCACTGATCATTATCGAGAGTTTTCTTAAATGATTCACTTCATTTAAGATGTAATTAACTATAGGGGCTTGCCCTTATAGGGAAGTTTAAGAACCTGGGTAATATAAACCCCGCTTAATTCATTTATATTAAGCAGGGGAACTTGTCGGCTTATAAAATTGGTTCGCGGACCAAACGGATGTCACAAATTTTCTAGTTTATTTAATCGAGCCCCATCATCGAGCGGTGTTTCTATTCTTCGGGATAGATACACGGTTTGTGATGCGGTGCTCGTTTATATAAACTATTTGGGATGTGAGATCGGTTTGATTTCATATCTTAAAATTTTCAAATTTAAAATTATTTAAAAAAAAAAAATCAAAACACTACTTTCCAAATCATATATATATATGTAAATTAAATTTAAAATTCGCCGACAAATTTCTGTAGGCGACCTCTTTTAAAAAATACAACACTCAATCTATAAATATGCCGACAATTTTTGGCGACTCCGCTGGGGAAGAATTCCTCTCTCCATTTTTTATCAGATAGTTCTGCTTTCAAAAATCGGTAGTGTATCCATGTCCCTAGTGGATCAAACTACCCTTCTTTCCATTGGAATACTATGTTCATTTCTACCTTGAACGAGTATAGCCAACATTCTCTCGGATTTAGGAGCCACTCGTTTAGACACCCCTAAACGAGAGAGGTTCCGAGATCCTTTTACCTCATTTCCGAGGTGGGGTGGACCCCCAATAGGTATTAGTTTAGGAGCGGTCTTGCGGGTCGAGAAGTTTCTACAAGACTTTCTCTTCCTTTTCCAGCTTCCTAATCAATTCCTTTACCCTTCCTACAACTCTCCTTCTTTTAATAATTCTTCATCTTAATGAACAAATCTTTTCGAAAAACAATAATTTAAATAAATTTTCTTTTAATACTACAAATACATTAAGATAAACGGAAATGTGTTCGGACTCTTTCTTTTTCGTCATAAGTTTTACGACAAGAGGAAGCACAATTAGGGACTAACACTTGGAATCTGCCCTGCAGAAATGGAAGCCCCACAACTGATCTTCTCCTTCGTCAACGGACTGGACCTGGCTGTTTTCAAGGACGAACTGCCTAATAATGGAATCATTCGATTTGGATAAGGATTCGGGGACACCGACATCAAAATCCCCGACGTCACTCTCTTTTCACTCGCAAGCAAAGTACCGGAAACTGAGAAGCCGTTGATTGAGTTTAACCTCAAGTCAACTCATGAATTACCTCCTCTGCAAAAGATTCCAACTGAGAGGAGTACTGTTGTTCGTAGAAGGACTGTTGTTGCTACTCCCACCGGTCTATTTGTCTCTGCACCTACCCCGGCTTCTGCCAGACTAAAGGGGAAGGAAATTTAGAACTGTGATGAACTTGTGGAGGGTACAGATCTTCCTGTGAGACCTTCCGTTTTCGAGGTCGGGTCCAGCTCGAGAATTCCACCACTGACACGGACTCAGAGGAGGAACGAGTAGAAGGATTGCTAGAGAAGCCGTAGCTGCTGATGTTGCTTTCCTGGAGGAAATCCCAGAACTACCCGAGTATACACCGCTGCCAGAATACATACCACTTTTGGGAGGAAGTAGGTTCCATCCCCTCTCCGCCGCAGAGGACGAGGAAAATGTCCGCAAGATTGCTTCGCATCGCCTCAGCCCGCATATTACAACGACGACCTATAAGAAAAGGGCTAGAATTACGCCATTTGCCCGACCGCGGACCCCGATAGAGAAGTTAGCAAAGAAAGAAAAATGCCCCGTATCGTAGATTTTAAGAAGGATAGGGCGGGTGCCGGCCAAATCCCGTCTCGGGCCGCGAGTAGAACCTCGCTATCGCCGCAGAAAAGCCGAATAAGAGAATGAAAGCTAGTCCACTCGTCGTTGTTTCGGGACTACAAATTAGGGAGGATACCACCTTCCAAGCATTTGGCCGACGTGCACCATCCGGTCCTAGACCTTCTGCCGCTAGAAGGATGGTATGGCGTCCCACTACCTGGACAATTAAGATTAAAATAACAACTCGAAAAGGAAAGTCTCGTCAGGAGACTCGAGTCCGAAGAAAGTGCTACCGCAATGAAGGGGACTCATGAGAAGGAAACCCGACAGCTTATCGCATGACAACCGGAAGGATGTACGTAAAAGACCACTAGAAGATGCTATGGAAAAGCTAAGAACCGATATTCGGCGATTAGCAAGAGAAAGAGAAGAAAATTTGGAGATGAAGTCGACTCGTCGCAGTTCATGGATGATGAATTGCGTAAATTAACATGGTTGAAACACGAGCTTCGTCGCCTTCACAAGGTGTTCCTGCAGCCGCAGAAAGTGAGGAGCCGGAAGTGATGAGGATGCGATTCAAGAGAAAGATGATACGATCTCCCAAATGGCAAAGAGGATAAGATATGGTCTGCAGCCTCTAGCCACTTCCGTAGTCAAGTTCAACCCCAAAGAGAAATACCCCTGTAAGTTATTCACATTGTAGATGGAGGAAAGGAGATTACATCCGTCAACGGGATGATCGGTTAAAAGGATGCAATACAAAGCATGATTCCGAAAAGGATATCAAGAGCATGGTGGAACAAAGAAGTGCGAGAAGCCTTGGCACAATCAAAGAGCGGGACATCCATTCGGACGGCAGACCTTACCCCGAAGAATTAGACGTCGTCCAATATCCGAAAGGCTTCGTACCACCTCTCGTTCAAGACCTTCGATGGAACCGGAAACCCTCGGCAAGCATGTTGCACATTTTCGTGCCGCTTTTGCAATGCCGGCGGAAGTGATGCTTTACTCTTCCGACAATTTGTTAAGCTACTGTCGTGAATCGCCTTTGATTGGTATGCGGAATTACCGAACTGGTTCGGTGAAGACATTTTCGAATTAGAAAACCTCTTCATCAAGCGATTTGTCGGAGTCTCAAGCACCACATCACTATAGGTGATTTAGTGGTAGAGAAGCGTAGCCGAACGAAACTTTGGTGGACTACATACTTCGATGGAGGAATCTAAGTATGAAGTGTGAGCCACAGCTACAAGAACAAAGATGCGATCGGCATTTTACTTAAGAGCATTCATGGCCCGATAGCACTTCTCCTCAAGGGATTTACTACTAAGACTTTCGAGAAGTTGTTAAGCAAGGTCGGAAGCTTGCAAGAGGAGGCGAAGCAATTAAGTTTCACTGACAAAACAGACAAACAAAAGCCCGTGATAACTTTTGAAAAGAAGTCCGGGATCGTCGCAACAGTCGATAAAGGCAAGCAGCCAATACAAATACCGCCAGAACGGCCGCAACAAACTTATCAGCAACCTCAACAGAATTACCAGCAACCCCGACCCAGCTATCAGTTATATCAACAGTATGAACAACCGCCTCGTCCACAACGTACGTTAAGGGAGCTTCTGAACAGGGAGTATCCGTTCAAGAATGAGGCAAGTGCTGATAATGTTCCGCTAGCTCGATGAAGACTCCGGATTTCCAATCTGCTAGAGCCTAAGAAACCGAAGAAGTCGACAAGAAAGGTGATCCCAACTTTTGCCTTTACCACCGGATGCTTGGACACAAGATAGAAGATTGTATTATCTTCAAAAGTTGGCTCAACGACAATCTTCAAAAAGGGAACATAACGATCCCGAAGGAATACATGAATGAACTCCAGAAAGGAGGTTCCGTCAATGTTATCTCGACGGATCTCATTGTTCCGATAGATCCCTATGCGACTGATGATGGATGGACTACCGCTTGGACGAAGTCTTCGAAGAAAATTTTGGATTGCATCCAAACCACTTCGGTGCGAGCCTCAATTCAGAGTTTGAAACCTGTCAAGTTGGCACTATCACTTGCGATAGAAGAACCACCTCAACAAGAGACGATTGAAGAGAAGAAGAAAATTGATGAACAAGAAAAGACCGAGGCTCTTAAGGCTAGACTAGGGGCTGCTTATCCTAGGATGGTTGTTTCCGATTAGGGGAGAAATCCCTCGAACCTCTGACTCTGTATGATTATTTTCTCACTCCGGTGGGATCTTATAATGATAAGGGTTATGGCGTTGGCTATGTTTTGATTGTTTCTAACGATTACGTAACTAGCAACAACCAACCTAATCCGGACGTCGATTCCGATACAAATAACAATTCTCAAATCATACACAATCTCGACGATCATAATGACAAAGAAGACATCCACCAAGGAGGCTACGAGAGTTCAACAAGCAACGGATCTAATTGCGAGTTTCGAGGAGCTCTAGTTACAATAGAGTTAGAGCCTTCAGACTCCGAAGCTAATCCATAAGAACCTGTCATTCCGATTCAGGAGGAGACACCAGCAAACTCAATACTAGATTCAGAAGAAATCACAGAAGTCAACTTAAGAAGTGGAAGAGTTCTACCTACAAGAATGGGTCCAAAGGACAAAGGAAAGCAGGTGGTTGTTCAGGAAGAACCAACCCCGGCAGAAGAAGTACCCATTCAGGAAGAAATCAAGACACATGAAAATAAAGTGGACTACAACGTGCTAGCCCATCTTAGGAAACTACCAGCCAAACTGAGCATCTACGACGCTCTCATCTTATCAAAAGAGATGAGAGAAGCTCTGATCAAGGCCTTACTTGATCCAGAAATTTGCTTAGCTCAAATGGCCGCGAGATTCCTTAGATGAGGTTTGCTCGTTAAAGGAACAACGAGGTGTTACCTTCACGGACAATGACCTACTACTTGGGACAGCAGACCACAACCGACCGTTGTACATTTCAGTCACAATTGGGAAGTTTACACTCTCTAGAGTATTGGTGGATCCAGGAACATCAATCAATATAATGAATCTTCGAACGCTAGCATACTTGGAAATTGATGCTCGCGAGCTCGAAGCGGACAAAATGTTATTAAGAGGATTCAACCAGAAAGGAGAAAGAGCCCTCGGATCAATAACACTGCTAATGAAGACCGGTGAATTAGCAAAGACAACCGCGAAATTTCACATAATTGATTCAGAAACATCATTCAACGCTCTACTGGGCCGACCATGGATACATGAAAACCGGATGGTACCATCATCTCTACATCAGTGCATCAAATACTATGATGGAGGGGAACAGTGCATCAAAGGGGACTTACAACATTCTCCGTACATGAAATTGGAATCCATGAAGATGCAGCTTATTACGCACCTCCGAAGAAAACAATCTTCTCCAGAGATACCATAACAAATGAAGCAAAGGAAGTTCGGGACGACGAAGAGCTCGAAGTTCTAGTCCAACGATCCACTCACCACTCCCTTACGACGAGATGGTGAAGGTTTCTCCACAACTCGCATCCGAGGTCGAGGCCAGGGACGAGGTCGTGGCAGAGACGTTAGGACAGTTGGACAGAGGAAACCAACCATTAATGTTGATTGGTAAGACAGTTCTGAAGAAGAAAAAGAAATCAAGCAAGAAGCAGCGACAATAAGTCGGAAGAAACCGCAATTCAGGATCTCTCTCGAAGATGAAAAGAACGAGGAATATAAATCGATGTACGAGAAGATTAACCACTATGTACATACTATGACCCTGACCCCGATCCATTCTAATAAGATCGAGGGTATGGTGGTCAAAGAGGTACGTAGCGGCGGTGCAAATCCCATCAAATTCTACCGTGGTGCTCCTTCCTCCAAAACTGAAAATAATGTACAATTTGAAGATGTTACTTCATCATAATTAATGGAATTACCTGTTGAGTGGTACTCTCCCTGTGTTCAAAATTTAATTCAGCGTGGTTTCTTACCTCGACAATGGACAAAAGGTCAATCACAACATTTTGAAAAATTATGGAATAACTCAGGTCGTCCACCCAATTCAAGGCATGGTCTCGGATTCGGCACAGTAGGATCAGTCGACGATAATGAATTTTGCTTGGTTGTCACTTGCGAGTCTAATGAAAACTGCATGGAGGCTACAGAAGAACTTGAAGATTTACAAGTTGGAAACGCTCCACCAGAGTTCAAAGAAGAGATCAAATCTACAATAGATGAGTTAACGGAAGTTAACTTAGGTACTAGAGAAGAACCTAGACCTACCTTTGTTAGCTCCTTACTCAATAAAGAAGACTCCGAAGAAATAATCAAATTATTAATGGAATTTAAAGACTGTTTTGCTTGGAGCTATGATGAGATGCCAGGATTAGCTTCAGAGGTCGTAGTCCATAAGCTAGGAGTGGATCCTACTTCTGTTCCAGTTAGAAAAGGTTCCAGAAGAATGCGTCTAGAAATCGAACAACAAGTCATAGCTGAAGTTAAAAAGCTAATAGACGCTAAATTTGTCCGTGAAGAACAATACCCGACTTGGCTAGCCAATGTGGTACCAATAGGAAGAAGAATGGTCGATCGAATTTGTGTGGATTTCGTAGATTTAAACAAGGCATGTCCAAAAGATGAATTCCCTCTACCGATCCCGGAATTAATGATCGACATTGCTTCAACACATGAAATATTCTTATTCATGGATGGATCTTCGAGATACAACCAGATAAAAATGGCTCCGTAAGATGAAAAACTTACGAAGATTCGTAACGCCGATCGGAGTATATTGCTACACAAAGTGATGCCATTCGGACTGAAGAACGCAGGAGCAACCTACCAGAGAGCGATGACAAGAATTTTTTATGATCTCATCCACAATCAAGTCGAATGCTACGTGGATGATGTGGTCATCAAAAGCAAAGTAAAGGTTTGTATGATTTGAGAATTGTTTTCAAACGATTAAGACAATTTAACCTTAAGATGAATCCCCTAAAATGCGCCTTCGGCGTCACCTCCGAGAAATTCTTAGGATTCGTTGTCCAACATCATGGAATTGAAATCGACCCGGAAAAGATTAAAGCTATCTTAGAAATGCCACCTCCCAAAACCTTAAAACAACTACGATCTTTTCAGGGGAAGTTGGCATATCTTCGACGCTTTATCTCGAACTTGTCGGTGAGGTGTCGACCTTTCTCGGCATTAGTTAAAAAAGACGCCAAATTTATTTGGGAAGAGAAATGCCGTAGGGCCTTCGAGGACATTAAACAATATTTAATGACACCTCTTGTCTTAGCAGCCTCTGGCCTCGGGTAGACCGTTGATACTTTATACCGCGGCTTTAGACGACTCTCTCGGAACCCCGTTAGTCCTGTGTCAATGATGAGGGTAAAGAAAATGCTCTTTACTACCTAAGCCGTCGTTTACTTCTGACGGAAGTAAAGTATCCCACAATTGAAAAGCACTGTTTGGCCCTGATCTTCACCGCTCAAAAGCTTAGGCACTACATGCTTTCTCATAAGGTCAACCTGATCTCGAAATTTAATCCATTGCAATACTTGATGACCCGCCCAACGCTTTCCGGCGTACTTGTCGAGTGGTCAATGATATTATTGCAATTCGATATAACTTTCGTGCCTCTTCGTGCCGTAAAGGGACAAGTCCTAGCAGACTTCCTCGTAGCACACCCTTTGCCGGTAGAATCTCCTCTCAATGACGACTTGCCAAATGAACAAATAATGAGCTTAGAAGACCCTGATGATCGACGTTGGGAATTATATTTCGACTGAGCATCTTCAAGCACACAAAGACGAAGAATTGCAAGTGATAGTGCCCGTAAGGCGAGAATCGGACTAATATTTATAACACCGGAGTGGGGGATGTTAAGATACTCCTACCACTTAACGAGCCGTGTACGAACAACGGCGAATACGAAGCTCTCGTAACGAGATCGGAATTAACTATTAAAATGGGGATAACAAACATCAACATCTACGGGGTTTGCAGTTAATCATTCAACGGATCATCGGACAAGTACATAATTTTAAAGCCAAGACTCGAGCAATACTTCCAAGTATGCCATACAGCTTGTTGGAACAGATTCCGAATGTGACGATCTACAAAATTCCCGTAGAAGAAAACGCTTTAGCGGATGCGTTAGCCCGCCTCGCAAAAGAATTTGCCTCGCTTGCAAGATGAATCAGTGGAAGTGTCGAGCTCATGGACGTCGAGTCCTATCACAGCTCGACATGAGACACAATACACAAATCGAAAAGAAGAAGAATCGACTAGTAAAGCAGAATGAAAAACACGAAGATTGGCGACGTACCATTACTGTACTACCCGCAAACAGAAAACTACCAGACGATAGGTCGTTAGCCCATCGATCAAGAAAAGAACTCCGTCCTACGCATTAATGAATAACACGTTATATAGAAGGTCTTTCGATCAAATGTGGCTAAGGTGCCTAAGCGGGTCCGAGGCCCGTGAAATTGTTAAAGAGGTGCATTCGGACTCGTGGCACTCACCGGTCGGATCCGAGATGAAAATGAAAATTAAAAGACTAGGGTACTATCGGCCCTCGATGATGACCGACCGCATGAAAATCGCCAAGAGCCGTCACCAATGCCAAGTGCACGGAGTGGTTCTACACCAACCTCCAAATGTGCCGCATCCGACAATTGCGTCGTGGCCATTCGAATGGCACGGATATAGTGGGTCCAATAGAACCACCATCTTCAAAAGGACATCGCTTCATTCTTGCAGCTACAGATTACTTTTCCAAGTGTGCAGAGGCAGTTCCACTCAGAGAAGTGAAAGAACACCACGTGCTACAATATTTCAAGAACCAAGTTGTCTACCGTTTCGGAGTGCCATGCAGGATCATCTCAGATAATGGTTCAGCATTCAGAAGCACACAAATCAACAATTTTGTTAGGAGACACGGAATCGACTAGTCGTATTCAACAATTTACTACCCAAGAGCAAATGGCCTACGTCGAGGCTTTTAATAAAACTCTCGTTCAAATCTTAAAGAAAACTTTGGACGATAATAAGAGAAATTGGCACGAGAAGTTATTAGAAGCCCCATGGGCCTACCGGACAACCTTCGTAACTCCTACTCAAGCTACACCTTACGCTCCGGTGTATGGGTCCGAGGCAATGTTACCCTTAGAGGTCCAAGCTTCCTTCACTCGAATCGCAGCTTGCAAACAAAATCACGACGAAGAAAATGTCAAATTACAACTAGAGGAATTGGAAAGCCCGGAAGGGAAAAGACTTACAGCAAGCAGCAGAATTTAGAACTATACCAAGCTAGGATGGTTCAAGCCCATGACAGACCGGGTCCGCCCAAGAACCTTCAAAGTTGGTGACTTGAGTTCTCGTTCTCAAGAGACCTATCCTCGCATACCGCAAGATAGGAGGAAAATTTGAACCCACTTGGGAAGGGCCGTTTCGTGGTCGAGGCGACTACTCGGAGGCTCCTACCGGCTAGTGAATTGCCAAGGAGAACGACATATGCTTCCGATCAACGGACGATACTTGAAAAAGTATTACGCTACCTGATGTTTCGAAGGAATGGATTTTTCATCCCTAGAAGCACGGGTGAAGTAATTACTTATGACTGGGTCCGAACCCAAAAATAATAAAAAATGTGCTAAAATAAATAAAATCATGGCGGTTGGTCCTGAACTTTAGAAATGGCGTAAGCCTTGCACTCGACGAAAAGAGGGTGAAAGATGGAGCGATAATAGAGATTGACTCAGACTTCGCACCAACAGGCCTGTAATACGAGGAAGGTGACTGGGTCCCGCTGACCGAGAGGAACTCGCCTAGGCCGTGACAAGAATGAAAGTGGGTGGCCCAAGCCACCAACCCAACAGAAGAAAAGGAAAACAAACACCGAGGAGGACAAGAGAATCAAGTCCGTAGTCGTTACAGCGAAGGCGTGGCTTGTCGCTGTCGCGCCCACGAGATTCAGGAAGTACGAAGAGCTACTCTCACAAGAACTCCGCGAAGAAATAAAAATCGCCGTATCCGCAAGATGTTAACTAAACTAGTAGTGGACCGAGCGCGACGAGGCAAGCCGCTACTACCAAGTGCATATACTTCAAGGATACCGGTTCGCCGTGAACTCCGAAGAAAGGAGGCCGCCTCCGAGGTTAACGAAGAAACCGGGGAAATCTCAAGAAGATCGAAGAAGGAAGGCTACCACGCCACCGGATAAAGCCACCGCAATGCATAACCTTGTTGCAGAAGCAACCCCGGAGGATGTCCCGACGGAGACCATCCCCGAGGAGCCAAGGTATGTAGGAGAACGCGAAGGGATTGAGCCATATATCCCACAGTACGTCACCAGGCCTCGCCATTTGTAGATTATTCCAGAATATGAGCTAGAAAGAATGCAGAATGTTGAGAAGCAAACTTTCGAATACTTCGAGAGAATCGTAGGCAGGGAGGATCAATATACTGAAGGCCTCGAGCTACATACGCGACGTGTTCTCGAATACGAACAATAACAAATCGTGGAATGCATCCGGGATTTGAAAAGAATGGGTCGAGCAGTGCCGCCTAAGAGAAAACACTTACTCGGAACCCCGGAGATGGATGCCGTGGAAAGGGAGAATTACAATACAATGTGGATGTCGCTACAACTTCGCGAAGACAAGAAGGGAAACCCACCGGGATACTCCGTCATGGCAATGTAGATCCAATTCCATTAGTCATCAAAAGGATGGTAAAGAGAATGATAACATGGAGGGTACCGCCACAGATTGCATACCCAACAGCTTGCATTATTAACATTTACAAGAAGGGTGACCGCATACCCCCGCACATAGATCACCACGACTTTATCGACCTTTCTCGCACGCTTTCTTTCATGAACGAGTGTAATATCATGTTCGGATCCGACCTCCGGATAGCAGAGCCCAGTGTGAGTTTCGAGGGCCGAGAAAGATACCATTACTAGTAGGTTCCGTCATGATACTAAAGGGCAACGGAGCAGATGTCGCTAAACATCGCATACCGGGAGTACCAATGAAGCGGATCTCGCTACTTTCGAAGGATGGATGACAAGAAAGCACCTTACCACTTCCAACTGTACCCGTAGCCAGAGAACCTCCGCCTTATGAGTCGTGAGTTACATGGAAAATATCACACCTCCAACGTACATCCATACGACATCCTTGCCAAGGATGGCTTGGAAGGTGATGTTATCGACCATGTACCTCACTATTCGTACATGGATTTTTGACGGATGCCTTTTTGGTCGGATCGACAAAGATCATACATAGTTCGTTTTGAGTCTACATGGATTGTATGAGATGTATTCCGCATCGAGTTGTATGATGTATCTTCAACATGATTGGAATGAAAGTGACCATGTCACATTTTTGGCCTTCACCTCTTTTCAGTGCAAGTTGATCGGGAAACGCCATTAAAGTTAAATGAACTTCGAACGAGAGAACAGAAAAGAAACAAAAAGAATAAAAGAAAACTTTCCTTAAAAATCTAAAAAAAAATGATGAACGCCAAATTCACATGAACATTAAATGAACGATAAAGCAAATTTGAATCGTTAAAGGACAAACAAAATGAACACAAATTTTAAATCAAATCTCAATCAAATTCAAATTCAACTTTCCAGATCTCAAATAAAATCTCAATCAAATTCAAATTCAACCTTCCAAATATGAAATCCAATCCGTTCTACTCTCTCCCTTGAATGGGATTGAAGCGGTCGATTCCATTGACACGGAGCCACGAGGTTTTCGATTCGGATCTGATGGCGAGGAATTGTATTCAATCCAAACCAGCAACTTTCGATCAATCTGTTTTGAATGGGATATGTAGCATCTACATATTCCCTCCTAATCTATTTCTTTCCACAAAAATCTTTTACAACTTTCATGAAATTCTCGAAACACCAAAATTCCACACTTTTCAAATCAACACTACAAATCTTTGCAAAATTAATTACCATTCAAAAAATCAAACTTTTGGGGTTGAGGATTTTACATCCGATACTGCATTGCATTAGGTTCTTTCCTATCGCAATGAAATACATCAAAATCAATCTTTTGGGGTCGAGGATTTTACATCCGATACCGCATTGCTTTAGGTTCTTTCCCTATCGCAATGAAATACATCAAAATCAAACTTTTGGGGTCGAGGATTTTACATCCGATACTCGCATTGCTTTAGGTTCTTTCCTATCGTAATAAAATACATCAAAATCAAACATTTGGGGTCGAGGATTTTACATCCGATATCGCATTGCTTTAGGTTCTTTACCTATCGTAATGAAATACATCAAAATCAAACTTTTGGGGTCGAGGATTTTACATCCGATACTCGCATCGCTTTAGGTTCTTTCCCTATCGCAATGAAATACATCAAAATCAATCTTTTGGGGTCGAGAATTATACATCCGATACTCGCATTGTTTTAGGTTCTTTCCCTATCGCAATGAAATACATCAAAATCAAATTTTTGGGGTCGAGGATTTTACATCCGATACCGCATCGTTTTAAGTTCTTTCCCTATCGCAATGAAATACATCAAAATCAAATTCTTGGGGTTGAGGATTTTATATCCGATACTGCATTGCTTTAGGTTCTTTCCCTATCACAATGAATGCATCAAAATCAAATTCTTGGGGTTGAGGATTTTATATCCGATACTGCATTGCTTTAGGTTCTTTCCCTATCACAATGAAATACATCAAAATCAAATTCTTGGGTCGAGAATTTTACATCCGATATCGCATTGCTTTAGGTTCTTTCCCTATCGCAATGAAATACATCAAAATCAAACTTTTGGGGTCGAGGATTTTACATCCGATACTCGCATTGCTTTAGGTTCTTTCCCTATCGCAATGAAATACATCAAAATCAAACTTTTGGGGTTGAGGATTTTACATCCGATACCGCATTGCTTTAGGTTCTCTCCCTATTGCAATGAAGCACACCAAATCAAGCTGTTGAGGTTAAGGATTTTACATCTAATACCACATTGCTCTCAGTTCTTTCCTCATTATAATGGTTCAATCCAATCAATTCAAATTTTTGAGGTTGAAGATGTTACATCTAAATCCACAAAATTCCAATTTTCATTTCAAGATTCAAATCCCTTCAAATTAATTTTAACGAAACTTCAATCTAAATTGAAACTCAAACTAAAATCTGAGCTCACACATCAAAACTTAAACTGAAACAAAATGAAATCTAAATCGAAATTCCCCCAGATCATGTGATTTGGGATTCACCTCCTTTTCCTTTCCCCAACGAGTGTTCAGGAATCTCGAGTCTCAGAAATATACTTGACACTCCCCAGCGGAAATTCTTCTACTCTGTCTCAAGTTTGTCACTTGGACTTTTGTGTTGGTTTTGTTGATCGCTTTAGTCAATGCCAATACGCGCGGTGTGCTTGTTTAGCACACCACACCTATTCGGGGTCCATTTGTTGACCTCATTTTTGATGAGGTCTTCTCTTCTTTTTTAGTACTTAGGATCTAGCCTTAGGCTTTTCCTTCGACTATCCTGGAGGATTAGAATCGGGACCCACAACTTAGAAATTCAAACTACTTCTTAACTCCCTGCAAACTCCACAAACTTGATTGTAGACCCCTAATCACCTAGAGGGTCGAAATCAAATGTGGAAGTTTAAAGGATGAGTTCCTATGGGACTCTTTGGCCTTAGATCGCCCCGGGTGGCCCTAGTCCGGTGAGGGCCGACTTACACACACACTACACTTATACACTACACTTTCACACACCTCCTAAAACCACACCCATACCCAACTCGACCTCCCGACTCATGAAAGTGATTCACATGGATGGTCCTTAACCCCTAAGCCCTTGGCTAAGAGGGTTAGGAACATCATAGTGAATGCCTCAAATGAGTCCCTTCATGACTCATATAGGCTTAACATGGCTTCATGGCTCAACCAAAATGATTTCATTCCACTTACATTCACCCAATATTCAATTTTCTAAATTTTCAATTTTTGACCCTCGGACCCCGTACACCACTAACTACCCAAAACCCTTGAAATTACCTAAATTTTTCAAAATTCTCCAAAATCACCCAAATTCCTCAAAATCAATCTCAAACATTCTCCCACCACTCAAATTGACCATTTTTACCCAAAATACCAAAAAATCTAAAAATACCCCCCAATACCCTCCAAATACCCAAAATGCCCCTCTTGACCCAAAAATCCAAAAATTCTGAAAATTCCCAGAAAATTTCAGAAAATCCAAAATAATCCCAATTTAATTTTTTTCAACTACACCATGGGCCAATTTTATTAATTTACCCCACTTTTGTCAAAATTCCCAATTTGACCCATTTTAACCCAAAGTGAACCCAATGTCAAACCAAACCTACCCAATTGACCCAAATTCTGGTCCAATTCAATTCTAAACTTCAATTCAACATCCCCAACACCAATCTAGATCAAATCCAAGCCCAATTTGATTGGCATTTGAATCCAATTTCACTTTTGACCTTAAAGCCCAATTTGGACTCATGACCTAAACTTAGCCCAAACCAAACCAATTCAACTCCAATTGACCCCAAACCTTTTCTAAACCTTCCCTAACATCCCCACAAACAAAACACTAACATGATTTGCCCAAAATTTGGACCCAAACCCCACTTAAATTCAACCCAAAACCAAAAAGCCTAATTTTGACATAAACCCAAACTTAACCCAAATAGACCCAAACCCCAAAATCCAACCCCAAAAAAAGTTGACCTCTTTGAAACACTCCCATAAACATTTCCCAACATTAATTTTACATCAATTTCAACCCTAGCCCAACATTGGCCCAAATTAGCCCAATTTGACCTACATCGCCCTTACTAAAGAAGCCCAAATCCAACCCAATTCAAACCCAAATCACTCCAAACTTGTTTCAAATCAATCATGACACATCCTTAGACAAAACTCAACATTTATTCGGCATGTCCCATCGCAAATTTTTCTATTCAAGATGGTGACCGATGCTCAGCCGGCCGACCACTGTGCCGCCTGAAAACACTGGTGGCGAAAGCTCACATGTGAGCCAACATTGAAATTCCCCCTTGCTGAAGTGTCCCAGCCCAATTGGATAGCATGGCTGTTCTTCGCTTGCATAGAGCAGCTGATCCCAGTCCCTAACTCCCCCTGGGAGGCCCTCCAGCCTCTCTTATTTAAACCTCACCCCTCTCGGCCATGAAGGAGGTGCTGAATCAACCTTAAGGAAACTCTGCCAAAATCACTCCAGACTCTCCCCCACACTTAGAGCATTTGATCCCCACTGTTCTCTTGCCCTAATCCCCACTAATTGAGCTCAATTTTGGAGCTCAATTCTCAGGCCAAAACAGGACACTCCCAAATCCTCCACCAAAGTTAAATTAAACTCACCCACACCTGCACAAGACCAAGAGAAGGAGTTCCCTAGTGAAAGCCCCCTCTCCAGGCCACCCATCTGTTCCAGACTCCAAAGGTTGAAATCGGCTGTGGTCGAAATCATACCTAGACAATTCACCAGGCCAAGGGACTTCATCTGGAGCTTGCTTGGACCCAATTGAAGGTGACACAACTCTCAGATCGAAGCTTCACTTGTCTGAGCAAAGGTATGGACTCACTCTTCTTCTCGAGCTTACAGAGATTCTCCATTTAATTTAAATCAATTTCAATGCATGTTTACCATATGGATGTGTTCGTCTCTTCAAGACGAATCCATAGAGCATAAGAACACAAAAATCCGTTGAGAATCGAGTGAGAAATTGTGGTTAGAAGGTTGACGGTCACGGGTGCACACCGGCCGTAAACGATGACTCGGGAGCCGTCGGATCGAGTGTGTATCGAGCGGACGGTCTGGATCTAGCCGGACAGCGCGATGGTACATGAACCGCGGGCCCCTGGAGCGCTGAGTCGGATGGCGGCGCCGAATCAAAGCGCGCCGTGTAGCCCTTCGGAGCTGCCGAGGATGGCGTGGCGCCGCGTGGATAAGTAGGAAAATAGGGATTTTTCTTATTTATTTAATTACCAGAACTTAGAAAATTCATAACTTTGTGTAGGAAAATCCTAAAAATAAAATAAAAATACCCTCTTGCTCAGTGAACAGAGGAGAATAATGTGGAAAAGAAATAATTTAATTTCATTGAATATTTGATTTTTAATAATTTATTTACTCTCTGCACATTTTAAATTCTCCATGCATGTATACAATTCACCATGGCATGAGACCATAGGGCTTTTAAAGCCTCTGAATTTGGGGACATTCCCTGAATTTTCCGAAGTCAGAGGCCATCCCTATGAAGAGTTATTGATTTTTCAATCCTAGGTCTCTATTATGAGTATTTTAATTCCAGTAATTAGCATATTGTGAAATAAATTCTAGGAAAATTTGGTGATGTTTCTTATGACCAGAGGACCCTAGGAAAAATAAATTTTGAGTTAACTCACTTGGAATAACCCTAATTGGCTTAAACACCCAAAATGGAGCTTTAATTAATTAGTGCTAATCATACATCCGATTGACTTGAAATCAATTCTCCACTGACCTTTAGGATCAGAGGAACCCACCATAAAAGTTTGAAGTCAATTGGACTTGGTTAGCCCTATCAAATGGGTTGATTAAGCCATTTAGTCAAACTTAAACTTCAAAAATTCATAACTTTCAAAATAATTCTCAAAAAATTCACCAAATTGGTTTTGGAACCTCTCTGATATGAGGGGAATTTAAGAAAATTAAAATTGCAATTTTCTAAAAAAGTTGATTTTTTGCATTATTTTAGTATTTTTAATAATTAAAAAATAATAAAAACCACAAAAATAATAAAATTCACCAAAATGTCACATTTTGCATTTTAATCACTTAGGAACAAACCCCATATTTTTCTTAAGTCCCTATGGTGAGATATTAAATTTTAAAGCCCTAAGGTAATTTTAAAATTAAAAAAATGTATTTTCTAGCATTTCCCCTAAAATAATTATAATAAATCAAAGAAAAATCAAAAAATTATAAAAATTAGTTCTTTGGTTTCCTTGATATCAGAGAGATTTTTGAAAAATATAAAATTCAATTTTCAACCTTTATTTTATTTTTAAATTAATTAATACTCCAAAACTCAAAATAATTATAATAAAAAGAATATAATTCAAAAAATCACCAAAATTGGTCCAAGTGGTCCTCTAGTCATTAGGAATGTCCCATAATTTTCTTAAGAACAGAAACTTTCCCTTGGTCATGTTGTTGAATTTTCCTTGAAAATCCTTATTTTCCACCAAAAATAATTATATAAATAAATTAAATACAGAAAAATCACATTTTCTCCTCTAATGTCTTGATTGATATATGAGTGAAGTCACATAAAAATTTCAAATTCATTTAAGCTCAATTTAGTGAGTTATGAAATAAGTAAGTTTAAAGGGCAAAATGGTAATTAAAATTTTAACCTATAATTAAAAATTTTAGGTTTAATCAAAAGGGTGGGTAAAATATTTGATACTAAGTTGATTTTGGATGTTTGAAACTTAGGTAGTTAAAGGGTAGAAACCTACCAAACAATTTGAAAATAATTAAAATAAACCTTAATTAAATAAATAATTAAACTTGGAAGAATAATAAAAAGTTAGAATTATTAAAATAGGGATACTATTAGGAGGAGATTTGTTCTTTAATTTAAGAATCCCTAAATTAATCACCTCAATAATATTTAATTCCTAATTAAAATGATAATCCAAATTCAAGATTTAAAATGCTAAAAGACTTAATCATTAAATTAAATTAAAGTTAAAACATTTAAATTAAATCCTTCTAAAATTTCAATTAAATTAATACTTTAACAATTAAAATCATCCTTAAAGCAAATAAAATATGAAATTAAAATTAAAATAAAATTAAATTAAAATTTAAATTAAATGAAATAAAATTAAATTAAAATTTAAGTTAAATTAAATTAAATTAAATCACATTAAATTAAATTAAATTAAATTAAAACATATTAAATTAAATAAAAAAAATAAAATCAAGTTAAAATAAAATTAAAATTAAATTAAAAAATAAAATTAAATTAAAATTAAAACTAAACCAAATTAAATTAAATTAAAATTTATTAAATTAAATTGAACTAAATACAACATCACTTAAGACGTAAAGAATTAAAAAATAAATCTAAAACAACTTGAACACTATTCCAAACTTAAACCCATTAATTAAAATTAAATTAAATCACAAATCACTTGAACATCAATTTGCCCTCAAAAGCTCTTGTTGTCATAACTCCTAAACAGAGTGTTAAGTGAAGTGTTACTTCACTTATAGGACATTCAAATGTCCTAGTTCACTGAGCAAGAGAACAAAACTTGAACTCCTGGACGATTAATTCACTTGTATAATTAAATTCTCTTGGACTTAAAACAAACTTAGAGGTATTGAAAAGTTGTTTAAGACTCGTCTTAAGCACTTCCTCAATATGATAGGATATTTATAAGAACAATTGAACTTAATTGTTCTTTGATGAAAAAAATCGTCCTTAAACCAAAACACAAGAACCTAGACGTCATAGGAGAGGACTAGCTATAGGATTAGGACTTTGGTAGACAACCAAAACCTTTACCTTAGCTCTACCTAGGTACTTGTTGGAATATTTAAATGCTCTGACATGTGTTTTAAGTGCAGCTTGGGATGACGGGAAGACCCTTCAGGTACGCTTTTATTTTATTGCAATTTACTTTATTGCAATTTACTTAATCGCATCGCACTTACTTTTCTTACATGATAAACAACTGTTGCATGAAAACCAAAACCTTTAGGATAGTCCCTAAAACTGAAACCAAAACTAAATTAAAAGTCATTACAAGATAAAATTCACCGTCACAACATTTCAAAAAATAAAACAACTCAAAATTTAATCACAAACAGAACAACAAAACTACAACTGCAACTAAATTAAAACGTCTTGTTGGATGATCGGGAATACCTCGGATGATGTAACCTACGTGTTGCTAACGGGATTTCCCACGGCCTAAATGAAAGTGTGGAACTCATTTAGTTGAGTTTAGCAAATTCATCTTGACTAAGTGAATCCGATAAAAATAACGATGCCGGAAGGATGGAACCGTGGGATCTTAACCGGTGTTGTTATAATCAACTTTAAGATTTGTTTTAGTTAAAACATAAAAAACACTTGGAAATTAAGACCTTCTCTAAACCAAAACACTTCTCTCATCTCCCGATTTATGACTTCTAAAACTAAACCTCGCAATGACGAGGAGCTCGGAGCATGGTGGACAGCACAACCATCGTCATCAGGAAAACCTGAGTCTACTTCAGTAAAACTTTCTTAGAATTAAATAACCAAGCCATAGGACTTCGAGGTAGTTTGCCTAGTGCAACATAAATCCTCAACTCTTCGTTAGGCATTTGCATAATCATGTTATGCAAATTAAGCCCTAACTGGTTTTAGGATTCCGAGGTAGTTGTTTGGTACGACATAAACCGTCACATCTTCGAGGCTATTTGTATGATTATGTCATACTAATATAAGTCCTAATTAATTAAAATTGGCAGTATTACAACATTAAAAAAACTCTCAAATTGAAGCCAAACAATAGGATAGTTTGGGAAGTTGCCAAGATTCTTCTTGGATCCTTAGCTTCTCCTATTTTTCTTCCATTGGACTCCTGAAAATAACTGTTCCAAATTTGATCCATTCCCTATTGAAATTTCCAAAATTCAATCCTTTGAAATCCTTAAACTTTAAAATTCTTGAGAGCAAAACCACTGATCATTATCGAGAGTTTTCTTAAATGATTCACTTCATTTAAGATGTAATTAACTATAGAGGCTTGCCCTTTCAGGGAACTTTAAGAACCCAGGTAATATAAACCCTGCTTAATTCATTTATATTAAGCAGAGAAACTTGTCGGCTTATAAAATTGGTTCGTAGACCAAACGGACGTTACAAATCTTCTAGTTTATTTAATCGAGCCCCATCATCAGGCAGTGTTTCTATTCTTCGGGATAGATACACGGTTTGTGATGCGGTGCTCATTTATATAAACTATTTGGGATGTGAGATCGGTTTGATTTCATATCTTAAAATTTTCAAATTTAAAATTATTTAAAAAAAAAAATCAAAACACTACTTTCCAAATCATATATATATGTAAATTAAATTTAAAATTCGCCGACAAATTTCTGTAGGCGACCTCTTTTCAAAAATACAACACTCAACCTAAAAATATGCCGACAATATTCATGAAAATTGGAAAATTTTAGACACAACTAAAAATGATATACTTTTACCCTCAATTGAAAAAGCCCCTGAACTAGAATTAAAAATGTTACCTGCACATTTAAAGTATGCATTTCTTGGAAATTCATTAACTTTACCGGTAATAATATCTTCAGAATTGAGTAAAGATCAAGAAGAAAAATTAATAGGAGTTCTGAAGAATTATAAGAAAGTTTATGGTTGGATTATTGTAGATTTAAAAGGAATAAGCCCTTCAATCTGTATGCATTGAATTTTAATGGAAGAAAATTGTAAGCCCACTATTGAACCTCAAAGAAGATTGAACCCAATTATGATAGAGGTTGTAAAGAAAGAAATTTTGAAATGGTTAGATGCTGGAATTATTTATCCTATTTCGGATAGCAATGAGTGAGTCCTATTCATTGTGTTCCGAAGATAGGAGGAGTAACTGTCATTGTTAATGAAAAAAATCAATTAATCCCAACAAGACAAGGTATTTGATGGCGAATTTACTTTGATTATCAAAAATTAAACAACGCCACTAGAAAGGATCATTTTCTTTTACCTTTCTTGGATGAGATGTTGGATAAGTTAGCTGAACACTCATATTTCTATTTTCTGGATGGATATTCTGGTTATCATCAATTACCTGTTGCTCCGAGGACCAAGAGAAAACAACATTTACAGGTCCTTATGGAACATTTGCCTTTAGAAGAATGCCTTTCAGTTTATGCAATGCACCTGCAACTTTTTAAAGATGTATGATGTCAATATTCTGTGATTTAATATATAAAGGAATTGAAGTATTTATGGATGATTTTTTAATATTTGGAACTTCTTTTGAATCTTGCTTGGAAAATATAACAAAAGTTTTGAAGAGATGTGAAGAAATAAATTTAGTTCTAAACTGGAAAAAATGTCAATTTATGGTTACAGAAGGAATTGTACTTAGACATAAAATTTCACAAAAGTAAAAATAATTGTTGAACTTTAACCACCTACTACCGTTACTGATGTGAGAAGTTTTCTGGGTCATGCTGGATTTTATAGGAGATATATAAATGATTTTTCCAAAATTGCTAAACCTCTTTGCCATTTATTGGAAAAAGAAGCTAAATTTGAATTTAATGAAGATTGTCTGAATGCGTTCAATATTTTAAAAGAAAAATTAATCACTGCACCTGTTATTGTTGCACTTGATTGGAATAAACCTTTTAAATTAATGTGTGATGCAAGGGATTATGCAATTGGAGTTGTATTGCGACAAAAATATGAGAAAATTTTTAAAATTATATACTATGCTAGCAAAACTCTGAAAGAAACTCAAATAAATTACACTACTACTGAAAAAGAGCTTTTAGCAATAGTATATACCTTTAATAAATTTAGACCATATCTTCTTGGAATGAAATGTATCGTACATACTGATCACTCTGCTATTAAGTATTTAATATCTAAAAAGGATGCTAAACCTAGATTGATCAGATGAGTTTTACTTTTATAAGAATTTGATTTTGAGATTGTGAACAGAAAAGGAACTGACAACCAAATTGCTGATTATTTATCGAGAATAAAAAATAATAGTGAGAAGATTTATAAAGAAAATATAAATGAGAACTTCCCTGATGAACAATTATATGTCATTCAAGGATTACAAATGCCTTGGTATGCATATATAGTTATCTATTTGGTTAGCAATATTTTACCATATGGGATGAATAACAAATATATTATGAAATTCAAGAATGATTGTAAATCATATATTTGGGAAGATCCTCATTTATTTAAAATAGGAAGAGATTCTGTGATTCGAGGATGTGTACCTTATGAAGAAAATTTTGCAATTATTCAAAAATGTCATGATTCTGAAATTGGAGGACACTTTAGAGTGGATAAAACAGCATTTAAAATTTTAAATTCTGGATTTTATTAGCCTAATTTATTCAAAGATGTTGGACATTATGTGAAAGCTTGTGATAGATGTCAAAGAATGAGGAATATATCTAGAAAAAGATGAAATGCCTCTAAAATTTATATTAGAAATTGAAATTTTTGATGTATGTGGTTTAGACTTTATGAGACCTTTCGTACCATCATCTGGAAAGATTTATATTTTATTAACAGTTAATTATGTTTCAAAGTGGATCGAAGCTGAAGCTTTACCTAACTGTGATTCCAAAAGTGTTTCAAAATTTTTAAAGAAGATGATTTTTACAAGATTTGGAATGCCCACGGTAATTATCACAGATGGGGGAAGTCATTTCAATCATTGATTGGGTTGATAGACTTGATTCTACATTATGGGCTTATAGAACAACTTATAAGACACCTATCGGAATGTCATCAATTGGTTAGTTTATGGTAAACAATATTACTTACCTGTTGAACTGGAACATAAAGCTTACTGGGCGATAAAGGAGTTCAACTACAATTTGAATGCTGCAGGAGAGAAACAATTATTACAACTAAATGAAATGGAAGAGATAAGAAATGAGTCCTATGAGAATGCAAAGATTTATAAGGAAAGAATTAAGAAATTGCATGACAAAAAGATTTCAAGGAAAATGTTTAAGCCTGGACAAGAAGAGTTATTATTTAATGCTCGTTTAAAACTTTTTCCTGGAAAATTAAGATCTAAATGGATGGGACCATTTATAATTGAGAAAGTGTACCCTTATGGAGCTGTGGATATTAAAGATCCCAAAACTAGAAAGTATTTAAAGTTAACGGATTAAGAGTGAAGCCTTATATGGGAAAAATGAAACCAAATTACAAAGAGGCTTACCAACTGAGTCTACCCGATTAATTTAATTAATTAGGTCGGGCTGACAACGTTAAACCAAGCGCTTTGTGGGAGGCAACCCTTTTATTATCAGTGTGATTGTTTGTGATTTGAATTTATCTTAAATGTGTTTGTATGTGGATCACACCCTTTTATTAGACCTATTTTTAGGACCGAAACTTTGAAAATTTAACGATGGGCGATTCGAAGTCGATCGAGGTTGTGGCACCTAGGTGCCAAAAGTTGGTGCCTAACCGCTAGAAAACCTACGCGTATCGATGATCCGGCGCCTAAGCGCCACAGTTACAGGTCATGTAAAAACCAAAATTCTTCAGTTTTTCACAACAAATCTCCCTATATATTGACTTATCTTCGTCCCCAATCACATAGAAGCCTTAATTTCAAACCAGAGCAATCTATTTTGGAGGAGTTAAGAAGAGTTTGGAAGCAATGGATAGAGGAAATCTTGGAAATGAGGTAAAAGACAAATCTCCCATAGATCCTCAACCTTATTTTAATGGCTTTATTGTTGTTAGTATGGAGAGATTGTTTAGTCGTTTGGAAAAGATTGAACAAGAACTTGAAAGCATTAGGAAACGTTTGCATGAAATTTATCATCAAATTAAACACATGGAATGGCAAACAAAACTTCAATTTGATCATATGGCGGCCTATCAAGACGCTCAAGTAGCAATGTACGTGAAAAACAAGTGTATCGATGAAAATACGGCTTTGGAAATTCCAAGGGCGTTGGGTTTCTATCTTGACAGTACTAGCGAACTTCATTATGAAAGAGTTTGAAATTGAAGATCGGTGGTGAATAGATCTCTTATGTGTTCTAGGTGTGATTGAGCCAGGTTCTAGTGTGTCGATTATCTAATTTGTGTGTGTTTGCTTTATTGTTCAATGTGTGTTGTTGGATTTGCAATTTGCTTTGAATTTATGTTGTTTGTGTTGTTTATAGAATGATGAACCTTGTTATAGTTTGTTATGGAATTCATTGAGTTTGGAATGAAACTTATGAATTGGAATTAAAGAGTTTAGTTAAATTTCGTCTTTGAAATGTGGATCTTAGTTATCATCTTAAATTGATTGTGGAAATGTTTGGAGGATATAAATTGGATTAATACTCTTATAAGAGTAATTACAAGTCGAATTTGATAAGTTTTTGTGGAATATATAAAATTTAAATCGAATTTTTGGAAAGGCGAGTCTGACACCTAGGTGGCAGAATTCGGCGCCTAGGCGCCGGTTCGACCTGAACCAGAAACTTCATATACTTAAACATCCCCACGCCATTTTTAATGCCTAAGCTTCCCTTTCCTCTGGTTTTTGTGAAAAGAGATTCTTGGGATCCCATTTGAGGCCGGATTTTCAATTTTTTGAGCTTGAAATCACTCGATTTCTTCATCCTAAGGTTAGATCTACATTCTAAACCAATTATTTTTGATTTTCACCGTGGATTTTGCTCACATTGAAGAAAATTAAAATTTTGAGAAACATTTTGATTTTTAGAGTTAAATCCATGGATTTTTAAGCTCTTTCATGTTTTAAAAGCTTAAATTATTTTATTTTCTTTGATCCTATGAATTTATTTTGCATTTTTATTTCACGTTTAGATGACACCCAAATCTAAGCGAGGAAAGGAACGAGAAAGTTTTGATCGTAGCAAGTTTGTCACTGCCGCTACACATTTCTGGCACAATGATTTTGCTATGACTCAGAAGTTTATCTCAGAAAAAATTTTTTACAATCCGGGAGGAAGAATTGAGAAAATGATGGTTGTACTTAACTGACAACGATTCTGTTATTTTACTGTTGTTGTTGTTATCCCTGTGGTTAGGGTGTTTTATGCTAATTTTGTAGATGCTGAAGAGTACGAGATTTTTGTTAGAGTAGGATTCACTCCTGAGCGTATCAACATTTTCTACGGTCTGCTGTCGAACATCGAGTGTTATTACTCCGGTATATCTCGATCTAAGGGAGATTTAGATATGATTATTTCTTACCTGACTGATGGTACTGGAGCTTGGAAGATCCAAAACAGGAAAAAGTAAAATTTTCATTTTCTATGCTTAATGGTGTTTCAAAGGCATGGCATTACATTATGTCTGCTCGTCTCCTTCCATATAATCATTTGAGCGAGGTTACTAAGGATGGAGCTATCCTCAACTATTGCATTCAGGAGAGGAAGCTGATTGTCATTTATGATTCTGTAGAGGCCACTGCTTGTTCTAGCACTTCTGTTGGACTTGGATTTCCATCTTTGATATATTCTCTGTGTGAAAGTGTTGGAGTAGTTGCTGAGCTTTCTGAGGAAAAGCTCAAGTCTACAAAGCCCATAGGAAGAGAAAGCGCCAGTATCTATGATCGACTTCAAGGTAAGAGTTCTACTGCACCTTCTAGTTCATTACCTGCTTTTGGTAGAGCTTCTACTTCTAGATCTTCTACTTCTACTGCTAAGCCACCATCTAGTTTCTGGGAGTCCACGCATGATCAGTTTATGGAGCAACAGAATGAGTTATTTCTAACTCATTGTAGAGTAGATACGATCGATAAGAAGATCGATCAACTTTTTGAGTACACCCAAAGGAAGAGTGATTATGATACTGAGTATTTTGAGTCTTTAGTTAGATTCCTGAAGGGTGAGCATTATGTTTAGTTTCCTACCTGTCCTAGATTTTTACCGTATGTTGATCCGAAGGATATGAAATTTTCTTTTGGAGATGACGATGACGAGGCTACAGACAGTGATTAGTAGCCAGATTTACCTCTTGAGATGTGTGATTCTGTTTTTATTTTAGTTCTTGTTTGTTAGTACTAATTAGTGTGATTGTATTGTTGTTTGCTAGTTTTGATTTTCTTAACTAACTTTGTGTGAACTTTTGATATTGAGATTGTTTTAGAGCATTTGCTGTGTTATGTGTTTAAGACTAAAATATAAATAGTTTTTTTTTCTAAGATAAATGTTTTTTTTTGTTTCAGCCTACTGTTTAGTATTCATGAATAATTAGTAATTTTACATATTTTAATTAAATTTTTTTTTCAAAATTAAATTTTTTTTTAAAAAATTATCTCCTGCTCTACAAACTTTTCTATATATACTTAATTATTTCTGTTATATTCATATTAAAGCATGTGTTGGATTAGAATTGAGTTTTTCCTTATTGCATTATCACTGTACCTAGATAAATTCCTGTTTATTTCTTTCTCTCATGCTTTAGAAAATTTTATGATTCATTTATATACTAAAGTTGAAGTTTGGGGGAAGGGAAAACATTTTTCAAATTTAAATAGTATTTGTCCTTAACGAACTGATATTTTCTTTTAAAAAAATATTAACATAACATAAGAAATGAAAAATCTATTTAAGATTACTTAATTATTTTTTGGAATTTATAAATAATTTTGTAAATGTAACTAAAATTTCAATAATTTGGATTGATTTTGAGAATAAAATTATTTAACTTAAAGAATAATAAGATTAAGAATTTTTCTATTTATAGTAAAGAAAATTATATTTTAGAAATACTAAGTAAACAAGATTATTACCTGAAAAAGAAAAGATTGAAATAATTTTTGAAAAATACATATTAATAATGTCATATTTATTTAGTAAAAAAAATGTATATGTTTAAAATATAAGTTATGGATAGTGAAGATCAAAATCATTAACAGGCTATCCAAAAATACTAATCCTCGCAAATAAAAAAATGGAAGATTGAAAAATATCCCTTAAAAAAAAATAAAAAGAGAAATGTGAGGAAAGCTTGAGGAAATGCCTAATCAAAAATTGACTTCACTTGATTTATCTTATAAAAAGAAAACCAATTACTTTTTAAACTAAATTTTTATGTACAATTATTTTTACTAGAAAAATGTTTCATGAAAATCTTTTTCTTGTAAATATTCTAAGTGACCTTAATATGATAAACTATAATTATTCTTGAAATTAATGAAAAATTGGAAGTCTTATGATTTTGAAGTTAAATATTCTTTAAATTCTTAAAATTAAACTTAATTAGTGAAATTTAGTTGATGATTTGCTAAAATTTTTATAAAACTAAAAATTAAAAGAAACCTTAAATATTTAAAATTTATTCCAAATGTTATATGTTGTATGTAATTAAAAGGGTTACTTGAGAATAAGTAACGTTTAAGTTTGGGGGAATTTAATCCACTTTAAAAATACCAATTTTTATGCCTTATTTGTGATTAAATTCTTAAGGATATTATGTTTTAATGAAAAGAATTTTTATGTTTTTGGATGTAGGTGATAAAAAAAGAGTTCAAGAAGGAAAAAGGAGCAAAAAGGAGCAAAAATGGAGCTAAAAGAGCAAAGTTGTCGAAATTGTAGGCCTGGCGCCTAGGCGCCAGAATGCGGTGCCTAAGCGCTAGTTTGATACAGACGTAGACAAGATTTCTGATGACTTTGGGCAGTTATTTTGACGGTGTTAAGCTGTTATTAGAGCTTATAGAAGACTGGAAGTTACTCCTAATATATAGGACATGTGATATAATGCATCTGGACGCATAGAAATGATTTTAATCGCGAAGAGGTGCGACCCAAAGTGAAGAGGTGCGAAGACTTTGTCACGGAGTCCGACGCCTAGGTGCCTAGGCGCGACAGTTACTTTCTAGAAGATACATTGTATTTGGATGAATTTTGAAGAGGTGCCTTAAGCAACCCCTTGTCAAATTCAAAGCTTTATAAATAGGAGCCCATTCTACAGAGAAAATCTCCCCTTTCACCCCTTCTAGCATCCTTTAGTCCCCAAGCACTATATAGCCATCTAATCATTTTAGGGAGCCACCTTCTTTATTATTTAGTGAGTTTATTTTTAGTTTATTTGGAGTGTTAAGTGTGAGATTATTAGTGTTGTTGTTGTTGAAGTCTTTCATCATTGCATTGAAGTCAGTAGGAGTCAGCGGATCACTTGAAGGAACATTCCAGATAAGTATTTGTAACCTGTTTCAAAGTTTTAAAAATATTTTTTGTTGTGTGAATTCAATGTGTTATGAGTAGTTAATTTTCTTTCTCCTTTTAACTATGAAAAGATAATAAGATAATTAAACTTTATTGGAGAATTTAACTTAAAATATTTATAAAAATTGTGATGATATTAATACCTGATCTTAGTTTACTTTTTAAACTGGCCATTTAAATTTTTAAAACTTGTTAAAGAATTTTGAAAACTCTCGGGAGATGAGTTCTTAACTAGTAGATATCACATGAATGCTTGGGTAGTCGAAGGATTTATGTGGGATATTCAAGGTGAAGTGTAAATAAATAGGAATATATGATTTATTGGGCACAAAATTAATTAGTTTTAGAGTGAAAAACTAAATTCTAATAATTTGATTTATAGAAATGGAACTGGTCACTGGTAGGGCCGACCATAGCCAACCTTGGACATCTAGTAGTGTGAGCCTATATTAACCCATTCTACTAATAAAACATCATGAACCGATCTATACATTAGTCAATGTTCTTTATGCCTGGACCAAAGGGTAAAGATTAGGAATGCTTCTATTTAGCACAATACCATAATCTAAATTCCCCACAAATGATAATGATTTTAAAAATCTTGGATTAGTTGAAAAGGAGAAATTTGTTTTATTTATACCTGCATTAATATTTGTTTTAGTTTTTCTTACTTACATTTAGTATAAATTTCATTATATCTAAAATCTAAACTTTAAAAAGAAATAAAAATAATATTTACTTTTAATTTGAAAAATCTAAAAATATTACTTAATATTCTAAAAATCTTCCCTGTGGGATCGATAACCAGGACTCCACTAGAGCCCTGTATTACTTGATACGATACGTATACTTGCGTTTGAAATTGTGGCTTTTATAAATTATAAAAATCTAAATATAAATTCATAAATTCTTTCATAAGTAAAATGACATCAATTTTTTGGCACCGCTGTCAGTGATTAAATCTTCTAGCAGCGGTATCAAATTCTTGCATTTGAAAGTATATATAAATCCCCGTTAGGCTGAGTCACGCATCAAGTTTTTGGCGCCGTTGCCGGTGATTAAATCTTCTAGCAGAGGTATAAAATTCTTGCATTTGAAAGTATATATAAAGCCCCGTCAGGCTGAGTCACGCATCAGCCCTCTCTCTTGTCACTTCACTGAGATGGTTTTTAGGAGCAAAGAGGATGATATGAAATAATGCCACGCCTTTGATGTGGCATCCAACTTTAATGTGGGAAAATTGACTCTTCTTTCATTAGAAATTTTCCATAAGCCTCTCCTAACAGTCAAAGAAGAAATAATTTCATACAATTCCTCTTCCCTAGGATTGTAGTTCAAATAAAAAAAAAAACACTACTAAGCAGCTTGTAAAATGAGTTGATTACCTTAGGGGAAAATTGTACCAGTTGTCCTCTCACCATAATAAAATCCTCCTCTGCCTCAGAAAGATTGGCATAAAACTCCCTAACAACAGAAAAACAACAAAATCAATCGCAAAGTCAATGCACAATCATATCCTCAATTTCTCCGCTTGGCTTCTTAAAGCAACGCTCCGGAATTAACTTTCTAGACTACAGAGCTTACACGTATCTATCATGAGCCCAAGAAATAGCAAACTTTTCTGAATCAAAACTAGACTTTCCTTTGCTCCTCTTAATTTTGAGTGCCATTTTCTAAAAATTATATAAAAATCACAATAAATTCTAAAATAATGCAAAATCACTAAAATCAACTTCAAAAAGCTTAAACTACAAATACAAGTATTATCCATTTATTTTCCTTAAAGTTTCAAAATGAATAGTAAGTTTCACATTTTTCCATAATGCACTCATAAATATATGGTGAAAATAAAAAATTTCTACTTAGGAGTAAAGCTCTTTCCTTAAGAAGATGATTTCCAACAAATTTTGCTTGAATCCACCCACAAATCTTCCACATAGAGAAGCCCTAAGTCTCTAAATTACAAATTTTGGGGGAAGAAGATGACGACAAGGTAGAAAATGGCAATTTTGAGATTAATAAACTTGGTTGAACCAGTTTTCGTGAACGCAACACTTAAGTGTAATGGTCCATGGCTTAGGCGCTGGTGCAGAAATTTTGATATTTTTGTTAAATGCACTTTCAAGCCCCATTAATCACCCAAATTGGTCTTAATAACTTTTAATAACTATTTTCTTCCCTCTCTACTCTTCTCCTTTTCCAAATTCACACAAGAACATTACTCGATTAAATAAAAGTTTTCACATAAACAAACCCTTTAATTAAAAGAAACACAATTACACATACACTTTCTCCAGTCCAAGTTCCATGGATGAGATAATATCTAAACAAACAATTCAACACTAAACATACTTAACAACAAAAACACATAAAACACATAAGACAAACAAACACAAACACAAACAACTAACAGGACTCTAGAACATAATTCTATTCTTTATTAGGTGGAACATAATCCATCCTTTCACTTGTTTCTCATGGGGCATTTGGAATATAAAGTTGGTAAAATGGACGATGATGAATACCTTTAATTGAATCCTATTTAATCCACTTGTTCTTCAAATATATTATCTTATTTGTTTCCTCTATATGCCTAGTATGACTAAACTGCATCTTGAGTTGCCATCCGATATGCTCTAGATGTGCATGAGTCTCATTCACCTTGGCTTCAATTGAAGCCACATTAGCCTCAATCTTTGCAATATGATATGTTATTCCTTTGATACTAATAGCTAGAAACCTGTTGTATAACTCTTACGCACTCTGACTTACAATCTTCTTCTTTTTAGCTTCTTATTTATTCTTCACTTAGATCTTAAGATGAAAATTTGAAATAGGGTGAATATACCTTCATTTTCATGGTATTTATAGACTTTGGATGAGCCTAGACCCACTTATTACGTTCATAACTCACTAAATCACATCCATAATAACTTTCTCACGTTCAATTCTTCTAGATAATCATTACACACATTTTTCTTAACTCTTGAGCTTAAGTGCCGATTCTGTTCTTAATCACCAATGCTCATTTTAGCATAGGTCAGCTAAACTTCCAAAATGTGTAATCTGACTCATCCAAATCATCAATTAAGGTCATCATATCATAATATAATCAAAGTAATACCATTTTTTTACGCAACCGGAACAATAAAACATTCAAAAAAATATTCAAAGCAAATCACATCGATAACTATGAGTTACCTCCCACAAAGTGCTTAGTTTTACGTCACCAGCCCAACATTACCAGTGCTTATTCTGGATGGCCCAATATCATAAGATTATCAAGTTTAAGTTGATCCACTGAAAAATAGGGTTTCAGCCTGTGACCATTCACTTTGAATATTTTCTCAATTTTAGGCTCTTTGATATCCATAGCTCCATAAGGATAAATTTTTATTTTGATAAACAGGCCCTTCCAACTGGACTTATGTTTTCATGCAAATAATTTTAACCTTGCATTATATAGCAAAACTTGCTGTCCTGGCTCAAAATTTTTAGTAAGAATCTTTTAATCATGCCGCATCTTCATCTTTTCTTTATAAATCTTAGAACTTTCATAAGATTCATTTTATATCTCGTGAAACTCATTTAACTGCAATAGACTTTTCTTATCAGCATCCTTTAAGTAATAATTAAATTCCTTGATAGCCTAATATGCTTTATACTCAAGTTCCACTGTTAAGTGACAAGCTTTCTAAAAAAATTATCCTATATGAGGACAATCCTATAGGAGTTATATATGTTGTCCTACAAGTCCACAAACAAAAATCCAGTTTGATTGACTAATCCTTTTTGTTTGGATTCACAGATTTTTCTAAAATTCTGTTAATTTTACAATTGGATAATTTAACCAAACCACTTGTCTGAGGATGATAAACAGTAGCAATTCTATGATTAATATGATTACTCATTTCTAGCTTCTCCATAATTGCATTTTTGAAATGACGTCCCCCATCAGTTATGATCACTCTTGGCATCCCAAATCTACAAAATATATTCTTTCTTAAAAATTTTTTTAACACTTTGAGCATCACATCAATGAAAAGCCACAACTTCTTCCCATTTTGTTACATAGTCTACTTCTACCAATATATATAATTTTCTATAAGATGGTATAAATGGTCCCATGAAATCTAATCTCCAAACATCAAATATCTCGATGATAATTAAACTTTGTTGGAGAATTTAACTTAAAATATTTATAAAAATCATGATGATATTAATACCTGATCATAGTTTACTTTTTAAATTGGTAATTTAACTTATTAAAACCTGTTGAAAAATTTTGAGACCTATCCGGAGATGAGTTCTTAACTAGTAGATATCACATAAATCCTTGGGTAGTCCAAGGCTTTATGCGGGTTATTCAAGGTGAAGTGCAAATAAATAGGAAGATATGATTTATTAGGCGCATGATTAATTAGTTTTTAGAGTGACAAACTAAATTCTAATAAGTTGATTTATAGAAAGGGAACGGGTCACTCGACCATAGCCAGCCTTGGACATCAAGTAGTGTGAGCCTAGATTAACACATTCTACTAATAAAACAACCTGTACTGATCTATAGATTAGTCAATGTTCTTTATGCCTGGACTGATGGCGATGAAATAATATGGCGAGGTCATGTCAACGCCGTCAATTCCTGTATCATGTTAATGTCAAGGAGTCACCATCTAATATTAGCATAGTTTTATTCATATAAATCCTATGAAGGATTTAGAGAATTTTTAGGACCAATAGTAGAAAAGGATGTTTATGATAATTCTTATATGATGATATCTAGAATAACATATTCCAGAATTTTCATATTAAGAAAATCATGGTAAACCAGAGATTTCTATTTCGGGTTCTTTTAGATCTCTTATAGAGGCAAGCCTCTATAGTTAATTACATCTTAAATAATTTTCAATTGTTTAAGAAAACTTCTGATTAATGTTAATCAATTGTTTTCTAAGTATTTATTTTAAGGAGAGATGTACCCACTATCACTCCCGAATGTCGTTATATCATGCTATTGAATACTTTAGGTATAATGTCTAACCTAAAGGTTCTGGTTTTGTTTCTGTTTTCAATGTCGTTCTTTTGTTGAAAAGTTTCAGGTTATGTGTCTAACCTAAAAGTTTTGGTTTTGTTCTTGTTGTCAAAAGTTTCAGGTTATATGTCTAATCTAAAAAGTTTTGGTTTTGTTTTTTGTTGTCAAAAGTTTCAGGTTATATGTCTAACCTAAAATGTTTTGGTTTTGTTTTTTGTTGTCAAAAGTTTTGAGGTTATATGTCTAACATAAAAAGTTTTGGTTTTGTTTTTTGTTGTCAAAAGTTTCAGGTTATATGTCTAACCTAAAAAGTTTTGGTTTTGTTTTTGTTCGCCTAGAATGTCGTCTTGCAAAACAGAGTTAGTACACCCTATAACATGTAAACAAAATCTAAGCAAAATTTCTTGTTTTCACCCTGCAAAGAAAAAATTATCAGAAATAACATCACAGAATATTTGGATATGTCTTGGATGTCAATTTATGTCGAATTATTTTGAAAAGTCAAATTTTTTGTTGATTATGTCAGTTTTGGTTTGAAATGTTGAATTTATATTTTGATTTTAAACTTAAATTCTGAATTAACTTCAGTTCTTAAGTTAAAAGGTTTGAAATTAGATTCAATATTGATTGAATTAATTTGGGTTCATGTCTGGTTAAACCTAAATTAGATTATATGTTGATTGAATCTATTTAACTTGAGTTCTTGTCTGTCTGAACTTAAGTTAAAAGATTTGAAATTAGATTCAATATTGATTGAATTGACTTGGGTTCATGTCTGGTTGAACCTAAGTTAGATTCAATGTTGATTGAATCTATTTAACTTGAGTTCATATCTATCTGAACTTAAGTTAAAAGGTTTGAAATTAGATTAAATATTGATTGAATTGACTTGGGTTCATGTCTGGTTGAACCTAAGATAGATTCAATGTTGATTGAATCTATTTAACTTGAGTTTATGTCTGTCTGGACTTAAGTTAAAAGGTTTGAAATTAGATTCAATATTGATTGAATTAACTTGGGTTCATGTCTAGTTGAACCTAAGTTAGATTCAATGTTGATTGAATCTATTTAAATTGAGTTCATGTCTGTCTGAACTTAAGTTAAAAGGTTTGAAATTAGATTCAATATTGATTGAATTAACTTGGGTTCATGTCTAGTTGAACCTAAGTTATATTCAATGTTGATTGAATCTATTTAACTTGAGTTCATGTTTGTCTGAACTTAAGTTAAAAGGTTTGGTTCATAATAGATTTAATTAAGTTTTAAGTCTTGTTTAAATAGGACTTAAAGGTTAATCAAGTCTAATAAATTAGACTCAATTAGATTTGCAGACCATCTAAGTCCCTTTTAGATAAGACTTAAGTTTTAATTAAGTCTATTTAAAGTTAGACCTAGACTTAAGATTGAACTTAAGACGGGTTTTAGTTTAGATTCAAGTTAGTTTGAACCTAAGGCTTAGGTTAGACTTAGGTTTATATCGTGTTAAACCTAAGTATGGTTTGACTTAAGTCTAATATGGCTTAGACTTAAGTTAGGTTTTTGGGTTAGGTTCATGTCAGGTTGAACATAAGTTTGGTTTGACTTGAGTCTAATGTGGGTTAGACTTAAGTTAAATTTAGAGTTTAGATTAAGTTAGGTTGAACCTAAGGTTTAGGTTAGACTTAGGTTTATGTCGTGTTAAACCTAAGTATGGTTTGACTTAAGTCTAATATGGGTTAGACTTAAGTTAGATTTTTGGGTTAGGTTCATGTCAGGTTGAACCTAAGTTTGGTTTGACTTGAGTCTAATGTGGGTTAGACTTAAGTTAAATTTTGAGTTTAGATTAAGTTAGATTCAAGTCAGGTTGAACCTAGACTTAAGGTCGATTTAAGTTCAATATGGGTTGAACCTAAGTTAAGGTTTGACTTAGATTAAATTAGGTTCTAGTTGGATTGAACTCAAGTTTAGTTCAGTTTAGGTTAGGTTCAATATGGGTTGAACCTAAGGTTTCAAGTTAAGTTAGGTTCGATGTGGGTTGAACCTAAGGTTTAGGTTAACTTGAGTTCAAGTTAGGTTGGACTGAAGTTTGGTTATGTTTAGGTTAGGTTTAATATGGGTTGAACCTAAGGTTTTAATTTAAGTTAGGTTAAATGTGGGTTGAACCTAATGTTTAGGTTAACTTGAGTTCAAGTTAGGTTGAACTCAAGTTAGGTTATGTTTAGGTTAGGTTCAATGTGGGTTGAAACTAAGGTTTAGGCTAACTTGAGTTCAAATTAGATTGGACTCAAGTTAGGTTAGGTTTAAGTTAGGTTCAATGTGGGTTGAACCTAAGGTTTAGGTTAACTTGAGTTCAAGTTAGATTGGACTCAAGTTAGGTTAGGTTTAGGTTAGGTTCAATGTGGGTTGAACCTAAGGTTTAGGTTAACTTGAGTTCAAGTTAGACTGTACTCAAGTTTGGTTAGGTTTAAGTTAGGTTCAAGGTGGGTTGAACCTAAGGTTTAGGTTAATTTAAGTTCAAATTAGATTGGACTCAAGTAATGTTTAAGTTTTATGTTTAGGTTATGTTGGACTTGGACTAAAAGGTTGGATTTGGGTTTAATTAAACCTTAGTTGATTAAGGTTTAATAATTAATTAAGTCTAATGTAATAGACTTAATTAGGATTTGTGTTTGATTAAGTCTTACTTAGCCAAGACTTAATAGTTTAATTAGTTCTAATGAGTAAGACTTAATTAAGGTTTATGTTTGATTAAGCCATAGTTAGTTAAGGTCTAATGGTTTAATTAGGTCTAATGGGTTAGACCAAATTAGGGTTTATGTTTGATTAAACCTTAGTTAGTTAAGGTCTAATGGTTTAATTAGGTCTAATGGGTTAGACCTAATTAGGGTTTATGTTTGATTTAAACCTTAGTTAGTTAAGGTCTAATGGTTTAATTAGGTCTAATGGGTTAGACCTAATTAAAGTTTATGTTTGGTTTAAACATTAGTTAGTTAAGGTCTAATGGTTTAATTAGGTCTAATGGGTTAGACCTAGTTAAAGTTTATGTTTGATTTAAACCTTAGTTAGTTAAGGTCTTATGGTTTAATTAGGTCTAATGGGTTAGACCTAATTAGGGTTTAAGTTTGATTAAACCTTAGTTAGTTAAGGTCTAATGGTTTAATTAGGTCTAATGGGTTAGACCTAATTAGGGTTTATGTTTGATTAAACTTTAGTTAGTTAAGGTCTAATGGGTTAGACCTAATTAGGGTTTAAGTTTGATTAAACCTTGGTTAGTTAAGGTTTAATGGTTTAATTAGGCCTAATGGGTTAGACCTAATTAGAGTTTATGTTTGATTTAAACCTTAGTTAGTTAAGGTCTAATGGTTTAATTAGGTCTAATGGGATAGACCTAATTAGGGTTTAAGTTTGATTAAACCTTAGTTAGTTAAGGTCTAATGGTTTAATTAGGTCTAATGGGTTAGACCTAATTAAAGTTTATGTTTGATTTAAACCTTAGTTTGTTAAGGTCTAATGGTTTAATAAGGTCTAATGGGTTGGACCTAATTAGGGTTTAAGTTTGATTAAACCTTAGTTAGTTAAGGTCTAATGGTTTAATTAGGTCTAATGGGATCGACCTAATTAGGGTTTATGTTTGATTAAACCTTAGTTAGTTAAGGTCTAATGGTCTAATTAGTTCTAATGGGTTAGACCTAATTAGGGTTTAAGTTTGATTAAACCTTGGTTAGTTAAGGTTTAATGGTTTAATTAGGCCTAATGGGTTAGACCTAATTAGGGTTTATGTTTGATTAAACCTAATGTGTAAGGAGGCTAATTAAGTTTAATATGTTTTTAAACTTAATTAAAGGTTTGGTTTTGGTTAATTAGGTTTAATATGTCTTTAAACCCAATTAAAAATTTAATTTTTGTATTTAAACCTAATTTTAGTAAGGTTTAATTAATTAAGTTTAATTTGTCTTTAAACTTAATTAAAAGAGTTTAGTTTTGGTTAATTAAGTTTTAATGTGTCTTTAAACTTAAATAAGATTTCATTTTTATATTAAACCTAATTTAAGTAAGGTTTAATGGGTTAATTAAGTTTATTATGTCTTTAAACTTAATTAAAAAGTTTAATTTTGATTAATTAAGTTTAATATGTCTTTAAACTTATTTAAGATTTGATTTTTATATTAAACCTAATTTAAGTAAGGTTTGATGGGTTAATTAAGTTTATTATGTCTTTAAACTTAATTAAGAAGTTTAATTTTGAGCAATTAAGTTTAATATGTCTTTAAACTTAATTAAGATTTAATTTTTATATTAAACCTAATTTAAGTAAGGTTTAATAGGTTAATTAAGTTTATTATGTCTTAAACTTAATTGAAATGTTTAATTTTGATTAATTAAGTTTAATATATCTTTAAACTTAATTAAGGTTTAATTTTTATATTAAACTTAATTTAAGTAAGGTTTAATGGGTTAATTAAATTTATTATGTCTTTAAACTTAATTAAAAAGTTTAATTTTGATTAATTAAGTTTAATATGTCTTTAAACTTAATTAAGATTTGATTTTTATATTAAACCTAATTTAACTAAGGTTTAATAAGTTAATTAAGTTTATTATGTCTTTAAACTTAATTAAAAAAAGTTTACTTTTGATTAATTAAGTTTAATATGTCTTTAAACTTAATTAAGATTTGATTTTTATATTAAACCTAATTTAAGTAAGGTTTAATAGGTTTAAATGTTATTTTAAGTATAGTTAAGTCCAATTTGGTCATTTTAGACTTAAGTGAAGTTTCTCATTAGTCTATCATAGACTAGAACCATTTTCAAACTTTGATTGTTGATGCAAATAGGTTAAATTTATAAAGGGTTATTTTTAGGGTGAAAATTATTTAATTAATAAAGAATTTTAACCCTAAATTTCAAAATACCATTCAAAATGATTTCTATGACTTAGAAATAATTTTCTTAGGGTTATTGTCTGTTGCCCTATCATTTATAGCCATTTGCATTTTTATTTTCCTTAATTTTCAATTTTTATAATTATTATTTGAAATAATTATAAAGAAACTTGAAAATTAAAGAAAAGTGTTCTAGACATGTTTTCTGTCCTTAGAAAAATCATGGAAGGTCCCTAAGAACATAAAGATAAATGCCTCCAAGTTTCACAATTTTTTATTTATAAATATTTTTTTATAATTAAAATACTCGCAGAGTATTTAATTAATTAAAAATTAAATACTGAGAAGAAAATTATGATTTTGGTCTCATAATTTTCTCCTCTTCAAGAGCTTTCTAGAGGTATTTTTATTTTATTTTTATGACCTCTGGATAAAAAGATATTGATTTTTGAAGTTTTAAAGGTTTTATGGATTTTTTTATAATTTCCCACCGCTAAACTCCTCACACGGCGACGCGTGTCCTTAGAGCCGTCGAAGAGCGGGAAAATCCGGTGCGGGCAGCCGAACAGCGGACACCGCGCTGTTTGATCAACGCCGTCCGTTCCAAAATACGGGAACTGACGGCTGTGATAAATCCATTTTAATTCCAGAAAATTTCATACCCGTTAAACTTTAAACATTAATATCTCACTCATTTCTTGATGAAATTGAGTGATTTTTTTTTAAATGATCATCTGGATGAAAAGTATCTATCCATACGGTGATGATACAATTCTGGGCTAGTATAACACATGATATGTAGAAAATACGATTTATTTTGTAAAAAAAAATTCCATACTTTTGCCACAAGAAAATCAAGCTAGATCAGACCTTATGGTTGCCTTCTAGGACTCCAATGGAAGGTTATTACTGCAGCAATTTGATCCAGAAGTCGGGCTTAGGGAGGAATTTTGAAGAAGTACCTAATTTGGGGCTATTTTTAATATTTGGTCAAATTGGCTCAAATAGGCTTAAACTATGGCTTGGATTTGATCCTAAAAGATTGTTGAGACTTTTAGGAAGACTTTTTATGTCGAGAGCAGGTGGATTTGGGCAGCCTATAGTTCTCCCTAAATTTTTTTTCTCTTTTTGCTAGGTTCGGCCATGGGGTTCTATTTATAGCAAGGGGGGTTATGGCTTAACTTAGGATGTTCTAGGGAAGTAGTTACCTCCTCTATTAGTCCATTGGATGATTAATTCGGCTGAGGATATGCATTGATGCTTCTCCCTAAGTTTTCCATGATGAATCTCATTGCTTTGGCTCTCACCCATTAGCTCATGCAAGAGGTGTTTTGTGAGCTGTCTTTGCACCTCCTAATGAGCTTACACATCATCTCTTAAGCTTGGAAAATGGTGACACACAAGCTCATCCCTCATCATTGCTTCTAACCATGGTAAGGGGGGGTTTCATGCATGGTTTTCCTTCCATTGGGTGGCTTGGGAGGTGGAAGATGAGGCCTCATGTTGGCCGGCCACCTCATGGATGAAGCTTAGGGTGAAGGAGAAAGTGACACCTCACCCCATGCATCATGATGGGTATTAACCCATGGCTAAGTGGTCTTAATTTGGGCTTAATTATGTGTTAATTAAGCCTCAAGATGATTTTAGCCTAATTAATTATGAGAAGGCTATATGTCATTTCATTTCTTTTTAATTTCCCATTTTAATTAATTACTTTATTAATTAAAATTGTTGGAAAATATTTTATTAATCAATTTATTAATTGAAAATAATTTCAATTTAATTAATTGATTAATTTTATCATTTTTGTCATTTTATGATTTTAATTTAATTTTCATTTTAATTAATTATGTCATTTAATTAAAATATTGAAAATTAGATCATTAATAATTTTAATTAATCAAAATAATTTGAAATTAATTATTTGATTAATTTTGTTATTTTTATTTCATTTTTATCTATTTTAATCAAAATAGATAACTGTTGGCCAATTTTGACCTGGGTTGACCCAAGTCAGCTCAAATTGATCATTTTAATTTTAAAATGTCCAGTACTTGTGATTTTGTCATTGTGGGGTTTTTAATGTGTCATTGGGTGAAAGGGTTGACTTATGGGTCAACAGGGTTGGTCATTAGGTCTGGTTTGACCAATTTGACCAATGTTGACTTTTTAGGTCAAAAGGTGACCTATGGGGTCAACGGTGGTTGGTCATCGGGTCTGGTTTGACCAATTTGACCAAAGTTGACTTTTTAGGTCATAAGGTTGACCTATGGGGTCAACAGGGTTGGTCACTGGGTCTGGTTTGACCAATTTGACCATAGTTGACTTTTTAGGTCAAAAGGTTGACCTATAGGGTCAATAGGGTTGGTCACTGGGTCTGGTTTGACCATTTTGACCAAAATTGTCATTTTAGTTCAAAATGTATTGACTCATTATAAATGAGGTCAACATGGACTAAAGGGTAAATAATATGAATGTTTCTATTTGGCACAATACCGTAATCTAAATTCTCCACAAATGATAATTATTCTAAAAAATTTGGATTAGTTGAAAACGAGAAATTTGTTTTATTTATACCTACATTAATATTTATTTTAGTGTTGCTTACTTACATTTAGTATAAATTTCATTATATCTAAAATCTAAACTTTAAAAAGAAAAAAAAATAATAATGACTTTTAATTTAAAAAATCTAAAAATATTAGTTAATATTCTAAAAATCTTCCATGTGGGATCGATAATCAAGACTCCACTAGAGCCCTGTATTACTTTATACAATACGTATACTTGCGTTTGAAATTGTGACTTTTACAAATTATAAAAATCTAAATATAAATTCATAAATTCTTTCATAAGTAAAATCACATCAAGTTTTTGGCGCCGCTGTCAGTGATTAAATCTTCTAGCAGTGGTATCAAATTCTTACATTTGAAAGTATATATATATCCCCGTTAGGCTGAGTCACGAATCACGTTTGTGGCGCCGTTGCCAATGATTAAATCTTCTAGAAGTGGTATCAAATTCTTGCATTTGAAAGTATATATAAAGCCCCGTTAGGCTGAGTCACACATCAAGTTTTTGGTGCCGTTGACGGGGAAGATAAGGAAAATAAGTAAGAAAGTTAAAAAGACCTTTTTCAAATTAAATATAATTTATACACTTTTATTTCTTTTAAAATACCAAAAAAACATAAAAAAATATATATAAAAATAAAAATACCAAAAAGATTTTAATTTTATGCGTAGTTCTGAATCTGAAGGATTATTACCATTCGATTTTGAATTAGAAAGAACAGTTAAAAGAATTAAAAAAGGAAAATAAGGTAAACAAATTGAAAAATATCAGGAATGGCTAACTTACATAACAATAATCAAAATCCAATAAAAATCAATGAACAAAATGTTTATAAACCATTAAGGGATTATGCAAACCCTACAGTTGTTGAACATCATATTAGTATTCAAATGCCACCTATAGATGCTAATTCTTTTGAGCTTAAACCCTCTATTATTCAAATAGTTCAAAATAATCAATTTGGAGGAACACCTAATGAGGATCCAAATTTACACCTTGCTAGTTTCTTAGAATTTTGTGCTACCTTTAAATATAATAATGTTTCTGCTGATGATATTAGGCTTAAACTCTTTCCTTTTTCCTTAAAAGATAAAACAAAGATGTGGCTTAATTCATTATCAACTTGTTCTATTAAAACTTGGGCAGATATGGCACAAAAATTCCTTGCTAAATATTTTCCTCCTTCTAAAACTGCTAAATTAAGAAATGATATAATTTCATTTACACATTTTGATTGAGAAACAATTTATGAAGCTTGGGAAAGATTTAAAGGACTATTAAGAAAATGTCCTCATCATGCTTTGCCAGATTGGTTAATTATTCAAACATTTTATGATGGACTTATTGAATCACTCAGATCTATTATTTATGTTGCTGCTGGTGGTTCTTTAATGCTAAGACATTTGAAGAAGCTTACACTTTAATTGAAGAAATGGCTAATAATAATTTTTAATGGCCTTCTGAAAGGGTTAATCCTAAAAGAATGGCAAGTATTCAAGATAATGAAGCCTTTTCTATTTTAGCTTTACAAGTGGTTGCGATATCTAAGAAATTAGATAATTTTGCTTTTAATATATCACATGTAAGTAATGATAATTATGTAAATACTGATGATTCTCAAACAATGAAAACTTTGCAAGCTATTTCTAGCAAAACTAATAACCCTTATTCTAATTATTATAATCCTGGTTGGAAAAATCATCCTAATTTTAATTGGAATAATGGACATCAACAATGGAGTAATAATCAAGTTAATTCAAACTGGAACAATTAAGGAAATTCAAACTTTAGACCAACTTACCCTCCAGGTTTTAATAATTAGTAGAAAAAGTTATCTATAGAAGAATTGATCTTGCAACTAGGTAATCGGCTACAAAGTCAAAAATATTGAGAATCAGATGGGTCAAATTACTAATTTTATTAATTACATACCTCAAGGAACACTACCTAGCAATGTCGAAATTAATCCTAAATAAACTGGGAAAGAACATGAATAAGCAAAAGCTGTACAACTTAGAAGTGGAAAGGAATTAAATGAGAAAATTCAAAATGAAATTGAAAATAAGAGAGAGGTAGAAGAAATTGAAAAGCCTAAAGATAATCTTTCTCCAAGTAAAGATCAGACTGTAATTCCTATTAGAGTGGAAGTTCAAAGACCACCACCAACTTTTTCTCAAAGATTAAAACAGCAGAAGCTTGACCATCAATTTTATAAGTTTTTTGAGATTTTTAAGAAACTTACCATCAACATTCCTTTTACTGAAGCATTGGAACAAAAGCCAAGCTAAGCAAAATTTATGAAGGATATTTTAAGTAAGAAAAGAAAATTTGAAGCTTATGAAACTGTTTTATTAAGTGAAGAATGTAGTGCAATAATTCATAAGAAACTACCTCAGAAACTTAAAGATCCTAGATGTTTCACTATACCATGTGCTATTGGAGAAAAATTTTGTGGAATAGCTTTATATGATTTAGGAGCAAGTATTAATCTCATGTCATTTTCAATCTGTCGAAGGTTAGATTTTGGAGAGATTTCTCCCACCACTGTAACCCTTCAGTTAGCTGATCGATCTATCACTTATCCTAAAAGAGTTATAGAGGTTGTTCTTGTTAAGGTAGATAAATTTATCTTTCCTGTGGATTTCATTGTGTTAGATATGGAAGAAGATAAAGAAATACATATTATTTTAGTGAGACCCTTTCTAGCTACCGGACGCGCCATGATTGACGTGCAAAAAGGAGAATTAACGATGAGAGCTAATGATTAAGATATAACATTTAATGTTCTGAAATCAATGAGGTATCCTGATAAAGAAAAATGTTATCGAATGGATATTTTTGATTATATAATTGAAAATAATTATCAAGAAAAATGTAAGGTCATTTCTGAAGATAAAAATGATGAATATGTGTAATATAATGAGTCATTAACTAAAGAAATTGAAAAAGTAAATGAAGAAAAAATATCTGAAGAAACTCATTATATTCATGAAAACTGGGAAATTTTAGACACAACTAAAAATGATATACTTTTACCCTCAATTGAAAAAGCCCCTGAACTGGAATTAAAAAATGTTACCTGCACTTTTAAAGTATGCATTTCTTGGAAATTCATTAACTTTCCCTATAATTATATCTTCAGAATTGTGTAAAGATCAAGAAGAAAAATTAATAGGAGTTCTGAAGAATTATAAGAAAGTTTTTGGTTGGATTATTGCAGACATAAAAGGAATAAGCCCTTCAATCTGTATGCATGGGAATTTAATGGAAGAAAATTGTAAACCCACTATTGAACTTCAAAGAACATTGAACCCAATTATGATAGAGGTTGTAAATAAAGAAATTTTGAAATGGTTAGATGATGAAATTATTTATCCTATTTCAGATAGCCAATGAGTGATTCCTATTCATTGTGTTCCGTAGAAAGGAGGAGTAACTGTCATTGTTAATGAAAAAAATCAATTAATCCCAAAAAGACAAGTTATTGGATTGTGAATTTACATTGATTATCGAAAATTAAACAATGCCACTAGAAAGGATAATTTTCTTTTACCTTTCTTGGATTAGATGTTGGATAAATTAGCTGGACACTCATATTTCTGTTTTCTGGATGGATATTCTGGTTATCATCAATTACCTGTTGCTCCTGAGGACCAAGAGAAAACAACATTTACAGGTCCTTAGGAACATTTGCCTTTAGAAGAATGAATTTCAGTTTATGCAATGCACCTGCAACATTTCAAAGATGTATGATGTCAATATTCTGTGATTTAATTGATAAAGTGATCCCGATAGATATAAGTGCAACGGCGCCAAAAACTTGGTACCGTCAGATAGAAGTGCGCTGATGATTTTAGATATGAAAATTATGATTTTATAATATGGGATACTACACAAGTATACGTATCGTTTATCAAGTAATATAGGTCTTTCTAATAAGTGCAACTTTGTTATTTTTTTTATTTTTTTTATAAGGCAAGGATTACTATATCTGGATAGATCTTTAATGATTTTGAATTCCATCCTTCCACTTAAAATAAAGATCAGATATACATCTTTCACTTAAAAATCATAATAATAATATTTGAAAATTACTCTTTAATAAAAGAAATTTAAGCTCTGAAGAATAAAGTCAAATTTTCTATTTATCCAAAAATACAAAACTTCTTACTAAAGATAGTTTAACTTTATTTAACACCTCTTCATTAAGAAAAATTTAACTTTAAGTTTTTCATGATTACTATAAATTTTAACTAAATTCTTTTATTCATTTCTATATTCAAAATTTTGTTCCCCTATTATAACTTCATGTACATAATTGTTCTCAATCAAAAATAAGATTTATTTTTAAGTATTCTTGAGAATCAAATAAAATTTTAGGTTTTTGAAAATCTTTGTTTATAAAATCCTCCCAAACTTTTAAATTTTTAATTAAGATAAAACATTTAAGCATAAGAAATGATACATGGGTGAGAAAAGAAAACTAACATATCATGCTTGCAGGAATTTTTAATATCCTAACATGCAAGTATAACAAATTAAATATAGGAGTAAAATGAAATAAAATTTAGTTTTTCAAAACATTTTTCTTCTTTTTTTATTTTTATTTTTTAATAATAAGAAAAGTAAAAATTTCAAAAGACTTCTACAGTAGTGGAGGTTTTCAAAGCAAATACACACCAACTAAAATAACACACTGATACAGTAACAAATGATAGTGGAATTTGAAGAATTTTAAACATGTAGTATTCCTAAGTAGAAGTTTCTAATAGAGGTTGATAATTTCCTAACAGTTTTTAGAATTAAAGTACAAACTACTAAAAACTCTGTCATAACATACACATAAAAACATTTACTATTACACACTACCACACAACAACATATAAATCAACAATAAAACAACAATAATACCTGAATATGCATAACAGATAAACAGTACAACAACAATCTGCATACTATCAAGGTTCACATCACACATAATCATCAAACAAAATACTAGATAAAGTACACAGTGACACAACACATCAATACAACAAATAAAACAAATAACATACATCTACTCTTCATCCTCATCATCATCATATTGTTCGTTCCAATCTCTGGATGGCACATAAGGTATATAGAATGGATGAGGTGGCATCTCAGCACTCTGATCTCCTCTAATCAGTCTATCCAAATATTGCTAATAATTCTCCTCATATTCATCATGTTTTACAATATATCTCTCAACATTATCCAGTTTACCATCCATATCTCTCACATGCTCTCGGGTAAGACTCACTTTTTTCAAAATCTTTCTTAATAAACCAGTCTGTGAATCAGTAGATGACGAAGCACGTGAAGTAGTAGCATGATAAGTAGAAGCAACAGAAGCAGAAGTAGTAGAAGCCCTACCAAATCCTCCTCTCCAACCAAACTCTGAATGTACAGTGTAAGCACCAACGTTTACACTAGTAATTGGTCTCAATGGCTAAAGTACCTCTTCCCAGGTTTCAAATTTCACTCCAGATCTTTCACATAGTGAATGAATCAAGAAAGGAAATCCCATACCTGCAGTCGTGGTTGATCTAGCACAATTCAAAACATAATCATAAATTATCCCTCCAATATCAATAGGCTTCCCATGCTGAATACAATGGTTCAACATAGCTCTTTCTCTCGCACTACACTGGTATGACTTGAAGGTAACAACTTAGATGAGATAAAATAATGCCATGCCTTAGAAATGGCATTAAATTTGGAAGCAGGAAAGTTCACTCTTCTATAATTTGTAATTTTCCGTAACCCTCTTCCATCAGTCAGATATTCCATAATCTCATCTAATTCTCCTTCTAAAGGATGATAGTTAGAATAAAAATAGAACATATCAGGAGGTAGTCCATAAAAGGTATTGATTGCACTTGAAGAGAAGTTTACTTTATGCCTCCTAACCATCACTTGATTTTCCTCTGCAGTAGGTAAATTTGCATAAAATTCTCTTACCACAGAAACAAAAGCAACATCGGAGAAGCAACAATAATTCTGCCACTTTCTTCTTGCAATCATATCTTCAATCACCTCACATGGCTTACTAAACACTTGCTCAGGAATCAACTTACGTGACTGCAATGCATCGATGTATCGTTCCCCAGCCCTCAAACTAACAACTTTGTCAGAATCAAACTTCATCTTTTCTCGTGCACGCTTTGACTTTGGAGCCATCTCTAAAAATTCATGAAAAATTCACCATAAATTCCAAAATCAAACTAAACTTGCTAAATTATCTTCCAAAAGATATTTTCACTAAATCCAAGCAATTTATCAAGCTTTTCCTCAAATTTTCACCATGAATAGTGATTTTAAGATTTTCCATAAGGTACTCAAAATACATGGTGAAAATAAAAAAATTTTACTTAGGAGTAGTGCTCTTACCTCAAGGAATCCAAATCTAACAATTTTTGTTGAGATCGGCTTTTAAATGATCCACAATATGATACCCTAGGCTCCTCTTTCGTGGCAAAGCAAAGGTTGAAGATGATGGGGCGGTTGAAAATGACAATTTTTGGGTTTTTAACTTTCAGGATACAATTTTCGCGAACTGGCGCCAAAGCGCTAACTCTCGGCGCTTAGCCACGAAATCTGGCGCATAAGCGCTGGCATTCTGACACTTAGCCGCCAGTACCCAAATATTTATAATTAAGGTGTATGCACTAAATCACTTTGTCAATTACCCTTATTAGTCCACAATAATTAATTCTCCCCACAAATCTTCTAATACTCCAAATCAAAGTTAAATAACCAATGATTCCACACAAATTTCATAAAAGCAAACTTATATTAAAACAAACGTAACATTCAATACAATACTAGAATTTTTATCCAAACATAAAAGGATAAAATTCTCAAGACACTATTATCTTAAACTGATAAGTGTACATCTCTAAGATGTACCCATCACATCATCAGGCATATACTTAAACATTAAACACACCAAACATAAACTCACAAGAACACTAACATAACACATAAGACACTAAACAAATAGAAACAAAACACTTTTAATTCCACTCTTCATTAGGCGGAATATAACCAGGACCACTATTATTCTCATTTGACCCTTCAGGAATATAAATTTGATAGAACATGCGATCATTGTTCATTCTTATATCATCTTCTTCAATCCATTTGTTCTTCACATACATCACCTTATCAATTTCTTCCACATACCTTGAATGATTGAATTGCATCTTGAGTTGCCATCCCATGTGATCCAGATGTAAAGTAATACCTTGAATTGATCTTTGCTTCCATTGAAGTCACACGGGCTTCAATTGTTGCAATCATCTCTGCAATACCTTGAATGCTAACAGCCAAATATCCATTAAGTAACTCCTTAGCACTATCACTAATGAAATTACTTTTGTCAGAATGTTGCTTCTTCTTCATCTTGTTCTCCCAGAAAGACATGATGCACTCAAAATTCTCTTCTTAAATCTTCAGAAATGAAAATAGGACTTGGGGCAAGTGTTTTCCTTTAGTCAGGACCTTTTCATAGACTTAGGAGATGCTAGAATATTCTCCAACACGTTTAGAATCTCCTAAATAACTCCCACAGCTTCTCCCCCATGATCTAGGCTCTAAATTCACATTTTTCACGTTTTTTGATAACTGTGGCGCCTAAGCGCCCACTAGTCGGTGCTTAGCCGCCAATGCACAATTTAGCACAGGTCTGCTAAGTGTCCAAATTCTCCTTATGACTTTTCTAAATCATCAATTAAGGTCAAATAAACTCTACTTAAGTTTAAAAACTCCAAATTACTATCACCAAAAACATAAAAACAAAACAAACAAAGAAAATAAAACACACAAAACAAATGTAAAGCAAAGCACATCGATAAATATGGGTTTCCTCCCACAAAGCGCTTGTTTTAATGTCTTTAGTCTGACATACCCAAAACTCATTCTGAGTGACCCAACATTAAATTCTCATCAGATTTAGATTTATTGACTGAAAAATATGGTTTAATTCTATGTCCGTTAACTTTAAATATTTTTCCAGTCATAGGATCTTGAATATCTACAGCTCCATAAGAATAAACTTTTATCACAATGAATGGACCCATCCACTTGGACTTAAGTTTTCCAGAAAATATTCTCAATCTAGCATTATAAAGCAAAACTTTTTGTCCTGGTACAAGATTTTTGGTAAGAATCTTCCGATCATGCCATAACATCATCTTTTTCTTATAAATCTTAGCATTTTCATAAGATTTATTCCTTATTTCTTCAAGCTCATTCAATTGCAATAATCTTTTTTTAGCATCATCTTTCAAATTATAATTGAACTCTTTAATAACCTAATATGCTTTATGCTCAAGTTCAAAAGGTAAATGACAAGCTTTTTCAAAAATCAACCTATATGGGGACATTCCTATAGGTGTTCTATAAGCAGTCCTATAGGCCCACAAAGCATAATACAGTTTAATTGACCATTCCTTTCTATTTGAATTAACAGTTTTTTTCCAATATTCTTTTAATTTCATGATTGGATAATTCAACCAAACCACTTGTCTGCGGATGATAAGCAGTAGCAATGCAATGATTAATATGATATTTCTTTGCTAACTTCCCAATAATCGCATTTCTAAAATGACTTCCCCCATCAGTTATGATTACTCTTGGTATTCCAAATCTGCAAAATATATTCTTTTCTAAAAACTTTGCAACACTTTGAGTATCACATCGAGGTAAACCAATAGCTTCAATCCATTTCGAGACATAGTCTACTGCTATCAAAATATAAACATTTCTGAAAGATGGTGTAAATGGTCCCATAAAATCTAACCCCAAACATCAAATATTTCAACTTCCAACATATAATTGTAGGGCATCTCATTTCTTCTAGAAATATTGCCTACACGCTGATATATATCACAAATTTTAATATAAACATTCACATCCTTAAAAATTGTTGGCCAATAAAATCCTAATTGTAATATTTTATATGCAGTTTTATCACTTCCAAAATCCCCCATAATCTTATCATGATATTTTTGAATAATTTCATAAGTCTCTTCCAAAGGTACACATCTTTGAATTATAAGATCCTTTCCTTGTTTATATAAAAATGTGTCATCCCAAAAATAAGTCTTAGCATCAGACATAAATTTCTTCTTTTCATGATATGTCAAACCATAGGGTAAAATATTACTAACAATAAAGTTTCCTATGTCTGCATACCACGGAACACTCCATTCTTTAACAGTGAACAGTTTTTCATTAGGAATATGTTCATTAATTTCTTCAATATCATAGAAAGATTTTTCAATTTCAAGCCTCGACAAATGATCAGCAGTTTGATTATCAGAACCCTTCCTATCTACTATCTCAAAATCAAATTCTTGCAAAAGAAGAATCCATCTTATCAGTCTTGGTTTTGCATCATTTTTCTTCATTAAGTATTTGATAACAGAATGATCAGTTTGCACAACACATTTAGTTCCAATTAAATATGATCGAAATTTATCAAAGGTAAATACTATAGCTAATTACTCTTTCTCAGTAGTGGTATAATTAATTTGATCTTCATTAAGAGTTTTGCTAGCATAATAAATTACTTTGAAAATTTTATTATATTTCTGACCCAGAACAGCACCAATAGCATAATCACTAGCATCACACATTAATTCAAAAGGTTTTTCCCAATTTGGTGAAAGTATTACAGGTGCAGTGATTAATTTTTCTTTTAATGTTTCAAAGGCTTTACAACAGTCATCATCAAAATTAAAAATTGCATCCTTTTCCAGTAAACGACATTAAGGTTTTGTAATCTTTAAAAAATCTTTGATATAATGCCTATAGAATCCAGCATGTCCTAAAAAAATTCTAATTCCCCTTACATTGGTTAGGCAAGGTAAATTAGATATAACTTAAATTTTTGCAGGATCAACCTCCAAACCTTTTTCTGAAATCCGATGTGCCAAAACAATTCCTCCTGCTACCATAAATTGGCATTTTTCTCAATTAAGGACCAAATTAGTTTCTTCACAGTGTTTTAGAATTTTAGATAGATGTTCTAAACATGATTCAAATGAAATTCCAAACACTAAAAAGTCATCCATAAAAACTTCAATCCCTTTTTCAATTAAATCCCAAAAATAGCCATCACACATCTCTGAAATGTAGCAGGGGCATTACATAAACCAAAGGGCATTCTTCTAAAAGCAAACGTACCATAAGGACTGGTAAACATAGTTTTGTCTTGATCCTCAGGAGCAATTTGAATTTGGTGGTAACCAGTATATCCATCCAGAAAACAAAAGTATTTATGCCCAGCCAGTCTATCCAACATTTGATCTAGAAAAGGGAATGGGAAATGATCTTTCCTTGCGGCAAGGTTTAATTTTGTAATCAATGCATATTCGCCACCCTGTAACTTGTTTTGTTGGTATCATTTCATTCTTTTCATTAACAATCACAGTTACTCCTCCTATCTTAGGAACACAATGAATAGGACTAACCCATGCACTATCTGAAATAGGGTAGATAATTCCAACATCCAACCACTTTAAAATTTCTTTCTTAACAACTTCTTTCATGATAGGATTTAATCTCCTTTGGGGATCAGACCGCCATTTGCAATTATCTTCCATAAGAATTTTGTGCATACAAATTGAAGGACTGATTCCTTCAATATCAGCAATTGTACATCCAAAGGCTTTCTTGTGCTTCTTCAAAATTTCAAGCAAACTCTCTTCTTCTTTTTCAGTTAATTGAGAAGAAATTATAACAGGCAAGGTTGAGGATTCACCTAGAAAACATAATTCAATTGATCAGGAAGCATTTTTAACTCAAGTTCAGAAGGTTTTTCAATTGATGGACCATAAGATTTATCATTTTCAGTCATATCCAACAATTCAAAACTTTCACGAACATACTTTAAATCTTCATCTTGAAAATTTTCAGAATCAAATAACTCCTCTTCTTGCTTATATTCAAATTCTTCTCTTTCAGCTTTCTCTTCATAAGTTGATTTGAAATGACATTCAGTTAAATAATCGATAACATCCATCCTTAAACACTCTTCTTCTTTACCTCTAGCAGGATATTTCATCGATTTTAAAATATTAAATGTGACAGTCTGATCATTAACCCTCATCGTTAATTCCCCTTTTTACACATCTATCATGGCTCTGCATGTAGCTAGAGAAGGTCTCCCCAAAATTATGGCTATCTCCTTATCTTCCTCCATATCTAATACAATGAAATCCACACGAAAAATAAATTGATCCACTTTTACCAAAACATCTTCTATAACTCCTTTAGGATATGTGATCGAACGATCTGCTAATTGCAGAGTTACAATAGTCGGGGTTATTTCTCCTAGTCCCAGTCTTTTGAATATTGATAGAGGCATAAGGTTAAAGCTTGCACCCAAATCACATAAAGCTTTTCCACAGAATCTTTCTCCTATTGCACATGGAATTGTGAAACTACCAGAATCTTTATGTTTTTCAGGAAGCTTTTTCTGAATTATCGCAATGCACTCCTCACTAAGTGCAACAGTCTCATTTTCTTCAAACTTCCTCTTTTTATTAAGAATATCCTTCATAAATTTTGCATAGCTTGGCATTTGTTCTAGGGCTTCAGCAAATGGAATATTAATGGTAAGCGTCTTTAATATCTCTAAGAATTTTGAAATTTACTTATCCAACTTTTGTTGACGAAGTCTCTGAGGAAATGGAGATGGTGATTTTTCTAAATCAACCATAGGTGGGGAAATTGGTCATTCAAAACCTTTTGGAGCATCCTCTTTAGGTCCTTCATTCTCTTCTTTCTCTACTCCAGTTTATTTTTGAACTCTACCTTCCAATTATTTTCCACTTCTCAGTTTAATTTCTTTCACTTGTTCTTTACTCTTTTCTCTTGGATTCACTTCAGTATTACTTGGAAGCATTCCTTAGGATCTATTACTTAAGGCATTTTCAATTTGTCCCATTTGATTTTCAATATTTCTGATGATTGCTCCTTGAATTTGTAATTGATTTCCCATATGTGATACTACTTCTTCCATAGACAACTTCTTCTTCTTATTTTGTAAAACATTATTATAACCTAAAGGATAAGTTAAGCTATTATTATTATTACCTTGGTTGTTCCAATTCCTTAATGGTTTTACTTGGGTTTTCCCCCATTGTTGATTAACACCACCCTGATTATTGTTATTCCAATTAAAATTTGGATGATTCTTCCAATCTGGGTTATAATAATTGGAATATGGGTTGTTAGGTTTGATTATAGCATTCACAGTTTCTGGTGAAGAATAAAAATCAACCATTTGGCCTAATGAATTTTCTTCAATCATGAGATTTAGCTGAGAAAAATTCATCCCAAATTGGTCTATCTTCCTTGATACAACAACAACTTGATTTGCTAACATTGTAAAAGCATCATTTCCATAAGCACTAGCTACCTCTTAGGATTTAACCTTTCAGAAGGCCATTGAAAATTATTAGTAGCCATTTCTTCTGTTAAAGCGTAAGCAACAGAAAATGGTTTAGACATTAATGATCCACCACCACCAGCATCGATGATTGATCTAAGAGATCAAACTAATCCATTATAAAAATTTTGAATTATTAAAAAATCTGGTATCGCATGATGTGGACATTTCCTGAGGAGATCTTTAAATCTTTCCCATGCTTCATATATTGATTCTCCTTCAAACTGACAAAAAGATGTTATATCATTTCTCAACTTAGCAATCTTAGATGGTGGAAAATGTTTAGCAAGGAAGTTTTGTGACAGTTCACCCCAAGTTCTAATTGATCCAAGTGCTAATGAATGTAACCAAATTTTAGCTTTATCCCTTAGTGAGAAAGGAAAAAGTCTAAGTCTAGTAGCATCATCCGAAACACCATCATATTTAAAAGTAGCGCACAACTCTAGAAATTAGCAAAATGCAAATTAGGATCTTCAGTTGTTGCTCCCCCAAACTGATTATTTGACACCATTTGGATTATAGCAGGTTTAAGCTCAAAAGAATTAGCAGCTACAGCAGGGTTTTGAATACTACCACGAAGTTCATCTACTGTAGGGTTAACATAATCTCTTAAAGGTCTTAATTCTTGATGGATGCCAACATTTTGATTTTGATGATTTGCAATTTCTTGAATATATTTTTTTCTTTTGTGTTTTTAATTTTTTTGATTTTTCTGATAGTTCTTTCTAATTCAGAATTGTAAAGCACAAGTCCTTCAGAACCTGAACTACACATACAATAATAAAACAAAACAAAATACAACGCACTAACAAAAACAAAGAAAAGTTAAAATTTATAATTTCTTAATTCTCTTTAAAATGTAATTTAATTAATTTTCCCTAGCAACAGCGCCAAAAACTTGATCCCTGATAGATATAAGTGTAACGGATGCTAGAAACTTGGTTCTGCTGGATAAATGTGCTGATGATTTAAGATATGAAAATAATGATTTTATAATATGGGATACTACACAAGTATACGTATCGTTTATTTAGTAATATAGGACTTTCTGATTAAGCCCCGAGATATCGAACCCACAGGAAAAATGTAAAATCTTTAAAGGAATCAAAGAAATTATCTTTTTACTTTCTTTAATTGTTTTCGAAAAAGTATGTCTTGATTTTGAAAAGTTTTGAAGGTTGATATATCTTTTAAAATTTTCTTAATAAAAATGCAAAGCAAGAAATTAAAATTACAATAACTAATAACACTGGACGTAAAATACTATTAACTAGAATATTTTTTCTTTCATTTCATAAAGTAGTAATAATTCTTAAAGTATTGTTGTGGAAGTATTCAAATTTTTGTTGTGACAGATAGAAGCAAATGTGTTCTTTACTCTTACTTGGTTCTATAAAGAACATAGGTTAATTTGAAATTTATATTATTTTAAACATGGTTAGGCAGGGAAGATACCAGTCTCTCACTCTAGAGTTCCCTCAATTTCCACCACCTGGTGGCTAACTTCTCATAACAAAACTCAAAACATCAAACCAAATTAGGGGGTTTTAGCCTGTCACTCTAAAATCCTCTAATTTTACTCCCTTTTATAAAAATATCTTCTAATATTACATTCAATTATATGGACTACAGCTCTCACCCATATAATTTCATGTGATTCTTACTAACTTTTATGAGACAATACCGCATTGGATCTTACATAATATCAAGAAATTTTACAACTTAACAGACCAAATAAAGAAGTAAACAAAGTTTTTAGAATCAATCTTCACAAATTCTTCAAACTTTTAAACACTTATACTTTCCACAAAAATTCTTTGTAAATTAATTACTTTTCCATTTAAGAAAGAAAAAGAAAAAGTAAACTACTCAGAATGCATTGAGAAAATAAAAAAACACATTAATTTGAAATTAAAAACAACGATAAGAAAAATAATAAACAAAAACAAGTATTAATAAACTAAATAAAAGTAAAAACTTATCTGAAAGTCCTCTCCACAAGACTAAAAAAGTTCCTCTAAAACTTTGACTCTTCGCTAAACTACTCCTCAGAGCAAGTCTCCCAACTCCGTTTACTCAGAATACAGACTTCAATAAAAACTAAACTAAAAGAAAAAAAAGAAGTGGGAAGAAGAATACTTCACTCTGACCCTTTTCTCCTTTCTACTCTCTACTCCTACTCTAAAATAAAAACTCTTAAAAATGCAGTGGAAAAACAAAAGAAAGAAAGAAAGAACCCTTCAAAATGCAAAGGAAGAGTCTCTTAATCTTTCCTAAGACTCTCTTTAAATAGTAAACCAAAAGGTGCCTTGGTGTCTCTTCCAAATGTGTCCAGATTCGATGTATCTACCATGGAATGCACCCCTTCATTCAAACTTGCCGCCCAAAGGAAGTTATGAACGTTACCACTAAGAGTCGCATCCCATCCCCTTTGAAATTGGCACCAAATCCATTTGAAATTCGATTTTTAACTGTGGCAGCTAAGCGCCGGCCCAGCGGCGCTTAGCCGCCAGTGCCAAATTTTTTATTTTTCATTTTTTTTTGCTCTAAATTTGATCCAATTTTGCTCCTTTCATCATGACCATCCTTTTTCATCATACCTATAATAAAAACACAAAATACATTCCATTAAAGTGCAATATCAATAAAAATAGGTATAAAAATGTGCATAAAAATACTATATATTTTAGGTGTATCATTCTTCACAAACACCGCCTTATCTATTTCTTCCACATACCTTGAATGATTGAATTGCATCTTGAGTTTCCATCCCATGTGATCCAGATGTAAAGTAATATCATTGATCTTTGCTTCCATTGAAGTCACTCGGGCTTCAATTTTTGTGATCATCTCTGCAATACCTTGAATGCTAACAGCCAGATATCCATTAAATAACTCCTTAGTACTATCACTAATGAACTTAATTTTATCAGAATCTTGCTTCTTCTTCATCTCCTTCTCCCAAGAAGACATGGTGCCCAAAATTCTCTTCTTATACTTCAGAAATGAAAATAGGACTTGGGGCAAGTGTTTTCCTTAAGTCAGGACCTTTTTATAGACTTGGGAGATGCTAGAGTATTCTCATACAAGTTTAGAATCTCCTAAATAACTCCCACAACTTTTCCCCCACGATCTAGGCTCTAAATTCAAATTTTTCACGTTTTTTATAACTGTGGAGCCTAAGCGCCAACTAGTCAGCGCTTAGCCGCCAATGCACAATTTATCACAGGTCTGTTAAGTGTCCAAATTCTCATTTTGACTTTTCTAAATCATCAATTAAGGTCAAATAAACTCCACTTAAGTTTAAAAACTCCAAATTACTACCACTAAAAACATAAAAACAAACCAATCAAAGCAAACAAAACACACAAAACAAACATAAAGCATAACACACCGATAAATATGGGTTGCCTCCTACAAAGCGCTTGTTTTAACGTCTTCAGCTGGACATACCCAGAACTTATTCTGAGTGACCCAACATTAAATTCTCATCAGATTTAGATTTATTGACTGAAAAAGATGGTTTAAGTCTATGTCCGTTAACTTTAAATATTTTTCCGAGTCTTAGGTTCTTGAATATTTACAGACTCCATAAGAATAAACTTTTATCACAATGAATGGAACCATCCACTCGGACTTAAGTTTTCCGAGAAAATATTCTCAATCTAGCATTATACAAACAAAACTTGTTATCCCGGTACAAGATTTTTGGTAAGAATCTTCCAATCATGCCATAACTTCATCTTTTCCTTATAAATCTTAGCATTTTCATAAGATTCATTCCTTATTTCTTCAAGCTCCTTCAATTGCAATAATTTTTTTTCAGCAGCGTCTTTGAAATTATAATTGAACTCTTTAATAGCTCAATAAGCCTTATGCTCAAGTTCAAAAGGTAAATGACAAGCTTTTCTAAAAATCAGCCTATATGGGGATATTCCTATAGATGTTCTGTAAGCAGTTCTATAGGCCCACAAAGCATAATCCAGTTTAATTGACCAATCCTTTCTATTTTGATTAACAGTTTTTTCCACTATTCTTTTAATTTTACTATTGGATAATTCAACCAAACCACTTGTCTGCGGATGATAAGCAGTAGCAATGCGATGATTAATATGATATTATTGACCTCATTTTTGATGAGGCATTTTCTCTTCTCTCTCCTTAGTACTTAGGATCTAGCCTTAGGCTTTCCCTTTGACTATCTTAGAGGACTAGAAATGGGACACACCACATAGAAATTTAAACACTTCTTAACTCCCTGCAAACCCCATAAGTTTGATTGTAAACTCCCAAGTCACTTGGAGGGTTAAGATCAAATGTGGAGGTTTAATGGATGAGTTCCCTATAGGACTCTTTGGCCTTATGACTACCCTGGGTGGCCTGGTCTTGTGAGGGTTGACCTGCACACATTACACTTTCACACACATTCCAAATCCTAAAACCATTCATACCTAGCTTGACTTCCTGACTCATATAGGTAATCCATATGGATGGTCCTCAACCCCCAAGCCCTTAGCTAAGAGGGTTAGGAACAACATAGTGAATGCCTCAAATGAGTCCTCTCATGGCTCTTATGGGCTTGATATGGCTTCATGGCTCAACCAAAGCGATTCCATTCTACTCAAACTTGATCAATCTTCATTTTTCTAAAATTTCAATTTTTTACCTCCGGGACCCTACACCCACCAAACCTACCAAATGTCCTCGAAACTACCCAAAATTTGCAAAATTACCTAAATTACCCAAAATTCCTCAAAACCAATCCTAAATATTTCCTCCCACTCAAATTGATCATCCTTAGCCAAATTTACCAAAATTTCGAAAAATACCCCCCCCCCCCCCAATACCCTCCAAATACCCAAAGTGCCCTTCTTAACCAAAAATTCCATAAATTCCAAAAAATCTCAGAAAATTCCAGAAAATCTCAAATATTCCCAATTTCATTTTGTTCAACTACACCATAGGCCAATTTTGTCAATTCAATCCACTTGTACCAAAATCCCTAATTTGACCCATTTTTAACCCAAATGGACCCAATGTCAAACCAAATCAACCCAATTGATCCTAATTTTGATCCAATTCAGTCTTAAATTTCAATTCACTATCCCCGATATCAATCTAGACCAAATCCAAGTCCAATTTGATTGACATTTGGATCCTATTTAAATTTGAAGCTTAAAACCCAATTTAGACCCATAACCTAAACTTAACCCAAACTACCCAACTCAACCCCAACTAGCCCCAAACCTTTTCTAGAACTTCCCTCATATCCCCACAAACAAAACACTAACAAGATTTGCCCCAAATTTAAACCTAAACTCCACCCAAACCTAACCCAAAACTAAAATCACCATTGTTGGCCTAAACCCAAACTTAACCCAAATGGGCCCAAATCCCAAAATCAAAGCCCAACCAAAGTTAAAAACTCTTTGTAGAACCCCCATAAACATTTCACAACATTAATTTTACATAAAATCCAACCTTAGCCCAACCGTAACCCAAGTTAGCCCAATTTGACCCACTTTGGCCCCTTTACCAAAAAATCCCAAATTAAACTCAATTCAACTCCAAATTATTTCAAACCTATTCTAGGTCACTCATGATACATCCCTAAACTAAACCCAACATTTGTTTGGCCCAATCTTTTACAAAACTTCCATTTACCAATTTGTTTTCAAACCTAAATCCCACCTCCTTAAACCTTTCTAAAGGCCCATCCAAAATAAATCCAAAAGCCCAAAATCTATCCCAAAGCCCACATGAAATTTCTCTACATCATCCCCTTTGATTTAAATCACTACCTAAGTTTCAAATTCATCATTAAACTTTTCTAAACTAAGCCATGTGCCAAATTACCCCTAAATATCCTAAATCCTTAAAACCCACTTTCATGAAATCAAGCCAAGCCATCCCTAAGCCATATGGAGCCATGGAGCCATGCATAAGCCAAATGCAAGCATTGGGAGCCCCTTTCCACCTCACCAAGCCATTAATGGCAAGAAGAGGGGCCCCTTTCTTAAGCCTTCCTTAAGCACTTTTAACCCCATTCATGCTACACACTAAACCAAGTTTAGCCACCTCACTATGGATGGAGACCACACCATTTTCTCTTGGGCGACCCAAGTGATTCTTTTCAGCCAAAACCAGGCCTTGGGTGGTGAACCTAGCCCAAAACCATGGGTTGACTCATTTAAACCCAAAATAGCCTTCCCCCCATTCCATTTCAATTCAACTCCTTTACACTTGTCCATGGCCAATTGACTGCACTAAACCCCAGCCCTGACCTCCCTGACCTTCAGGGTGACCTGACTCTGGCCAGCCAGCCACCACAGCCGCCGGAAACCACCAGGCCGAGAGCACCCATGCGAGCCAATTTTTGAATTCTGCCTTGCTGACTTGTCCCATGCCTAATGGCCACAATGGTTGTTCTTCTCCTCACCAGAGCAGGTTATCCAAGCCACTAAACCCCCATGGGAAGCCCTCCAGCCACCTCTATTTAAACAACAACACCTCTCGGCCAAAGAAGGTGCTGAACAAAATCCTACTGAAACTCTGTCAAAATTGTTCCAGACCACTCTCCACACATAGAGCACTTGATCCCCATTGGATTCCAGCCCCAATTTCCCCTAGCTGAGCTCAATTTCTGAGTTCAAATTCAAGCCTAAAACCAGGACATCTCCCAAACCTCCACCAAATCCAAATTAAACTCACCCACACCTGCACAGGACCAAGAGAAGGAGATCCTTAGTGAAAGACCCCGTCCCTAGGCCACCCAGTTGCTCTAGCCTCCAAGCTTTGAAATCGGCTGTGGAAACTTTCATACCTAGACAATTCCCCAGAGCCAGAGACTTCATCTGGAGCCTCCTTGGGTGCAATCGAAGGTGACACAACTCTCTGATTGATGCTACACTTCTCAGAGCAAAGGTATGGATCATTCCTTCCTCCCGAGCTTCAAGCAATTCTCCATTTCATTTCAGTTAAATTCATGGCATGTAAACCATATGGATGTGTTCATCTCTTCAAGACGAATCCATAGAGCATAAGAACACAAAAATCCGTTGAGAAATGAGAGAGTTCTTAGGGTTTTAGTGTGGACAGTCACGGGTGCACACCAGTCGTAGACGATGACCAGGCGCCGTCCGATCGTGCGTGTATCAGTTGAATGACTCAGATTGCGTCGGATCAGAGGAAGGAACGAGACAGCGAGACGCGTGGCAGCTGAATCAGATGGCGGCGTCGAATGGGAGCGCGCCGCGTGGTCTTTCGATCTGCCGTAGGTTGACGCGGCGCTGAGTCGGATAAGTAGATAAATAGGATTTTTTCTATTTATTTAAATACCCAAAACATAGAAAATCCATATCTTTGTGTAGAAAAATCATAAAAATAAACTAAAAATATCCACTTGCTCAGTGAACAGAGGAGAATAATATGGAAAAGAAATAAAGTTATTTTGATGAGTATTTTATTTTTAACTAATTATTTACTTATTTTAGTATTTTTATTCTCCATTTGCATAAACAATTCACCATATCATGAGACCATAGGGCTTTTGAAGCCTCTGATCTTGGGAACATTCCTTGAATTTTTCAAGGTCAGAGGCCATCTCTATGGAAAGTTATGTATTTTTCAAGTTTATGTCACTGTTTTTGGTATTTTAATTCCAATAATTAGCATATTGCTCAATAAATTTTAGAAAAATTTGGGGAAGTTTCTTAGGACTAGTGGACACTAGGATAATTATGGTTAGGCTTAATTCATTAAGAATAACCCTAATTAGCCTAAATACCTAAAATTGAATTTTAATTAATTAGTGTTAACCACACATTAAAATAACTTTAAATCAATTATCCATTGATCTTTAGGATAAAAAGAACCTTGCATAAAAATTTGAGGTCAATTGAAAATGATTAGCCCCACTAAATGAATTAATTAAACTACATGATCAAAATTAAGCTTTAAAAATTCATAACTCCAAAAATACATTTCAAAAAATCACCAAATTAGTTTTGTGGGCTCTCTGATATCAGAGGAGTCTATAAAAATTAAAATTGAAATTTTCTAAAATTTTTCATTTTTAATTATATTTTAATATTTTAAATAATTAAAAAATAATAAGAATCATAAAAATATTAAAAATCATAAAAATGTCGTATTTTGACTCCTAATCACTTAGGAACAAACCAAATATTTTTCCCAAGTCTCGAAGTAAAGATATTGAATTTTAAATGCTTAAAACAATTTTTAATATTAAAAAATGTATTTTCCAACTTTTTCACTAAATTAATTCCAATAAATTAAACAAAAATAAAAAAATTATAAAGTCTATTTCTCTAAACTCCTTGAGGTCAGAGAGATTTAAAAAAAGATAAAATCCATTTTTCAACTTTAATTTTATTTTATAATTAATTAACACTCCAAAAATCAAAATAATTATAATAAATAAAATATAATTTAAAAAATCACCAAAATTGGTCCAAGTGGTTCTCTAGTCATTAGGAACATCCCACAATTTTCTTAAGGAAAAAAACCTTACTTGGTTCATGTTGTTGAATTTTCCTTGAAATCCCTTATTTTTCACTAAAAATAATTATATAAATAAATTAAATTCAGAAAAATCACAATTCTCCTCTAATGTCTTAATTGACATGTGAGTGAGGTGACATAAAAATTTCATGTTCATTTGAACTCAGTTTAGTGAGTTATGAAATAAATAAGCCTAAAAAGGGCATAAAGGTAAATAAAGAATTTAACCCCCTTTATTAAAATTTTAGGTTTAATTAAAATGGAGGGTAAAATATTTGATTTTATCTTTCTTGGATGATTGAAACTTTGGGAAATTAAAAGGGTAGGAACCCATTAATCAGTTTTAATAAACAAAAAATGAAACTTTAATTATTTAAACAATTTAAATTTTGGAAGATTAATGAAAATTTGAATTATTAAAAATAAGGATATAACTTGAGAGGATATTAATTCTTTAAAAATGAAATCCCTAAATAAATCACTTCAATAATATTTAACTCTTAATTAAAATTAAAATGATAATCCAAACTAAGTCAATTAAAAAATTAAAAAAAAAATAACCCCTAAATTAAAGAAAAGCTCAAAATATTAAATGATTTAACAATTAAATTAAATTAAATTAAATTAGGTAAAAATTAAATTAAAATTAAAATTAAAGTAAATTAACATTTTAACAATTAAATTAAATTAAATTTAAAATATTGAAATTAAATTAAATTAAATTAAGCTAAATTCAATTGAATTATATTTATATTAAATTAACATCATCCAACAATAAAAGTAAAACAAATTTAAAATATTAAGATCACTTAATGTATAAAGATTTAAACCAAAAATAATTTGAATACTATTCCAAACTTAAAATTATTAATTAAAACCTGATAATTAAACTAAATCACTTTAAACCACTAACTCAAACTTCAAATTAAGAATGATTAAAATTCTCAACAAACCAACTTGCCCCTAAAGGCTTTAATTATTATAACTCTTAAATGGAGTATTAAGTGAGATGTCACTTCATTCATCAGGTAATCAAATGCCCAAGTTCACTGAGCAAGCGACAAAGCTTAACTAAACTACTGGACGATTAATTCACCTGTGCAACTAAATTTACTTGGACTCAAAATAATCTCGGAAGTATTGAAAAGATGTTTAGGACTCGACCTAAGCAATTCCTCAATATGATGGGATGTTTTAGAAGAACAATTGAATTTAATTGTTCTTTGATGAAGAAAATCATCCTTAAACAAAACACAAGAACCTGGACGTCATAGGAGATTACTAGCAATAGGACTAGGACTTTGGTAGACAACCAAAACCTTTCCCTTAGCTTTACTTGGGTACTTGTTGTAAATATTTGAATGCCTTAATATGTGTTTTATGGGCAGCTTGGGATGACGGGAAGACCCTCTAGGTAAGCTGTTATTTTATTGCAATTTACTTACATGCACTGCACTTTACTTTTTCTTGCATGTTAAACAAGATTGTTGCATGAAAACTAAAACTTTTAGGATAGCCACAAAATTGAAACCAAAATTAAATTAAAAGTCACCACAAGATAAAATTCACCGCCACAACATTCCAAATTATAAAATAACTCAAAATTTAATCACAAACAGAACAACAAAACTACAGTTGAAACTAAATTAAAACGTCTCGTTGAATGATCGGGAATACCTCGGATGATGTAACCCACGTGTTGCTAACGGGATTTCCCACTGTCTAAACGAAGGTGTGGAACTCATTAAGATGAGTTTAGCAAATTCATGTAGACTAAGTGAATTCGATGAAAATAACGGTGTAGGGATGACGGATCCGTGGGATCTTAATCGGTTCTGTTTAAACAACATTAAGATTTGTTTTAATTAAAACATTAAAAAAATTTAGATTTCAAGGTTTCTAAACCAAAACACTTCTCTCATCTCCTGATTTTCACCTTCTAAAACTAAACCTCTGCAACAGCAAGGAGCTCGGACCCCCTTTTCAAAACACACAACCTAAAAATATGCCGACAGATATTTCTTTGCTAACTTCCCAATAATCGCATTTCTAAAATAACTTCCTCCATCAGTTATGATTACTCTTGATATTCCAAATCTGTAAAATATATTATTTTCTAAAAACTTTGCGACATTTTGAGCATCACATCGAGGTAAAGCAATAGCTTCAATCCATTTGGAAACATAGTCTACTGCTATCAAAATATAAACATTTCCGAAAGATGGTGTAAATGGTCCCATAAAATCTAATCCCCATACATCAAATATTTCAACTTGCAACATATAATTGAGGGGCATCTCATTTCTTCTAGAAATATTACCTACACGCTGACATCTATCACAATTTTTAATATAAACATTTACATCCTTAATAATTGTAGGCCAATAAAATCCTGATTGTAATATTTTATATGCAGTTTTATCACTTCCAAAATGTCCCCCATAATCAGAATCATGACATTTTTTAATAATTTCATAAGTCTCTTCCAAAGGTACACATCTTCGAATTATAAGATCCTTTCCTTGTTTATATAAAAATAGGTCAACCCAAAAATAAGTCTTAGCATAAGACATAATTTCTTCTTTTCATGATATGTCAAACCATAGGGTATAATTTTACTAACAATAAAGTTTACTATGTCTGCATACCACGGAACACTCCACTCTTTAACAGTGAACAGTTTTTCATCAGGAAAATGTTCATTAATATCTTCAATATCACAGAAAGATTTTTCTATTTCAAGCCTGGATAAATGATCAACCATTTGATTATCAGAATCCTTCCTATCTACTATCTCAAAATCAAATTCTTGCAAAAGAAGAATCCATCTTATAAGTCTCGGTTTTGCATCATTTTTCTTCATTACGTATTTGATAGCAGAATAATCAGTATGCACAACACATTTAGTTCCAATTAAATATGATCAAAATTTATCAAAGGCAAATACTATAGCTAATAACTCTTTCTCAATAGTGGTATAATTAATTTGAGCTTCATTAAGAGATTTACTAGCATAATAAATTACTTTCAAAATTTTGTCATATTTCTAACCTAAAACAACACAATAGCATAATCACTAGCATCACACATTAATTCAAAATATGTTTCCCAATTTGGTGAAATTATTACAGGTGCAGTGATTAATTTTTCTTTTAATGTTTTAAAGGCTTTATGGCAGTCATCATCAAAATTAAAAATTGCATCCTTTTCCAGTAAACGAGATAAAGGTTTTGTAATCTTTAAAAAATCTTTGATGTAATGCCTGTAGAATCCAGTATGTCCTAAAAAACTTCTAATTCCCCTTACATTGGTTGGGCAAGGTAAATTAGATATAACTTGAATTTTTGCAGGATCTACCTCCAAACCTTTTCCGAAATCCGATGTCCCAAAACAATTCCTCCTGCTACCATAAATTGGCATTTTTCCCAATTAAGGACCAAATTAGTTTCTTCACAGCATTTTAGAACTTTAGATAGATGTTCTAAACATGATTCAAATGAAATTCCAAAAGCTGAAAAGTCATCCAAAAAAACTTCAATCCTTTTTTCAATTAAATCACAAAAAATAGCCATCATACATCTCTGAAATGTAGCAGGGGCATTACATAAACCAAAGGGCATTCTTCTAAAAGCAAATGTACCATAATTACTGGTAAAATAGTTTTGTCTTGATCCTCACGAGCAATTTGAATTTGGTGGTAACCAGTATATCCATCCAGAAAATAAAAGTATTTATGCCTAGCTAGTCTATCCAACATTTGATCTAAAAAAGGGAGTGGAATATGATCTTTCCTTGTGGCAAGGTTTATTTTTCTATAATCAATGCATATTCGCCACCCTGGAACTTGTCTTGTTGGTATCATTTCATTCTTTTCATTAACAGTCATAGTTACTCCTCCTTTCTTAGGAACACAATGAATAGGACTAACTCATGCACTATATAAAATAGGGTAGATAATTCCAGCATCCAACCACTTTAAAATTTCTTTCTTAACAACTTCTTTAATAATAGGATTTAATCTCGTTTAGGGATCAGCCTGCGGTTTGCTATTATCTTCCATAAGAATTTTGTGCATACAAATTGAAGGTCTGATTCCTTTAATATCAGCAATCGTCCATCCAAAGGCTTTCTTGTGCTTATTCAGAAATTTCAAGCAAACTCTCTTCTTCTTTTTCAGTTAATTGAGAGGAAATTATAACAGGCAAGGTTGAGGATTCACCTCAAAAAACGTACTTCAAATGATCAGGAAGCATTTTTAACTCATGTTCAGGAGGTTTTTCAATTGATGGACCATAAGATTTATCATTTTCAGTCATATCCAACAATTCAAAACTTACAAGAACATACTTTAAATCCTCTTCTTGAAAATCTTCAGAATCAAATAACTCCACTTCTAGCTTATATTCAAATTCTTCTCTTTCAGCTTTCTCTTCATAAGTTGATTTAAAGTGACATTCACTTAAATATTCGATAACATCCATCCTAAACCTCTCATCTTCTTTACCTCTTGCAGGATATTTCATCGATTTTGAAATATTAAATGTAACAGTATGATCATTAACCCTCATCGTTACTTCCCCTTTTTGCACATCTATCATGGCTCTACCTGTAGCTAGAAAAGGTCTCCCCAAAATTATGGCTATCTCTTTATCTTCCTCCATATCTAACACAATGAAATCCACAGGAAAAATAAATTGATCCACTTTTACGAAAACATCTTCTATAACTCCTTTAGGATATGTGATCGAATGATCTGCTAATTGCAGAGTTACAGTAGTCGGGGTTATTTCTCCTAGTCCCAGTCTTTTGAATATTGATAGAGGCATAAGGTTAATGCTTGCACCCAAATCACATAAAGCTTTTCCACAGAATCTTTCTCCGATTGCACATGGAATTGTGAAACTACCAAGATCTTTAAGTTTTTCAGGAAGCTTTTTCTGAATTATCGCACTACACTCCTCACTAAGTGCAACAGTCTCATTTTCTTCAAACTTCCTCTTTTTATTAAGAATATCCTTCATAAATTTTGCATAGCTTGACATTTGTTCTAGGGCTTCATAAAATGGAATATTAATGGTAATCTTCTTTAAAATCTCCAAGAATTTTGAAAATGCTTATCCAACTTTTGTTGACGAAGTCACTGAGGAAATGGAGTTGGTGGTTTTTCTAAATCAACCTTAGGCAGAGAAATAGTCTTTCAAAACCCGTTGGAGTGTCCTCTTTAGGTCATTCAATCTCTTCTTTTTCTACTTCAGTTTCTTTTTGAACTCTACCTTCCAATTCTTTTCCACTTCTCAGTTGAATTGCTTTCACTTGTTCTTTATTCTTTTTTATTGGATTCACTTCAGTATTTCTTGGAAGCATTCCTTGGGATCTATTACTTAAGGCATTTTCAATTTGTCCCAAATCATTTTCAATATTTCTGATGGTTGCTCCTTGAATTTGTAATTGATTTCTCATATGTGATACTACTTCTTCCATAGACAACTTCTTCTCCTTATTTTGTAAAGCATTGTTATAACCTGAAGGATAGGTTAATTTATTATTATTATTATTACCTTGGTTGTTCCAATTCCCCTATGGGTTTACTTGGGTGTTCCCCCATTGTTGATTAACACCACCCTGATTATTGTTATTCTAGTTAAAATTTGGATGATTCTTCCTACCTGGGTTATAATAATTGGAATATGGGTTGTTAGGTTTGATTATAGCATTCACAGTTTCTGGTGAAAAATAAGAATCAACCATTTGGCCTAATGAATTTTCTTCAATCATGAGATTTGGATGAGAAAAATTCATCCCAAATTGGTCTATCTTCCTTGATACAGCAGCAACTTGATTTGGTAACATTGTAAAAGCATCATTTTCATAAAAACTGGCTACCTTTTTAGGATTTAACCTTTCAGAATGCCATTAAAAATTATTAGTAGCCATTTCTTCAATTAAAGCATAAGCATCAGAAAATGGTTTAGACATTAATGATCCACCAACAGCAGCATCGATGATTGATCTAAGAGATCCAACTAATCCATTATAAAAAGTTTGAATTATTAACCAATCTGGTATCACATTATGTGGACATTTCCTGAGGAGATCTTTAAATCTTTCTCATGCTTCATATATTGATTCTCCTTCAAACTGACAAAAAGATGTTATATCATTTCTCAACTTAACAGTCTTAGATGGTGGAAAATATTTAGGAAGGAATTTTTGTGACAGTTCACCCCAAGTTCTCATTGATCCAGGTGTTAACGAATGTAACCACATTTTAGCTTTATCTTTTAGTAAGAAAGGAAAAAAGTCTAAGTATAATAGCATCATCCGAAACTCCATCATATTTAAAAGTAGCACACAACTTAGAAAATTAGCAAGATGCAAATTAGGATCTTCAATTGTTGCACCCCCAAACTGATTATTTGACACCATTTGAATAATAGTAGGTTTAAGCTCAAAAGAATTACCAGCTACAGCAGGGGTTTGAATATTACCACGAAGTTCATCTACTGTAGGGTTAACATAATCTCTTAAAGGTCTTAATTCTTGATGGATGCCAACATTTTGTACTTGATGATTTGCCATTTCTTGAATATTTTTTTCTTTTTCTGTATTTTTAATTTTTTTTTTTGATTTTTCTGATAGTTCTTTCTAATTCAGAATCGTAAAGCACAAGTCTTTCAGAACCTAAACTACATATACAATAATAAAACAAAACAAAATACAACACACTAACAAAAATAAAGAAAATTAAAAAATTAAAATTTCTTAATTCTCTTTAAAATTCAATTTAAATTAATTCCCCCAGCAACGACGCAAAAAACTTGATCCCCGATAGATATAAGTTCAACGACGCCAAAAACTTAGTACCGTCAGATATAAGTGCGCTGATGATTTTAGATATGAAAATCATGATTTTATAATATCGGATACTACACAAGTATATGTATCATTTATCAAGTAATATAAGATTTTCTGATTAAGCCCCGAGATATCGAACCCACAGGGAAAATGTGAAATCTTTAAAGGAATTAGAGAAATTATCTTTTTATTTTCTTTATTTATTTTCGAAAAAGTATGTCTTGATTTTGAAAAGTTTTGAAGGTTGATATGTCTTTTGAATTTTTCTTAATAAAATGCTAAACAAGAAATTAAAATTACAATAACTAATAACACTGGATGTAAAATACTATTAATTAGAATATCTTTTTACTTCCTTTCATGAAGTAGTAATAATTCTTAAAGTATTGTTGTGGATTTATTCAAATTTTTGTTGTGACAGATAGAAGCAAATGTTTTCTTTACCCTTACTTGGTTCTATAAAGAACATAAGTTAATTTGAAATTTATATTATTTTGAACATGGTTAGGCAGGGAAGATACCAATCTCTCACTCTAGAGTTCCCTCGATTCCCACCACCTTGGGGCTAACTTATAACAAAACTCAAAACTTCAAACCAAATTAGGGGTTTTAATCTGTCACTCTAAAATCCTCTAATTTTGCTCCCTTTTATAAAAATATCTTCTAATTTTACATTCAATTATATGGACTACTGTTCTCACCCATATAATTTCATGTGATTCTTACTAACTATTATGAGACAATACCGCTTTGGATCTTACATAATCTCAAGAAATTTTAGAACTTAACAGGCAAATTTAAGAAGTAAAGAAAGTTTTTAGAATAAATCTTCACAACTTCTTCCAACTTTTAAACAATTATACTTTCCACAACAATTCTCTTTAAATTAATTACTTCTCCATTTAAGAAAGAAAAAGATAAAGTAAACTACTCAGAATGCATTGAGAAAATATAAAAACACATTGATTTGAAATTAAATACAGCGATAAGAAAAATAAAAAACGAAAACAAGTATTAATAAACTAAATAAGAGTAAACACTTATCTGAAAATTCTCTCCACAAGACTAAGGAAGTTCCTCTAAAACTTTGACACTTCGCTAAACTACTTCTCAGAGCAAGTCTCCCATCTCCGTTGACTCAGAATACTGACTTCAGACTTCAGTAGAAACTAATCTAAAAGAAAGAAAAGAAGTGGGAAGAAGAATACTTCACTCCGACCCTTTTCTCCTTTCTACTCTCTACTCCTACTCTAAATAAAAACTTTTAATATGCAGTGGAAGAACAATGGAAGCACTCTTCAAAATGCAGTGGAAGAGTCTCCTCAAATTGCCTCCTCTAAATCTTTCCTAAGACTCTCTTTAAATAGTAAACCAAAAGGTGCCTTGGTGTCTCTTCAAAATGTGTCCAGATTCGATGTATCTACCAAGGAACGCACCCCTTCATTCTAACTTGCCGCCCAAAGGAAGTTATGGACGTTACCACCAAGAGTTGCATCCCATTCCCTTTGAAATTGGCAACAAATGCATTTGAATCTCAATTTTTAACAGTGGCGGCTAAGCGCCGGCCCAGCGGCGCTTAGCCGCCAGTGCCAAATTTTTTATTTTCATTTTTTTGCTCCAAATTTGATCCAATTTTGCTTCTTTCATCATGACCATCCATTTTCATCATACCTGCAAGAAAAGCACAAAATACCTTCCATTAAAGTGCAATATCATTATAAATAGGTATAAAAATGTGCATAAAATACTATATATTTTAGGTGTATCATAAAGAAATTGAAGTATTTATGGACAATTTTTCAGTATTTGGAACTTCTTCTGAATCTTGCTTGGAAAATATAACAAAAGTTTTGAAGAGATGTGAAGAAACAAATTTAGTTCTAAACTAGAAAAAATGTCAATTTATGGTTACAGAAGGAATTGTACTTGGACATAAAATTTCACAAAAGTAAAAATTATTGCTGAACTTCAACCACCTACTACCGTTATTGATGTGAGAAGTTTTCTGGGTCATGCTAGATTTTATAGGAGATATATAATTGATTTTTCTAAAATTGCTAAACCTCTTTGCCATTTATTGGAAAAAGAAGTTAAATTTGAATTTAATGAAGATGGTCTGAATGCATTCAATATTTTAAAAGAAAAATTAATCACTGCACTTGTTATTGTTGCACCTGATTGGAATAAATCTTTTGAATTAATGTGTGATGCAAGTGATTATGCAATTGGAGCTGTATTGGGACAAAAATATGAGAAAATTTTTAAAGTTATATACTATGCTAGCAAAACTCTTAATGAAACTCAAATTAATTACACTACTACTGAAAAAGAGCTTTTAGCAATAGTAGATACCTTTAATAAATTTAGACCATATCTTCTTGGAACGAAATGTATCATACATACTGATCATTCTGCTATTAAGTATTTAATATCTAAAAAGGATGCTAAACCTAGATTGATCAGATGGGTTTTACTTTTACAAGAATTTGATTTTGAGATTGTGAACAGAAAATGAACTGACAACCAAATTGCTGATCTTTTATCAAGGATAAAAAATAATAGTGAGAAGATTTATGAAGAAAATATAAATGAGAAATTCCCTGATGAACAATTATATGTCATTCAAGAATTACAAATGCCTTGGTATGCAGATATAGTTAACTATTTGGTTAGCAATATTTTACCATATGGGTTGAATAACAAATATATTATGAAATTCAAGAATGATTGTAAATCATATATTTGTGAAGATCCTCATTTATTTAGAATAGGACGAGAATCTGTGATTCGAGGACGTGCACCTTATGAAGAATCTATTGCAATTATTAAAAAATGTCACGATTCTGAATTTGGAGGACACTTTGGAGTGGATAAAACAACATTTAAAATTTTAAATTCTGGATTTTATTGGCCTAATTTATTCAAAGATGTTGGACATTATGTGAAAACTTGTGATCAATGTGAAAGAATGGGGAATATATCCAGAAAAAGATGAAATGTCTCTAAACTTTATATTAGAAATTGAAATTTTTGATGTATGGGGTTTAGACTTTATGAGACCTTTCGTACCATCATCTGGAATGATTTATATTTTATAAGCAGTTAATTATGTTTCAAAGTGGATCGAAGTTGTAGCTTTACCTAACTGTGATTCCAAAAGTATTTCGAAATTTTTAAAGAAGATAATTTTTACAAGATTTGGGTTGCCCAGGGTAATTATCACAGATGGGGGAAGTCATTTCAGAAATATAAGAATTCAATCATTATTGGAAAAATTCAGAATTAAACATAAAATTGCAACTGCTTATCACCCTCAAATAAGTGTAATGGCTGAAGTATCAAACAGAGAAATTAAAAGAATATTAGAGAAGACTGTTAATCCTAAAAGAACTGACTGGGTTAATAGACTTGATTCTGCATTATGGGCTTATAGAACAGCTTATAAGACACCTATCGGAATGTCACCTTATCAGTTAGTTTTTGGTAAACAATATCACTTACCTGTTGAACTGGAACATAAAGCTTACTGGGCGATAAAGGAGTTCAATTACGATTTGAATGCTGCAGGAGAGAAACGATTGTTACAATTGAATCAAATGGAAGAGATAAGAAATGAGTCCTATTAGAATGCAAAGATTGATAAGGAAAGAATGACGAAATTGCATGACAAAATGATTTCAAGGAAAATGTTTAAGCCTGTATAAGAAGTGTTATTATTTAATGCTCGTTTAAAACCTTTTTCTGGAAAATTAAGATATAAATGGATGGGACTACCTATAATTGAGAAAGTGTACCCTTATGGAGCTGTGGATATTAAAGATCCCAAAACTGGAAAAGTATATAAAGTTAACGGATTATGACTGAAGCCTTATATGGGAGAAATGAAACAAAATTACAAAGAGGCTTACGAACTGAGTCTACCCGATTAAATTAATTAATTAGGTTGGGCTGACGAGGTTAAACCAAGCGCTTTGTAGGAGGCAACCCTTTTATTATTAGTGTGATTGTTTGTGATTTAAATTTATCTTAATCGTGTTTGTATGTGGATCACACCCTTTTATTAGACCTATTTTTAAGACCAAAACTTTAAAAATTTAACGATGGGCGAATCGGAGTCGATCGAGGTTATGGCGCCTAGGTGCCAAAAGTTGGGGCCTAAGCGCCAGATTAACCTACGCGTATCGATGATCTGGCACCTAGGCGCCAGATTCCAGCGCCTAAGTGCCACAGTTACAGGTCATGTAAAAACCAAAATTCTTCAGTTTTTCACACGAAATCTCCCTATATATTGACTTATCTTCGTCCCTAATCACATAGAAACCTTAATTTCGACCAGAGCAATCTATTTTGGAGGAGTTAAGAGGTGTTTGGAAGCAATGTATAGAGGAAATCATGGAAATGAGGTCAGACACAAATCTCCCATAGATCCTCAACCTTATTTTAATGGCTTTATTGCTGTTAGTATGGAGAGATTGTTTAGTCGTTTGGAAAAGATTGAACCGGAACTTCAAAGCATTGAGAATCGTTTGCATGAAATGTATCATTAAATTAAATACATGAAATGGCAAACAAAACTTCAATTTTATCATATGGAGGCCTATCATGACGCTCAAGTAGCAATGTACGTGAAGAACAAGTGGATCGATGAAAAGATGGCATTGGAATTTCCAAGGGCGTTGGTTTTCTATCTTGGTAGTCCTAGCGAACTTCATTACGAAAGAGATGGAAATTAAACATCGGTGGTGAATAGATCTCTTATGTGTTCTAGGTGTGATTGAGTCAAGTTCTAGTGTGTCGATTATCTAATTTGTGTGTGTTTACTTTATTATTCAATGTGTGTTGTTGGATTTGCAATTTGCTTTGAATTTATGTTGTTTGTGTTGTTTATAGAATGATGAACCTTGTTATAGTTTTGTTATGGAATTCATTAAGTTTGGAATGAAAATTATGAATTGGAAATGAAGAGTTTAGTTAAAATTCGTCTTTGAAATGTGGATCTTAGTTATCATTTTAAATTGATTGTGGAAATGTTTGGAGGATATAAATTGGATTAATACTCTTACAAGAGTAATTAGAAGTCAAATTTGACATGTTTTTGTGGAAAATATAAAATTTAAATTGAATTTTTGGAAAGGCGAGTCTGAAGCCTAGGAGGCAGAATTCGACACCTGGTTCGGCCTGAACCCGAAACTTCATATCCGTAAACACCCCCACACCATTTTTGACGCCTAAGCTTCCCTTTTCTCTGGTTTTTGCGAAAAGAGACCCTTGAGATCCCATTTGAGGCCGGATTTTTAAGTTTTTGAGCTTGAAATCACTTGATTTCTTCATCTTAAGGTCAGATCTACATTCTCAACCAATTATTTTTGATTTTCACTGTGGATTTTGCTCGCATCGAAGAAAATCAAAATTTTGAGAAAAATTTTGATTTATAGAGTTAAATCCATGGATTTTTAAGATCTTTCAAGTTTTAAAAGCTTAAATTAGTATATTTTCTTTGATCCTAAGAATTTATTTTGCGTTTTTATTTCACGTTTAGATGACACCCAAATCTAAGAGAGGAAAGGAACGAGAAAATTTTGATCATAGCAAGTTTGTCACTGCCGCTACACTTTTCTGGTACAATGATTTTGCTATGACTTGGAAGTTTATCTCAGAACAACGTTGTTACAATATAGGAGGAAGAATTGAGGAAACGATCGTTGTACTCAACTGGCAACGATTCTGCTATTTTATTGTTGTTGTTGTTATCTCTGAGGTTATGGAGTTTTATGCTAATTTCGTAGATGCTGAAGAGTACGAGATTTTTGTTAGAGGAGTTGGAGTAGGATTTACTCCTGAGCGTATCCACATTTTCTATGGCCTGCCGCTGAACATCAGTGTTATTACTTCGGATTATCTCCATCTGAGGGAGATTTAGATATGATTATTGCTTACCTGACTGATGGTACTGGAGTTTTGAAGATCTGAAACGAGAAAAAGGTAAATTTTTCATCTTCTATGCTTAATGGTGTTTCAAAGGCATGACATTACTTTATTTCTGCTCGTCTCCTTCCATACAATCATTTGAGCGAGGTTACCAAGGATGGAGCTATCCTCAACTATTGCATTCAAGAGAGGAAGCCGATTGATGTAGGAAGTATCATTTATGATTCTGTAGAGGCTACTGCTCGTTCTAGCATTTATGTTGGACTTGGATTTCCATCTTTGATATATTCTCTCTGTGAAAGTCTTGGAGTAGTTGCTGAGCTTTCCGAGGAAAAGCTCAAGTCTACAAAGGCCATAGGAAGAGAAAGCGTCAGTATCTATGATAGAATTCAAGGTAAGAGTTCTACTGCACCTTCTAGTTCATTACCTGCTTTTGGTAGAGCTTCTACTTCTAGACCCTCTACTTCTGCTGTTGAGCCACCATCTAGTTTCTGGGAGTCCATGCATGATCAGTTTGTGGAGCAGCAAAATGAGTTATTTCTAACTCATTATAGAGTAGATACGATCGATAAGACGATCGATTATCTTTCTGAGTACACCCAAAGGAAGAGTGATTATGATGCTGAGTATTCTGAGCTTTTAGTTAGATTCCCGAAGGGTGAGCATTATGTTCCGTTTCCTACCTGTCCTAGATTTTTACCGTATGTTGATCCGAAGGATATGAATTTTCTTTTAGAGATGACGATGATGAGGCTACAAACAGTGACTAGTAGCCAGATTTACCTCTTGAGATGTGTGATTCTGTTTTTATTTTATTTCTTGTTTGTTAGTACTGATTAGTGTGATTGTATTATTGTTTGCTAGTTTCGATTTGCTTAAGTAACTTTGTGTGAACTTTTGATATTGAGATTGTCTTAGAGCATCTACTGTGTTATGTGTTTAAGACTGAAATATAGATAAATTTTCTTTTTCTATGATAAATGTTTATTTTTGTTTCAGCCTACTGTTTAGTATTCATGAATAGTTAGTAATTTTGCATGTTTTAATTAAAAATTTAAAAAAAATTAAATTTTTTTTCAAAAATTAAAATTTTTTTTTTCAAAAATTACCTCCTGCTTTACAAACTTTTCTATATATGCTTAATTATTTCTATTATATTCATATTAATGCATGTGTAGGATTAGAAATAAGTTTTTCCTTAGTGCATTATCACTGTACTTAGATAAATTCTTGTTTATTTCTTTCTCTCATGCTTTAAAAAATTTTATGATTCATTTATATACTAAAGTTGAAGTTTGGGGGAAGGGAAAACATTTTTCAAATTTAAATATTATTTTTCCTTAATGAACTAATCTTTTCTTTTAAAAAAAATATAAACATAACATAAGGAATGAAAAATCTATTTAAGATTACTTAATTTTTTTTGGAATTTATAAATAATTTAGTAAACGTAACTAAAATTTCAATAATTTTGATTGATTTTAAAAATATAATTATTTAACTTAAAGAATAATAAAATTAAGAATTTTTCTATTTATAGTAAAGAAAATTGTATTTTAGAAATACTAAGGAATCAAGATTATTACCTGAAAAAGAAAAGATTGAAATAATTTTTGAAAAATACTTACTAATAATGTCATATTTATTTAGTAAAAAAAAGGTATAAGTTTTTAAATATATGTTAAGGATAGTGAAGTTCAAAATCATTAACAGGCTATCCAAAAATAGTAATCCTCGCAAATAAAAAATGGAGGATAGAAAAATATCCCTAAAAAACAAAGAAAAGAAAAAGAAAAATGTGAGGAAAGCTTGAGAAAATGCCTAATAAAAAATTGGCTTCACTTGAATTATCTTATAGAAAGAAAACCAATTACATTTTTAACTTAATTTTTATGTACAATTATTTTACTAGAAAAATGTTTCATGAAAATCTTTTTCTTGTAAATATTCTAAGTGGCCTTAATATGATAAACTATAATTATTCTTGAAATTAATGAAAAATTGGAAGTCTTATGATTTGGAAGTTAAATATTCTTTAAATTCTTAAAATTAAACTTAATTAGTGAAATTTAGTTGATGATTTGCTAAAACATTTATAAAACCAAAAATTAAAAGAAACCTTAAATATTTAAAACTTCATTCCAAATGTTATATGTTATATGTAATTAAAAGGGTTACTTGAGAATAAGTAACGTTTAAGTTTGGGGGAATTTGATCCACTTTAAAAATACCCATTTTTATGCCTTATTTATGATTTAATTCTTAAGTATATTATGCTTTAATGAAAGATATTTTTATGTTTTTAGATGTAGTTGATAAAAAAAGAGTTCAAGAAGGAAAAAGGAGCAAAAATGAGCAAAAAGGAGCAAAAATGGAGCTAAAAGAGCAAAGTTGTCGAAATTGTAGGCCTGACACCTAGGCGCCAAAATCCGGCGCCTAGGCGCCAGAATCCGGTGCCTAAGCGCTAGTTCGATACAGACATAGACAAGATTTTTGATGACTTGGGCAGTTATTTTAATGGTGTTAAGCGGTTATTAGAGCTTCTAGAAGACTGAAAGTTACTCCTAATATATAGGACATGTGATACAATGCATCTGGATGCACGAAAACTGTTTTAATCGCGAAGAGGTACGACCCAAAGTGAAGAGGTGCAAAGACTTGGTCACGGAGTCCGACGCCTAGGTGCCAGATCCCGACGCCTAGGCACGACAGTTACCTTCTAGAAGATACATTGTATTTGGACGAATTTTGAAGAGGTACCTGAAGCAATCCCTTGTCAAATTCAAAGCTCTACAAATAGGAGCCCACTCTACAGAGAAAATCTCCCCTTTCACCCCTTTTAGCATCCTTTAGTCCCCAAGCACTATATAGTCATCCAATCATTTTAGGGAGCCACCTTCTTTATTATTTAGTGAGTTTATTTTTAGTTTATTTTGAGTGTTAAGTGTGAGATTATTAGTGTTGTTGCTGTTGAAGTCTTTCATCATTGCATTAAAGTCAGTAGGAGTCAGCGGATCACTTGAAGGAACATTCAAGATAAGTATTTGTAACTTGGTTCAAAGTTTTATAAATATGTTTTGTTGTGTGAATTCAATGTGTTCTGAGTAGTTAATTTTTATTCTCCTTTTAACTATGAAAAGATAATAAGATAATCAAACTTTGTTGGAGAATTTAACTTGAAATATTTATAAAAATTATGATGATATTAATACCTGATCTTATTTTACTTTTTAAACTAGCCATTTAAATTGTTAAAACCTGTTGAAGAATTTTAAGAACTATCCAGAGCTGAGTTCTTAACTAGCAGATATCAAATGAATCCTTGGGCAGTCGAAGGATTTATGCGGGATATTCAAGGTGAAGTGTAAATATATTGGAAGATATGATTTATTGGGTGCAGAATTAATTAGTTTTTAGAGTGAAAAACTAAATTCTAATAATTTCATTTATAGAAATGGAACGGGTCACTGGTAGGGCCGACCATAGCCAACCTTGGACATCTAGTAGTGTGAGCCTAGATTAACCCATTCTAATAATAAAACATCCTGAACCGATCTATAGATTAGTCAATGTTCTTTATGCCTGGACCAAAGGGTAAAGAATATGAATGCTTCTATTTGGCACAATACCATAATCTAAATTCTCCACAAATGATAATTATTCTAAAAATCTTGGATTAGTTGAAAAGGAGAAAGTTGTTTTATTTATACTTGCATTAATATTTATTTTAGTTTTGCTTACTTACATTTAGTATAAATTTCATTAAATCTGAAATCTAAACTTCAAAAAGAAATAAAAATAATAATTACTTTTAATTTGAAAAATCTAAAAATATTACTTAATATTCTAAAAATCTTCCCTGTGGGATCGATAACCAGGACTCCACTAGAGCCTTATATTACTTGATACGATATGTATACTTGCGTTTGAAATTGTGACTTTGACAAATAATAAAAATCTAAATATAAATTCATAAATTCTTTCATAAGTAAAATCACATCAAGTTTTTGGCGTCGCTGTCAGTGATTAAATCTTCTAGCAGTGGTATCAAATTCTTGCATTTGAAAGTATATATAAAGCCCCGTTAGGCTGAGTCACGCATCAAGTTTTTGCCGCCGTTGCCAGTGATTAAATCTTCTAGCAGTGGTATCAAATTTTTGCATTTGAAATTATATATAAAGCCCCGTTAGGCTGAGTCACACATCAGCCGTCTCTCTTGTCACTTCACTGAGATGGTTTGTAGGAGCAAACATGATGATATGAAATAATGCCACGCCTTTGATGTGGCATCCAACTTTAATGTGGGAAAATTAACTCTTCTTTCAATAACAAACTTTTCTGAATCAAAACTAGACTTTCCTTTGCTCCTCTTAATTTTGAGTGCCATTTTCTAAAAATTATATAAAAATCACAATAAATTCTAAAATAATGCAAAATCACTAAAATCAACTTCAAAAAGCTTAAACTACAAATACAAGTATTATCCATTTATTTTCCTTAAAGTTTCAAAATGAATAGTAAGTTTCACATTTTTCCATAATGCACTCAAAAATATATGGTGAAAATAAAAAATTTCTACTTAGGAGTAAAGCTCTTACCTTAAGAAGATGATTTCCAACAAATTTTGCTTGAATCCACCCACAAATCTTCCACTTAGAGAAGCCCTAAGTCTCTAAATTACAAATTTTAGGGGAACAAGATGACGACAAGGTATAAAATGGAAATTTTGATATTAATAAACTTGGTTGAACCAGTTTTCGTGAAACCAATACTTAAGTGTGGTTGTCCAGGGCTTAGGCATTGGTGCAAAAATTTTGATATTTTTGTTAAATACACTTTCAAGCCCAATTAATCACCCTAATTGGTCTTAATAACTTTTAATAACTATTTTCTTCCCTCTCTACTCTTCTACTTTTCCAAATTCACACAATAACATTACTCGATTCAACAAAAGTTTTCACACGAACAAAAACTTTACTTAAAATAAACACAATTACACATACACGTTCTCCAGTCCAAGTTCCATGGATGAGATAATATCTAAACAAACAATTCAACACTAAACATACTTAACAACAAAAACACATAAAACACATAAGACAAACAAACACAAACACAAACAACTAATTGGACTCTAGAACATAATTATATTCTTTATTAGGTGGAACATAATCCATCCTTTCACTTGTTTCTCCTGGGGCATTTGGAATATAAAGTTGGGAAAATGGACGATGATGAAAACCTTTAATTGAATCCTATTTAATCCACATGTTCTTTAAATATATTATCTTATTTGTTTGCTCTATATGACTAGTATGACTAAACTGCATCATGAGTTGCCATTCGATATGCTCTAGATGTGCATGAGTCTCATTCACCTTTGCTTCAATTGAAGCCACATTAGCCTCAATCTTTGCAATCTGATCTGTTATTCCTTTGATACTAACGGCTAGGAACCTGTTGTATAACTCTTAAGCACTCTGACTTACAAACTTCTTCTTTTTAGCTTCTTATTTCTTGTTTACTTAGATCTTAAGATGAAAATTTGAAATAGGGTGAATATACCTTCATTTTCATGCTATTTATAGACTTTGGATGAGCCTAGACCCACTTATTACGTTCATAACCTACTAAATCACATCCATAATAACTTCCCCACCTTCAATTCTTCTAGATAATCATTACACACGTTTTTCTTAACTCTTGAGCTTAAGCGCCGATTCTGTTCTTAATCACCAATGCTCATTTTAGCATAGGTCTGTTAGAAGTCCAAAATGTGTAATCAGACTCATCCAAATCATCAATTAAGGTCATCATATCATAATATAATCAAAGTACTACCATTTTTTTTACTCAACCTGAACAATAAAACATTCAAAAAAATATTCAAAGCAAATCACATTGATAACTATGAGTTACCTCCCACAAAGTGCTTGGTTTTACGTCATCAGCCCAACATAACCAGTGCTTATTCTGGGTGGCCCGACATCTTAAGATTATCAAGTTTAAATTGATCCACTGAAAAATAGGGTTTCAGTCTGTGACCATTCACTTTGAATATTTTCACAGTTTTATGCTCTTTGATATCCATAGCTCCATAAGGATAAATTTTTATTTTGATAAATGGGCCCATCCAACTGGACTTAAGTATTCATGCAAATAATTTTAACGTTGCATTATATAGTAAAACTTGTTGTCCTGGCTCAAAACTTTTAGTAAGTGATCAAGGCGCATTTTCATCTTTTCTTTATAAATCTTAGCACTTTCATAAAATTCATTCTATATCTCGTGAAACTCATTTAACTGCAATAGTCTTTTCTTATCAGCATCCTTTAAGTAATAATTAAATTCCTTGATAGACCAATATGCTTTATACTCAAGTTCCACTGTTAAGTGACAAACTTTCTAAAATATTAGCCTATATGGGGACATTCCTATAGGAGTTATATATGTTGTCCTATAAGTCCACAAAGAAAAATCCAGTTTGATTGACTAATCCTTTTTGTTTGGATTCACAGATTTTTCTAAAATTCTTTTAATTTTACAATTGGATAATTTAACCAAACCACTTGTCTGAGGATGATAAACAATAGCAATTCTATGATTAATATGATTATTCTTTACTAGATTCTCCATAATTGCATTTCTGAAATGACGTCCCCCATCAGTTATGATCACTCCTGACATCCAAAATCTACAAAATATATTCTTTCTTAAAAATTTTTTTAACACTTTGAGCATCACATCAAGGTAAAGCCACAACTTCTATCCATTTTGTTACATAGTCTACTAACAATATATATAATTTTCTATACGATGGTATAAATGGTCCCATGAAATCTAATCTCCAAACATTAAATATCTCGACTTCCAACATATAATGGAGAAGCATCTCATTTCTTCTAGAAATATTTCCTATACACTGACATCGATCACAATTTTAATATAAGCATTAACATATCTAAAAAATATAGGCCACTAAAATTGAGATTGTAAAATTTTGTATGCAGTCTTATCAACACTAAAATGTCCCCCAAGATCAGAATCATAACATTTTTGGATAATTTCATAAGTTTCTTCTAAAGGCACACATCTTTGAATAGTCAAATCTTTTCCTTATTGATATAAAAATGGGTATTCCCAAAAATATGTCCCAGGTTCAAAGAAATATTTGCTCTTCTATTGGTATGTCATACCGTATGGTATAATCTCGTCAACAATAAAGTTCACAATATCGACATACCATGGAACACACAATGTTCATTAATTTCTTTTTCAACACAGAGAGATTTTTCTGATTCAAGCTTGGATAAATGATTAATAATTTGATTATCAGCACCCTTCCTATCTACTATTTGAAATTTATATTCTTGTAAAAGAGGAATCCATCTTATCAGCCTTGGTTTCGCATCCTTATTTTTTATTCAATATTTAATAGCAGAATGATCAGTATGCACTACACATTTTGTTCGAATCAAATATGATCTGAACTTATCAAGAGCAAATATTTTTGCTAACATTTATTTCTTAGTTGTGGTATGATTAATTTGAGCTTCATTAAGAGTTCTACTAACATGGTAAATTACTTTGAAAATTTTATCATGTTTTTCTCCCAAAACAGCTCCAATAGCATAATCACTTACATCACAAATTAATTCAAAAGGTTTTTTGAAATCTGGTGAAACAATAATTGGGCAATGATTAATTTTTATTTTAATAACTCAAAAGCTTTCATTATATTGAAAATGAAAATTTTTTTAAACAATTGGCATATAGGATTAGCAATTTTTTAAAACTCTATAATATAACTCCTGTAAAATCTGGCATGTCCTAAAAAACTCCTAATATCCCTCACATTTGTTGGGCAAGGTAAATTAGCGAATACTTGAATCTTTGCAGGCGCTACTTTCATACCTTTTTCTGATATATGATGTCCCAAAACAATTCATTCTACTACCATAAATTAGTATTTTTCCCAATTAAGGACTAAATTTGTTTCTTAATAGTGCTTAGGAAATTTTTAAAAATGTTCTAAACATGATTCAAATGAAGTTCCAAACATTGAAAAATCATCCATAAAAACTTCAATTCCTTTTTTAATTAAATCACAAAAATAGCCATCATGCACATTTCAAATGTAGCAGGGGTATTACATAAATCGAAGGGCATTCTTCTAAAAGAAAATGTACCATAAGGACTGGTAAACATTGTTTTCTCTTGATCCTCATGAGAAAATTGTACTGGGTAATAACCTATATATCCATCCAGAAAATAAAAATGTTTATACCTAGCTAGTTTATCCAACATTTGATCTGGTAGTGGAAAATGATCTTTCCTAGTGGCAAGATTTACATTTCAATAATCAATACATATTCGCCATCCTGTGACTTGTCTTGTTGGTATTAACTAATTATGTTCAAAAATAGTCATGTCACACCTTCTTCCTTAGGAACACAGTGAACTGGACTAACCCATGCACTACGTGAAATAGGGTAGATAATTTCAGCGTCCATTTTAAAATTTCTTTCTTGATAATTTCATTCATAATAGGATTTAATCTCCTTTGAGTATCTGCCCTAGATTTTTAGTTTTCTTCCATATGAATTTTGTGCAAATAAATTGAAGGTCTGATTCTTAATATTTGCAGTTTTCCATCCAAAGGCTTCTTATATTTTTTCAAAGTTTCAAGCACATTCTCTTCTTCTTCTATAGTCAAATTTAAGGAAATTATAATCTCTAAAGTTGAGTAATCACCTAAAAAGACATATTTTAAATGTGTAGGAAGTAACCTCAGGAGGTTCTTCAATTGATGGACTAAAAGTTTCACAGTTTTTCGTCATGTCTAAAATTTCAAAACTTTTTCGAACAAAATTTAAGTCTTCCTTATGAAAATCATCAAATTTTTTTAATTCCTCTTCTTGCTTGTGTTCGAATTCTTCAATTTCAGATTTCTCTTCATAATTTGCTTTGAAATGGCATTCACTCAGAGATCTTAGTACATCCATCCAATAATATTCATCATCTTTACCTTTTGCAAGATACTTCATTGATTTTGATATATTAAAAATAACTGTTTGATCATTGACGTGCATATTAATTCCTTTTTTTACACATCTATCATTGCTCTACTTGTGGCTAAGAAATGTCTCCACAAAATGATATGTATCTTTTATCTTCCTCCATTTCTAACATAATTAAATCAATAGGAAAGGTAAATTAATCCACTTTCACTAAAATAATTTCTATAAATCCCTTAGGATATGTTATTAAACGATCTGCTAACTGCAAAGTTACAATAGTAGAGAATTTTTGTCCTAATCCAAGTCTTTTAAATATAGATAATGCTATAAGGTTAATGCTTGCACCTAAATCACATAAAAATTTCCCATAAAATCTGTCTCTGATTGCACATGAAATTGTGAGCTATAAGGATCTTTAAGCTTTTAAGGAAACTTTTTCTGAATTATAGCACTGCACTCCTCACTAAGTGCAACAGTCTCATTATCTTCAAAATTCATTTTTTCTATTAAGAATATACCTCATAAACTTCACATAACTTAACATTTATTCTAAGGCTTAAACAAATAGAATTTTAATTATAAGCTTCTTAAAAATTTTCAAGAATTTTAAAAATTGTTTATCCAACTATTGTTGATGAAGTCTCTAAGGAAACGGAGGTGGTGGCTTTTCCAAGTCAATTTTTGGTGGAGAAATATGTCTCTCTAAACCTTTTGGAGCATCCACTTTAGGTTCTTCAATATATTCTTTCTCTACTTTAATCTCTTTTTTTAACTCTATCTTCCAACTCTCTTCCACTTCTCAATTGAACAACTTTCACTTGTTTTTTATTCTTGTCTTTTGGATTTTTCTAAGTATTACTCGGAAGTGTTCCTTGAAATCAATTACTTTATGAATTAGTTATTTGTTCCAATCGATTCTTAATATTTCTAATTGGAGCTCCTTGACTTTGCAACTGATTTCTCATTTGTAACACCACTTCTTTTATAGACAACTCCTCCTTAAATAACAATTTATTATTAAAACCTGAAGGATAAGTAGGTCTATAATTTTTATTACCTTGGTTCTTCCAACTTCCTAATGGGTTTACTTGGTTGTTCCCCCATTACTATTCACTACTGCCTAAATTATTGTTATTCCAGTTAAGGTTATGATGGTTCTTCTAAACTGGGTTATAATAATTTGAATATGGGTTATTATGCTTATTACTTATGGCATTAAAGGTTTCTATTGTTGTTTGAGAATCTACCATTTGTACTAATAAATTTTCTTAAATCATTGAAATTGGCTGAGAAAAATTCATTACAAATTATTCCATCTTCCGTGAAATTGTAGCAACTTGATTTGCTAACATTCCAAAAGCGATAGATTCATGAATATTAGTTATCTTCATAGAAATTATCCATTCAGAAGGCCACTAAAAATTGTTAGTAGCCATTTCTTCAATTAAAGAATAAGTTTCAATAAATGATTTCGACATCGATGAACCACCAGGAGCGGCATGGATAATACATCTAAGGGATTCAACTAATCCATTGTCAAAATTTAAATTATTAACCAATCTGGTATTGAATGGTGTGGACACTTTCTCATGAGATCTTTAAATCGTTTTCAAGTTTCATAAATAGATTCCCTTTCAAACTGACAAAAAGATGTAATATCATTTCTAAGCATTGCAGTTTTTGATGGTGGAAAATATTTAGCAAGAAACTTCTGCGTTAAATCACCCTAAGTTCATTTAGATCCAGGTGCTAACAAATTTAACCACATCTTGGCTTTATCCCACAATGAGATTGGAAAAAGTCTAAGTCTAATAGCATCATCTGAAACACCACCATATTTAAATGAGGCACACAATTCTAGAAAATTTGCAAGATATAAATTTGGATCTCCAATTAGCTCTCCCCCAAATTGATTATTAGATACCATTCGGATAATCATAAATTTAAGTTAAAATGAATTAGACACTACAACAGGATTTTAAATACTACCATGAGGTTCATCTACTATAGGATTTGCATATTCCTTAAAGAATGTGATATAATTAAATAAATCATTTTGATTATTTTGGTTTGCCATTTCTTGAATTATTTTCATCTTTCTCTAGATTTTTAATTTTTTAATTTTTCTAATAGTTCTTTCTAATTCAGAATCTTAGGCACTAGTCCTTAAGAACCTGACTACACATACACTATCACAAAAAAAAAAAAACACAAAGAAGAACTTATATAAAGACAACGCAATGATTTCCTATAATAAATCTAAAAACTTTAAATAAGACTTCAAATATTAAAAGTTTTTTATTCTTAAAATATCTTTTAAACTTTTTTTTTTCTTTTTAACTCCACGACAATTGTGCCAAAATCTTGATTCATGATACTTATGCTCACGTTAATATTATGATATATTTAGTTATATCACTTTCTTTACAATGACTACAAAAACTTGATCCTTGATATTTTTTCCTACGTTAATATTACAATTTATTTAATTATATCACATTCTTCAAGGCAGTGTTAAAAACTTGACTCCGATGCAAATAGTATTGAACAATTATATTTTAAAATTGAGATTCTACACAAGTATATGTATCTTAATCAAGTAATATAGGACTTTCTGACTAAGCCTCGAATATCAAACCCCTAGGGAGTCTTTAAAATATTCACCAAAAGAAATCAGATAAAAACTTTACTTTTGAAAAAAGATCTTACTCAAACTATAGATAATATTCTAGGAATGAAAGTTCATATCTTTTTGGTAATTTTTTATAATTGAAAATAAAGTAAACATTAACTAAATTTAATAAGATTTTGGAAAGATGTAATCAAATGCAAATAAAATATCTTTTTTCTTATCATGAATCAGTAAAGCAATGAAATTATGTTGTGGAAGTATAAAAAATGTGTTGTGCCAATGAGGAGCAATAGTATTCTTGACCCTTACTATGGATTCTATAAAGAATATAGGTTAATCTAAAGATTTAGTAATCTTGAATACAGCCTAGGTATGTAAGATACTAGCTCTCACTCTAGAGTTCTCTCTTCTCCCTACACCTCGGGGCTAAAATCATGAATCAAGATGTAAAACATTAAATTCTATAAAGAATATAGGTTAATCTAAAGATTTAGTAATCTTGAATACAGCCTAGGTATGTAAGATACTAGCTCTCACTCTAGAGTTCTCTCTTCTCCCTACACCTCGGGGCTAAAATCATGAATCAAGATGTAAAACATTAAATCGAATTGCAGGCTTTAGCCTATCACTCTAAAGTCTTCAAATTCTACACCCATCAAAGTATATCTCCCTATTTATTTGCACTCAAACATATGGATTACATTCTCATCTTTAAAATCTCATGTGATTCTCTCCAATTGTTGACTGAGAAATACCATCACAGATCTTACATGTTCTCACAACAAATATTAACAACTTAATTGGCCAAATTAAGAAGTAAAAGAAGTACAAGGATTATATCATCATAACTTATTCCAACATTGAAGATATATACTTCCAAAACTTCCATTCACCACTCAATTACCTTTCATTTTAAGGAAAAAGATAAAGAAAACTACTCAGAATTTTTGGAAAAAACACAACAACAACTTGGTTTAAAAGTAGAAATCATGGTAAAAATACCAAAAGTATTGATTAAAACCAAATGCCGATACAAAGATAACAACTTATCTGAAGTTCCTCTCCACCAAACTCTTGAAGTTGTTTGAATCCTTTGCTTTCTCTTACAAACTTCCTTAGGTTTGGTCACCCAAACCTAAATAATTAAAATATCACTTCTAATCCTAATTAGATCTATACTAAAGTGACTAAGTAAATGGTGGCATGAATGGCATGAAGAGCTCTCCAGCAATTCCCCCCCCCTTCTCACACACACACACTCTGATCTTTAAGTCATCTTGGATATATTTTTCTAATGAATGCTTTAGTGTCCCTTCAAAAAGTGTTTTCGTTCATTGAATCCTTCAAGGGATGCCTCTTTTCAAGAGCCATTTGAATGGAAATTTGTGCCAATTATCATTTATTCATGTTTGTACCAAAGGTTGCCTCAAACACCCCTTTAAAGTTTGCTAAAAAATCTTGAAACTTCCAAAAATAACTCCCTGGCACTTAGGAGAGTGGTCTAGGCACTTAGCCGCGGGGCTCTGGTGCTTAAGCGTGAAGTCTAGGTGCTTAAGCGCCACAGTTCATTTTTTTCACCTTTCTTCTTTTTTTATCCATATTTGATCATTCTTCACTCCTTTCATTAAATTCATCCATTTAATTGTACCTGCAAGAAAAACACACAAATACCTTCCATTAAAGTGCAATATCATCAAAAATAGGTACAAAATGTGTATATAATACTATATATTTTAGGTGTATTAATTACTGGGTATTATTATACTTTAGTTTTGACCTAAATTATCAAAAATATTTTTAAGGAGTTTCACTATCACTTTTATGGAATATAATTTATAAGAATCTCTAATTAAAACCCACTACCATGAATTATAAGGTTTTTACATAATAAAAGGGGTTACTTGAGAAAAAGTAACATTTAAGTTTAGGGGGATTGACATGCATAAGAATTAACCACCTTTTTATATGCATTTAATGCCTATTTTATATAATATTAAACTTTAATGGAAAGTATTTTGCATGTCTTTAAGTTTCAGGTACAAGAAATGGAATGTAGAGGAAACATAGCAAACTGAGGCAAAATAGAGGAAAAATTGGCACCACAAGATTTGGCACTATAATGTCAGCTTTTGGTACCATAGTGCCAGTTCTCGACCTGAATAGGTGCCATAGCGCCCCAGTTTGCTGCTATAGCCCTAGAAAAGATTTCCACTTTGGTTCAATGAATTTGGACAAATTTTGAATGGGTTCTTGAAGTGACTCTTGGTTATTTTCAAAATTCTATAATATTAGGCCATTAGCTGGTTGATAAAGAGTGGAAAAAAGAGCGTTCTAAAGGGTATGTGAGTTAGTAGGGTTTAGTTTGTGTTAGAGGAGAGTCCTCAATTGTGAAAGAAGAGTTTGGAGATATCTTGCAAGGAACTTTAGAAATTGCTTTAGTAGTAATCTAAGATAAGTACTTGTGCTTGTATTTAAGTTTTTGCTGTTATGACTTGGCTTTTAATGTAAATCATGTGTTGTGTATTATCCTCATGAGTTCTGAGTAGTTTTCTTTTCTTTCTCCTTGCAAAAAGAAGTAATCATGTTAAGGGTTTAATTTACTTAACACTTCTTTTATTCCATAAGATGTGATGGTATTTTCACTGGTTCTTCATTTACTTTACAAAGTGGCCATTTGTGATGTTAAACTTTGTTGTGAAACATAATGACTCAGGAGGGCTATGATTTCACCCAACTAGTGAGTACCACACTAACCATACAAAAGGGGAACCTCATTCTAAGGAGAATGCAAATAGATATGGAGATAAGTTTTGATGGGCGTAGAATTGGAGTTTCTATGTGATACGCTAGATCCTTTACTAATTTGGTTTATAGTAGGAACTAAGGGTCCCCGGTAGGTCTTATAAAGAGGGCCCAATGGTTAATCTAGAAGTGGTAGGCTAGAATCTACCCAGTACTACCACACAAGCTGGAAATTACTTTAGATTAGTCAGTGTTCTTAATGCACTTGGAAGAGAGTAAAGAAGCAAGTATGCTTCTATTTGTCATAACACAACATTTAAACCATTAAACCTGTTGATTCCAACACTGATTATGAAGTAGTTGCAAGGGGAAAGAATCTTTACATAAATAAAAAATTTCTACATTTAATTAGTATATAATTTTTGCATTATATTGTGCTTAGAATTAATTCTTGCATATATTCAGTTTTACACTTTTCAAAATTCTTTCACGTTCTTCTCCTAAATGTTTTGTTTGCAGTTTTAATAAAAATATTTCTAAGTCATTTTAGTAACATCTTTTCACGTGAGATCGATACTGTGGTTTTTAAAGAAAACTCTATATTACTTAAAAAATTATGTATACTTGCATAGTACCCATAGTGTGAGAGCTTATCTTTTATTTTCAAAAATATTTTATTTGTTCCCACTAGCCGCAAAACATAATTCAGGCCAAGTTTTTGGCAATCTTTAGAAACACAAAAATCTATGCACTTACAAGTCAGGTCAGTCACCCACATAATTCCTAAGTGGAACATCAAGTGAATATCAGTTACCCTGCACAAGGGTGTTGACCTCACTTTTGTGAAAGGTCTTAAAGACAGTTAATAAACCCTAATAACCAGGGTAAAAATTTAATGAGTCCTTTTTAATCCAAATTTTAATGAAAATTCTTAAATGATCTAATCAGCAATGACAAACCCTGATATGATCAACCCTATTGACCCAACAGGTCAACTTTTGACCCAAAAATTCAACTTTGGTCAAACTAGTCAATTTCTGACCCAATGACCAACCCCATTGACCCAACAGGTCAACCTATGACTCAAAAAGTGAACCTAGGTCAAAATGATCAATCTTGAACCAATGACCAACTCTACTGATCCGACAAGTCAACTTTTGACCAAAAAAGTCAACTTTGATCAAAATGGTCAATTATGACCCAATGACCAACCCTGCTGACCCAATAGGTCAACCCTTTGACCTAAAGGACAACTTAGGTCAAAATAGTCAATTCCTGACCCAATGACCAATTATTGGCTAAATGAGCCAACTTTTGACATAGAAAACACCATTGGACAAATTAATCAATTTTTTACTCAAAGATCAACCATTGACTACCAAGTCAATAAAAATACTAAAATAGTTAAATATGATCTATTTAACCACCTAAAGACATTACATGACCATTAAGACAACTGTGGTAAAAAATTTGACCTAGATAGATTAAAATTAGTCAAAAATGGCTAATCTATACCTCTTTGATCACAAAATTGACTTCAGTAATAGACATTGACATAATCAATTTGATATTGATCAAAGTTACAAAAATTAATCTAGAAATCACCACATTGACCTTTTGGGTTCACCAAAACCCTAAATTTGGTCAACATGACCAATTTAGACCGCAAAATGACAAAACCACTAATTTTATGACCAAATCAACCATGACAAGGTTGAGAAAGTTACATTGAATATCTTTAAACTAGAAATCAACTTGGGTTAACTTAGGTCAATTTGGGTCAACCAAAATTAAATTTGGTCAAAATATTCAATTTTAAACCAAATAAGCAAAATTAATTAAAATGATTCATTCCCAAAAATCATTTTAGTTAATTTATGGGTTAATATTTTAATTTCATATATTTGTAATTAATTATATAATCAATTAGAAATGGAATTATACAAAAATAATCCTAAATTGAGTTTGAATTTATGACATCAAATAAGATGTCATAAACCCCTTTCTTGATTTTTAAACTTAAATTTAAATTATGGGGAGTCACTAATGGGTTACCTAAGACCCATTGAATCCATCATGACATGGTCAACACATTACCTAATCCACAACTCATCACCTTTAACCAAGGTTAAGAGTTGTCATGATATTATCAAGATGGTTAGGCATATGTGTCATCCCCTCTCAAGATGAGGTGTAACTTGGCTTCTTAGGTGGCAAGCACCTCTTACCCAACCCAATGGAGAAAGTCCAAGACATGTGGTTAAATTTCCACTAAGGTTAAAACCATCATGAGCCAAAAAAAAATAATGGGGTAAGGAAAATATGTGTCATCTTCCTTTCATCTTGCTTGATGATTCATCTCCTCTCATAAGGTGAGGTGGCTAACCAACATCAGTGACACCACAAAAATGCTATAGACTCACCAATGGGGGTGCAACATCATTTAAACCATCCCCATTACCATAGTTAAATACCATCATGACAAACCATAGGAAATGAGAATTATGAAGCTTATGTGTCCTCCCCTTTTAAACCCAATGAATGACACATGAAGCTTATATGAGGTAAACTAATTCAGGTCATATAAAGAAGCCTTATCCACCTCATAGGTGACCAAATAGAAGCAAGCCAAACTTTAAACTGAATTCTTCACCATAGTTAAACCTATGATAGCTAAGCTTGGAAATTGGCAATCCATCATCGCCACATCCAAAAACCTCCCTCTAGACATTAATGAGAGAGTTAGAAACTCCCCCAATAGAATTCTGATCAACTCAAACTTATCCATAGCCATTGCCATGGCTATAAATGGAGTAAAGCCGAGCACATGGAGAAAAAGGACCAAAATAGGAGACCCCCAACAACTGCCCAAATTCTCAGACCTTTAACACCAAAAATGTTCCTTAGAGCCTAAGTAGTTGATCCCCAATAAAAACAAGCTTTGAAACCCACCAAATCCTCTCAATTTAGCCAACCTGGGAGCACCCAAATAAGCTAAAATCAGAACAGTTTCGGAGTTAGAAACCAACTTCCATAAAACTTCAAATTACTCATTTTAAATCCATTTAATGGCATTTGCATTTTCCCCTTTAATGGCATTTGGGTTTCACACTTTGTAAAAGAAATCATTTCAAAATGCCTACATATCCATATGGATATGTTCCTCTGCTCAAGACGATCGTGTAGGAACAAACTTCACTTGATTTCATCAAGAATCGAGCGAGATAATGCTCCTAGACCATGGACGGTCTACGTGATCAAGAGGGATGAAGACAATGAACCTCAGCAATCCGTTCCTGTGTTCTAGCAATGGGCGATTGAGATTAAGTCCAGTTGTCTCCATTGTTCAAGTTCCCGTAGCGGGATCAGCCGCGTTTCGACTGATCCGAGGATACTCGGCCCCCCAGGATTTTTTTGAATGGATAAAGGTTTATTTAAATCAGATTAAACTTAATCCAATAAAAAATACATACCTTTGTATATAAAAATCACAAAAATATAATAAAAATACCTTAATGAGAAGAACAATGTGGACTTAAAATTTTTAATTTTTGAATTATAATTTATTTTTAATTCATTAACTACTCTCTGGAGTAATTTAATTATTAAAAATTAATTATAATTTCAAAAATTATAAAATTCTCACAAAATTATCCTCTTATCATAAGATATGTTCCATGATTTTTCTAACGACAGAAAAATTTTCTAGAATGATTTTTAATAATTTGTAAGCCACTTTATAATTATTTCTAAATATAAGTATAAAAATTAGAAATTAAGAAAGATAAAATTGGAAAATGACTTAAATTTTAGGGTAACAGACAATAACCCTAAGACAATGATTCTTAAGTCATTAAACCATTTTAAAGGATATTTCAAAATTTAGGATTTAAAATCCATTATTAACTAATAAATTTAAATCCTAAAAATTAGCATTTCATTACTTTGCCTACTTTTCATAATAGACTAAGTTTAAAATGAACCTAACTCACAATAAACTCATGACAAAATCTAGTTAAGTCTAAGATAACAAATTAGACTGAAGTAATTTTTAATCAAATCCCTAATCAAGCTTAAAGACAAATTAAGCTTAATTAAATCAAACCTAAAAAGAAATGAATAAATCTTAAATAATACCAATTTAATTAAGTTTGAAGAAATATTAAACTTAGTTAACCTATTAAACCTTAATTACATTAGATTTAGTATAAAAAAACCCTAATTAAGTTTAACCCACATTAAACATAACTAATCAACTTAAACCTTACTTAAATAAGGTTTAAGTAACCTTTAAACCTTAATTAGGTTTAACCCACATTAAACCTAATTTGTTACTAAAACCTTACTTACATTAGCTTTAAGTAATCTTTAAACATTAATTATGTTTAACCCACATTAAACCTAATTAGTTAATTAAACCTTACTCACATTAGGTTTAAGTAACCTTTAAACCCTAATTAGGTTTAATCCATACTAAAACAAATTAATCAACTTAAACCTTGCTTGAATTAGGTTTAACTAACCTTTAAACTCTAATTAGGTTTAACCCATATTAAACCTAATTATTTAATTTAAATCTTACTTAGATAAGGTGTAAGTAACCTCTAAACCAATTAGACTTAATCCTAATTAAGTCTAATTAATCAATTAAAACTTACCAAAATTAGCTTTAATTAACCTTAAACCAATTAGACATAACCCTAATTAAGTCTAATTAATCAATTAAACATTATCTAAATTAAGTTTAATTAACCATAAACCAATTAGACTTAACCGTAATTAAGTCTAATTAATCAATTAAACCTTACATAAATTAGGTTTAATTAACCTTAAACCAATTAGACTTAACCCTAATTAAGTCTAATTAATCAATTAAACCTTACCTAAATTAGGTTTAATTAACCTTAAACCAACTAGACTTAACCCTAGTTAAGTCTAATTAATAAATTAAACCTTACCTTAATTAAGTTTAATTAACCTTAAACCAATTAGACTTAACCCTAATTAAGTCTAATTAATCAATTAAACCTTACCTAAATTAGGTTTAATTAACCTTAAACGAGTTAGACTTAACCCTAATTAACTGTAATTAATCAATTAAACTTTACCTAAATTAGGTTTAATTAACCTTAAACCAATTAGACTTATCCTTAATTAAGTCTAATTAATCAATTAGACCTTACCTAAATTAGGTTTAATTAACTTTAAACTAATTAGACTTACTCTAATTAAGTCTAATTAATCAATTAAACCTTGCCCAAGTTAGGTATAATTAGTCTATAACTTATTTGACTAAAACATAATTAAGTCTATCACACTAGACTTAATTAAACTATTAAACCTTAACCAAATAAGGTTTAATCAATCTTAAACCATAATTAAGTCTATCACATTAAACTTAATTAAATCATTAAATCTTAACCAACTAATATTTAATAAATCCTAAACCTTTTTTAAGTCTAATTCATTAGACTTAAGAAAATTGTTAAAACTTATTTAAATAAAGTTTAATCAAACTTATATTCTAATTAAGTCTAACTTATTAGACTTAAATAACTTCAAATTTCAGCTAAGTCTAATTTAATTAAACTTAATTAAACCTTATGTTTTACCTAAATAAGACTTGAATGGTCTTTAAATCCTAATTAAGTCTAATCTAATTAGACTTAACTAACCTTTAAGTATTATTTAAATAAAACTTAAACCTTAATAAAGTTTATTTTAACTAGACTTAACTCAACCCATATCAAACCTAACTCAATATATTTAAGTTAGGTTTAAACCAAATTAAACCCAAGTTAAATCAAACGTAAGTTCAACCCATATTGAACTTAAGTCAACATTAAGTTTAGGTTCAACCTAACTTGAACCAAACTTAAATAAAACCTAAATCAAACTTAAGTTCCACCCATATTGAACTTAAGTCAACCTTAAGTTTAGGTTCAACCCAACTCAAACCTAACTTAAATCAAACCTAAATCAAACTAAAGTTCAACCCATATTGAACTTAAGCCAACATTAAGTTTAGGTTCAACCCAACTCGAACCTAACTTAAATGAATCCTAAAACAAACTTAAGTTCAACCCATATTGAACTTACGTCAACCTTAAATTTAGGTTTAACCTAACTTGAACTTAACTTAAACTAAAATATAACATAAGTTCAACCCATATTAAACTTAAGTCAACCTTAAGTTTAGGTTCAATCTAACTTGAACCTAACTTAAATAAAACCTAAATCAAACTTATGTTTCAACCTATATTGAACTTAAGTCAACTTTAAGTTCAGTTTCAACCTAACTTGAACCTAACTTAAAATCAATTAATCTTGAGTTCAATCAATCTTAAGTTCAGATTCAACCTAACTGGAATCTAACTTGTTTGACCTAAATCAAGTTCGACCCAAATCGAACTTACTTAAGCATTAATTCAATCTAAATTGAACTTATTCTAACAAAAACATTAAGTTTGATCAAAATCAAACTCAACTAAACATTAGGTTCGACCTAAATAAAACTTAATTCAACATTAAGTTCAATCAAAATTGAACTTGATTTAACAAAAATATTAAGTTTGTTCAAAATCAAACTTAACTCGATATTAAATCCGACCGAAATCAAACTTAATTCAACATTAAGTTCAATCTAAATTAAACTTATCAAAACATCAAGCTTGATTTAAACTAAACCCAACTCAACATTAAGCTTAATGCAAATCAAGCTTAAGATTCAATATAAATTGACTTATTTCGAGAAAAATAAGTTTGACAAATCTAGCTTAATGTTAAGATCAACCAAAATCAAAATTTGACTTAAATCGAACCTAAACCAACTTTTTTTGAACTTAAGCTAAAACAGACGTGAACTTAAATTAATTTAACTTTAAAATTTATATTGAATCTATATCAAAATAATTCTAGCTTAAGTTCAGACAAACATGGACTTAAGTTAACTCAACTTTAGATTCAATTTACATTGAATCTAAATCAACATTATTAACATCAGTTCAAATCGTGAATCCATAATTTAAAATACTACTAAACACAACGAATCCATAATACCTTCAATTGAAAAAGGCCACTGAACTTGAGTTAAAAGTATTACCTAGTAATTTAAATTATGATTTCTTAGGAAATTCATCAACTTCACCTGTAATAAAATCTCCTAAATTAACTAAAGATCAGAAGAAAAAATTATTAGAGATTTTAAGAATTTATAAAAAAGCATTTTTGGACAATAACATATATAAAAGAAATAAACCCTTTGAACTGTATGCATCGAATTTTAATGCAAGATGATTATAAACCAAGAGTTGAACCTCAAACAAGATTAAATCCCATAATGAAGTAAGTATTAAAGAAATAAATATTAAAATGGTTAGATGCTATAATTATTTATCCTATATCTGATAGTTCTTGGGTTAGTCATTTTCACCGTGTTCTGAAGAAAGCAGGAGTGACTGTAGTTGTTAATGAAAAGAATGAATTAATTCAAACAAGACAAGTCACTGGATGACAAATTTGTTTTGATTTTCAAAAATTAAATGCTGTTACTAGGAAGGATCATTTTCCTGTTGCCTTTCTTGGATCAAATGTTGGATATCTGGTTACCACCAAATACAGATAACTCTAGAGGATCAAGAAAAGAATACATTTACAAGTCCCTATTAAACTTTTCCTTTTAGAAGAATGCCTTTTAGGTTATGTAATACACCTACAACTTTTCAAAGGTGTATGATGTCTATTTTTTGTGACTTAATTAAGAAAGGAATTGAAATTTTTATGGATGATTTCTCCATGTTTAGAACCTTTTTTTATTCTTTTTTACCTCATTTAGTTAAGTTGTTAGTGAAGAGTCATATTTGGTTTTTAACTGGAAAAAATCTTAATTTATGGTTACAGAAGGAATTGTTTTTGGACATCAAATTTCTAAAAAAAGGTATGGAAGTCGATCAAGAAAAAATTCAAATTATTACTAGATTACAACCTTCTACTTCAGTCACATCTGGGAGAAGTTGTCTTGGACATGCTGGATTTTATAGGAGTCATATTAAAGATTTTTCTAAAATTGCTAAACCTCGATGCTATCTTTTGGAAAAATACATTAAATTTGATTTTAATGAAAATTGTTTAAAAGCTTTCAATTTATTAAAAGAAAAATTAATTACTGCGCCTATTATTGTTCCACCTAATTGGAAAAAACCATTTGAATTGATGTATGATGCTAGTGACTATACAATTGGAGCAGTTTTAGGACAAAAATATGATAAGATTTTTAAAGTTGTATATTATGCCAGTAAAACTCGTTATGAAGCTCAAATTAATTATACTACTATTAAAAAAGAGATTTTAGAAATAGTATATGCTTTTAATAAGTTTAGACCATATTTACTTGGAACAAAATGTATAGTCCATACTGATCATTTTGCTATTAAGTACTTAATGTCAAAGAAGGATGCTAAACCAAGGTTAATTAGATGGGTTCTTCTCTTGCAAGAATTCAATTTTCAAATAGTGAATAGAAAGGGTACGGATAATCAAATTGTTGACCATTTCTCTAGAATTGAAAATGATAATAAAAAAATATTAAAGAAAACATAAATGATTGTTTTCCTGATGAACTACTTTATGCTATTAATGAGTGGCAAGTTCCATGTTATCCTGATATGGTTAATTATTTAGCTAGTAATATTTTACCATATGATTTAACTAACCATCAGAAAAAGAAATTTATTTATGATGCAAAATTTTACTTTTGGGATGACCCTTATTTATTCAAACAATGTAAAGATTCTATCATTCGAAGATATGTACCCAATATTGAAACTCTTTAAATTATACTAAAATGACACAACTCTAAATTTGGATGATATTTTGGTATAGATAAAATTGCTTTTAAAATATTACAATCTAGATTTTATTGTCCTGCATTATTTAAAGATGTTAACAAATATGTAAAAGCTTGAGATCGATGTCATAGAGTAGGCAATATTTCTAGAAAAGATGAAATGCCTCTGGATTTCACCTTAGAAGTTGAAATATTTTATGTATGGGGTTTAGATTTTATGGGACCATTTGTACCATCTTCTGGAAAAAATTATATATTATTATTTGTTAATTTTGTTTATAAATAGACTGAAGTTGTAGCTTTACGTCATTGTGATGCTAAAGGTGTTTCAAAATTTTTAATCAAAAAGATTTTCACTAGATTTGGAATACTAAGAATAATTATTACCGATGGGGGAAGTCACTTTAAGAATTTTAAGATTCAAAACTTACTTTGTAAATACTGAATTAAGCATAGAACTTCAACACTTTATCACCCTCAAACCAGTGGATTAGCAGAAGTTTCAAATCGAGAAATCAAAAGAATTTTAGAGAAAACTGTAAATCCTAAAAGAATTGATTGGGCGACAGACTTGATTCTGCAATATGGGCTTATAGGACTCCTTATAAAACTCCTATAGGAATATCACCATATAGGCTCATATATGGAAAACCTTATCATTTACCTATCATTTACCTATCATTTACCTTAAACCAGTGAATTAAGCTTATAGGACTCCTCATAAAGCTTATTGGGTGATAAAATAATTTAATTATACTTTAAAGGATACTGGAGAAAAATGATTATTACAATTAAATGAGCTTGAAGAAATTAGAAATGAGTCTTATGAGAATGCTAGAATATACAAAACAAAAGATGAAGAATTTACATGATAAGAAGATTTTAAATAAGAATTTTAAGCCTAAACAAGAAGTTTTATTATATAATACCCGATCAAAGTTATTTCCTGGAAAACTTAAGTTCAAGTGGATGGGGCCATATATTGTGGAAAAAGTTTATCCTTACGAGGCTATGGATATAAAAGATCCAAAGACTGATAATTCATTTAAGGTAAATGGGCAAAGATTGAAACCCTATATTGGAGAGCACATGCCTTATTATAAATAATCAATAGAGCCGAGTCATTCTAAGAAAAACATTTGGATAAGTCACGCTCAAGATGTTAAACCAAGTGCTTTGTGGGAGGCAACCCATATGTTTGTTGATTTGATTTGATTTAAGTTGGTTGTTATAGGATGTGATTATCCTTGGTTTTATACCAATTATTTAACACCTAATGGAGATTTAAATAAGATTAAAACCTTTAGATATTTGATGTGAGGCGAAACAATATTTTTTAGGGTACTAGCGCCAACGCGCCAGACTTTTGTGATGATGGCGTCTAAGCGCCAGAATTTGCGCCTAAGCGCCATATTTACTGGACATGGAAAAAACTGCCAAATTACAGTTTTGACCATTTCTTTCCCTATAAAATGGCCTATCTTTATCTCCAATGAGCACCCCATCTAGTAACTGACCAAAAGAAATGAAATTTAGTGAGATATTGAGACTTGCTAGATTCCATGGAGAATAGAAACAATAGTATGGAGAGTAAAAATAAGTTTGTGCACAACGATTCATAAAATTTTTTCAATGGATATTTGGCAATGCGTTTGGAGAGGATGATCAACCAGTTTGAGAAGATTGGAGAGGAATTTCTACTTCTTAACAATAGGATGCATGAGTTGTTCCATCAATATAACCATATGGAATGGCAAATGAAGCGTCAATCTGATCATATGGCTGCCTTAGAAGATTATCAGGTAACTATGCAAGCCAAGAACAATAAGATTGATGAGGAAAAAGCCTTAGAATTTCCTCATGTTCCTTTATTTCACTCCTTTGATCGTAGCAATCTGCCTTGTGATGGGGAGAAAGAAGGTTCTGACCACAATTAATGAAGTCATGAAATGATGTATTGTGTTATTTAATTGAGTTATCTTGAGTGTTATCTATTAGTAGTTTGTTCACTATGTTGAATGTATGATTGTTAGATCAAGTTTATCTTGTGTTGAAGTGTTATGTTTGTATTTTATGTGTTTGTTGAACCAAATATTGAATATCTGGAATGAAATTGAAGTGAATTGTGTAAATCTTATGTTAAAATGTTGGAATCTAATCTAGATTCGAATTGTCTTTTTCGTTGATAGTATTGGAAAGAATGAATGAGTTTGATGTGAAATTTTGGGCCTACAGGAGTTAGCCTTGCTTAGTGTAACGTTATGAAAATTTGGTAAAATTAGAAATTTTGGCAAGTCTGGCGCCTAAGCGCCAAAACTTGCGCCAGTTTGCCGGTTCACCTGAAGAGGCCGAACTCATGATTTAAACCCCCTATGGCCTTTTTTTGATGCTTTAGCTCCATCATCTTCCTCAATTTCGTGAAAACAAGTCCTAGGATTTCATCTAAAGCTTCATTTTTCTAGTTTCTTTGCTTGAAATCACCAAATTTTGTCATCTTAAGGTTAGATCTATACTTTAACTTTGTTATATAGTAATTCTACCATGGATTTTTCAAACTTTTGAAGAGAACCAAAATTTTAATAAATTTTGATTTTTAAGTGAAAAATCCATGGATTTAAGTTGTGTTTAGCTTGAAAAAGCTTGTAAGAAGTCTTTAATCTTAATTTTAGAATTTAATTAGAAATATTTTTGTTATTTTTAGGACGGTTCCTAAATATGAGAAAAGGAGAGAGAAGATTTTGATAGATCTAAATTTGTTAGTATTAACGCACAAATGCGTTACAATGAGTTTGTTCCACTAGAAAATTTAATGCAGAAAGAAGTTTTTATCATCCTGGTTGAGCTATTGAAAATGTTATTGTGGTGCTAAATTGGGAAATATTTTGTTATTTTACTGCAGTTGATATTTTACCTAGAGTTCATGAATTTTATGCAAACATTACTGCGACAACTGATGATGAAGTGTTTGTTCGAAGTAAAGGAGTTGAGTTTACTCCGAAGCGGATTAATATGTTATATCATCTTCCTTGTGCTACTAACTGTTTTTATTCTAAATTTACTCCTTTTGAGGCTGAGCTTGATAGTATTATCTATTATTTGTCTGATGGATCTGGAGCTTGGAAGGTTAGAAATGCTAGAAAGGTGAACTTTTCCTCTTCCTAGCTCAATGCTACTTATAAAGCCTTACACTATTTTATTTCTACTTGTCTCCTTCCCTCAAACAATTTGAGAGAAATTACAAAAGAACGGGCCATCCTTAACTATTGCATTCCAGAAATGAAGCCGGTTGACATTGGGTCGATAATTTGTGATGCTATTAGTTTTTCTAGGAGAGCTAGTAGTATTTCTGGACTAGGCTTTCCATCTCTCATTTTCTCCTTATGCAAGAATTATGGTGTAAAGTATGATCATTCTGAATAGCAGTTGAATCCTTTGAAATGTATTAGGAATGTTAATATAGATGTTTATGGACGACCTATAGGTAAAGTTCCTAGTGCACCTTCTACTTCAGCACCTTCTACTTCTAGACCGTCTACATCAATTGGTGCTGAATCTCCACCTGGATTTTAGGATATTTTGAGTGATAGATATTTGGAACTTCAAAGTGAAATTTTTTTGCTGTAGTGTCGTATGGAGCATATGGATAAGAAATTTGATCATATGACAGATTATGTTCATAGGAAAAGTGATTATGATGCTGAATATGATGAGGCTTTGGTAAAGTTTCTAAAGGGAGATCATACTGTGAATTTTCCTAAATTCCTGTTGACCTCACTTTTAGTTAAGGTCTGGCCTTTCTTTAGAATTGCCTAAGGTGCACCATAGGACTTTCCTGGTGACTATCTTAGAGGACTAGCCATGGAACCCTCACCCCATAGAAATTCAAAACACTTCTTTGCTTCACTTGGAGTTTTCAAATGCTTGAAGCCTAACCTCTAAGTATTTAGGAGGAAGAGACCAAGCATTAGGAAGCTCAAGAGAAGTCCCCTATAGGATGGTCAAACCTTAGGACTTACCTTGGGTGGTCTGGGGGAGGTTCACACACATACTTACACATTACACTCCCACACACTGCATCACAACCCTAAACAAAACTTCTTCACACTTTATCCCCTACTCCTTTGGAAACTCATGTGGGTGGTTTCCCTAAGCTCTTAGCCCCAGGATAGAGCTTGATTAGTACCAGCAAATGGAGGATCCAAATTGGGATTCCCTTGGTTCATGTCTCAAACGGGTTATCAATCCCTCTCAACCCCAATTTTACCAAAAATCCCAACTTTTGATCCTTTTGCCTCTTAACTCTACCAAATGAACAAGTTACCCCTAAAAGTCCTAATTTTGCCCAAAATTCTTAAAGACAACCAAAATTACCAAAATCTCCCAAAAATCAACCCAAAACGTTTCTCACCACTCAAAATTCCCAAGACACTCCAAATCAACCAAAATTCCTAAAATACCCTCAAAATACCCAAAATTACTAAAATGCCCTTCCTAGCCAAAAAATTTCCAAAACCCTCCAAATATTATCATTTCAATTTAAACCACTTTATTTAAACCAATTTGACCAAATTTGACCAAAGCCCCAATTTGCCCTTGAAGGCCCAAAATGCCCAAATCACCCCAAATGTCCACAATTTGACTTCAATTCTCTGTAATTGCAGTTCAAAACTTTGATTCATTATCCCCAATCCTAATTGAAACCAAAGTTAAGCCCAATTTGACCTACATTTGAACCCAATTTCAACCCAAACTAAAAAGCCCCATTTTTAACCATATGACTAAATTTCCCCTAACTTAACATTAATCAATTTCCCCCAATTTTGAATTCTAATCTCTTCATGACATTCCACTAAACCATATTGAACCATCAATTGCCCCCAATTTGAGCCCAAACCTCACCCAAGTCCAACCAAATCTAAAATCCCTAAAATTTTCCAAAATATGTCACATGCCCAAAATCCATCAAATTGAATGTCCCAATCCTAAAATTTCCACCCAATTAATATCAAGAACTCTTCCTAAAATTCCCATAGACTATTTGAAACCATCAATTGGCCTTTGACCCCACTTTAGCCTAATCTAAACCCAAGCTAACCCAACATACCTATAATTGATGAAATACCCAAATAAAACCAAATTGGATAGTAACTCTTCCTTTTCCTGACATCCATCTTTGGGGTTCTGAATAGTTTTTCTCCCTCAGACGAAAAGCTAAGCCCATTTTCTGAAGCGCGATAATGCAGTCCACAATCTTCTGTTGTTTGTAATCTGAGAACACATCCGTATGCAGCTCAAGGCCTTCCAGGATATTGATCCTTTTTCCTCGAATTCTCTCGAAGTATTCGAAAGTTTTCTTTTCAACTTGTTGGAGTCTCTCTAGCTTGTATACCAGAATTATTTGCAATCGGCGGGGTCTGGTAACGTACTGTGGGATGTATGGTTCAACCCCTGCACGCTCTCCTACATGTCTTGGCTCCTCGAGGATCGTCTCTGTCGGGACATTCTCCAGGGTTGCTTTCGCAACAAGACTCCTCAAAACCGGTACATCTACATGGCATCATGGCGCCGATTCTGTTTCCGTTCTTCTTGGAATTTCTTTCATCTTTTCTGTTGTTCTTGGAGTTGGTCTCCTCTTTTATGGTTCCTGACGAACTGGCTTCTTAAAAGTGCTTGCACTGACGGTATCAGCTGTCTCTTCATGTTGATCCGCTGCTAGCTGGGTTAGCATCTTGCGGATGTGACAGTTCTTGTTTCTTCATTGGGTCGGAGTGAGAGTAGCTCTTCTTACCTCTTGAACTTCTGTGGGCATGGCGCTGACAAGCCTGCCCTCTGCTATAGCAACCACGGACTTAACTTTCTTGTCTTCCCCTGTTGCATGAGCGGCATTTGCTTTTCTTTTCTTGCTTGTGGACTGCTGATTTGGGCCACCCAATTTCATTACCATCTAGCTGTGGTACTCTTCCCGATCAATCAGGGTCCAATCAGTTTCCTTGTATTGCAGCCAGGCCGGTGTGAAATCAGAGTCAATTTCAATTACGGCCCCATCTTTCATCATATTTTCATCGAGTGTCAGACTCACGCCATTCTTAAAGTTCGAAACCAACCTCCCGTTCGACATTTCCCTGCGAAAACAAGGAAGGGATCAGGGGCTATACTAAAAATAAGAACAATAAGAAAATTTATTTATTAATGGAAAGCTTTTATTTATTTCCTTTTTCAAAATTTAATAAAGGTATGATAAGATGAGGAAAGATCAGGAATGAGCTAATTTAAAAGAAAAGATCAAAATTTTATCATTTCACATATTTTCTTTTTAACACATTTTTTTTTGTTAATGATTTTTTATTTTTTTTATTTTATCATCCATTTTTTTATTTTGGGTTCGGACCCAGTCACAAATGACTACTTCACCCGTGCTTCTAGGAATGAGACTTCATTTTTTAAAGTTCATCCTTCGAAACATCAAGTTGCGTAATACTTCTTCAAATATCATCTATTAATTGGAAGCATAGGTCATTCTCCATGGCAATTCACCAGTTGGTAGGAACCTCCAGAGTAGACTGTTTCGACCACGAACGGCCCCTCCTAAGTCGGTTCAAATTTACCTCCTATCTTGTGGTGCACAAGAATAGGTCTCTTGAGAACTAGAACTAAGTCACCGACTTTGAATGTCCTTGGGCGGACCAGTTTATCATGGGCCTGGATCATCTTGGCTTGATACAGTTCCAAATTTCGCTGCACTGAAAGTCGTTTCCCTTCCAAGCTTTACAATTCTTATAGTCGTAGTTTGGCATTTTCTTCTGTAGTAATCTTGTTCGCAACTGCAATTCTGAGAGACGCAAGCTGCACCTCCAAGGGTAAGATGGCCTCAGACCCGTACACCAATGCGTAAGGTGTAGACTGAGTAGGAGTTCTAAAGGTCGTCCTGTATGCCCATAAGGCTTCTAACAACTTCTCGTGCCAATTTCTTTTGTTGTCGTCCAAACTTTTCTTTAAGATTTTAACGAGAGTTTTGTTGAAAGCCTCGGCCATGCCGTTTGCTCTTGGGTAGTAGATCGTCGAATAGCGCCAATCGATCCTGTGCTTTTTGACAAAGTTGTTGATCCTTGTACTCTTGAACGCGGGCCCGTTATCTGAAATGATTCTGCTCGGTACCCCGAAACGGTAGACGACTTGGTTCTTGAAGAACTGCAACACATGGAGTGCTTGCACTTCTCTGAGCATTACAGCATCTGCCAATTTGAAGAAGTAATATCTAACTGCAAGAATGAAGCGATGTCCTCTCGAGGAAGGCGGTTCTATCAGACCCACAATATCTGTGCCCCAACATTCAAACGGCCATGGCGCAATCGTCGGATGTGACACATGTGGAGGTTGATGTAGAACCACTCCACGCATTTGGTATTGGTGACAACTCTTGGCTACTTTCATGCAGTAAGTCATCATTGAGGGCCAATAGTACCCTTGTCTCTTAATTTTCATTTTCATCTTCGTACCTGACTGATGAGTGCCACAAAGCCCTGAATGCACTTCTTTAACAATTTCACGAGCCTCAGACCCCTCAGACACCTTAGCCACATCTGATCGAAAGAACTTCTGTATAACGTATTGTTTATTAATGCGTAAGACAGTGTTCTTTTCTTGATTTGATGGGCTAATGACTTATCGTTCGGTAGGTTTCCTGTTTGTAGGTATTCTATTAACGGCTGCTGCCAATCTTTTGTATTTTCCGTTACTGCCGTAACTGATTCTTCTTCTTCTTTTTCTAATTGGTGCATTGCATCCATGTCAAACTGTGAGAGGACTTGTTATCCCTAAATTGACATTTCCACTGTCTCATCCTGTAAGTAAGCAAACTCTTTTGCAAGGCGGGCTAGTGCGTCTGCAAGAGCATTTTCTCTTCTGGAAATCTTGTAGATCGTTACATTTGGAATCTGTTCAAATAACTTCATGGCATACTGAAAATACTGCTCGATCCTTGGCTTCAAAATTCTGTACTATCTGACGACCTGTTGAATGATCAACTAAGAATCTTCGTAGATGTTGATGTCCATTATCCCCATCTGAATAGTTAACTCTAATCCGGTTATAAGGGCTTCGTATTCTGCTTCATTGTTTGTACACAGCCCTGTTAAATGGTAGGAATACCTCAACATTCCCCGCTCCGGTGTTATAAATATTAGTCTGATTCCTGCCTTGTCTGGCACTATCGTTTGCAATTCTTTATCTTTCTGTGCTGAGGATGCTCCGTCGAAGTACAATTCTCAACGCTGACCATCGGGGTCTTCTAGGCTCATTATCTGCTCATCAAGCAAGTCGTTGTTATGTGGTAATTCTGCCGGTAAAGGGTGTATTGTGAGGAAGTCTGCTAGGACTTGTCCCTTTACGGCACGAAGAGGAACAAAAGTTATATCAAATTGCAATAGTATCATTGACCACCTGGCAAGTCTTCCGGAAAGTGTCGATCGGGTCATCAAATATTGCAACGGATTAAACTTTGAAATAAGGTTAACCTTATGAGAAAGCATATAATGCCTGAGTTTTTTAGCGGTGAAGATCAGGGCCAAACAATGCTTCTCGATTGGAGGGTACATTACTTTCATCGGAATTAGACGACAGTTTAAGTAGTAGAGAGCTTTTTCTTTTCCCTCGTCGTTGACCTGAGCTAGCAGGGCTCCAAGGGAGTCGTCTAAAGCTGCGGTATAAAGTATCAACGGTCGATCCGAGACTGGGGCTGCTAAAACAGGACTTGTCATTAAATAATGCTTAATGTCCTCGAAGGCCTGCTGGCATTTCTCTTCCCAAATGAATTTGGCATCCTTTTTAATCAATGCCGAGAAGGGCTGACACCTACCTGAAAAATTTGAGATAAAGCGTCGAAGATACGTTAACTTCCCTTGAAAGGATCGTAGTTGTTTCAAAGTTTTGGGAGGCGGCATTTCTAAGATAGCTTTAATCTTCTCTGGATCGATTTCAATTCCACGATGTCGGACAACAAATCCTCAGAATTTTCCAGAGGCGACGCCGAAGGCGCATTTCAAGGGATTCATCTTTAGATTAAATCTTCTTAATCGCTCGAAAATAATTCTCAAATCAGATAGGTGACCTTCTTTCAGTTTGCTCTTGATGACCACATCATCCACGTAGCACTCGACTTGGTTGTGAATGAGATCATCAAAAATCCTTGTCATTGCTCTTTGGTAGGTTGCTCCTGCGTTCTTCAATCCTAAAGGCATTACTGTGTAGCAGTATATTCCGATTGGCGTTCTGAAGGCGGTGAGCTTTTCATCTTCTGGTGCCATCTTTATCTGGTTGTATCCTGACGATCCATCCATGAAAGAGAAGACTTCGTGTGTCGAGGCGATGTCGATCATCAATTCTGGAATTGGTAGTGGAAACTCATCTTTTGGACATGCTTTATTCAAATCTCTGAAATCTACGCAGATTCTGATCTGTCCATTCTTCTTTCTGACCAGTACCATATTGGCTAACCAAGTCAGATATTGTTCTTCAGGATGAATTTAGCGTCTATTAGCTTCTTAACTTCAGCTATAACTTCTTGTTCAATCTCTAGACGCATTCTTATGGGAGCTTGTCTGACAGGAACAGCAGTGTGATCCACTCCTAGTTTGTGAACTGCAACTTCTGGAGCTAATCCTGGCATTCCATCATAACTCCAAGCAAAACAGTCATTGAATTCTATTAATAACTTGATCATCTCTTCGGAGTCTTCTTTGTTGAGTAAGGAGCTAAAAAAGGTCGGCCTAGGCTCTTCGCTAGTACCTAAGTTAACTTCCATTAACTCGTCTATTGTAGATTTAATTTCTTCTTCAAATTCTGGAGGAGCGTCTCCGATTGGTAGATCTTCAAGAATATCTGAAGCTTCCAAGCAGTCTTCATTAGGCTCGCAGGTGACAACCAAGCAAAATCCCGTATCATCAACTGATCCTACTGTGCCGAATCCAAGACCATGCTTTGAATTGGGAGGTCGACTGCCATTATTCCATAATTTTTTAAAGCGCTGTGATTGACCTTTTGTCCACCGTTTAGGTAAGATACCACGTTGAATTAAATTTTGAACACATGGAGAATACCACTCAAAAGGCAATTCCATTAATTCAGAAGAAGTAACATCTTCAAATTGTACATCACTTTTAGTTTTGGAAGAAGAAGCACATGGTAGAATTTGATCGTCTTAACACCACCACCATGCACTTCCTTGACCACCATACCCTCGATCTTATTAGGATAGATCGGGGTCAGGGTCATAGTATGTACATAGTGATTAATTTTGTCGTACATTTATTTGTATTCTTCATTCTTTTCGTCTTCGAGAGAGATCTTGAACAGGGGTTTCTCTTGATTTATTTGCATTGCTTCATTCTTGCTTCCTTCTTCTTCGGAACTGTTCTCCCAATCAACATTGATGACCAGTTTCTTCTGTTCAACTGTTCCACCGTTTCTTCCCCGACCTCGTCCCTGGCCTCGACCTCGGGTGCGAGTTCTGGAGAAACCTTCACCATCTCTCCATAAGGGAGTGGTGAGTAACTGTTGAACTAGAATTTCAGGTTCTTCATCCTCTCAAACTTCTTTTGCTTCATTGGTATGACATTTTTTGAAAAGATAGTTTTCTTCGGAGTCGCGTAGCAAGCTGTATCTTTGTGAATTCCAATTTCATGCACGGAGAATGGTTGCAAATCAGCTTTCATACACTGTTCTCCTCCTTCATAATATTTTATGCATTGGTGTAGAGACGATGGTACCATCCAGTTTCCATGGATCCACGACCGACCCAGTAGAACGTTGAATGATGTCTGAGAATCAATTATATGGAATTTTGCGGTTGTCTTTGCCAATTCACCGGTCTTCATTAATAGTGTTATCGATCCAAGGGCTCTTTCTCCTTTTTGATTAAAGCCTCTTAGTAACATCTTATCTGCTTCGAGATCGCGAGCATCAATTTACAGATATGTTAACATTCGAAGGCTCATTATGTTGATTGATGCTCTTGGATCAACTAACACCCTAGAGAGCGTAAACTTTTTGATAGTGACTGAAATGTACAACGGTCGGTTGTGATCAGCTGTTCTAAGTAGTAGATCATTGTCCGTGAAGGTAACACCTCGCTGTTCTTTTAACGAACAAACCTTGTCTAAGAAATTACCGGCCATTTGAACTAAACAAATTTCTGGATCAAGTAAAGCCTTAATCAGAGTTTCCCTCATCTCCTTCGACAGGATCAGAGCGTCATAGATGCTCAGTTTGGCTGGTAGCTTCCTAAGATGGGCTAGAACGTTATAATCAACTTTATTACCAGGCTCTTCATTTTCTTTCTGAATGAGCAATTTCTCTACTGGGGTTGGTTCTTCCTGAGCAACCACCTACTTTCCTTTATCCTTTGGTCCCATTCTCGGGGGTAGAACTTTTCGCTTCTCAAATTAACTTCTATTCTTTCTTCTTCATCTTCCGGTGTCTCCTCTTGAATTGGAACGACTAGCACTTCTGGAGTTGTCTCGGAATCTGACGGCTCTTATTATATCTCAATCGGAGCTCCACGAAATTCACAAATGGACTCGTCGCTTGTTGAGTTTTCGTAGCCATCCTTGCGGACGTCCTCTCCTTCGTCGTGGTCATCGAGGTTTAGTATGATTTGAGAATCGTTATTCATGTCGGAATTGAAATTCGGATTAGGTTGGTTGTGTTAGTTATGTAATAGTTAGAAACAGTCAAAACGTAGCCAACACCAAAATTCTTACCATTATAAGATCCCACCGGGGCGAGCAAATAATCATACAGAGTCATAGGTCTGAGGGATTTCTACCCCGAATCGGAAACAACCATCCTAGGATAAGCAGCCCTGAATCTAGCCTTTGGAGCCTTGGTCTTCTTTTCTTCCATGATCTTCTCCTCCTTCTAGAGCGGTTCTTCAATTGCAATTGATAGTGCCGGCTCGGCAGGTTTCAAACTCTGAGTTGAAGTGCACACCAAAACGGTCAGGATGTGATCCAAAATTTTTTTTGAAGACTTTGTCCATACGGTACTCCACCCATTGTCGGTCGTGTAAGGGTCCATCGGAACAATAGGATCCGTCGAGATAACATTGATGGAACCTCCTTTTTGGGGCTCCTTCATGTATTCCTTCGGGATCGTTATGTTCCCTTTCCGGAGATTATCATCAACCCAACTCTTGAAAGTGATGCAATATTCTATTTTGTGTTCGAGCATCCAGTGGTAGGGACAGTACTTCAGATGATCCTTCTTGTCGACTTCTTCTGGCAATTTGGGCTCTGGTAGTTGAAAGTCGGGTGTTTTCATTAAACTGCGAAACATCTTTGCCACTGCCTTAGTCTTGAAAGGGTATTCCTTATTCAGAAGTTCTTTCAAAGCACGTGGCGGACGAGGCGGCGGTTGATCATGCTGCCATGGTTGATAGCTCGGTCGAGGCTATTGATAGTTCTGTTGAGGTTTCTGATAGATCTGTTGAGGTTGCTGATAGATCCGTTACGGTGGTTGATAACTAGGCTGTGGCCGCTCTGGCTGTATTTGCACTGGTTGTTTACCTTTGTCTACTGCCGCGATGATCCCAGATTTCTTTTCGATTGCTTTTACGGGCTTCTGCTTATTAGTCTTTTCATCAAAACTCAGCTGCTTTGTCTCCTCCTGCAAGCTTCCGGCCTTGCTAAGCAACTTCTCGAAAGTCTTAATTGTGAATCCTTTGAGGAGAAGTGCTAACGGGCCATGGATACTCTTCAGTAGGATACTGACTGCATGGTATTCCTGAAGCTGAGGCTCACACTTCATGCTTAAATTCCTCCATCGAAGAATGTAATCCACCAAAGTTTCGTTCGGTTTCTGTTGCTCCACCACTAGATCACCGATAGTGATGTGGTGTCGAGCCCCAGCAAACCGCTTAACCAAAAGGCTTTCTAATTTTGAAAATGTCTTGACTAAACCGTTCGACAATTCTGCATACCAATCGAAGGCAATCCCTGACAGGCTGCTGATGAACTGACGAAAGAGTAAAGCATCGCTCCCACCGGCATTGCAAAAACTGGCACAAAAATGTGCGACATGCTGCCGGGGGTTTCCCGTACTATGAAAAGTCTTGAACAGAGGTGGTACGAAGCCTTTTGGGTATTGGACTGCATCAAACTCTTCGGGGGTAAGGTCTACCTGTCTGAATAGATGTTCCGCTCTTAAATTGGGCTAAGGCTTCTCGCACCTGCTGTTCTACCATGTTTTTAATATCTTTCTCAGGAATCATGCTCTGGGTAGAATCCTTCTTCGGCTGTTCATCTCCATTGACGGATGTTATTTCTTTTCCTCCGTCTGCGATGTGAATAATTCTGGGGGTGTTTCCTTTTGAGGTTGAAGCTGACTCTGGAGAGTGGCTAAGGCGGCAGCCATCTGTTCCATCCTTTTTGCCATCTGGAAAATTGTATCATCCTTTTCTTGAAGACGCGCTCTCATCACTTCTGGTTCATCTCTTTCTGAAGCTGATGGAGCTCATTGCAGAGCAGATGAGGCTCGGGTCTCAACCATATTGATCTCAACATATTCCTCATCCATAAACTCTGATGAATCAACTTCATTTTCCAAATTTTCTCCTCTTTCCTTTGCTAACCGTTGGACGTCGGTTCTTAGCTTAACAATGGCATCCTTTAGTGGCCTCTTCCAAACAGTTTCGCGGTTGTCATGTGATGACTGTCGAACTTCATTTCCAGTAGTTTCTTTCAACGTAGTGGTGCTTTCTTCAGATTCAGGCTTCCTGATGAGACTTCTCTTTCCAGAATGCTCTGTTGGTTTTGGTTCACCAATAATAGGTTGCCACACCATCCTTCTTGCACTAGAAAGCCTAGGACCAGATGGTCGGTCGGCTGTGCGTCGGTAGGTGGTGTCCTCCCTAATATGGTGACCTGATACGACAACAGGCGAACTTCTTTCACTAGCTCGCACTTTCTTTCTTGGCCTGTCTTGGGCAGTGATGGGGTTTACTCGCGGTCTGAGGCGGGATTTGACTGGCACTTGTCCAATCCTTCTTAGAATCTCTGATACGGGGCACCCTTCCTTCTTAGCTAGTTTCTCTACTACGGCTCGCAGTCCAGTAAGCGGCGTAGTCTTGGCCCTCTTCCTCTTACAGTCACTATAGTATGCAGGTCGGGGTAATGCAGCTGTGATTCTCTGGACATCTTCTTCATCCGATGCAGCAGAGAGAAGGTGGAACCTACTTCCTCCCAATAGCGGTGAAATTTCAGGTAGTTCTTCTTCCTCCTCAGGAATCTCTTCTAGAAAAGCAACTTCAGCAACCTTAGCCTTCTCGATCCTGGCGATCTTTCTGCTCCTATTTCTTCTTTGAGTCCGAGTCAGAGGTGTAAACTTTGAACTGGACCCAATTTCAAAAACAGACGGTATTGCAGCGAAATCTGTACCCTCCACGGTAGCAGGCTCATCATAAACTTGGACTCCCTTCCCTTTCAGTTTGGCGGGAGCCGAGGCAGGTGTAGAGATGACCAGACCGGTGGGGGTAGAAATCACGGTCCTTCTACGAACTGCAGTACTTGTCTCAGCTGGGACCCTTTGCAGGGGAGGAAACTCTCTCAATCATGGGTTTCTCAGTTTCTGGCACCTTGTTCATTAGTGCGAAGAGGGTAACGTCAGCGAACTTAATATTTGTATTGTCGAATGCTTGTCCAAACAGATGATTCCATTGTCGGGCAGCTCATCCTTATAAACAGCGAAGTCCATTCATTGGTGAAGGAGAAGATTAACTTCGGTGCAGACATTTTCTGCAGGGTAGATTCCGAACGTCAGTCCCGAATTATGCTTCCTTATGTCACAAAACTTAGGACAAACAAAAATAAAAAGTCCGAACACATTTTCGTTTATCCTAATGTATTTTTGATTTTAAAAGAGTTTTTTTATTAAAAGGTTTGTTTATTAGAGGATTCGTTTGTTAGGAACAAAGTGATTAATGGAGGAAGGTTATAAAAAGGTAAAGGACCCGATTCAAAATTGGAAAGGAAGAGAAAGTCTCGTAAGAATTCTCAACCCGAGGAACCGCTCCTAAGCTAACACCTTATTGGGGGTCCACCCCACCTCTTAAGAGGTAGAAGGATTCCAGAACCTCTCTGTTTAGGCATGTCTAAACATTGGCTCCAAAATCCAAGAGAGTTGACTATACTCGTTCAAGACAGAAATGAACATGGTATGCCAACAGAAAGAATGGTAGTTTGGTCCATTAGGGGCATGGATTCACTACCGATTTATGAAAACAAAACCATCTGATCATGATGGAGAGAGGAACTACTCCCCAGCGGAGTCGCCAGAAATTGTACGGCTTATTTTTAGGTTTATGTGTTGTATTTTGAAAAGGGGTCGCCTAACAGAAATTGTCCGCAAATTTTAAATTTTAAATTTAATTTAAATATATATATAATTTGGAAAGTAACATTTGATTTTGAAAATAATTTTATGTTTGAAATTTTTAAGAAATGAAATCAAACCGATCTCACATCCCAAATAGTTTATATGAACGAGCACCACACCACAAACCGTGTATCTATCCCAAAGAATAGACACACTGCTTGATGATGGGGCTAGATTAAATAAACTAGAAGATTTGTGACATCCATTTGGTCTGCGAACCAATTTTATAAGCCGACAAGTTCCCCTGCTTAATATAATGGAATTAAGCAGGGTTTATATTACTTGGGTTCTTAAAGTTCCCTATAAGGGCAAGCCTCTATAGTTAATTACATCTTAAATGACGGGAATCATTTAACAAAACTCTCGATAATAATCAGTGGTTTTGCTCTCAAGAATTTCAAAGAATAAGGTTTTCAAAAAATTGGACTTTGGAAATTTCAATAGGGAATAGCTCAAATTTGGAACAGTTATTTAGGAATCCAATGGAAGAAAAGTAGAAGAAGTTGAGGATCCAAGAAGAATCTTAGCAACTTCCGAAACTATCCTATTATTTGTTTTCAATTTGAGAGTTTATTTCATGTTGCAATCCTGCTAATTTTAATTAATTAGGACTTATATTTGTATGATATGATCATACAAATAGCCTCGAAGATGTGAGGGTTTATGTCGTACCAAACAACTACCTCGGAATCCTAAGACCGGTTAGGGCTTAATTTGCATAACATGATTATGCAAATGCCTAAGGATTTATGCTGCACTAGGCAAACTACCTCGAAATCCTATGACATTGTTATTTAATTCTAAGAAAGGTTTTGCTGAAGTAGACATAAATTTTACTGACGACGATGGCCGTGCTGCCCACTATGCTCCAAGCTCCTTGTTATTGTAGAGGTTTAGTTTTGGAAAGTGAAAATTAGGAGATGAGAGAAGTGTTCTGGTTTAGAAAAGTCTTAAGGTTCAGGTATTTTAACATTTTGTTAGGGGAATCTTAAAGTTGGTTATAACAACACCGGTTAAGATTCCACGGTTCCATCATTCCGGCTCAGTTATTTTTATCGTATTTACTTAGTCCAAATGAATTTGCTAAACTCAACTGAATGAGTTCCAAGTTTTCATTTAGACCATGGGAACTCCTGTTATCAACACGTAGGTTACATCATCCGAGGTATTCCCGATCATCCAACCAGACGTTTTAATTTAATTGAAGTTATAGTTTTTTTATTTTGTTTGTGATTAAATTTTGAGTTGTTTTATCTTTTGAATGTTGTGGCAGTGAATTTTATCTTGTTGTGACTTTTAATTTATTTTTGGGTTTGAGTTTTGTGGCTATCTTAAAGGTTTTAGTTTCATGCAGGGTGACATTCTTGTTTAACATGCAAGAAAAGTAAAGTACAGTACAGGTAAGTAGATTGCAATAAAAATAAAAGCGTACCTAATAAGCATTCCGATCATTTTTTACCTTCACTTAAAACACATGTTAGAGCATTTATATATTTCAAAAAAAGCACTTAGGTAAGACTAAGGGAAGGTTCTGGTTGTCTACCAAAATCCTAATCCTATTGCTAGTCAATTCCTATGACGTCTAGATTGTTGTGTATTGTGGAGGATGATTTTCTTCACCAAAGAACAATTAAGTTCAATTGTTCTTCTAAACACCTCATCGTATTGAGAAAGTGCTTAGGAAGAGCCCTGAACATCTTTTCAATACTTCTGAGACTATTCCGAGTCCAAATGAATTTCATTGTACAAGTGAATTAATCATCCGAGAATTTAGTTATGTTTTGTTTCTTGCTCAGTGAACTAGGATGTTTGATTATTCTATGAGTGAGGCGACACTTTACTTAATGCTTTATTTAAGAGTTATGATAATGAAAGCCTTTAGGGGCAAGTCACTTTGTTGAAAGTTTTAATAATTAAACATTGGAATTGATGATTTAAAATGATTTGGTTTAATTACAAAATTTTAATTAATGATCTTAAGTTTGGAATAGTGTTCAAGTTATTTTAATTCAATTAAATATTTATATTTTAAATAATCTTAATATTTCAAAGTAGTTTTAATGTTTTAAATTTGCTTTAGCTGAAAGGGGTGTTTAAATTATTTATTTCATTAAATTTTAATGATTTAAATTTGATTTAATTTAATTGTAGTATTTTAAGTCAACTTTAATTGGTTTGATATATATATATATATATATATATATATATTTCTAGATATATATATATATATATATATATATATATATATATATATATTTATTAAATTAAAGAGTTGATACATCTAACATGAGGGATCTTAATTAAATCCCCATGTACTAGAGAACTAAAAAAAGGAAAAGATGAGACAGCAGAACTACAAACTATATTAAAGGAAGAAGATGCAGTAGATGCAAGCCAATTTGCAGGCTGATTCCCTTCTCTGTAGATGTGAGACCAAATAATATGCTTGGAGGCAGTAATAACCTTGATCTTTTTTATCCATATATGAAGGAACCATGGTATAGCAGATTTCTGTGTCAAAATCTGTAAGAGAAGCAAGGAATCAAGTTCAAAATGAAGAAAATTTAAGTTCATTTTTTCAGCAATTTTCAATCCCCAAAAAACAGCAATTATTTCAGATTCTAGTGCAGAACAAGCCATGACAGGGGCAGCAAAGAACCATAGACATTTTCCTCTAAAATCCCTGCAAAGTCCTCCAATACCAGTGAAGTAGCTTTAAGACTGCCATCTGTATTAATTTTCAACCAAGGATGCATAGGAGCCTTCCATTGTACTAAATCAAATTGCCTTTTCTTATTAGTCTGAGAAGGAGTAATAAAATTCTGCAGTTTGTTAAGATAAGACCAGCAATTCCGAATAATAGATGGAGAAGAGAAAGAGACATTAAGATGCTTAACATCATTTCGAGCCAACCAAATGAACCAGAAGATAATCAAGGGATTGTAGTAGCAAGAACTATCTTTCCAATCTTGCCAACAAGCCTCAATAGAAGACCACACAAAAAATTTTCCATTCTGACCTAATATGGATAGAATCTCCTTCCAGATTTGCTAAATCTGATTGCAATTAAAGAAAATATGGAATGAAGATTCCTTATCAAGATGGCAATAAGGACAAATAGAAGGACCTCTAATACCTTTAAGCTTCAAAATATCATCAGTAGGGAGTAGCTTCTTGAATAATTTCCAACAAAAGAAGGACATAGATGGAGTGATAAATTTATTCCATAATTTAGTACCCCAATCATTTTTATGCCAGTTGAAGCAAGAGTGATAAACAAACTTAGAAAAACTTTGAGTAGATGAATTTTTAGGTATCAATCTATCCTTTCCATTAAGCTGAATAGGAATGGATAAAATCTTGTTAATAATTTCAGGATTAAGATAATATTGAAGCATTTCAGAATTCCATTTATGATCTTTCCAGCAATCAGCAACAATCTTAATATTAGAAGAAGAAGTATAATGATTTGTTAAAGATTCATCATATAACCACTTATCATACCAAAAATTAATTTGACCATTACCAATATCCCAAGTAAAGAGATCTTCAGCCTTCATTCTAATTTTAAGCAGCTCCTTCCAAGTTCTAGAATCACCCACTTTATATTGGACTTGAGTAGGATGAGTATTATAACAGTATTTACCATGCATGAATTTAGACCAAAGAGAATCATTAGCTCTAAACTTGAGCCACTTGTTTACAATAGAAGGAGAAGCTTAGATGTTGAAAGCTTTTAAACCCAAGACCACCACAATCAACGAGGCTTGCACAATTTGTCCCAATTTGTCCAAGTGCATTTGTTTGTGATTACCTTCCCATAAGAATTTGTTGAACATAACAGAAATTAATTTCTGAGTACTCTTCTTCATTCTGATCATTTGAAGGATATAAAGGGGAAAAGATGTTAGAACACTTTTAAGAAGAGTTATTCTTCCACCATTAGATAAAAACTTGTTAGACCAGCAGTTAAGTTGTGAAGATATCTTAGCAACAATATCATCAAAATGGCATAACTTCCTTCTTCCCTTAATCAGTGGAAACCCCAAATACAACAAAGGAAAATGAGCCTCTTTAAAGCCAATGAAATCAGCAATCCAATTTTTAATAGATATGCTGATTTTAGATCCTGCTAGAAATTGGCATTTAGTTTTTTTGAAGAGCATACCAGAAACACTTTCAAACATAGCCAAAGTTTTCATTAAACATTTAATGGATTGTTTACTTCCATTAAAGAACACAATAACATCATCAACATAGGCAAGATGGGAAATTAGTTGTGAAGATCTATGATGAAATTGAGTATATGGATGAGACTGCTGAATTTGATTTAACATCTTGGATAGATAATCAAAAGTTAGAATGAAAATGTAAGGTGACAATGGATCACCTTGTTTAATACCTCTACCAGAAGAGAAAAAACCATGACACTCCCCATTGATCATAACACTATAATGATTATTGGTAAGCCATCTAACAATCAAATTACAGAAATCAGCTTTGAATCCCCTTGCCTCCAATACATCAATAATGAATTTCCAACTTATTGTATCAAAAGCTTTGGCCAAATCCAATTTAAAAATAATGTTGGAGCCTCTACACTTTCTATCCAGATCAGTTAAAAGTTCTTGAGCCAAAAGCACATTCTCACTAATACTTCTCCCCTTTAAGAAAGCAGTTTGATTTTCTGAAATTAAATCTTCCAGCAATGGTTGTAATCTGGCCACAAGAATCTTACTTATGATCTTAGAAAAAGTTGAAGTTAAGCTAATAGGTCTAAAATCAGACCAAGAAGCTTTCATTGTATTCTTAGGAATCAAATAATAGTTGAAGAAGCAAAATATTTAGACAATTGATTACCATGGAAGTAACTTTGTACAGCAGTAGTAATATCGGATTTGATAATATGCCAAAATTTTTTATAAAAATCAGGTGTGAACCCATCCGGTCCTCGTAGTCTTATCACTTTTCATAGAGTTAATGGCAATAGAAATCTCATGTTCATTAGGAGCAGCGACTAAATCCAATGATTGATTAATTAATCCAGCAGAAGAAAATATGGAAGCAGAAAACATATTAGAGTTAGTGGTCTGGGCAGCAAATAACTCACTGAAATAAGAAACAGCATTCTCAGCAATATCCTTAGTATTTAACAGAGATCTGTTGTCAATTGTCTTAATTTGGAGGATAGTGTTGATTGATCTTTTGTATTTAATAAGAGCATGGAAAAATTTAGAATTTCTGTCCCCATGATGGAACCAGTTTGCAGCAGCTTTCTGTTGCAGAAATAACTCTTCTTGATGAATTGCAGAATTTAAGTTGGCATAGGCAGCAGATAATTGATGTTCAGAAGCTCTCCCAGCTTCAACCTCTTTTTCCACAGCAGAAACAAAAACTTCAGCTGAACAGACCTTTTGATGAATATTTCCAAATACATTCCAGTTCCATACTTTAAGTTCCTTAGCTAGTCTTTTATGTAAAAACCATAATTTGATAATAGGATTTGGAAAACCAAGTGATAGGAGCACACCAATTTCTCTCAATTACTTTACTGAAATCAGGGTGATCAGACCAAACATTTAGATATCTGAATGAATTAGATTTCACCACGTAAAAAGGAGCACGACAAACAAGCAAAGGAGAATGATCGAACCCATTCTAGCCAAATGTTTAACTTTGGAAATAGGGAACATGTTAATCCAAGATTGATTAACTAATATTCTATCAAGCCTTTCATATAATGATCCTCTCTTCCAAGTAAAAGGAGAACCTTCAAAGCCAATATCAACAAGCTTGGCAGAATGAATATCATTAGTAAATTTCAGCATCTCTATTAAATTGGGATTCCTGCCTCCTTTCTTCTCACTAGGATGAGCAATGCAATTGAAATCTCCACCCACCATCCAACTTTCTGACATTGTTAAACTAATCTCATGAATATTATTCCAAAGCTCTATTCTGTCATTAGGGAGAGAAGCAGCATACACAAAGGATGCAAAACCCTGAAAATGATCTAACTGAAAATGAAAATGTAAAATCTGGGAATGATCAAGAAGAACATTCACCAATAATTCCTTTCTATAAAGCAGCCAGATCTTATTAGAACAATTTGATAAAAAAGAAAATCCAGGAAATTTTCTGATGTATTTATCAAAATTAGATTTCACCAAAGGTTCCAAAAGCACAATCACCCAAAACTTATGCATCCTGTTTAGATTCAGAATTCTATTAAGGGAGCCAGGATTGGCCACTCCCCTAATATTCCAGCATATGAACTTAATCATGAAGAGCAAGCTTTCCACTTCTAGTAAGCCTAGAAGAGGAAGAAGGAATAATGTTAGCTTCAGATAAAGCCAATAAATCAGCAGATTTCTTTTTCTTTTTAGACTTCTTGATCAACCAATCATCCTTAAGATCATTAGCAGCAGCATCAAGATTATCCATGGAAGAAGTTAACCCATCTTGAGCAACATTTTGAAAAATGGGATAATCAACAAGTTTGGGAATAGTTGAAACTGAATTATACTGTATATTATTTGAAAAGTTTAAATCTCTTCCAACATGTTCAATAACAGTACCTTCTTTCTGAAGAATGATGAAATCAGAAGAAGTTTCAGAATGAATAAAAGATGGAACATCTGGTACATTCGAAACATTTACAGATTTCTGAATAACATTCTGCAAAGATAAATCAGAATTACCAACAGGATTCATCACTTCCATGGCTGATATATATATATATATATATATATATATATATATATATATATATATACATATATATATATATAGATTTATATATATACATATATATATATATATATATATATATATGTATATATATATATATATATATATATATATATATATATATATATATATATATATATATATTATGAATTTTTTTGAAATTACTTGAGTTTTTAGATTTGTTTTAAATTTGTTCCTAAGTGATTTCAAATTAATTTTTAAGTATTTAAAATTTATTTAAATTTGAGTTTCAAATCATTTAATGTTTTAAGCTTTAATTTAATTTAAAGGTTATTTTCTCTATTAATTATTTAATTATTAATTTTCAATTATCATCTTAAGATTAATTAAGAATTGAAATATTATTAAAGTGATTCATTTAGGGATTTTAAATTAAAGAATTGGTATCTCCTTAAGTCACATCCCTAATAATCCAAAATTTTAATTATCCTCCCAATATTTAAATGATTTAATTAATTAAAGTTCCATTTTAATATTTTCAAAATGACTAATGGATTTCTACCCCTTTATTCACTAAGTTTCAATCATCCAAGAGAAGGTTAAAATTAGATATTTTTCCCTCCCTTTGATTAGACCAATATATTAATTGGAGTTAAAATCCTTTAATTACCTTTATGCCCTTTAAGCATGTTCATTCCATAATTCACTAAATTGAGCTCAAATGAACATGAAATTTTTATGTCACCTAACTCACATGTCAATTAAGCCATTGGAGGAGAAAATGTGATTTTTCTGTTTTTAATTTAATTTATATATTTGTTTTGGTGGAAAATAAGGATTTTCAATGAAAATTCAACAACATGACCAAGGTAAAGTTTTTGTCCTTAGGAAAATTATGGGAAGTTCCTACTGACCAGAGGACCATTTGGACCAATTTTGGTGATTTTTTTAATTATATTTTATTTATTATAATTATTTTGAATTTTGGAGTGTTAATTAATTATAAAAAAAATTAAAGTTGAAAAATGGATTTTATATTTTTCTTAAGTCTTTCTAACTTCAAGGAGTCCAGAGAAATAAATTTTATATTTTTCTGATTTTCCTTTGATTTATTGGAATTAATTTTGTGAAAGGATTGGAAAATCCATTTTCTTGATATTAAAAATTGTCTTAGACCTTTAAAATTCAATTTCTTAACCTAGGGACTTGGGAAAAATATTTGGTTTATTCCTAAGTGATTAGGAAGCAAAATATGACATTTTTATGATTTTTAATATTTTTGTATTTTTTATTATTTTTTAATTATTAAAATATTCAAAATAGGGTTAAAAATGAAGATTTTTAGAAAATTCCAATTTTAATTTTCATGGACTCCTCTGATATCAGAGAGCTCACAAATCCATTTTAGTGAATTTTTGAAGTGTATTTTGAGTTTTATGAATTTTAAAATTTTCAAGCTGGCTATGTTACTTAATTGATTCATTTAATGGGTTAAATCATTTTCAATTGACTTGAAATTTTTATGTGAGGTTCTTTATATCCTAAATGACAGTGGAGAATTGTTTTCAAGTGGTTTTGATGTGTATGTACTCCTAATTAATTAAAATTCAATTTTAGGCGTTTGAGCCAATTAGGGTTATTTTTAAGGAACTGAGTTAAACCATAATTTTCCTAGGGTCTTCTATCCTCAAGATACCACCCCTAATTTTCCTATAATTTATTGAACAATATGTTAAATTATTGAAATTAAAATGTCAAAACAAGCACATAAACTTAAAAATTCAATAACTTACCATAGAGATGGCCTCTGGCCTTAGAAAATTCAGGGAATATCCCTAAGAACAGAGGCTACAAATGCCCTATGGTCTCATGCTATGGTGAATTGTATACATGTATGGAGAATTAAAATATTGAAATCTGTAAAAAATTAGTTAGAAATAAAATACTCATCAAATTAACATAATTATTTTTCCAAATTGTTCTCCTCTGTTCACTAAGCAAGAGCGAATTTTTATTTTATTTTTGTGATTTTTCTACACAAAGATATGAATTTTTGAAGTTCAAGGTATTTAAATAATTCCTAAATACCCTATTTTTCTATTTAAACCAGTCAGTGTCGCGTCAACCTCGGCAGCTCCGAAGCCCCACGCGACGCCTTTTTATTCGACGCCGCCATCTGAGTCAGCGCCACGCGGCCCGTGGTTCATGTTCCATCTCCTCGTCTGATGCCATCTGAGCCGTTCAACCGATACACAATTGATCTGATGGTTCCTGGTCATGATCTACGACTGGTGCGTCCCGTGAGCCGTCCACCTTCTAACCCTAATATCTCTCTCGATACGTAACCAAATTAAATGCTCTTATACTCTGTGAACTCGTCTTGATGAGACGAACACATCTATACTAATAACATGCATTGAAATTGACTCAAATGAAATGGAGAATAGCTGGAAGCTTGGGTTAAAGGAAGTCTCCATACCTTGGTTCAGGAGGTGAGGCCTCGACTGAATGTGCTCGGCACGTTCATTGGAGCTGGAGGAGCCTAGGGATGAAGCCTCTAGCCCTGGTGAATTGTCTAGACCTTACTTCATCCAAACCCGATTTCAAAGCTTGACCGATAGAAAGAATGGCTTGCCTGGTGAGGGGGCTTTTGCTGGGAACTTTTTCTCTTGGTCTGGTGAAGGTGTAGAGTCAATCAATTTGGGGATCGACTCACTGTGGTGAAGTGTCCCGATTTTGGGCTCAAAATTGAACTTAGAAATTGAGCTCACAGAGGGGGAAATTAGGGCTGGATTTCAGTGGGGATCAAGTGCTTTATGCTAGGAGAAGAGTGTGGAGCAATTTTGGCAAAGTTTTGGTAAAGTTTGGTTCAGTACCTCTTTTGGCCGAGAGGGAGGTGGGCTTAAATTGGCATGGCTGGAGGGCCTCTCAGGGGGAGTTGGAGGCTGGGATCGGCTGCTCATGGGAGGAGGAGAACAGCTGTAGTGACCGTTTGGGTTGGGACAACTCAATAAGGGAGAATTTGAAAGTTTGGCTCACATGGAGTACTCAGCCATGGCATTTTTCGGCGACCCAGGCGACTGGCCGGTAGGGTCAGGTCACCATCTTGACCAGTGAGGTCAGGGCTGGGGTTTGGTGAGTTCAATTGGCATTGGCGATGTGTAAAGTAGTTTATTTAAGTGGTATGGGGGAAAGGGTTATTTTGGGCTCATTTTGGTTTAGCCATGGTTTTGGGCTTGGTGCATCACCCAAGGCTTGACCTTGGGCTGAGAGGAATCATTTGGGTCAGCTGAATTGGAGTGGTGAAGTCCCCATCCAAGGTGATGTGGCTAATTTTGGTTAAAGTGTAACATAAATGAGGTTAAAATTATTTAATGAAGGCTTAAGAAAGAGCCCCCTCTTCTTGCTATTAATGGCTTGGTGAGGTGTAAAGGGGCCCCCAAGGCTTGCATGTGGCTTATGCATGGCTCCATGGCTCCATTTGGCTTAGGGCAAAGCTTAGTCAATTTCATGGAAGTAGATTTTAGGAATTTTGGCATTTTGGTGGAAATTTGGATGAAGCTTGATTTGGAATGATTTGATAATTGATTTAGGACTTAGAGATGATTTCAATTAAAAGGATGATGATGGGAAGAAATGCCATGTGCTCCTTTTTGCTCCTTTTTCATCTTTTTTCTTTCTTGAACATTTTTTCATCACCTACATCCAAAAGACAAGAATACCTTTCATTAAAGCATAATATCCTTAAAAATTTGATAAAAATCAAGGCATAAAAATAGGTAAATTTTTCATGGATCACCCACCTCCCGCAAGGCTCATCTTGCAGTACCAATGATTCAATTCGGGATAAGCTTTAATGAGTTTGAAGTTGTACTTGGAAAAGCCCTGTTCGTTATCATGAAAGTTGCTACCATCAAGTCAGTCGTCTCCTTACCTAAGAGTGTTGTTACCCCTACCGCTACACGTTTTTCCGTCACCGCACCTACTTTTCAATCTACCAAAAGGAAGGAAATTTTGCATGAAGAAGATTATGACAATGTTTTTCTCGCCCCGTCGTCAGTCTTTCAGATTGGTTCTAGTTCTAGAGTTCCCCCACCGACTAGGTCTCAAAAGAGGAACCAAAATCGTAAGATTCTCAAAGCCACCAGGGCATAAGCTGCAAGTTTTCGAGTGATTGATGAGATCCCTCAGCAGGACGAACTCGATTTACCAGAGAACTCTCCTCTCCTTCGAGGGAGTAGGTTCCACCCGTTGATTGATACTACTGAAGATGAAAGCTCAACAAGAATAGTGCTACACTCTCATCACCATATGTTTGTAATGAGGTGAGGGAGAGGACCACACCCTTCTCCGAAGGTTGCTAAAAAAGAAGGATGTTCTATTGCTAATATCCTCAAGAGGTTGGGATGTGCAAAATCCCCAGAAATAAAGAATGGAATTCTGGAGATGGAGAGACCCATCAGAGTGTACGTCAAACTCTATTTGGTGAGGCATATTGAATCCACTACTACAGATGATATTACTATCATTCCGACACCCACAGTGAGCAGATCGGTCAAGTCTCGGCTGGGTTCGAGAGTACCGTCTATTAATAATTATGGGAAATTCCGGAAGAGAGGGAATAAGAGATGATTGTTTCCATCTGTACATAGTCTACACTCTAGGGAGCACACTTCCCCTCATCACTCTGATGTCCCTGCGAAGACACCACGTCTCAAGGAATCGACACTTAAGAGGAAAGTGTGGTTACCAAAGGACGTTGCACCAGTGCATTCCGAGAGGTTTGTGGATCACAAAATGGATCAAGAGTCTGATATTCGTGTTTCCACTACCGCCGTTGCTCCTGAGTCAGTTACAGAGAGAATTGATAGCCGAGGGAAGTCTACAGATCTAAATATGATTGAATAGAAAACAATCAATGATAAATTTCAAAGGCTCTAAGCAGAGATTTCAGAATTATCCAAACAACGAGTTATGGATATTGATGATGAAGATTACTTCCTATCATAATACATGGAAGAATAGTTCATGAAGGTTAATGTGGTTGAAACCAGATCCACAACATCTACACGCGAGGGTCCCATTGAATAGAACACCCAAGATGAGCTTCAGAGGGTCATATTGACAGGAGATGAGAAGATTATTTGTCTGGAAAAGAGGATGGATGGGATGACCACTGCCATGATCTCCATGGCTACACTCCACGGATAGTCACAGTCATGACCAGCAGCATCTACGAAAATTAACTAGCCCAAAATCATACACAATACCGATGAAAGAAGAGAAGACACTTCTGCCAATAAAGACGAACCACCAAGGAAGGAATCAACATTGAGCCTAATGGAAAAGGATATTAAGGAAATGATTAAACAGCAAGTTTAGGAAACCTTGGCTCAGTCTAAAGGTGGAGCATCAGTTTTGAAGGGTAAACCCCCCAGGTGGAATTTGATGTCGTGCCTTACCCCAAAGGCTTCGTACCCCTGACTTTCAAGATGTTTGATGGGATGTGAAATCCTTGTCAGCACATTTCACACTTTAGGGCCAGTTGTTACCACATAGGAGGAAGTGAAGCTCTATTGTTCTGAAAGTTTGTCAGCAGCTTGTCAGGGATAGCATTCGATTGGTATGCCGAGCTTCCCAACGGATCAGTAAAAAATATCGCATAAATGGAGAACATGTTCATGAAGAGATTCACCGGTGTGCAACACCACGTCACTATAGGAGATCGCGTAGTGGAACGACAAGAAGCCCGATGAGACTCTGGTCGACTACATTTTAAGATGGAGGAATTTAAGCAGGAAGAGTGAGCCGCAGTTATAGGAGGAACACATGATCGAGATACTACTCAAGGGTATTTACGGTCCGATGACTCACCATCAAGTATTTTGGGAAATTACTCAGTAAAGAAAATAGTTTACAAGAGGAATTCATGCATACGGAGCCTACAGAGAAAGCAAAGAAAACAAGGCCAGCTAAAGCATATGAAAAGAGATATGGTGTAGTGGCAACGGTTGATAAAGGAAAATAGTCGCTGAGAATTTAGGTCAAGAAGTCACCGCAGCAGCACAGTCAGCCTCAGTATAGCCAGCCTCCGCAGTATAGTCAATCCCAACAATATGGTCAACCCCATCCACAGTATAATATTCAGGCTAATCAGTAGTCTTTCCAGCAAAGACTGTATAGGATGGATGGACGATAGAGTCTGACAATGTCAGAATGGCTGTAGCAAAGATGTTCAAAAACCTAATGAAGAAGACCAAGTTCAGATTGTGCGAGTTGAAGAAGTCGGAAAAGATGAACAAGAAAGATCAACCTATTTTTTGTCCCTGCCACAGGTTGCTCGGACATACAATAGAAAATGCTTCATTTTTAAGGATTGGCTTGAGAGGAATTACAATGAAGGAAATATAAAGATACCAAAAGAATATTTGAAAAAACTGAAAAAGGTTCTAGAAATATGATTTCAGCTGAGCCAATCTCTTTGATTGACCTGTATGCCGACAACGGTGGAAAGAGTACAATTTGGAACGAGCTTAAGAGATTCCTAGATCAAATCCAATCGACTTCAAAGAAAACAGCTGCCTGGAATCTATCACAAGCCCAGTCTAAGATGAAGATTTCACCAAGGAGACCACCACAACGAGAAAGGAGGAAGAAGGAGATCGCAAGTGAAATTAAGGACGATAGAGCGAAGGATAGGATAGGGGCTACCCATGTTAGATTGGTTGTCTCAGATTTGAAGGTGAAACTTGTCGAACCCCTGACTTTGTACAATTATCTTTATGCCCCTCCAGGGTCTCATGATGATAATAGAATTGATTTTGGCTATGTTCCTATTATCTCTATTGATGACGTAACTAATCACGACCTATTTAACCTTGATTTTGATTCCCAAAATTATCCTAAAATCATGTTACCTCCCGACAAAAATGTTGACGAAAATGAAAAAGAAATCGACAACGCTGATTATGATAGTTCGGGAAATGAGTAGCCAATCCTCAGTGGAAAGGAACTCCACTTGCAATCAACTTGAATCTTTCAGATATAGAAATGATACCAGAAGAGTCAACTACAACATCAGGAGAACCTCTGGGTCCAGAGGAGGAAGAAATAATAGAAGTACATTTATGAAATGGCAAGGTACTGCCGCCAAGGAAAACTTTTGTGGAGAAAGGACAACAGATAGTTACTTAAGAAGAAGTACCTCCAGCAATAGAAGAAGTCCTAATTCAAAACGAGATGGAAAGTTCACATAAAGTAGATTACAATGTAGTAGCACATCTTAGAAAATTACCCGCCTAACTAAGAATCTATGACGCTCTGATCTATCAAGGAGATGAGATGAAAATCTGATTAAGGCTCTACTTGATATGGATATATGCTTAGCACAGTTGGCTAGCACATCCTCAGATGAGTTTGTACTTTGAAGGAACAGTCTGGCGTAACCTTTACCAACGAAAATTTGCTACTCTGTAAAGCTAATCACAACCGGCGACTCTACATTTTCGTCATTATCAGCAAATTTGTATTTTCCATAGTGTTAGTAGATCCTGGAGCGTTGCTCGACATAATGAGTCTACGGACATTGTACTACTTGGATATCGATGCACGAGAGCTCTCTACAGATAAGATTATTTTAAGAGGATTCTACCAGAAAGAGGAAAGAGCTCTCAGATCTATAACACTACAAATGAAAGTTGGAAATTTAGTAACAACTGCAAAATACCATGTCATCGATGCAGATACTTTATTCAACACCCTGCTTGGTCGATCGTGGCTTCATGAGTACAATATGGTCCCGTCATCACTTCAATAATGCATCAAATACTATAAAGATGGATAAGTACATTGCATTAAGGGAGATCTACAGTCAATCTTAATACATGAAGTGGGCATCCACGAAGACGCCGCCTACTATGCTCGACCAAAGAGAACAATGTTTTCAAGAGAAGTTGTGACAAGCAAGGTTGAATATTCAGAAAGGCCACAGGAACGAGACCATTCACCTCCACTTCAACAGTCCCTCACCACTCCTTCACAATGTGTTGGTGGAGGTCCTTTTAGCCCACACATTAAGGTTGAGGTCGAGGACGCAGGTGAGGAAGAACTCACCAGATTGTTGAACAGAGAAAGCTAACGATCTGCATCGACATAGAAGGAAGCTCCAAAGAGGATGAATTCGACAAAGAAATAATGATGATAAGTCAGAAGAAGCCTCAGTTTGAGATCTCTTTCGAAGACATAGAAAAGAGTGAGTATGAATCGATGTATGATCAGATTAACCATTATGTTCAAGCCGTGACCCCACCTCTGATACATCCTCTAAAGATCGAGAGTATGGAAGTCAAGGAAGTCCATAATGGTGGTATTAATCTGATGCACCAAAAATATATATGGTTTTTACTATATAATTTTACCTATTTTTGGTGATATTGCACTTTAAAGAAATGTATTTTTCATGATTTATTGCAGGTATGATGATTTTAGTTGATTGGAGTGAAAAGAAGTAAAAAGGAATGATTCAGATATAAAAGGAGCAAAATGGTGGAACAAGTGTTCTGGCGCCACCGGCGTCTGAATGGGCGCTGCCGGCGCCCAAAGTCGGTGAAGTTCAAATTTGAAGAGTTTTGGCGACTTTTTGAAAGGATGTCTGTGGAAACTCTTGGTATTTCGTCGTTATATTATAAGTAACTATTTTTGGATGAAAAGAGGAGAGTTCTGATGGTATCTCTTGGTTTCTTTTTGTTTTCCCTTAGTGTGTTAAGTGTTAGGGTTTAGGAGAAGATTGTGTAAAGTGAGGATTCGTGAGGAATTCTTCTCTAAGGAGTGAAGGAGAAGAGGTAAAGTGAGAGATTGTTTCTTCCTTTCCATTCTAAGGAGAGAATAAAGTCTTGTAAAGAAGAGAGAAGAGGATTCCAAAGAAATTCAAGGGAATTGCATTGGGGAAGAGAAAGAGATAAGTTGTATTTTCTTTTATGGTTTGTATGACTTTTCTTTCATATATAAAATCCATATTTTATTGTATCTTCTCCATGAATTCTGAGTAGTCTCCCTTGTCTTTCTTCTTGCATAGAGATGTGAAGATGGTTTGATGTGAATTTGATGTGCTTTTAATGTAATGAAGAAGTTGTGATGGTTTTTCATTTCGAACTTAATTTACTTTTTGATTTGGCCAATTAAAATGTTAAAATATGTTGTTGAACATTTAGTTTTAAAGAATTTAATGTCCTACAACAATAATGAAAGGTCCATTCAATTTCTACGGATGAATTGCGTAGTTAAAGAGAATTGAGTGCAAATAATTTGAGAAATATGTTTTGATGAACTTCAATGTGGAGATTTCTGGGTGACAGGCTGAAATCCCCAAATTGGTTTTAAGATTTGTAACTAATATCAAGGGTTAGCCTTCGAGTGAAGAGTGAGTGGGAGCTTCGAAGTGAGAGCCGGTATCCTCCCAGCCTAGCCTTAGATTTAGTGACTAAACTTAGGATATGTCAATGTTCTTTTCTTGCTTAGAAGAGGGGGTACTCTTTTAAGGGTAAAGAATCATCTATGCTCCTATTTGGCACAATAACATATATAATTGTTCCATATCAATCCACACATCATATTCTGATTTCAAGAGGAAAGATACTTTTCTCATATATCAAAAAACCTTTCAAATACTTAGTTTAGTGTGTTTGTTAGTTAATTCTATTTTTAAAGTTGTTAGAAGTAATTGTAGTTTAGTTAATTGTAATTGTTTTCTACATAGTTTTAGTAGGAGTACGTGTTAAACTTTAAGGGTCGTTTAAATATCGGATTTTAGTAATGTGTTATATATTGTGAGCACTTTCTTATACTTCGAACTTCCCTGTGGGATCGATAATAATGACTTCATTAGAGCGTTGTGTTACATGATACAATACATATACATGCGTTAAATGTTTGGACTTAACAAAATCATTATAAATTTATAAATTTGAGTTCATAAATTCTTGCAAAATATAAGTCTCGTGCATCAAGTTTTTGGCACCGTTGCCGGGGAGGTAACAGAGTAGTAAGTAAGAAAGTATAAACGGAATTTATTAATAATATAGTAACAAAAAAAAACCTTTACTTTGCAGTGTGTAATTGTGTGTTTATTTACCTTTATAAAAGTATTTGCGTGATAGTATATGCGTAGTAGTGGATCTATAGGTTTATTACCTTACGATTTGGAGTTAGAGCGCACTGTCAAACAAATTAGAAAACAACAAAAACAAATTGAAAGTCCTTGTAAAATGGCGAATAATCAAGATAATTAGAGAAATGAAATTGGAAATTTGCCAAGACCTTTAAGAGATTATGCTAACCCAACAGCAGATGAAATTTACATAACTATTCAAAATCCTGATGTTGCTACTAATTCATTTGAACTTAAACCTGCTATTATCTAAATGGTACAAAATAATCAATTTGGAGGAACACCTAATGAGGATCCAAATTTACATCTCGCTAGTTTTTTAGAACTGCGTGCTTCTTTTAGATATGATGGAGTGTCTAGCGATGCTGTCAGACTTAGACTTTTTTCTTTTTCATTAAGGGATAAAGCTAAGGTGTGGTTAAACGGGTTAGCACCTGGATCTATTAGAACTTGGTGAGAATTATTTCAAAAGTTTCGATTAAAATATTTCCCTCCAAGAAAGACTGCTAAACTAAGAAATGATATTACATCCTTTTGTCAGTTTGGAGGAGAGTCAATATATGAAGCTTGGGAGAGATTTAAAGATCTTCTTAGGAAGTTCCCACATCATGCTTTACAAGATTGGTTAATAATTCAAACATTTTATAATGGGTTAGTGGGATCACTGAGATCTATTATAGATGCTGCTGTTGGTGGATCATTAATGTCAAAACCTTTTGGTGAAGCATACACATTAATTGAAGAAATGGCCACTAATAATTTTCAATGGCCCTCTGAACAGGTAAATCCTAAGAGAGTAGCTAGTGTTCATGATTCAGATATGATGGCTATGGTAGTTTCTCAAATTGCAGCCCTTTCTAAGAAAATAGAACAATATGAAATGAGTTATTCTCAACCACCTCAAGTGTTGGAGGAAAATTTATTTGGACAGATAACAGAAACTCAAACACCTTATGAGACTTTAAATACTATTAATAGACCTAACAATCCTTATTCAAATTATTATAATCCTGGTTGGAAGAATCACCCAAACTTCAATTGGAATAATAGCAATGCCAATGTTAACCCGCACTGGGCTAATAGTTCTATAAATCCAATTAGAAATTCAAACAATCAAGGAAAAACTAATTTTAGACCATCTTATCCCCATGGATTTAATAGTAACCCACAATTTAAGGATAAGAAGTTGTCTACTGAAGAAATGATTCTAAATATGGGAAATTAATTACAAGCTCAAAGTGTTGCTATGAAAAATATTGAAAATCAATTAGGATATATTTTCACTACACTTAATAATAGACCTTCTAGAACACTTCCAAGTAATGTGGAGATCAATAAAAAAGATCAAAACAAGGAACAACTTAAGGCTATTCAATTAAGGAGTGGAAAAGAATTGGAAACTAGAGTACAAAAAGAAGTTGAAATAGAAAAGGAGAAGGTGGAAATTGAAAAAGGGTCAAACAAGATATATCCAGACTTGGATTATCCTCTTGAGCCAATGAAGATAACTGTTGATAGACCACCACCTCCATTTCCTCAAAGATTAAAGAAGCAAAACAGAGATAACAAATTTGGAAAATTTTTGAAGATCCATAAGAAATTAACGATAAATATTCCTTTTGTTGAAGCATTAGAACACATGCCTGACTATGCCAAGTTTATGAAGGATATCCTGAGAAAGAAAAGAAAGTTTACAGATCATGAAACTGTTGCACTTAGCGAAGAGTGTAGTGCAATTATTTAGAAGAAGCTTCCGAAAAAACTTAAAGATCCTAGTAGTTTCACTATTCCGTGTGCTATAGGTTAAAACTTTTTCGGAAAAGCTTTATGTAATCTTGAAGTGAGTATTAATCTTATGCCTTTATCAACTTTCAAAAGGTTGGGAATAGGAGAAATTTCTCCTACATCTGTGATTCTTCAGTTGGCCGATCATTCCATTACTTACCCTAAAGGAGTGGTGGAAGATGTGTTAGTGAAAGTGGATAAATTTATCTTTCCTGTAGATTTTATTGTACTTGATATGGAGGAAGATAAAAAAATTCTAATCTTTTTCGTAAGATCATTCCTTGCTACTGGAAGAGCGGTAATTGATGTTCAAAAAGGAGAATTAACTATGAGAGTTAATGATCAAGAGGTGACCTTTAATATTTTAAAATCTATGAAGTATCCCTCAATGGAAAAAGATAATAAATGTTTTATGATAAAGGTCTTTGATTACTTGAGAAATGATCATTTTGAAAATATATTTGAAAAAGAAGAAGAATATGAAATTAAGTTTGAAGAAGAAATTGAAGATGAAGTATGTTCAAGAGAGATTTGAAGTATTAGACACTATGGAAGCTGGAAATAAGATTTTAATTCCATCTATTATAAAACCTCCTAAACTTGAGATGAAAATTCTCTCTAATCATTTAAAGTATATGCTTTTAGGAGAATCATCTACTTCACTAGTTATTGTATCTTTGGAGTTAAACGATTATCAAGAACAAAGTTGTTGGAAACTTTAAAAAGATACAATAAAGCTTTTGGATGGAATTTGGCAGATATTATAGGGGTTAGTCCTTCGATTTGTATGCACAGAATTTTATTAGATGAAGAACATAAACTGAGAGTTGATCTAGAAAGGAGACTAAATCCTATAATGAAAGAAGTAGTTAAGAAAGAAATTTTAAAATGACTGGATGCTGAAATTATTTAACCTATTTCGGATAGTGCTTGGGTGAGTCCAATACATTGTCTACCAAAAAAGGGAGGAGTGACTATTGAAGTGAATGAATGTAATGAAATTATACCCACAAAGCAAATTAATGGATGGAGAATTTTTATTAACTATAGGAAATTAAATGCTGCCACCAGAAAAGATCACTTTCCTTTTCCTTTACTCGATCAAATGCTAGAAAGACTTGCTGGACACAAGTACTACTATTTCTAGATGGATATACTGGTTACCATAAAATACCAATTGCTCCTGAGGATCAAGAAAAAGACAACATTTACTAGCCCTTATGGAACTTATGCTTTTCAATGAATGCCTTTTGGACTGTGTAATGCACCTGCAACATTTCAGAGATGTATGTTGTCTATCTTCAGTAGTATGATAGATAATGGAATAGAAGTTTTAATGGATGATTTCTCTGTATTCGGGACTTCATTTAAAATTTTCTTGGAAAACTTAGAAAAGTTTTAGAGCTCTGTGAGAAAAAAAATCTAGTTCTGAATTGGGAGAAATGTCAATTTATGGTTGCCGGTGGAATTGTGCTTGGGCATAAAATTTCTGAACATGGTATGGAGGTCAACCCTGCTAAAATTAGAGTGATTGAGAGATTGCTGTCACCCACTACTGTGAGAGAGGTTAGGAGCTTCCTAGGACACGCTAGATTTTACATGTGAGATATTAAAGATTTTTCTAAAATTACTAAACCTTTGTGCAGACCTTTAGAAAATAATAGAAAATTTGATTTTAACGATGAATGCTTAAGAGCTTTCAAATTATTGAAAGAAAAATTAATCACTGCACCTATAATTGTTTCACCAGATTGGGAGAAACCATTTGAACTTATGTGTGATGCTAGTGATTATGCGATCAGAGTAGCATTGGGGCAAAAGCATGATAAAGTTTTCAAAGTCATTTAGTACGCTAGTAAAACTTTTAATGAGGCTCAAATTAATTATACCACAACTGAAAGAGAGTTATTAGTTATAGTATTTTCTTTTGAAAAATTTAGAGCTTATTTAATTGGAGCTAAAAATATTGTGCATGCAGACCATTTGGCTATCAAATATTTAATGCAAAAGAAGGATGTAAAATCTAGACTCATTAGATGGATACTTCTTCTGCAAGAAATTGATTTTATGATAGTTGATAGGAATGGAGCTGACAATAAAATAACTGATCATCTATCAAGAATAGAATATGATAAATTATTTGAATTTGAAAAGGAAATTACTGAAATTTTCCCTGATGAGCAACTCTATACTATTAAGGGAAACAATTTGCCTTGGTTTGCTGATTATATGAATTATATTGTAAGTGATATTGTACCACCTGATTTAATAAGGCAACAATAAAAGAAGTTCAAATATGATGCAAAATTTTATTTTTGGGATGAGCCCTATCTATAAAAATAGTGTAACGATCTAATTATTAGGAAATGTGTGCCACAAGAAGAAATAAATTTGATTATTCAATGATGTCATGATTTTGAATTTGGAGGTCATTTTGGTGTGATAAAACTGCTTTTAAGATTCTTCAATTTGGATTTTATTTGCCTACTCTTTTTAGAGATGTTTATAGATATATTAAATCATGTGATCAATGTCAGAGAGTAGGTAATATCTCTAGAATAAATGAAATGCCTCTAAATTATAATTTGAAAGTTGAAATTTTTAATGTATGGAGATTAGATTTTATGGGACCATTTAATCCTTCATTTGGAAATTTATATATGTTGGATGTCGTTGATTATGTCTCAAAATGGATTGAAGCTATTGCTTTACCTAGATGTGATGCTCGGAATGTTTCAAAATTTTTAAAGAAAAATATATTTACAAGATATGGAAAGCCGAGAGTGATCATAACTGATGGTGGATCCCATTTCAAGATAATCGAATTAAGAGATTAATTGAAAAATATAATATTTCTCATAGAATCTCTACTGCTTATCATCCGTAGACTAGTGGTTTAGCATAAGTGTCTAATCATGAAATTAAATTAATTTTGGAGAAAACTGTGGATAATCATAAATTAGATTGGTCTGCTCGATTAAATATTGCTTTATAGGCTTATAGAACTGCTTTTAAAACCCCTATTAAAATGTCTCCTTATAGACTAGTGTTTGGTAAAACTTGTCATTTACCAGTTGAGATAGAGCATAAAGCATATTGGGCGAAAAAGAGTTAAATTTTAATTTGAAAAAGTCTAGAGAGAAATGATTTATGCAATTGAATGAATTAGAAGAGATTAGAAATGCATCTTATCACAATGATATGATCTATAAAGAGAAAAAGAAATTATGGCATGATCGAAAGATATCGAAAAAGAACTTGGAATATGGATAAAAAGTTTTATTATACAACACAAGATTGAAGATATTTCCTGGATAGCTCAAGTCTAGATGGTTAGGACCTTTTACAGTTGTAAAAGTTAATTCTTTTGGAGTTGTTGATATTAAATATCCTGATACTAGAAAGATTTTCAAGGTTAATGGACATCGATTAAAGCCTTACTTTGATGGGTTTCAACCTGACTTCAAAGAGGTATTAATGCTGACTCATCTTGATTAGCTGAATTGTTTGTCGGGATGAAGAAGTTAAACCAAGCATTTTATGGGAGGCAACCCATATGTATCTTTGTGGTGTGTTTGCTTTTTCAACGTAGTTGTGCTTTTTAGATAGTTGTTTTTTAATCCTAATTACTCTTAAATACTTTAAAAATTGATAAATGAGGGATCAAATCAAGATATTGGAATATTTTGGGCCAAACGAAGTTTGGCGAGAATTTTTAACCAATGGCGCCGCCGGCGCCAGAATGGGCACTGCTAGCGCCCTATCACATATGTAACACTAAACTATCCTGTTTCAGCACTGCCGACGCCCTATCGAGTGCCACCGACGCCCAAAACCTATTGACGGTTTTTAAGTTTTAAAATGCGAGTTTTGGTGGTTTTTGGCGAGATCTTCGTCCATATAACTCCATAAACTCTATTTTTGACTTCTTAACTCCAGAAAAATGAAAAACACCAATCCCAATTCGTATCTTATGGATTCCTATCCCATTGAATCCCCTCAATTTCGTGTTTTCAACCAAAAGAAGCTTATAAGTTTTGAGGCACAGCGTTTGTTCAACAGAGTGATGATGAAAAGATGAATTATCAAGGAAAGAGGCTTCATAAATCAAGGCATGGATAATCCTACTTCTAGAATTGAAGAAATTGTTAAGGAGAGATGTTGGGAAGTGCTTTGCTACACTACAGCTGCCGTTGTTGTTCTTGTTGAGAAAGGGTTTTATGCAAATCTTCACGGGATCAACCAAGGGTTTGTATTCATGCATGGTAGATTTGTGCAATTCACTCCTAAACTAATTAACGATTTCTTTATGATCGAGAACATACCTATTTGCCACTATTCTAATTTCAATGCCACGAAGGATAATATGAATGTTGTGTATCAATATTTGACGAATGAGAATGAGGAATGCAAAAAATATTGAGAATGGATACATTAGTTTCCCATCTGCATCTCTCAATCCAATATCGAAGCAGTGGCACTACTTTATTTCGGCAAAGTTATTTCCGACATTGAAGATTAGTAAGGTAACTAAGGAAAGTGCCATTTTGAATTTTTGTATTAAAACTGGGAGGCCGGTTGACATTGGCAATATCATTGTGAAATCAATTATGGGATTAATTGTGCATGGATCTAAATATGAACTTGGACACCCATCCACCATATTTCTAGTATGTAGTCAGTCACAGGTTCCTTATGAAAGTTGGGAAAAGGTTCTTCTTTTATAGAGGCCTATAGATCCAACTAATCCCTATGACTACCAGACAGTTGGAGATGAAGATGACATTAATTTTCTTGTTGATCAACCAACACAGACTTTACAACTGATTCAACTCTTTTTTCCTGAAGGTTCCAAAAAGATACTGAAGAGGATCAAACAATTTGAGAAAGAGGTACAGAACGTTATGAATCCAATTAATAACATTTTTGATTTATTTGATCATATAGATTGGAGAATGAAAGAGCAATTCGATCATACTAGTTGAATTGAGATGGGCTCGATCAATCTGATGAAGAAGAATGCGGTGATTGCTGAGCAATCATCTGAAAAAGTTCCATTTCGTCCATTCTATAATTTGTTTGTGCATCAGAAAACAATTGGAGATATTAGATGAGAGGTAGTTCTGAAACTGATGTGGAGTAATTAGTGGATTCTACTTATGTTTGTTGTGTGTTTAGTTTACTTTGCTTATTTATGTTTTGCTTGTGTAGTATTTGCTTTTTAATTTGAACTTGGATTTGGATGCGCTTACTTTCATTGTGAGCTTAGATCTTAGTGTTTGCTTATCGTAGAGTACTTGCTGCACTAAATATCTAAGAGTAGTTGGTTTGAATGAACATATTTGGTGTCTATGATGTAACTTGGAATTTATATATATAAGATTGTTGTGTATTTTTTGTTTGAAGAATTGTGTTAATTATTGTTTATGGGATGATGTAAAAGCCTATTGAAGTGTTAAACATCATTGGGGATGTCAAAACGATCGAAATTACAAAAAAATTTTATACCCAAATAATATTTTGGACTGGCGCCACCAGTGCCCAAATCCAGAGAGTTTGGCATTTAATCTAAATATAGCCCCGCCGGTGGCTTATCGAGCGCCGCTGGTGCCCTATCTAGCGCCGCCGGCGCCCGAACCCAGTAAAAGGATAAAAACCCTTGTTTTCGTGATTTTTACCCTGGGACCTATGAATTCTTCCATTTCCTTCATCTTCTTCCTCCATTTTTGTGATTTTAAAGATCTAGACTTGTTAGATCTCGGATTTGACTTGATTTCAATGCTTTTCGACACCAGATCTACACTTCTCTTGGTAAGAGCTTTACTTTAAGTTCAACCAACTCAGACTTTACAACCGATTCAACCCTTTTTTCCTGAAGGTTCCAGAATGATGTTGAAGAGGATCAAACTGTTGGAGAAAGAGGTACAGAACGTTATGAATGCAATTAATAACATTTTTGATTTATTTGATCATATAGATTGGAGAATGAAAGAGCAATTCGATCTTACTAGTTGAATTGAGATAGGCTCGATCAATTTGATGAAGAAGAACGCGGTGATTGCTGAGCAATCATCTGACGAATTTACATTTCGTCCATTCTATAATTTGTTTGTGCATCAGCAAACGATTGGAGATATTAGATGAGAGGTAGTTCTGAAACTGATGTGGAGTAATTAGTGTATTCTACTTATGTTTGTTGGGTGTTTAGTTTACTTTGCTTAGTTATGTTTGGCTTGTGTAGTATTTGCTTTGTAATTTGAACTTGGATTTGGATGTGCTTACTTTCATTGTGAGCTTAGATCTTAGTGTTTGCTTATCGTAGAGTACTTGCTGCACTAAATATCTAAGAGTAGTTGGTTTGAATGAACATATTTGGTGTCTATGATGTAACTTGGAATTTATATATATAAGATTGTTGTGTATTGTTTGTTTGAAGAATTGTGTTAATTATTGCTTATGGGATGATGTAAAAGCCTATTGAAGTGTTAAACATCAATGTGGATGTCAAAACGATCGAAATTACAAAAATTTTTTAGACCCAAATAATATTTTGGACTGGCGCCGCCGGCGCCCAAATCCAGAGAGTTTGGCATTTAATCTAAATATAGCCCCGCCGGTGGCTTCTCGAGCGCCGTCGGTGCCCTATCTAGCGCCACCGACGCCCGAACCCAGTAAAAGGCCAAAAACCCTTCATTTTTTTCAATTTTTACCCTGGGACCTTTGAATTCTTCCATTTCCTTCATCTTCTTCCTCTATTTTTGTGATTTTGAAGATCTGGGTTTGTTAGATCTCGTATTTGACTTGATTTCAATGCTTTTCGACACCGAGATCTACACTTCTCTTGGTAAGAGCTTTACTTTAAGTTCAAAGATTTTTCACCTACTGATATTCCTACTACCATAGAAATTTCTCACATTGCTTAGGTTGGAATTTTTGAAATTTTAAAGAGATTTTGAGATTTGCTCTTACTTGATTAGTACAGTATTTAGAGTTAGTTACATTGTGAATTTGTGATTTATTGGAATTTCTTTGCAAATTTTAGAAATTCACATTACTCCAAGGTTGAGTAAAGGGAAGAGGAAATAACACTTTGATGAGGAGAAGTTCGTCGATAGTAAAGCCCAATTTCGCTTTAACTCTACCCTTTACAACAAGAAGTGTATATGGGATCGAGCTTTTGATAGTCTTGACAGATTTGTAGAACAATTAATTGCAGAGCAGAACTGGGAGCTATTTTGTTATTTCACTGTGAATGCTATTATGGGAGTTGTTAGAGAGTTCTATTCGAATGTACCCTGGATTGAGATAGAGTATGTGCTAGTTAGAGGAAAAATGGTCGAGTTTACTCCTCAGTGTATCAATGCTTTCAATCAGACTCGGGAACCATTTATTTGTGAATACGAAAACATTGACACTCGAAGGGAAAATAGGAGAGAAGTGATTGCTTTTCTAACCGACGGGCGAGGAGAATGTAAAGTAAGTAAAAAACAGTTGACTAACTTCCCCTCCTCCTCATTGAATGTTGCTTCAAAAGTTTGGCATTAATTCATTTCTGCAAGACTATTACCATCTTATCACCACAGCGATGTTACAAGGGATAGAGCGATTATGAACTATTGTATACAGAAGATTAAAAAGATTGATATTGGGGCTATTATCTATAAGAACATTCAGACTATTGCTAGAGGTAAGACTACTGGAGGTTTAGGACATCCTGCTTTAGTCCATGCCTTATGTGTTCAATCTGGAGTAGAGTTTAATAGTTTTGAAGAAGTAGCTATACCATTGAGACTGATCACAAAGAATATTATCCGTACTTATGAGTCTCATGTGGGAGCCCGAGTTGAGCGTAGAAGTACTGATATTCCTACTACCAGTTATGATGTTCCATCTACATCAGAGCTACCTACCTTATCTGATATTATGGAGCAGCTGAGATTATAGAGTGCTAGTGTGGATAGACTTTATGGTCGGATGGATGTATTTGAGGGGAGAAGTGATGTGAATGAGGATTATCTGCAAAGGAGAGTTGATTTTGATATTTTTTATTATGATGCTCAGGTCAGATTTATGAGGGGGGAGTCCGATGTGATATTTCCTACTTGCCCCAGCAATACACCATATAGACCTGACCCTGCTGATGACCCTGCTGCTGATCCTGGTGATGGAGATTGGTAGATTGTCTATTTCTATTTCTGTTAATCTTATTGTGTTGTGCTGTACTATTGTGATATAGTAGTTATTTACTTTTCAAGTGATGTGTAACCCTATTGGTATATTGTTATGTTGTGCTAAATCATTGAAAAATTTAGCTGGATAGTGTAGTACTGTGATAGTTTGTTTCATGTTGTAGTGTTTTGTTGGATGTTTAGATGTTTAAAGTTAATTTCTCTTTTCCCATGCAAATTATTTAAAAATTGTTATATCACAGCTACTAATTGTTTCATGCCAGCTAGTTATAAAATTTGACTAATATCAGATAGCTGTTGAAGATTTCAAGATCTCAACACACAAAGGTTAGTTTTCTTTTACTCTCAACTGTTTCAAATTTACTAAAAAATTTAAGTTTGGGGGAGGGTAGAGAAATACTAACTTTTATTTGTTCTCAATTATTATATTTTCAAAATTGTTAGCATAACTTCTACCTGTTGAACCTCATTGTAAGATAACTATAACTTTTTATTCAATTGAATCTTATGGAAGGATAGGATGAAAATTTTTAGTGATAAAAGTTTATTTTATAGAACTAAGATATTTGGTATGAAAGAATTTGATTATAGTTAACTATTTAAAGTAAAGAAAATTGTATTTTTGAAATGTTAAGGGACATAAAGTATTGTGTGTTAAGAAGAGATTGTGACTTTATGATGAATAATGAAGCTTGTACTTAATTATAAGGAAAGGAGGTGTTTCAAGTTTGAACTTTAGAAAGAGGAGAGTGAAGTTCAAAATCATTAAAAGCTATCCACAAATAGTAATATTCATTAAAAAAAAGAGAAAAGAAAAGAAAAGAATGATTGAAAAACAATCTCGAAAAGAAAGAAAAACATTTATGAGGAGAAGCTTGAGGAGATGCCTAATCAAAAATTGGCTTCACTTGAGTTACCCTAAAGGGAAAACATGATTTCATTTCTGAATTTATGTTTAATGTATTAGCCTACATTCTAATGAGGTTTGCATGAACTCCATTTTCGCATTATCTTTTAAGACAATCTTAATGTGACAAACTATGGTTCATCTTAAAATAAATAGAAAACTAGAACTCTTAGACTTCACTACTAAGTATTCTTACACTTGTACTGTTGACCCGAGTTACTAAATTTCTTTATGAAAATCTAACCAATATATTCTTTTGAATGAAAATTTTTAATGTCCTACAGCTGAAAAATACATTTCCTAAAGTTATAATTTTATGTAGTAAAAAAATTACTTGAGGACAATGAATAGTTAAAGTTTGGGGATTCTGATGCACCAAAAATATATACAGTTTTTATTATTTAATTTTATCCATTTTTGGTGATATTGCACTTTAAAGAGAGGTATTTTTCATGATTTGTTACATGTATGATGATTTTAGGTGATTGGAGAGAAAAGAAGCAAATAGGAATGAATTCGGAGCAAAAAGGAGCAAAATGGTGGAAAAAGTGTTCTGGTGCCGCCGGCGCCCAAATCCAGAGGCTTCAGAAATAAATGGCACGATAGAACGCCGCCGGCGCCCGAAATCGGTGGAGTTCAAATTTGAAGAGTTTTGGCAACATTTTCAAAGGATGCTTATGGAAACTCTTGCTATTTCATCCCTACCTTATAAGTAACTATTTTTGGATGAAAAGAGGAGAGTTTTGGTGGTGTCTCTTGCTTTCATTTTATTTTCTCTTAGTGTGTTAAGTGTTAGGGTTTAGGAGAAGAGTGTGTAGAGTGAGGATTTGAGAGGAATTCTTCTCTAAGGAGTGAAGGAGAAGAGGTAAAGTGAGAGATTGCTTCTTCCTTTCCATTCTAAAGAGAGAATCAAGTGTTGTAAAGAAGAGAGAAGAGGATTCAAAGGAACTTCGAGGGGATTGCATTGGGGAAGAGAAAGAGATAAGTTGTATTTTCTTTTGTGGTTTGTATGACTTTTCTTTTATATATAAAATCCATGTTTTATTGTATCTTCTCCATGAATTCTGAGTAGTCTCCCTTGTCTTTCTTCTTTCATAGAGATGTGCTGATGGTTTGTTATGGATTTGATGTGCTTTTGATGTAATGAAGAAGTTGTGATGGTTTTTCATTTCGAACATAATTTACTTTCAGTTTGTCCAATTTATAAGTTAAAATATGTTGTTGAACATTAAGTTTTAAAGGATTTAATGTCCTACAACAATAATGAAAGATCCATTCAATTTCTATGGATGCAATGTGTAGTTCATGGGAATTGAGCGCAAATAAATAAGGAAATATATTTTGATTGTCTTCAATGTGGAGATTTCTGGGTGACAGGCTGAAATCCCCAAATCGGTTCTAAGATTAGTAACTAATATCGAGGGTTAGCCTTGAGGTGAAGGGTGAGTCGGAGCTCTGAAGTGAGAGCCGGTATCCTCCCAGCCTAGCCTTAGATGTAGTGACTAAACATAGGATATGTCAATGTTCTTTTCTTGCTTAGAAGAGGGGGTACTCTTTTAAGGGTAAATAATATCTATGCTCCTATTTGGCACAATAACATAGATAATTGTTCCATATCAATCCACACATCATATTCTCAATGCAAGAGGAAAGATACTTTTCTCATATATCAAAAAACCTTTCAAATATTTAGTTTAGTGTGTATGTTAGTTAATTCTATTTTTAAAGTTGTTAGAAGTAATTGTAGATTAGTTTATTGTTACTGTTTTCTACATAGCGTTAGTAGGATTATGTGTTAAACTTTAAGTACTATTTAAACATCGAATTTTAGTGTTATATTTTATATTGTGAACACTTTCTTATACTTCAAATTTCCCTGTGGGATCGATAACCAGGACACCATTAGTACCCTATATTACTTGATACAATACGTATACTTGCGTTGAATGCTTGGACTTAACAAAATCATTATAAATTTATAAATTTGAGTTCATAAATTCTTGCAAAACATAAGTCCCGTGCATCAAGTTTTTGGCGCCGTTTCCGGGGAGGTAACAGAGTAGTAGGTAAGAAAGTATAAACGGTATTTATTATTAATATAGTAACAAAAAAAACCTTTATTTTGTAGTGTGTAATTATGTGTTTGTTTACCTTTATAAAATTATTTGTGTGATTGTATATGCGTAGTAATGGATCTATAGGTTCAGTGCCTTACGATTCGGAGTTAGAGCGTACTGTCAGAAAAATTAGAAAACAACAAAAACAAATTGAAAATCCTTGCCAAATGGCGAATAATCAAGATAATCAGAGAAATGAAATTGGAAATTTGCCAAGACTTTTAAGAGATTATGCTAACCTAACAGCAGATGAAATTCACATAACTATTCAAAATCCTGATGTTTCTGCTAATTCATTTGAACTTAAACCTGCTATTATCCAAATGGTACAAAATAATCAATTTACAGAAACGCCTAATAAGGATCCAAATTTACATCTCGCTAGTTTTTTAGAACTGTAAGCTACTTTTAGATACGATGGAGAGTCTAGTGACACTGGGAGAGTTAGACTTTTTTCCTTTTTCATTAAGGGATAAAGTTAAGGCTTGGTTAAACAAGTTAGCACCTGGATCTATTAGAACTTGGGGAGAATTATTTCAAAAGTTTCTATCAAAATATTTCCCTCCATCAAAGACTGCTAAACTAAGAAATGATATTACATCCTTTTGTTAGTTTGAAGAAGAGTCAAAATATGAAGCTTGGGAGAGATTTAAATATCTTCTTAGGAAGTGCCCAAATCAAGCTTTACCAGATTGGTTAATAATTCAATTATTTTATAATGAGTTAGTGGGATCATTGAGATCTATTACAGATGCTGCTGCTGGTGGATTATTAATATCAAAACCTTTCGATGAAGCATATGGATAAATTGAACAAATGGCTACTAATAATTTTCAATGGCCCTCTAAACGGGTAAATCCTAAGAGAGTAGCTAGTGTTCATGATTCAGATATGATGACTATAGTAGTTTCTCAAATTGCCGCCCTTTCTAAGAAAATAGACCAATATGGAATGATTTATTCTCAAACACCTCAAATCTTAGAGGAAAATTCATTTGGACAGATAACAGAAAATCAAGCACCTTATGAGACTTTAAATTCTATTAATAGACCTAACAATCCTTATTCGAATTATTATAATCCTTGTTGGAAGAATCACTTAAACTTAAATTGGAATAATAACAATAGTAATGTTAACCAGCACTGGGTTAACAGTTCTATAAATCCAATTGAAAATTCAAAAATCAAGGAAATACTAATTTTAGACCATCTTATCCCTCTAGATTTAATAGTAACCCACAATTTAAGGATAAGAAGTTATCTACTGAAGAAATGATTCTGAATATGGGAAATCAATTACAAGCTCAAAGTGTTACTATGAAACATATTGAAAATCAATTAGGACATATTTTCACTGCACTTAATAATAGACATTCTGGAAAACTTCCAAGTAATGTGGAGATCAATCCAAAAGATCAAAACAAGGAATAACATAAGGCTATTCATTTAAGGAGTGGAAAAGAATTGGAAACTAGAGTGCAAAAAGAAATTAAAATAGAAAAGGAGAAGGTGGAAATTGAAAAAGGGTCAAACAAGATTTATCCAGACTTGGATTATCCTCTTGAGCCAATGAAGATAACTTTTGAAAAACCACCACCTCCATTTCCTCAAAGATTAAAGAAACAAAACAGGGATAACTGATTTGGAAAATTTTTGGAGATCCTTAAGAAATTAAAGATAAATATTCCTTTTATTGAAGCATTAGATCAGATGCCTGACCATAACAAGCTTTTGAAGGATATCCTGAGAAAGAAAAGAAAGTTTACAGATCATGAAACTATGGCACTTTGCGGAGTGTGTATTGCAATTATTCAGAAGAAGCTTCTAGAAAAACTTAAAGATCCTGGTATTTTCACTCTTCTGTGTGCTATATGTGAAAAAAATTTTAGAAAAGCTTTATGTGTTCTGGGAGCGAGTATTAGTCTTATGCCTTTATCAACTTTCAAAAGGTTGGGAATAGGAGAAATTTCTCCAACATCTGTGACTCTTCAGTTGGTCGATCGTTTCATTATTTACCCTAAAGGAGTTGTGGAACATGTGTTAGTGAAAGTGGATAAATTTATATTTCCTGTGGATTTTATTGTACTTGATATGGAGGAAGATAATGAAATTCCAATCATTTTGGGATGACCATTCCTTGCTACTGGAAGAGCGGTAATTGATGTTCAAAAAGAGAATTAACTATGAGAGTTAATGATCAAGAGGTGACCTTTAAGATTTTAAAATCTATGAAGTATCCCTCAATGGAAACAGATAATGAATGTTTTAGGATGGAGGTCTGTGATTACTTGAGAAACGATCATTTTTAAAAAAAGAAGAATATGAAAATATGTCTAAAGAAGAAATTGAAGATGAAGTATGTTCAGGAGAGATTCGAAGTATTAGACACTATGGAAGGTGGAAATAAAAGTTTAATTCCATCTATAATAAAGCCTCCTGAACCTGAGATGAAAATTCTCCCTAATCATTTAAAGTATATGTTTATAGGAGAATCATCTACTTTACCAGTTATTGTATCTTCGGAGTGAAATGATCATCAAGAATAGAAGTTGTTGGAAACTTTCAAAAGATACAAGAATGCTTTTGGATGGACTTTGGCAGATATTAAAGGAGTTAGTCCTTCGATTTGTATGCACAGAATTTTATTAGACTAAGAATATAAACTGAGAGTTGATCCGCAAAGGAGACTGAATCCTATAATGAAAGAAGTAGTTAAGAAAGTGATTTTAAAATGGCTGGATGCTGGAATTATTTATCCTATTTCGGATAGTGCTTGGGTGAGTCCAATACATTGTGTGCTGAAAAAGGGAGGAGAGACTGCTGAAGTGAATGAATATAATGAAATTATACCCACAAGAAAAATTAATGGATGGCGAATTTGTATTGACTATAAGAAATTAAATGACGCCACCAGAAAAGATCACTTTCCTTTTCCTTTTCTCGATCAAATTCTAGATAGACTTGCTGGAACATGTACTACCGTTTTCTGGATGTATATACTGGTTAACATCAAATACCAATTGCTCATGAGGATTAAGAAAATACAACATTTACTAGCCCTTATGGAACCTTTGCTTTCCGAAGAAAGCCTTTTGGTTTGTGGAATGCACCTACAACATTTCAGAGATGTATGATGTCTATCTTCATTAGTATGATAGATAATGGAATTGAAGTTTTTATGGATGATTTCTCTGTATTTGGGACATCATTTGAAATTCGCCTGGAAAACTTAGCTAAACTTTTGGAGCACTACGAGAAAACAAATCTAGTTCTGAATTGGAGAAATGTAAATTTATGGTTGTAGGAGGAATTGTGCTTGGGCATAAATTTTCTGAACATGGTATGGAGGTCAACCCTGCTAAAACTAGAGTGATTGAGAGATTGCCATCACCCACTATTGTGAGAGAGGGGAGGAGTTTCTTAGGACACACTGGATTTTACATGCGATATATTAAAGATTTTTCTAAAATTACTAAAATGATAGAAAATTTAATTTTAATGATGAATGCTTGAGAAATTTCGAATTATTGAAAGAAAAATTATTCACTGCACCTATAATTGTTTCACCAGATTGGGAGAAACCTTTTGAACTTATGTGTGATGCTAGTGATTATGCGATCGGAGTAGCATTGGGGCAAAGGCATGATAAAGTTTTCAAAGTCATTTACTATGCTAGTAAAAAATCTTAATGAGGCTCAAACTAATTATGCCACAACAGAAAGAGAGTTATTAGCTATAGTATTTACTTTTAAAAATTTTAGACCTTATTTAATTAGAGCTAAAAGTATTGTGCATACAGCCAATTTGGCTATTAAATATTTAATGCAAAAGAAGGATGTGAAACCTGGACTCATTAGATTCTTCTGCAAGAATTTGATTTTATGATAGTTGATAGCAAGGGAGCTGACAATCAAATATCATCTGTCAAGAATAAAATATGATAAATTATCTGAATTTGAAAAGGAAATTACTAAAATTTTTCTTGATGAGTAACTCTATACTATTAAGAGAAACAATTTTCCTTCGTATGTTGATATTGTGAATTATATTGTAAGTGATAATGTACCTCCTGATTTAATAAGGAAACAACAAAAGCAGTTCAAATATGATGCAAAATTTTATTTTTTGGATGAGCCCTATCTATATAAATAGTGTAAGGATCATATTATTAGGAATTGTGTGCCACAAGAAGAAACAAATTTGATTATTCAACGATGTCATGATTCTGAATTTGGAAGTCATTTTGGTGTTAATAAAACTGCTTTTAAGATTCTAAAATCTGGATTTTATTGTTGTACTCTTTTTAGAGATGATTATAGATATATTAAATCATGTGATCGATGTCAGAGAGTAGGTAATATCTCTAGAAGAAATGAAATGCCTCTAAATTATAATTTTGAAGTTGAAATTTTTGATGTATGGGGATTAGATTTTATGGGACCATTTACTCCTTCATTTGAAAATTTATATATATTGGTTGCCATTGATTATGTCTCGAAATGGATTGAAGCTATTGCTTTACCTAGATATGATCCTCAGAGTTTTTCAAAATTTTTAAAGAAAAATATATTTATAAGATATTGAATGTCGAGTGTGATCATAACTGATGGTGGATCCTATTTCAGAAATAATCAAATTAACAGATTAATTGAAAAATATAATATTACTCATAGAATCTCTACTGCTTATCATCCCCAGACAAGTGGTTTAGCAGCAGTGTTTAATTATGAAATAAAAAGAATTTTGGAGAAAACTGTGGATAATCATAAACTAGATTGGTCTGCTCGATTAGATACTGCTTTATGGGCTTATAGAATTGCTTTTAAAACCCCTATTGGAATGTCTCCTTTTTGACTAGTGTTTGATAAAACTTGCCATTTACCAGTTGAATTGGAGCATAAAGCATATTGGGCGATAAAAGAGTTAAATTTTAACTTTAAAAATGCAGGAGAGAAAAGATTTATGCAATTAAGTGAATTGGAAGAGATTAGAAATACATCTTATCACAACGATTACATTTGTAAAGAGAAAAGGAAATTATGACATGATCGGAAGATATTGAAAAGGAACATGGATTATGGACAAAAATTTTTATTGTACAACACAAGATTGAAGTTATTTCCTGGAAAGCTCAAATCTAGAAGGTTAGGACCTTTTACAGTTGTCAAAGTTCATTCTTTTTAAGCTGTTAATTTTAAAGATCCTGATACTGGAAAGATTTTCAAGGTTAATGGGTATCGATTAAAGCCTTACTTTGATGGGTTTAAACTTGACTTCAAAGAGGTTTTAATGCTAAGTCATCTCGATTAAATGAATGGTTGGTCGGGATGACGACGTTAAACTAAGCTCTTTATGGGAGGCAACCCATATGTATCTTTGTGGTGTGTTTGCTTGTTCGATGTAGTTGTGCTTTTTATATAGTTGTTTTTTAATCCTAATTATTCCTAAATACTTTAAAAATTGATAAATGATGGATCAAATCGAGATATTAGAATATTTTGGGCCAAAAGAAGTTCGGTGAGAATTTTTATCACTGGCACAGCCAGTGCCAAAATGGGCGCTGCCGGCACCCTATCACATATGTAACACTGAACTATCCTATTTAAGCGCCGCTGGCGGCCAAAACCATTGACGGTTTTTAAGTTTTAAAATACGAGTTTTGGTTGTTTTTGGCGGGATCTTCATCCATATAACTCCCTAAACTCCATTTTTGAATTCTTAACTCCAAAAAAACAAGAATCACCAATTCCAATTCATATCCTATGGATTCCTATCCCATTAAAATCCCTCGATTTTGTGTTTTCAACCGAAGGAAGTTCATAAGTTTCGAGGCACAGCTTTTGTTGAACAAAGTGATGATGAAAAGACGGATTATCAAGGAATGAGGCTTCATAAATCGAGGTATGGATAATCCTACTACTATAATTGAAGAAATTATTAAGGAGAGATGTTGGGAAGTGCTTTTCTACACTACTGTTGCCATTGTTGTTCCTGTCTTGCAAGAGTTTTATACAAATCTTTACGGGATCAACCAAGGGTATGTATTTGTGCATGGTAGATTTGTACAATTCACTCCTGCACTAATTAACGATCTCTTTATGATCGAAAATGTATCTATTTGACATTACTCTAATTTCAATGCCACGAAGGATAATATTAATGATGTGTATCGATATTTGATATATGAGAATGAGGAATGGGAAATTTAAGAGAATGGATACATTAGTTTCCCATCTGCATCTCTCAATCCAGTATCGAAGCTGTGGCACTACTTTTTTTCGGCAAAGTTATTTCTGACATTGAAGACTAGCAAGGTAACCAAGAAAAGTGCCATTTTGAATTTCTGTATTCAAACTGGGAGGCCGATTGACATTGGTAATATCATTGTGAAATCAGCTCTGGGATTAATTGTACATGGATCTAAATATTGGCTTGGACACCCGTCCACCATATTTCTATTATGTAGTCAGCCACAGGGTCCTTATGAAAATTGGGCAAATGTTCTTCTTCCATGGAGGCCTGTTGATCCAACTAATTCCTATGACTACCAGAAAGTTAGAGATGAAGATGACATGAATTTGCTTGCTGATCAACCAACACAGACTTTACAACCGATTCAACCCTTTTTTCCTGAAGGTTCCAGAATGATATTGAAGAGGATCAAACAGTTGGAGAATGAGGTACGGAACATTATGAATGCAATCAATACCATTTCTGATTTATTCGATCATATAGATTGAGAATGAAAAGGCAATTCGATCACATTGGTCGAATTGAGATGGGCTTTATGAATCTGATGAAGAAGAACACGGTGATTGCTGAGGAATCATCTGATAAATTTCCATTTTGTCAATTCTATAATTTGTTTGTGCATCAGCAATCGATTGGAGATATTAGAGGAGAGGATAGTTCTGAAACTGATGTGGAGTAATTAGTGGATTCTACTTATGTTTGTTGTGTGTTTAGTTTACTTTACTTAGTTATGTTTGGTTTGTGTAGTATTTGCTTTTTAATTTGAACTTGGATTTGGATGTGCTTACTTTCATTGTGTGCGTAGATCTTAGTGTTTGCTCATCGTAGAGTACTTGGTGCACTAAATATCTAAGAGTAGTTGGTTTGAATGAACCTATTTGGTGTCTATGATGTAACTTGGATTTTATATATATAAGATTGTTGTGTTTGTTTGTGTGAAGAATTGTGTTAATTATTGCTTATGGGATGATGTAAAAGCTTATTGAACTGTTAAACATCATTGTAGATGTCAAAATGATCGAAATTACGAAAAAATTTCAGACCCAAAAAAAATTTTGGACTGGCGCCGCCAGCGCTAGAATGGGCGCTACTGACACCCAAATCCAGAGATTTTGTCATTTAATCTAAATAGAGCGCTGTCGGCGCGCTATCGAGCACCGCTGCGCCCGAACCCCGTAAAAGGCCAAAAACCCTCCTTTTCATGATTTTTACCCTAGGAGCCGCAAATTCTTCCATTTCCTTCATCTTCTTCCTCCATTTTCGCGATTTTGAAGATCTAGGGATTGTAAGATCTCAGATTTGTCTTGATTTCAAAGCTTTTCGACACTGGATCTACACATCTCTTGGTAAGAGGTTCACTTTAAGTTTAAAATTTTTATTTTCACCATGGAAATCTCTGACATTTCTTAGGTTGGAATTTTTGGAATTTTAAAGAGATTTTGAGATTTCCATGATGAAATTTACTCTTACTTGATTAGTATAGTATTTGGAGTTTGTTGCATTGTGAATTTAGGATTTATTGGAATTTTTTTGCAAATTTTAGAAATTCACATGACTCTAAGGTTGAGTAATGGGAAGAGGAAATAGAACTTTGATGAGGAGAAGTTCGTCAATATTAAAGCCCAATTTCGCTTTAACTCTAAATTTAACAACAAGAAGTGTATACAGGATCAAGCTTTTGATAATACTGGCGGATCTGTAAAACAATTAATTGCAGAGCGGAACTGGGAGTGATTTTGTTATTTCACTGCGAATGTTGTCATGGTAGTTGTTAGAGAGTTCTAGTTGAATGCACCCTGGACTGAGACAGAGTATGTGCTAGTTAGAGGAAAAATGGTTGAGTTTACTACTCAGCGTATCAATGCTTTCTATCAGACTCGAAAACCATTTGTTTGGGAATACGAAAACTTTGACACTCGAAGGGAGAATATGAGAGAAGTGATTGCTTCTCTGACTGACGGGCGAGGAGAATAGAAAGTAAGTCAAGTACAGTTGATTAACTTCCCTGACTCCACATTGAAAGTTGCTTCAAAAGTTTGGCATTATTTCAATTCTGCAATACTATTACCACCTTATCACCACAGCAAAGTTACAAGGGATAGAGTGATTATGAACTATTGTATACAGAAGATGAAAAAGATTGATATTTGGGCTATTATTTACAAGAACATTCAGACTATTGCTAGAGGCGAGACCACTGGAGGTTTAGGATATCCTGCTCTAGTTCATGCCCTATTCAGTCTGGAGGAGAGCTTAATTGTTCTGAAGAAGTGGCTATACCATTGAGACCAATTACAAAGAATATTATCTATACATATGAGTCTCATGTGGAAGCCCGAGTTGAGCGTAGGAGTACTGATATTCCTTCTACCAGTTATGATGTTCCATCTACATCTGAGCCGCCTACCATATATGATATTATGGAGCAGCTGGTGTGGATAGGCTCCATGGTCAGATGGATGTATTTGAGGCGAGGAGTGATGTGAATGAAGATTATCTGAAGAGGAGAGTTGATTTTGATATTGCTTATTATGATGCTCAGGTCAGATTTATGAGGGGGGAGTCTGATGTGATATTTCCTACTTTCCCCAGCTACACACCATATAGACATGACCCTGTTGATGACCCTGCTGATGACCCTGCTGTTGATCCTGGTGATGGAGATTGGTAGATTGTGTACTTCTATTTCTGTTGATCTTGTTGTGTTGTGTTGTACAGTTGCAATATAGAAGTTATTTTCTTTTCATGTGATGTGTAACCCTGTTGGTGTATTGTTATGCTGTACTGAAACATTGAGATTGTTAGCTGGACTGTTTTGTACTGTGATAGTTTGTTTCGTGTTGTAGTGTTTTGTTGGATGTTTAGATGTTTAAAGTTAATTTCCCTTTACGAATGCAAATTATTTAATAATTGTTATATCACTCCTACTAATTGTTTCATGCCTGCTAGTTATATATTTTGACTAATATCAGATAGCTGTTGAGGATTTCAAGATCACAGCACAGAAAGGTTAGTTTTCTTTTACTCTCAATTGTTTCAAATTTACTAAAAAATTTAAGTTTGGGGGAGGGTAGAGAAATGTTAACTTTTATTTGTTTTCAATTATTATATTTTCAAAATTATTAGCATAACTTCTGGCATTTGAACCTTATTGTAAGATAACTAAAACTTTTTATTTCAAGTGAACATTATGGAAGGATAGGATAAAAATTTTTAGTGATAAAGGTTGATTTTATAGAAATAATATATTTGGTATGTAAGAATTTGATTATAGTTAACTATTTAAAGTAAAGAAAACTATATTTTTGAAATGTAAAGGGACATAAAGTATTGTGTGTTAAGAAGAGATTGTGACTTTATGATGAATAATGAAGCTTGAACTTAGTTATAAAGTAAGGAGGTGTTTCAAGTTTGAACTTTAGAAAGAGGAGAGTGAAGTTCAAAATCATTAAAGGCTATCTAGATATAGTAATCCTCATTAAAGGCTATCTAGATATAGTAATCCTCATTAAAGGCTATCTAGATATAGTAATCCTCATTAAAAAAAGAGAAAAGAAAAGAAAAGAAGGATTGAAAAACAATCCAAAAAAGAAAGAAGAAAAAGAAACGAAAAAGAAAGAAAAATATTTGTGAGGAGAAGCTTGAGGAAATGTCTAATCAAAAATTGGTTTCACTTGAGTCACCCTAAAAGAAAAACTTGATTTCATTTATGAATTTATGTTTAAAGTACTAGCCTACAATCTAATGAAGTTTGCATTAACTCCTTTTCACATGATCATTTAAGGCACTCTTAATGTGACAAATTGTGGTTCATCTTAAAATAAATTGAAGACTAGAACTCTTAGACTTGATTACTGAATATTCTTATACCTGTAGTGTTGACCTGAGTTACTAAATTTCTTTCTAAAAATCTAACCATTATAATCTTTTGAATGAAAAATTTTAGTGTCCTACAGTTGAAAAATACATTGCCTAGAGTTATAATTTTATGTAGTAAAAAGATTACTTGAGGACAAGTAATTGTTAAAGTTTGGGGGATTTTGATGCACCAAAAATATATACTTTTTTTACTATATAATTTTACCCATTTTTGGTGATATTGCACTTTAAAGAAAGGTATTTTTCATGATTTGTTGCAGGTATGATGATTTTTGGTGATTGGAGTGAAAAGAAGCAAAAAGGAATGAATTCGGAGCAAAAAGGAGCAAAAAGGAGCAAAATGGTGGAAAAGGTGTTATGGCGCCTCTGGCGCCCAAATCCAGAAACTTCAAAAATAAATGGCACGGAAGAGCGCCGCCAGCGCCCAAAGTTGGTGGAGTTCTAATTTGAAGAGATTTGGCGACGTTTTGAAAGGATGCCTAAGGAAACTCTTGGAATTTCGTCCCTATCTTATAACTAACTATTTTTGGACGAAAAGAGGAGAGTTTTGGTGGTATCTCTTACTTTATTTTTGTGTTCTCTTAGTGTGTTAAGTGTTAGGGTTTAGGAGAAGAGTGTGTAGAGTGAGGATTTGAGAGGAATTCTTCTCTAAGGAGTGAATGAGAAGAGGTAAAGTGAGAGATTGCTTCTTCCTTTCCATTCTAAAGAGAGACTCAAGTGTTGTAAAGAAGATAGAAGAGGATTCAAAGGAACTTCAAGGGAATTGCATTGGGGAAGAAAAAGAGATAAGTTGTATTTTCTTTTGTGGTTTGTATGACTTTTCTTTTATATATAAAATCCGTGTTTTATGGTATCTTCTCCATGAATTCTGAGTAGTCTCCTTTGTCTTTCTTCTTGCATAGAGATGTGATGATGGTTTGATGTGGATTTGGTGTGCTTTTAATGTAATGAAGAAGTTGTGATGGTTTTTAATTTCGAAATTAATTTCCTTTTCGATTTGGCCAATTGAAATGTTAAAATATGTTGTTGAACATTAAGTTTAAAAGGATTTAATGTCCTACAACAATAATGAAAGATCCATTCAATTTCTATAGATGAATTGATTAGTTCATGGGAATTGAGTGTAAATAAATAGGGAAATATGTTTTGATGGACTTCAATGTGGAGATTTCATGGTGACAGGCTGAAATCCCCAAATTGGTCCTAAGATTAGTAACTAATATCAAGGGTTAGCCTTCAGGTGAAGGGTAAGTGGGAGCTTCGAAGTTAGAGCCTGTATCCTCCCAGCCTAGCCTTAGATTTAGTGACTAAACTTAGGATATGTAAATGTTCTTTTCTTGCTTAGAAAAGGGGGTACTCTTGTAAGGGTAAAGAATCATCTATGATTCTATTCGGCACAATAACATAGATAATTCTTCCATATCAATCCACATATCATATTCTCATTGCAAGAGGAAAGATACTTTTCTCATATATCAAAAAACCTTTCAAACACTTAGTTTAGTGTGTCTGTTAGTTAATTTTGTTTTTAAAGTTGTTAGAAGTAATTGTAGATTAGTTATTTGTTACTGTTTTCTGCATAGTGTTAGTAGCAGCATGTGTTAAACTTTAAGTGCTATTTAAATATCAGATTTTAGTGTTATATTATATATTGTGAATGCTTTCTTATACTTTGAACTTTCCTGTGGGATCGATAACCAGGACTCCATTAGAGCCCTGTATTACTTGATACGATACGTATACTTGTGTTGAATGCTTGGACTTAACAAAATCATTATAAATATATAAATTTGTGTTCATTTATTCTTGCAAAATATAAGTCCCGTGCATCAACTTTTTTGGCGCCATTGCCGGGGAGGTAACAAAGTAGTAAGTAAGAAAGTATAAACGGTATTTATTAATAAAATAGTAACAAAAAAAACCTTTATTTTGTGGTGTGTAATTGTGTGTTTTTTTACCTTTATAAAAGTATTTGTGTAATTGTATATGCGTAGTAATGGATCTATAGGTTTAGTGCCTTACGATTCGGAGTTAGAGCGTACTGTCAGAAAAATTATAAAACAACAAAAACAAATTGAAAATCCTTGTAAAATGGCGAATAATCAAGATAATCAAAGAAATGAAATTGGAAATTTGCCAAGACCTTTATGAGATTATGCTAACCCAACAGCAGATGAAATTCACATAACTATTCAAAATCTTGATGTTGCTGCTAGTTCATTTGAACTTAAACCTGCTATTATCTAACGGTACAAAATAATCAATTTGGAGGAACACCTAATGAGAATCTAAATTTACATCTCACTAGTTTTTTAGAAATGTGTGCTACTTTTAGATACGATGGAGTGTCTAGTGACATTTTCAAACTTAGACTTTCTCCTTTTTCATTAAATGATAAAGCTAAGACGTGGTTAAACTCGTTAGCACCTGGATCTATTAGAACTTGGGGAGAGTTATCTCAAAAGTTCCTATCAAAATATTTCCCTCCATTAAAGACTGTTAAACTAATAAATGATATTACATCCTTTTGTCAGTTCGAAGGAGAGTTAATATACGAAGCTTGGGTGAGATTTAAAGATCTTCTTAAGAAGTGCTCACATCATGCTTTACCAGATTGGTTAATAGTTTAAACATTTTATAATGGGTTAGTGGGATCATTGAGATCTATTACAGATGCTGCTGGTGGTGGATCATTAATGTCAAAACCTTTTGATGAAGCATACACAGTAATTGAAGAAATGACTACTAATAATTTTCAATGGCCCTCTGAATGGGTAAATCCTAAGAGAGTAGCTAGTTTTCATGATTCAGATATGATGCCTATGGTAGTTTCTCAAATAGCAGCCCTTTCTATGAAAATAGATCAATATGGAATGAATAATTCTCAACCACCTCAAGTGTTGGAGAAAAATTTATTTGGACAGATAACAAAATCTCGAACACCTTATAATACTTTAAATGCTATTAATAGACCTAACAATCCTTATTCGAATTATTATAATCCTGGTTAGAAGAATCATCTAAACTTCAATTGGAATAATAACAATGCTAATGTTATCCCACACTGGGCTAATAGTTCTATCAATCCAATTGGAAATTCGAACAATAAAGGAAATACTAATTTTAGACCATCTTATCCCCATGGATTTAATAGTAATCCACAATTTAAGTATAAAAAGTTGTCTACTGAAGGAATGATTCTAAATATGGGAAATCAATTACAAGCTCAAAGTGTTGCTATGAAAAATATTTAAAATCAATTAGGACATATTTTCACTCCACTTAATAATAGACCTTCTGGACGTTTCCAAGTAATGTGGAGATCAATCCAAATGATCAAAATAAGGAACAACGTAAGGCTATTCAATAAAGGAGTCGAAAAGAATTAGCGACTAAAGTGTAAAAGAAGTTGAAATAGAAAAGGATAAGGAGGAAATTGAAAAAGGGCCGAACAAGATTTATCCAGACTTAGATTATCCTCTTGAGCCAATGAAGATAACTGTTGAAAAACCACCACCTTCATTTCGTCAATAATTGAAGAAACAAAACAGGGATAACAGATTTGGAAAATTTTTGGAGATCCTTAAAAAATTAACGATGAATATTCCTTTTGTTGATGCATTAGAATAGATGCCTGACTATGCCAAGTTTATGAAGGATATCCTGAGAAAGAAAAGAAAGTTTACAAATCATGAAATTGTTGCACTTAACGGAGAGTGTAGTGCAATTATTCAGAAGAAGCTTCCGGAAAAAATTAAACATCCTAGTAGTTTCACTATTCCGTGGGCTATACGTGAAAATTTTGTCGGAAAAGCTTTATGTGATCTGGGAGCGAGTATTAATCTTATGTCATTATCAACTTTTAAAAGGTTGGGAATATGAGAATTTTCTTCAGTTGGCCGATCGTTCCATTACTTACCCTAAAGGAGTGCTGGAAGATGTGTTAGTGAAAGTGGATAAATTTATCTTTCTTGTGGATTTTATTGTACTTGATATAGAGGAAGATAAATAAATTCCAATCATTTTGGGAAGACCATTCCTTGCTACTGGAAGAGCGGTAATTGATGTTAAAAAAGGAGAATTAACTATGAGAGTTATTGATCAAGAGGTGATCTTTAATATTTTATAATCTATGAAGTATCCCTCAATGGAAAAAGATAATGAATGTTTTAGGATGGAGGTCTGTGATTACTTGAGAAACTATCATTTTGAAAATATCTTTGAAAAAGAAGAAGAATATGAAAATATGTTTGAAGAAGAAATTGAAGATGAGGTATGTTCTAGAGAGATTCGAAGTATTAGACACTATGGAATGTGGAAATAAAAGTTTAATTCCATCTATAATAAAACCTCCTAAACTTTTGATGAAAATTCTCCCTAATCATTTAAAGTGTATATTTTTAGGAGAGTCATCTACTTTGCCAGTAATTGTATCTTCAGAGTTAAACGATTATCAAGAACATAAGTTGTTGGAACTTTAAAAAGATACAAGAATGCTTTTGGATGGACTTTGGTAGATATTAAAGGAGTTAGTCCTTCGATTTGTATGCACAAAATTTTATTAGATGAAGAACATAAACTGAGAGTTGATCCACAAAGGAGACTGAATCCTATAATGAAAGAAGTAGTTAAGAAAGAAATTTTAAAATGGTTGGATGTTGGAATTATTTATCCTATTTCGAATAGTACTTAGGTGAGTCCAATACATCGTGTACCGAAAAAGGGAGGAGTGACTGTTGAAGTGAATGAATTTAATGAAATTATACCCACAAGACAAATTAATGGATGGAAAATTTGTACTATAGGAAATTAAATGCCGCCACCAGAAAAAATCACTTTCCTCTTCCTTTTCTCGATCAAATGCAAGATAGACTTGCTGAACACAAATACAACTGTTTTCTGGATGGATATATTGGTTACCATCAAATACCAATTGCTCTTGAGGATCAAGAAAAGAAAACATTTACCAACCCTTATGGAAGCTTTACTTTTCGAAGAATGCCTTTTGGACTATGGAATGCACCTGCAACATTTCAGAGATGTATGATGTCTATCTTCAGTAGTATGATAGATAATGGAATAGAAGTTTTTATAGATGATTTCTCTGTATTCGGGACTTCATTTGAAATTTTCCTAGAAAACTTACAAAAGTTTTGTAGCTCTGTGATTAAACAAATCTAGTTCTGAATTGGCATAAATGTCAATTTATGATTGCAGGAGGAATTCTGATTGGGCATAAAATTTCTGAACATGGTATGGAGGTCGACCCTGCTAAAATTAGAGTGATTGAGAGATTGCCGCCACCCACTACTGTGAGAGAAGTGAGGAGTTTCTTAGGACACGCTGGATTTTACAGGTGATATATTAAAGATTTTTCTAAAATTACTAAATCTTTGTGCCGACTTTTAGAAAATGATAGAAAATTTGATTTTAATGATGAATGCTTGAAAGCTTTAAAATTATTGAAATAAAAATTAATCACTGCACCTATAATTATTTTACCATATTGGGAGAAACCATTTGAACTTATGTATGATACTAGTGATTATATGATCGGAGTAGCATTAGAGCAAAGGCATGATAAAGTTTTCAAAGTCATTTACTATGCTAGTAAAACGCTTAATGAGTCTCAAACTAATTATACCACAACGGAAAGAGATTTATTAGCTATAGTATTTGCTTTTGAAAACTTTAGACCTTATTTAATTGGAGCTAAATGTATGGTGCATACAGACCATTCGGCTATCAAATATTTAATGCAAAAGAAGGATGCGAAACCTAGACTCATTAGATGAATACTTTTCCTGCAAGAATTTGATTTTATGATAGTTGATATGAAGGGAGCTGACAATCAAATAGCTGATTATCTGTCAAGAATAAAATATGATAAATTATCTGAATTTGAAAAGGAAATTACTAAAATTTTCCCTGATGAGCAACTCTATACTATTAAGGGAAACAATTTACCTTGGTATACTGATATTGTGAATTTTATTGTAAGTGATATTGTACCGTCTGATTTAACAAGGCAACAACAAAAGAAGTTCAAATATGATGCAAAATTTTATTTTTGGGATAAGCCCTATCTATATAAACAGTGTAAAAATCTGATTATTAGGAAATGTGTGCCACAAGAAGAAACAAATTTGATTATTCAACAATGTCATGATTCTAAATTTGGAGGTCATTTTGGTGTTGATAAAGATGCTTTCAAGATTCTACAATCCAGATTTTATTGGCCTACTCTTTTTAGAGATGTTTATAGATATATTAAATCATGTAATCGATGTCAGAGATTAGGTAATATCTCTAGAAGAAATGAAATGACTCTAAATTATAATTTGGAAGTTAAAATTTTTGATGTATGGGGATTAGATTTTACGGGAGCATTTACTCCTTCATTTGGAAAATTATATATATTGGTTACCGTTGATTATGTCTCAAAATAGTTTAAAGCTATTGCTTTACCTAGATGTGATGCTCGGATTGTTTCAAAATTTTTAAAGAAAAATATATTTACAAGATATGGAATGCTTGAGAGTGATCATAATCGATGGTTGATCCCATTTCAGGAATAATGGAATTAAGAGATTAATTGAAAAATATAATATTATTCATAGAATCTCTACTGCTTATCATCCCCAGACTAGTGATTTAGTAGAAGTTTCTAATCGTGAAATTAAAAGAATTTTGGAGAAAACTGTGGATAATCAATAATTAGATTGGTCTGCTCGATTAGATATTGCTTTATGGGCTTATAGAACTGCTTTTAAAACCCCTATTGGAATGTCTCCTTATAGACTAGTGTTTGTTAAAACTTGTCATTTACTAGTTGAATTGGAGCATAAAGCATATTGGGGGATAAAAGAGTTAACTTTTAATTTGAAAAATGCTTGAGAGAAAAGATTTATGCAATTGAATGAATTGGAAGAGATTAGAAATGCATCTTATCACAATGATAGGATCTATAAAGAGAAAAGGAAATTATGGCATGATTGGAAGATATTGAAAAGGAACTTGGAATACGGACAAAAAGTTTTTTTATACAACACAAGATTGAGGTTATTTCCTGGAAAGCTCAAGCCTAGATGGTTAGGACCTTTTACAGTTGTAAAAGTTCATTCTTTTGGAGCTGTTGATATTAAATATCCTGATATTGGAAAGATTTTCAAGGTTAGTGGGCATCAATTAAAGCCTTTATATGACGGGTTTCAAACTAACTTCAAAGAGGTTTTAATGCTGAGTCATCTCGATTAACTGAATGGTTTGTCGGGATGACGACGTTAAACCAAGCACTTTATGGGAGACAACCCATATGTATCTTTGTGGTGTGTTTTCTTGTTCGATGTAGTTGTGCTTTTTAGATAGAAGCTTTTTAATCCTAATTACTCCTATATACTTTAAGATTGACAAATGATGGATCGAATCGAGATATTGGAATATTTTGGGCCAAACGAAGTTCGGTGAGAATTTTTGACCACTGGCACCGCCGGCGCCCTATCACATTTGTAACAGTGAACTATCCTGTTTGAGCGCCGCCGGCGCCCAAAACCTGTTGATGGTTTTTAAGTTTTAAAATGCGAGTTTTGGCGGTTTTTGGCGGGAGCTTCTTCCATATGACCCCGTAAACTTCATTTTTGACTTCTTAACACCAGAAAATAAAAACCACCAATCCTATTTCGTATCCTATTGCTTCCTATACCATTGAAACCCGTCGATTTCGTGTTTTCAACCGAAGTAAGTTCATAAGTTTCGAGGCGCAGCGTTTGTTCAACAAAGTGATGATGAAAAGACGGATTATCAAGGAATTAGGCTTCAAAAATTGAGCTATGGATAATCCTACTACTAGAATTGAATAAATTATTAAGAAGAGATGTTGGGATTCTTATGCACCAAAAATATATACAGTTTTTATTATTTAATTTTACCCATTTTTGGTGATATTGTACTTTAAAGAAAGGTATTTTTCATGATTTGTTACAGGTATGATGATTTTAGGTGATTGGAGAGAAAAGAAGCAAATAGGAACGAATTCGGAGCAAAAAGGAGCAAAATGGTGGAAAAAGTGTTCTGGTGCCGCCGGCGCCCAAATCCAGAGACTTCAGAAATAAATGGCATGATAGAACGCCACCGGCGCCCGAAATCGGTGGAGTTCAAATTTGAAGAGTTTTGGCTACTTTTTGAAAGGATGCTTATGAAAAATCTTGCTATTTCATCCCTATCTTATAAGTAACTATTTTTGGATGAAAAGAGGAGAGTTTTGGTGGTGTCTCTTGCTTTCATTTTATTTTCTCTTAGTGTGTTATGTGTTAGGGTTTAGGAGAAGAGTGTGTAGAGTGAGGATTTGAGAGTAATTCTTCTCTAAGGAGTGAAGGAGAAGAGGTAAAGTGAGAGATTGCTTCTTCCTTTCCATTCTAAAGAGAGAATCAAGTGTTGTACAGAAGAGAGAAGAGGATTCAAAGGAACTTCAAGGGGATTGCATTGGGGAAGAGAAAGAGATATGTTGTATTTTCTTTTGTGGTTTGTATGACTCTTCTTTTATATATAAAATCCATGTTTTATTGTATCTTCTCCATGAATTCTGAGTAGTCTCCCTTGTCTTTCTTCTTTCATAGAGATGTGCTGATGGTTTGATGTGGATTTGATGTGCTTTTGATGTAATGAAGAAGTTGTGATGGTTTTTCATTTCGAACATAATTTACTTTTCAATTTGTCCAATTAAAAAGTTAAAATATGTTGTTGAACATTAAGTTTTAAAGGATTTAATGTCCTACAACAATAATGAAAGATCCATTCAATTTCTATGGATGCATTGTGTAGTTCATGGGAATTGAGCGCAAATAAATAGGGAAATATGTTTTGATGGACTTCAATGTGGAGATTTCTGGGTGACAGGCTGAAATCCCCAAATCGGTTCTAAGATTAGTAACTAATATCAAGGGTTAGCCTTGAGGTGAAGGGTGAATAAGAGCTCTGTTGTGAGAGCCGGTATCCTCCCAGCCTAGCCTTAGATTTAGTGACTAAACATAGGATATGTCAATGTTCTTTTCTTGCTTAGAAGAGGGGGTACTCTTTTAAGGGTAAATAATATCTATGCTCCTATTTGGCACAATAACATAGATAATTGTTCCATGTCAATCCACACATCATATTCTCATTGCAAGAGGAAAGATACTTTTCTCATATATCAAAAAACCTTTCAAATATTTAGTTTAGTGTGTATGTTAGTTAATTCTATTTTTAAAGTTGTTAGAAGTAATTATAGATTAGTTAATTGTTACTGTTTTCTACATAGCATTAGTAGGATTATGTGTTAAACTTTAAGTGTTATTTAAATATCGGATTTTAATGTTATATTTTATATTGTGAACACTTTCTTATACTTCAAATTTGCCTGTAGGATCGATAACCAGGACACCATTAGAGCCCTATATTACTTGATACAATACGTATACTTACGTTGAATGCTTGGACTTAACAAAATCATTATAAATTTATAAATTTGAGTTCATAAATTCTTGCAAAACATAAGTCCCGTGCATCAAGTTTTTGGCGCCGTTTCCGGGGAGGTAACAGAGTAGTAGGTAAGAAAGTATAAACGGTATTTATTATTAATATAGTAACAAAAAAAACCTTTATTTTGTAGTGTGTAATTATGTGTTTGTTTACCTTTATAAAAGTATTTGTGTGATTGTATATGCATAGTAATGGATCTATAGGTTCAGTGCCTTACGATTCGGAGTTAGAGCGTACTGTCAGAAAAATTAGAAAACAACAAAAACAAATTGAAAATCCTTGCCAAATGGTGAATAATCAAGATAATCAAAGAAATGAAATTGGAAATTTGCCAAGATTATTAAGAGATTATGCTAACCTAACAGCAGATGAAATTCACACAACTATTCAAAATCCTGACGTTTCGGCTAATTCATTTGAACTTAAACCTGCTATTATCCAAATGGTACAAAATAATTAATTTGCAGAAGCGCCTAATAAGGATCCAAATTTACATCTCGCTAGTTTTTTAGAACTGTGTACTACTTTTAGATATGATGGAGAGTCTAGTGACGCTGTCAGAGTTAGACTTTTTTCCTTTTTCATTAAGGGATAAAGTTAAGGTGTGGTTAAACAAGTTAGCACCTGGATCTACTAGAACTTGGGGAGAATTATTTCAAAAGTTTCTATCAAAATATTTCCCTCCATCAAAGACTGTTAAACTAAGAAATGATATTACATCCTTTTGTTAGTTTGAAGAAGAGTCAAAATATGAAGCTTGGGAGAGATTTAAATATCTTCTTAGGAAGTGCCCAAATCATGCTTTACCAGATTGGTTAATAATTCAATTATTTTATAATGGGTTAGTGGGATCATTGAGATCTATTATAGATGTTGCTGCTGGTGGATTATTAATATCAAAAACTTTTGATGAAGCATATGCATTAATTGAGCAAATGGCTACTAATAATTTTCAATGGCCCTCTAAATGGGTAAATCTTAAGAGAGTAGCTAGTGTTCATGATTCAGATATGATGACTATGGTAGTTTCTCAAATTGCAGCCCTTTCTAAGAAAATAGACCAATATGGAATGAATTATTCTCAACTACCTCAAATCTTAGAGGAAAATTCATTTGGACAGATAACAGAATATCAAGCACCTTATGAGACTTTAAATTCTATTAATAGACCTAACAATCCTTATTCGAATTATTATTATCCTGGTTGGAAGAATCACCTAAACTTAAATTGGAATAATAACAATAGTAATGTTAACCCGCACTGGGCTAACAGTTCTATAAATCCAATTGAAAATTCAAAAATCAAGGAAATACTAATTTTAGACCATCTTATCCCTCTAGATTTAATAGTAACCCACAATTTAAGGATAAGAAGTTATCTACTAAAGAAATGAGTTTGAATATGGGAAATCAATTACAAGCTCAAAGTGTTACTATGAAACATATTGAAAATCAATTAGGACATATTTTCACTGCACCTAATAATAGACATTCTGGAAAACTTCCAAGTAATGTGGAGATCAATCCAAAAGATCAAAACAAAGAATAACATAAGGCTATTCATTTAAGGAGTGGAAAAGAATTGGAAACTAGAGTGCAAAAAGAAATTAAAATAGAAAAGGAGAAGGTGGAAATTGAAAAAGGGTCACACAAGATTTATACAGACTTGGATTATCCTCTTGAGCCAATGAAGATAACTTTTGAAAAACCACCACCTCCATTTCCTCAAAGATTAAAGAAAAAAAACAGGGATAACATATTTGGAAATTTTTTGGAGATCCTTCAGAAATTAAAGATAAACATTCGTTTTATTGAAGCATTAGAACAGATGCCTGACCATACCAAGCTTTTGAAGGATATCCTGAGAAAGAAAAGAAGGTTTACAGATCATGAAACTGTGGCACTTAGCGGAGTGTGGAGTGCAATTATTCAGAAGAAGCTTCTAGAAAAACTTAAAGATCCTGGTATTTTCACTGTTTCGTGTGCTATAGGTGAAAAAAATTTCGGAAAAGCTTTATGTGTTCTGGGAGCGAGTATTAGTCTTATGCCTTTAACAACTTTCAAAAGGTTGGGAATAGGAGAAATTTCTCCTACATCTATGACTCTTCAGTTGGCCGATCGTTCCATTACTTACCCTAAAGGAGTTGTGGAACATGTGTTAGTGAAAGTGGATAAATTTATATTTCCTGTGGATTTTATTGTACTTGATATGGAGGAAGATAATGAAATTCCAATCATTTTGGGAAGACCATTCCTTGCTACTGGAAGAGCGGTAATTGATGTTCAAAAAGAGAATTAACTATGAGAGTTAATGATCAAGAGGTGACCTTTAAGATTTTAAAATATATGAAGTATCCCTCAATGGAAACAGATAATGAATGTTTTAGGATGGAGGTCTGTGATTACTTGAGAAACGATCATTTTTAAAAAGAAGAAGAATATGAAAATATGTTTGAAGAAGAAATTGAAGATGAAGTATGTTCAGGAGAGATTCGAAGTATTAGACACTATGGAAGGTGGAAATAAAAGTTTAATTCCATCTATAATAAAGCCTCCTGAACCTGAGATGAAAATTCTCCCTAATCATTTAAAGTATATGTTTATAGGAGAATCATCTACTTTACCAGTTATTGTATCTTCGGAGTTAAATGATCATCAAGAATAGAAGTTGTTGGAAACTTTCAAAAGATACAAGAATGCTTTTGGATGAACTTTGGTAGATATTAAAGGAGTTAGTCCTTCGATTTGTACGCACAGAATTTTATTAGACTAAGAATATAAACTGAGAGTTGATCCGCAAAGGAGACTGAATCCTATAATGAAAGAAGTAGTTAAGAAAGTGATTTTAAAATGGCTGGATGCTGGAATTATTTATCCTATTTCGGATAGTGCTTGGGTGAGTCCAATACATTGTGTGCTGAAAAAGGGAGGAGTGACTGCTGAAGTGAATGAATATAATGAAATTATACCCACAATAAAAATTAATGGATGGCGAATTTGTATTGACTATAAGAAATTAAATGACGCCACCGAAAAACATCACTTTCCTTTTCCTTTTCTCGATCAAATGCTAGATGGACTTGCTGGAACAAGTACTACCGTTTTCTGGATGTATATACTGGTTACCATCAAATACCAATTGCTCATGTGGATCAAGAAAAGACAACATTTACTAGCCCTTATGGAACCTTTGCTTTCCGAAGAAAGCCTTTTGGTCTATGGAATGCACCTACAACATTTCAGAGATGTGTGATGTCTATCTTCAGTAGTATGATAGATAATGGAATTGAAGTTTTTATGGATGATTTCTCTGTATTTGGGACATCATTTGAAATTTGCCCGGAAAGCTTAACTAAAATTTTGGAGCACTACGAGAAAACAAATCTAGTTCTGAATTGGAGAAATGTCAATTTATGGTTGTAGGAGGAATTGTGCTTGGGCATAAATTTTTTGAACATGGTATGGAGGTCAACCCTGCCAAAACTAGAGTGATTGAGAGATTGCCATCACCCACTACTGTGAGAGAGGGGAGGAGTTTCTTAGGACACACTGGATTTTACATGCGATATATTAAATATTTTTCTAAAATTACTAAACCTTTGTGCCGACTTCTAGAAAATGATAGAAAATTTAATTGTAATGATGAATGCTTGAGAACTTTCGAATTATTGAAAGAAAAATTAATCACTGCACCTATAATTGTTTCACCAGATTGGGAGAAACCTTTTGAACTTATGTGTGATGCTAGTGATTATGCGATCGGAGTAGCATTGGGGCAAAGGCATGATAAAGTTTTCAAAGTCATTTACTATGCTAGTAAAAATCTTAGTGAGGCTCAAACTAGTTATACCACAACTGAAAGAGAGTTATTAGCTATAGTATTTACTTTTGAAAATTTTAGACCTTATTTAATTAGAGCTAAAAGTTTTGTGCATACAGCCAATTTGGCTATCAAATATTTAATGCAAAAGAAGGATGTGAAACCTGGACTCATTAGATGGATACTTCTTCTGTAAGAATTTTATTTTATGATAGTTGATAGCAAGGGAGCTGACAATCAAATGGCTGATCATCTGTCAAGAATAAAATATGATAAATTATCTGAATTTGAAAAGGAAATTACTAAAATTTTTCTTGATGAGTAACTCTATACTATTAAGGGAAACAATTTTCCTTGGTATGCTGATATTGTGAATTATATTATAAGTGATAATGTACCTCCTGATTTAATAAGGCAACAACAAAAGAAGTTCAAATATGATGCAAAATTTTATTTTTGGGATGAGCTCTATCTATATAAACAGTGTAAGGATCAGATTAGTAGGAAATGTGTGCCACAAGAAGGAACAAATTTGATTATTCAACGATGTCATGATTCTGAATTTGGAGGTCATTTTGGTGTTAATAAAACTGCTTTTAAGATTCTAGAATCTGGATTTTATTGTCCTACTCTTTTTAGAGATGTTTATAGATATATTAAATCATGTGATTGATGTCAGAGAGTAGGTAATATCTCTAGAAGAAATGAAATGCCCTTAAATTATAATTTTGAAGTTGAAATTTTTGATGTATTTGGATTAGATTTTATGGGACCATTTACTCCTTCATTTGAAAATTTATATATATTGGTTGCCATTGATTATGTCTCGAAATGGATTGAAGCTATTGCTTTACCTAGATATGATCCTCAGAGTGTTTCAAAATTTTTAAAGAAAAATATATTTACAAGATATTGAATGCCGAGTGTGATCATAACTGATGGGGGATCCCATTTCAGAAATAATCAAATTAACAGATTAATTGAAAAATATAATATTACTCATAGAATCTCTACTGCTTATCATTCCCAGACAAGTGGTTTAGCAGCAGTGTCTAATTATGAAATTAAAAGAATTTTGGAGAAAACTGTGGATAATCATAAACTAGATTGGTCTGCTCGATTAGATACTGCTTTATGGGCTTATAGAATTGCTTTTAAAACCCCTATTGGAATGTCTCCTTATTGACTAGTGTTTGATAAAACTTGTCATTTACTAGTTGAATTGGAGCATAAAGCATATTGGGCGATAAAAGAGTTAAATTTTAACTTTAAAAATGCAGGAGAGAAAAGATTTATGCAATTAAGTGAATTGGAAGAGATTAGAAATGCATCTTATTACAACGATAACATTTATAAAGAGAAAAGGAAATTATGGCATGATTGGAAGATATTAAAAAGGAACATGGATTATGGACAAAAAATTTTATTATACAACACAAGATTGAAGTTATTTCCGAGAAAGCTCAAATCTAGATGGTTAGGACCTTTTACAGTTGTAAAAGTTCATTCTTTTGGAGCTGTTAATTTTAAAGATCCTGATACTATAAAGATTTTCAAGGTTAATGGGTATCGATTAAAGCCATACTTTGATGGGTTTAGACCTGACTTCAAAGAGGTTTTAATGCTAAGTCATCTCGATTAACTGAATGGTTGGTCGGGATGACGACGTTAAACTAAGCTCTTTATGGGAGGCAACCCATATGTATCTTTGTGGTGTGTTTGCTTGTTCGATGTAGTTGTGCTTTTTAGATAGTTGTTTTTGAATCCTAATTATTCCTAAATACTTTAAAAATTGATAAATGATGGATCAAATCGAGATATTAGAATATTTTGGGCCAAAAGAAGTTTGGTGAGAATTTTTTACCACTGGCGCTGCCAGCGCCAGAATGGGCGCTGCCAGCACCCTATCACATATTTAACACTGAACTATCCTATTTGAGCGCCGCTGGCACCCTATCGAGCGCCGCTGGCGTGTTGACCTCATTTTTGATGAGGTCTTCTCTTCCCTCTTTAGTGTTTAGGATCTTGCCTTAGGCTTTTCCTTTGACTATCTTAGAGGACTAGAATTGGGACCCATCCCTTAGAAATTTGAACCACTTCTTGCCTCCCCGCAAACCCCACAAGCTTGATTGTAGACCCCTAATCACCTGGAGGGTTGAGATCAAAAGTGAAGGTTTAAAGGATGAGTTCCCTATAGGACTCTTTGGCCTTAGGACCACCACAGGTGGCTTGGTCTGGTGAGGGTTGACTTACACGCTCACTACACTCATACTCTACACTCTCACACACACAATCCAAATCCTAAAACCACACCCATACCCAACTTGACTCCTTTACTCAAGTAGGTAATTCATATGGATGGACCTTAACCCCTAAGCCCCTAGTTAAGAGGGTTAGGAACAACATAGTGAATGCCTCAAATGAGTCCTCTCATGGCTCATATAGGCTTAATATGACTTCATGGCTCAACCAAAGTGATTCCATTTCAATGCCGACATCTTCTGGCGACTCCGCTGGGGATTGGTTCCTCTCTCCATTTTGATCAGATTCACTTAGTCCAGATGAATTTGCTAAACTTAACTAAATGAGTTCCACACTTTCATTTAGACCGTGGGAAATCCCGTTAGCAACACGTAGGTTACATCATCCGAGGTATTCCCGATCATCCAACAAGAAGTTTTAATTTAGTTGTAGTTGTAGTTTTTGTCGTTCTGTTTGTGATTAAATTTTGAGTTGCTTTATATTTTGAAATGTTGTGGCGGTGAATTTTATCTTGTAATAACTTTTAGTTTAGTTTTGGTTTCAGTTTTAGGGATTATCCTAAAGGTGTGGGTTTTCATGCAACAGTTGTTTATCATGCAAGAAAAGTAAGTGGGATGCGATTAAGTAAATTGCAATAAAGTAAATTGCAATAAAATAAAAGCGTACCTGGAGGGTCTTCCCGTCATCCCAAGCTGCACTTAAAAAACAATTAGAATATTTAAGCATTTAAAGCAAGTTCCTAGGTAAAGCTAGGTAAAGCTAAGGGAAGGGTTATGGTTTTCTACCAAGTTCCTAATCCTATAGCTAGTCATCTCGTATGACGTCTAGGTTCTTGTGTTTTGGTTTGAGGACGATTTTCTTCATCAAAGAACAATTAAGTTCAATTGTTCTTATAAATATCCTATCATATTGAGGAAGTGCTTAAGACGAGTCTTAAACATCTTTTCAATACCTCTAGGATTGTTTTAAGTCCAAGAGAATTTAATTATACAAATGAATTAATCATCCAGGAGTTCAAGTTTTGTTATCTTGCTCAGTGAACTAGGACATTTGAATATCCTATGAGTGAAATAACACTTCACTTAATACTCCATTTAGGAGTTATGACAACAAGAGCTTTTGAGGGCAAATTGATGTTCAAGTGATTTGTGATTTAATTTAATTTTAATTAATGGGTTTAAGTTTGGAATATTGTTCAAGTTGTTCTAGATTTATTTTGAATTCTTTAGGTCTTTGGTGATGTTATATTTAATTCAATTTAATTTAATTTAATTTTAGTTTAATTTAATTTGGTTTAGTTTTAATTTTAATTTAATTTTATTTTAATTTTTAATTTAATTTTAATTTTATTTTAACTTGATTTTATATTATTTTTTTATTATTTTTTTATTTAATTTAATATGTTTTAATTTAATTTAATTTAATTTAATTTAATTTAATTGAATTTAATTTAAATTTTAATTTAATTTAATTTAATTTAGTTTAAATTTAAATTTAATTTAAATTTAAATTTATTTTTATTTTTAATTTTAATTCAATAATTTATTTTTTTTTATGCTTTAAGGATGATTTAATTTTAATTGTTAAAGTATTAATTTAATTGAAATTTTAAAAGGATTTGATTTAAATGTTTTAACTTTAATTTAATTTAATGATTAAGTCTTTTAGCATTTTAAATCTTGAATTTGGATTATCATTTTAATTAGGAATTAAATATTATTGAGGGGATTAATTTAGGGATTCTTGAATTAAAGAATAAATTTCTTCCTAATAATATCCCTATTTTAATAATTCCAATTTCTTCATTATTCTTCCAAATTTAATTAATTATTTAATTAAAGTTTATTTTAATTATTTTCAAATTGTTTGGTAGGTTTCTACCATTTAATTGCCTAAGTTTCAAACATCCAAAATCAACTTAGTATCAAATATTTTACCCACCCTTTTAATTAAACCTAAAATTTTTTAATTATAGGTTAAAATTTTAATTACCATTTTGCCCTTTAAACTTACTAATTTCATAACTCACTAAATTGAGCTTAAATGAATTTGAAATTTTTATGTGAGTTCCCTCATGTATCAATCAAGACATTAGAGGAGAAAATGTGATTTTTCTGTATTTAATTTATTTATGTAATTATTCTTTGGTGGAAAATAGGGATTTTCAAAGAAAATTTAATAGCATGACCAAGGGATAGTTTCTGTCCTTAAGAAAATTATGGGACATTCCTAATGACCAGAGGACCACTTGGACCAATTTTGGTGATTTTTTGAATTATATTCTTTTTATTATAATTATTTTGAGTTTTGAAGTATTAATTAATTTAAAAATAAAATAAAGGTTGAAAAATGAATTTTATATTTTTCAAAAATTTCTCTGATATCCAGGAAACCAGAGAACCAATTTTTACAATTAGAATTATTTTAGTGGAAATGTTAGAAAATACATTTTTTTTAATTTTAAAATTACCTTAGGGCTTTAAAATTTAGTATCTCATCATAGAGACTTAAGAAAAATATGGGGTTTGCTCCTATATGATTAAAATTTAAAATGTGACATTTTGGCGAATTTTATTTTTTTTGTGATTTTTTATTATTTTTTTAATTATTAAAAATATTAAAATAATGCAAAAAATCAACTTTTTTAGAAAATTGCAATTTTAATTTTCTTAAATTTCCCTGATATCAGAGAGGCTCCAAAACCAATTTGGTGAATTTTTGAAAATTATTTTGAAAGTTATGAATTTTTTAAGTTTAAGTTTGGCTAAATGGCTTAATCAACCCATTTGATAAGGCTAACCAAATCCAATTGACTTGAAACTTTTATGGTGGGTTCCTCTGATCCTAAAGGTCAGTGGAGAATTGATTTCAAGTCAATTTGATGTATGATTAGCTCTAATTAATTAAAGCTCCATTTTCGGTGTTTAAGCCAATTAGGGTTATTACAAGTGAGTTAACTCAAAACCTACTTTCCCTAGGGTGCTCTGGTCATAAGAAACATCACCAAATTTTCCTAGAATTTATTTCACAATATGCTAATTATTGGAATTAAAATACTCAGAATAGTGACCTAGAATTGAAAAATCAATAACTCTTCTTAGGGGTGGCCTCTGACTTTGGAAAATTCAGGGAATGTTCTCAAATTCAGAGGCTTCAAAATCCCTATGGTCTCATGCCATGGTGAATTGTATACATGCACGGAGAATTGAAATAGTGCAGAGAGTAAATAAATAATTAAATACAAAATACTTAATGAAATTACATGATTTCTTTTCCAAAATATTCTCCTCTATTCACTGAGCAAGAGGGTATTTTTATTTTATTTTTCTGATTTTTCTACACAAAGTTATACATTTTTGAAGTTTAGGGAATTAAATAAATAAAAAAACCCTAATTTCCTACTTATCCACGCGGTGCCACGCCATCCTCGGCAGCTCCGAAAGGCCACGCGTCGTCTTCTGATTCGGCGCCGCCATCCGACTCAGCGCTCCGGGGCTCGCGGTTCATGCACCATCGCGCCGTCCGACTCGATCCGGACTGTGCGCTCGATACACGCTCGATCCGATGGCTCCCAGTCATCGTCTACGACTGGTGTGCACCCATGACCGTCAACCTTCTAACCCTAATTTCTCACTTGATTCTCAACGGATTTTTGTGTTTTTATGCTCTATGGATTCGTCTTGAGGAGACGAACAAATCCATACGGTAAACATGTATTGAAATTGACTCAAATTAAATAGAGAATCTCTGTAAGCTCGGGAAGAAGAGTGAGTCCATACCTTTGCTCAGAGAAGTGAAGCTTCGATCTAAGAGTTGTGTCACCTTTGATTGGGTCCAAGCAAGCTCCAGATGAAGTCCCTTGGGCTGGTGAATTGTCCAGGTATGATTTTGACCACAGCGGATTACAAAGCTTGGAGTCCGGAACGGATGGGTGGCCCGGAGAGGGGCTTTCACCTGGGAACTCCTTCTCTTGACCTTGTGCAGGTGTGGGTGAGTTTAATTTGAATTTGGTGGAGAATTGGGAGATGTCCTGGTTTTGGGTTGTATTTTGGCTGAGAAATTGGGCTCTGTTAGTGGGGATTAAGGCAAATTGTCACTGGGGATCAACTGCTCTAAGTGTGGGGAGTGGTCTGGAGCAATTTTGGCAGGGTTTCAGTAAGGTTTGGTTCAGCACCTTTCATGGCCGAGAGGGGGTGGGGTTTAAATAGGAGAGGCTGGAGGGCCTCCCAGGGGGAGTTAGGGACTGGGATCAGCTGCTCTGGTGAGGAGAAGAACAGCTGCAATGGCCATTTGGAGTGAGGCAGCTCAACAAGGTGGAATTCCAAAATTTGGCTCCCCCAAGGTCTCGGCCATGGTGTTTTCCGGCGATCTAGGCGGCTGGCCGGCGAGCAAGGGTCACCCTCAAGTTCGGGTGGGTCGTGGCGGGGTTTTGTGTAGGCAATTGAGCTTTGCCATGTGTCAAAGGCTTGGATTAAAATGGAATGGGGACGGCCAATTTTGGCTCTAAATGGGTCAACCCATCCTTTTGGGCTAGGTGCACCACCCAATGCTTGGTTTAGGCTGAAGGGAAAGTAATTTGGATCAGCTTGATTAGTGGGGTCAAGTCACAATCCAAGTACAATTAGATTTAAACATGGTTTAGTGGAGACATGGAGATGGTTAATCACCTTAAGGGAGTGTGGAAAGGATCTCTTCCTTTTGCCCAATGTGGTAAGGTCACATGTGAACAACTCACATGGCTTGCATGTGGCTTAAGAGTGGCTTCATGGCTTACATTTGGCTTGCCAAGAGTTTGGTCAATTTTCATGGAAAAGGGTTTTAGGAATTTTTGGAAATTTTGGGGTTATTTGATGGGATTTGGCATAATACCATTTTGGTTTGATTTTCATGATGGATTTAGCACTGAGGGAGTGATATTAATTGAGTGAGGATGAGATGAGATTGTAGTGTGGGCTTTAGGATGGGTTTGGGCTTTTTAAAATTTGGTAAAGGTGGGCTTTTAAAATGGTTTAAGGGAATGGGCTTTTAGGTTAGAAAATGGGGTTTTGAAGAGAAAAATTTGCAATGGGCCATGCCAAATAAATGTTGAGTTTTGTCTAAGGATGTGTCATGATTGATTTGAAACAAGTTTGGAGTGGTTTGGGTTTGAATTGGGTTGGATTTAGGTTCATTTGGTAAAGGGCCAATGTAGGTCAAATTGGGCTAATTTGGGCCAATATTGGGTTAGGGTTGAAGTTGATGTAAAATTGATGTTGGGAAATGTTTATGGGAGTGTTTCAAAGAGATTTCAACTTTTCTTGGGGTTGGATTTTGGGGTTTAGGTCTATTTGGGTTAAGTTTGGGTTTAGGTCAAAATGGGGCTTTTTGGTTTTGGGTTGAATTTGAGTGGGGTTTGGGTCCAAATTTTATGCCAATTATGTTAGTGTTTTGTTTGTGGGGATGTTAGGGAAGGTTTAGAAAAGATTTGGGGTTAATTGCAGTTGAATTGGGTTAGTTTGAGCTAAGTTTGGGTCATGGGTCCAAATTGGGCTTTAAGGTCAAAAGTGAAATTGGATTCAAATGCCAATCAAATTGGGCTTGGATTTGGTCTAAATTGGTGTTGGGGATTTTTAATTGAAGTTTAGAATTGAATTGGACCAGAATTTGGGTCAATTGGGTAGGTTTGGTTTGACATTGGGTTCACTTTGGGTTAAAAATGGGTCAAATTGGGGATTTTGACAAAAGTGGGGTAAATTGACAACATTGGCCCATGGTGTAGTTGAACAAAATGAAATTGGGAATATTTGGATTTTCTGGAATTTACTGGGAATTTTCTGAATTTTTGGATTTTTGGGTCAAAAGGGGCATTTTGGGTATTTGGTGGGTATTGAGGGGGTATTTTTGGAATTTTTGGTATTTTTGGCTATCGATGATCAATTTGATTGGTGAGGAAGTGTTCAAGGTTAATTTTGGGAAATTTTTGGGTGATTTGGAAATTTTGGAGGATTTGGGCAATTCTAAGGGCTTTTAGTAGGTTTGGTAGGTGTAGGGTCCCCGGGGTCAAAAATTGAAAATTTGGAAAATTGAAGATTGGGTAAATGTAAGTGGAATGAAATCATTTTGGGTTGAGCCATGAAGCCATAGCAAGCCTAGATGAGCCATGAAGGGACTCATTTGAGGCACTCACTATGTTTTTCCTAACCCTCTTAGCCAAGGGCTTAGGGGTTAAGGACCATCCATGTGGATCACCTTCATGAGTCAGGAGGTCAAGTTGGGTATGGGTGTGGTTTTAGGAGGTGTGTGAAAGTGTAGTGTATAGGTGTAGTGTGTGTAAGTCAGCCCTTCACCAGACCAGGCCACCCAGGGCAGTCCTAAGGCCAAAGAGTCCTATAGGAACTCATCCTTTAAACATCCACATTTGATTTCAACCCTCTAGGTGATTAGAGGTCTACAATCAAGTTTGTGGAGTTTGCAGGGAGTTAAGAAGTGGTTTGAATTTCTAAGTGGTGGGTCCCAATTCTAATTCTCTAGGATAGTCAAAGGAAAAGCCTAAGGCTAGATCCTAAGTACTAAAAAGAAGAAGAGAAGACCTCATAAAAAATGAGGTCAACAAATGGACCCCCAATAGGTGTGGTGTGCTAACCAAGCACACCGTGCGTATTGGCGTTGACCGAAGCGATCAACAAAACCAACACAAAAGTCCAAGTAACAAACTTGGGACAGAGTAGAAGAGTTTCCGCTGGGGAGTGTCAAGTGTATCTCCGAGACTGGTGATTCCTGAACTCTCGCTGGGGAAAGGAAAAGGATGTGAATCCCAAATCACATGATCTGGGGGAATTTCGATTTAGATTTCATTTTTGTTTCAGTTTAAGTTTTGATGTGTGAGCTCAGATTTTAGTTTGAGTTTCAATTTAGATTGAAGTTTTGTTAAAATTAATTTGAAGGGATTTGAATCTTGAAATGAAAATTTGAAATTTTTTGGTTTTAGATGTAACATCTTCAACCTCAAAAATTTGAATTGATTGAATTGAATCATTACAATGAGGAAAGAACTCAGAGCAATGTGGTATTGATGTAAAATCCTTAACCTCAACAGCTTGATTTGGTGTGCTTCATTGCAATAGGGAGAGAACCTAAAGAAATGCGGTATCGGATGTAAAATCCTTGACCTCAAAAGTTTGATTTTTTGATGTATTTCATCGCGATAGGGAAATAACCTAAAGCAATGCAGTATCGGATGTAAAATCCTCAACCCCATGAATTTGATTTTGGTGTATTTCATTGCGATAGAGAAAGAACCTAAAGCAATGTAGTATCGGATGTAAAATCCTCAACCCCAAGAATTTGATTTTGATGTACTTCATTGCAATAGGGAAATAACCTAAAGCAATACAGTCTCAGATGTAAAATCCTCAACCCCAAGAATTTGATTTTGGTGTATTTCATTGCGATAGGGAAAGAACCTAAAGCAATGTAGTATCGGATGTAAAATCCTCAACCCCAAGAATTTGATTTTGGTGTATTTCATTGTGATAGGGAAAGAACCTAAAGCAATGCAGTCTCGGATGTAAAATCCTCAACCCCAAGAATTTGATTTTGATGTATTTCATTGCGATAGGGAAAGAACCTAAAGCAATGCAGTCTCGGATGTAAAATCCTCAACCCCAAGAATTTAATTTTGGTGTATTTCATTGCGATGCAGTCTCAGATGTAAAATCCTCAACCCCAAGAATTTGATTTTGATGTACTTCATTGCAATAGGGAAAGAACCTAAAGCAATGCAGTCTCAGATGTAAAATCCTCAACCCCAAGAATTTGATTTTGATGTATTTCATTGCGATAGGGAAAGAACCTAAAGCAATGCGATCTCGGATGTAAAATCCTCAACCCCAAGAATTTGATTTTGATGTACTTCATTGCGATAGGGAAAGATCCTAAAGCAATGCGAGTCTCGAATGTAAAATCCTCGACCCCAAGAATTTGATTTTGATGTACTTCATTGTGATAGGGAAAGAACCTAAAGCAATGCAGTCTCGGATGTAAAATCCTCAACCCCAAGAATTTGATTTTGATGTATTTCATTGCGATAGGGAAAGAACCTAAAGCAATGCAGTATTGGATGTAAAATCCTCAACCCCAAAAGTTTGATTTTGGATGGTAATTGATTTTGCAAAGATTTGTAGTGTTGATTTGAAAAGTGTAGAATTTTGGTGTTTCGAGAATTTCATGAAAGTTGTAAAAGATTTTTGTGGAAAGAAACAGATTGGGAGGGAATATATAGATGCTACATATCCAATTCAAAGAGTTGATCGAAAGTTGCTGGTTTGGATTGGATACAATTCCTCGCCATCAGATCCGAATCGAAAACCTCACGGCTCCGTGTCAATGGAATCGACCGCTTCCATCCCAGACAAGGGAGAGAGTAGAACGGATTGGATTTCAGATATGGAAGGTTGAATTTGAATTTGATTGAGATTTGATTTGAGATCCGGAAGGTTGAATTTGAATTTGATTGAGATTTGATTTGAGATCTGGAAGGTTGAATTTGAATTTGATTGAGATTTGATTTAAAATTTGTGTTCATTTTGTTTGTCCTTTAACGATTCAGATTTGCTTTATCGTTCATTTAATGTTCATTTGAATTTGGAGTTCATCATTTTTTTTAGATTTTTAAGGAAAGTTTTCCTTTATTCTTTTTGTTTCTTTTCTGTTCTTTGTTCAAAGTTCATTTAACTTTAATGGCGTTTCCCAGTCAACTTGCACAAAAGAGGTGAAGGCCAAAAATGTGACATGGTCACTTTCATTCCAATCATGTTGAAGAAACATCATACAACTCGATCTGGAATACATCTCATACAATCCATGTAGACTCAAAACGGACTATGTATGATCTTTGTCGATCAATCCAAAAAGGCATCTGTCAAAAATCCATGTCTGAATAGTGAGGTACATGGTCAATAACATCACCTTCCAAGCCATCCTTGGCAAGGATGTCATATGTATGTACGTCGGAGGTGTGATATTTTCCATGTAACTCACGACTACGTAAGGCCGGAGGCTCTCTAGCTCCGGGTCCGGCTGGAAGTGGTAAGGTGCTTTCTCGTCATCCATCCTTCCGAAAGTAACCGAGATCCGCTTCATTGGTACTCCCGTATGCAATGTTTAGCGACATCCGCTCCGTTGCCCTACGGTATCATGACGGAACCTACCGGTAATGGTATCTTTATCGGCCCTCGGAACTCACTCGGGCTCGCTATCCGGAGGTCGGATCCGAACATGATATTACACTCGTTCGAAAAGAAAGCGTGCACAAAGGTCCGACAAAGTCGTGGTGATCGATGTGTGGGGGTATGCGATCACCCCTCTTGTAAATGTTAATGATGCAAGCTGTCGGGTATGCAATCTGCCGGCGATACCCTCCATGTTATCATTCTCTTTACCATCCTTTTGATGACTAATGGCATTGGATCTACCTTGCCATGACGGAGTATCCCCGGTAGGTTTCCCTTCCTGTCTTCTGCGAAGTTGTAGGAGCATCCACATTGTATTGTAATTCTTCCTTTCCCTGGCATCCACCTCCGGGGTTCCGAGTAAGTGTTTTCTCTTAGGCGGCCTCGCTCGACCCATTCTTTTCAAATCCCGGATGCGATCCACGATTTGTTGTTGTTCGTTTCCGAGAACACGTACGTATGTAGCTCGAGGCCTTCTAGTATATTGATCCTCCCGCCTCCGATTCTCTCGAAGTATTCAAAGTTTTCTTCTCGACATTCCGCATCCTTTCTAGCTTGTATTCGGAATGATCCGCAAATGGCGAGGCCTGGTGACGTCTTGTGGGATATATGGCTCAATCCCTTAGCGTTCTCCTGCATACCTCGGCTCCTCAGGGATGGTCTCCGTCGGGACATCCTCCGGGGTTGCTTCTGCAACAAGGTTATGCATTACGGTGGCTTTATCCGGTGGCGTGGTAGCCTTCCTTCTTCGATCTTCTTGAGATTTCCCTGGTCTCTTCGTTATCCTCGGAGATGGCCTCCTTTCTTCGGGTTCTCGGCGAACCGGTATCCTCGAAGTATATGCACCGGTAGTAGCGATCGCCTCGTCGCGCCTGGTTCGCTGCTAGTTTAGTTAACATCTTGCGGATACGGTGATTTTTATTCCTTCGCCGAGTTCGTTGTGAGAGTAGCTCTTCGTACTTCTTGAATTTACGTGGGCGCGGCGCCGACAAGCCCGCCCTCTCGCTGTAGTGACTACGGACTTGATTCTCTTGTCCTCTTCGGTGTTTGTTTTCCTTTTCTTGCTTCTTTGGATTGGTGGCTTGGGACACCCACTTTCATTATTGTCCGATCGGGCGGTTCCTCTCGATCAGTTGGGACCCAGTCACCTTCCTCGTATTGCAGTCCTGGTGCGAAGTCTGAGTCAATCTCTATTATCGCTCCATCTTTCACCCTCTTTTCGTCGAGTGCAAGGCTTACGCCATTTCTAAAGTTCAGGACCAACCGCCTGTTCGACATTTCCCTGCGAAAAGACAAGGAAAAGGATCGGGGGCTGTACTAAGAACAAGAACATTAAGAAAATGTTTATTAGAGACAGAGTTTTCTTCTTTTTTTTATTATTACTTTTGTATTTTTTAAATTCAACAGGAATGAAGTGGGAAAAGATCAGGAAAAAGATTTTGATATGGAAGAGAAAACAAGGAAAACTTTATTATCACGATTTTATTTATTTTAGCACATTTTTTATTATTTTTGGGTTCGGACCCAGTCATAAGTAATTACTTCACCCATGCTTCTAAGGATGAAAAATTCATTCCTTCAAAACATCAGGTAGTGTAATACTTCTTCAAGTATCGTCCGTTGATCGGAAGCATATGTCGTTCTCCTTGGAAATTCACTAGCTGGTAGGAGCCTCCTGAGTAAACTACCTCAACCACAAATGGCCCTTCCCAAGTGGGTTCAAATTTTCCTCCTATCTTGCGGTGCGCAAGGATAGGTCTCTTGAGAACGAGAACTAAGTCACCAACTTTGAAGGTTCTTGGGCGGACCGATCGTCATGGGCTTGAACCATCTTAGCTTGAGTATAGTTCTAAATGCTCGTCGTGCTGTAAGTCTTTTCCCTTCCGGGCTTTCCAATTCCTCTAGTCGTAATTTGGCATTCTCTTCCGTCGTGATTTTGTTTGCAACTGCAATTCGAGTGAAGGAAGTTGGACCTCTAAGGGTAACACCGCCTCGGACCCATACACCGGAGCGTAAGGTGTAGCTTGAGTAGGAGTTCGAAGGTTGTCCAGGTAGGCCCATAAGGCTTCTAATAACTTCTCGTGCCAATTTCTCTTATTATCGTCCAAATTTTTCTTTAAAATTTGAACGAGAGTTTTATTAAAAGCCTCGACTGAGCCGTTTGCTCTTGGGTAGTAAATTGTTGAATACCGCCGGTCGATTCCGTGTCTCCCGACAAAATTGTTTTTTTGCGTGCTTCGAATGTCGACCCGTTATCCGAGATGATCTCGCGCGGCACTCCGAAACGGTAAACAACTTGGTTCTTGAAAAGCCGTAGCACGTGGTGTGCTTTCACTTCTTTGAGTGGAGCCGCCTCGCCCACTTGGAAAAGTAATCCGTAGCCGCAAGAATGAAGCGATGTCCTTTTGAAGATGGTGGTTCTATTGGACCCACTATATCCGTGCCCCAACATTCAAATGGCCACGACACAATTGTCGGATGTAGCACATATGGAGGTTGGTGTAGAACCACTCCGTGCATTTGGCATTGGTGACACCTCTTGGCGATTTTCATGCAGTCGGTCATCATCGAGGGCCAGTAGTACCCTAGTCTTTTAATTTTCATTTTCATCTTCGGACCCGACCTGGTGAGCGCCACGGAGTTCGAATGCACCTTTTAACAATTTCACGGGCCTCGGACTCGCCTAGGCACCTTAGCCACATTTGATCGAAAGACCTTACGTATAATGTGTTATTTATTAATGCGTAGGACGAGTTCTTTTCTTGATCCGATGGGCTAACGACCTATCGTCACGGTAGTTTTCCTGTTTGCGGGTAGTCTATTAATGATTGTTGCCAATCTTCTGTGTTTTCTCGTCATTCGTCGCAATCGATTCTTCTTCTTTTTTGATTTGTGTATTGTGTCTATGTCGAGCCGTGATAGGACTCGACGCCCGTGAACCGACACTTCCACCGATTCATCTTGTAAGCGAGCAAATTCTTTTGCGAGGCGAGCTAACGCATCTCGCTAAAGCATTTTCTTTTCGGGAATTTTGTAGATCGTCACATTCGAATTTGTTCCAACAGTTTCATGGCATACTGAAAGTATTGCTTGAGTCTTGGCTTTAAAATCCTATATTGTCCGGCGATCTGTTGAATGATTTAACTGCGAATCCCCGTAGATGTTGATGTTTGTTATCCCTATTTGAATAGTTAATTCCAGTCCTGTTACGAGAGCTTCGTATTCACGCCGTTGTTTGTACACGGCTCGTTAAGTGGTAGGAGTATCTTAACATCCCCCGCTCCCGTGTTATAAAGATTAGTCTGATTCCTGCCTTAACGGGCACTATCACTTGCGATTCTTCGTCTTTGTGTGCTGAAGATGCTTCGTCGAAATATAATTCCCAACGTCGATCATCAGGGTCTTCTAGGCTCATTATTTGTTCATCTGGCAAGTCGTCATTGAGAGGAGATTCGCCAGGCAAAGGGTGTCTTGCGAGGAAGTCCGCTAGGACTTGTCCCTTTACGGTACGAAGAGGCACGAAAGTTATATTGAATTGCGATAATATCATTGACCACTCGGCAAGTCACGCCGAAAGCGTCGGACGGGTCATCAAGTATTGCAATGGATTAAATTTCGAGATCAGGTTGACCTTATGAGAAAGCATGTAGTGCCTGAGCTTTTGAGCGGTGAAGATCAGGGCCAAACAATGTTTTTCAATTGTGGGATACTTTACTTCCGTCGGGAGTAAACGATGGCTTAGGTAGTAAAGAGCATTTTCTTTGCCCTCATCATTGACCTGGGCTAACAGGGCTCCGAGAGAGTCTTCTAAGGCCGCAGTTTTAAGTATCAACGGTCTACGAGAGCTGGGTCGCTAAGACGGGAGGTGTCATTAAATATTGTTTAATGTCCTCGAAGGCCCTACGGCATTTCTCTTCCCAAATAAATTTGGCGTCCTTTTTAACTAATGCCGAGAAAGGCTGACACCTACCGACAAGTTCGAGATAAAGCATCGAAGATATGCCAATTTCCTTGAAAAGATTGTAGTTGTTTTAAGGTTCGGGAGGTGGCATTTCTAAGATAGCTTTAATCTTTTCGGGTCGATTTCAATTCCACGATGTCGGACAACGAATCCTAAGAATTTCCCGGAGGTGACGCCGAAGGCGCATTTTAAGGGATTCATCTTAAGGTTAAATTGTCTTAATCGTTCGAAAAGAATTCTCAAATCATACAGGTGGTTTTCCTTTACTTTGCTTTTGATGACCACATCATCCACGTAGCATTCAACTTGATTGTGGATGAGATCATCAAAAATTCTTGTCATCGCTCTCGGTAGGTTGCTCCGCGTTCTTCGGTCCGAATGGCATCATCGTGTAGCAATATACTTCGATCGACGTTCGAATGTTGTAAGTTTTTCATCTTCAGGAGCCATTTTTATCTAGTTGTATCTCGAAGATCCATCCATGAATGAGAATATTTCATGTGTTGAAGCAATGTCGATCATTAATTCAGGATCGGTAGAGGGAATTCATCTTTTGGACATGCCTTGTTTAAATCTCTAAAATCCACACAAACTCTGATCTGACCATTCTTCTTCCTGACTGGTACCACATTGGCTAACCAAGTCGGGTATTGTTCTTCACGGACAAATTTAGCGTCAATTAGCTTTTTAACTTCAGCTATGACTTGTTGTTCGATTTCTAGACGCATTCTTCTGGAACCTTGTCGATCGGAGTAGAAGTAGGATCCACTCCTAGCTTATGGATTGCGACCTCGGAGCTAATCCCGGCATCTCATCGTAGCTCTAAGCAAAACAATCTTTAAATTCCATTAATAACTTGATTATTTCTTCGGAGTCTTCTTTAATGAGTAAGGAGCTAACAAAGGTAGGTCTAGGCTCTTTGCTAGTACCTAAGTTAACTTCTGTTAACTCATCTATTGTAGATTTGATCTCTTCTTCAAACTCTGGTGGAGCGTTTCCAATTTGTAAATCTTCAAGTTCTTCTGTAGCTTCCGTGCAGTTTTCATTAGACTCGCAAGTGACAACCAAGCAAAATTCAGTATCGTCAACTGATCCTACTGTGTCGAATCCGAGACCATGCCTTGAATTGGGTGGACGACCGGAGTTATTCCATAAATTTTCAAAATGTTGTGATTGACCTTTTGTCCATTGTCGAGGTAAGAAACCATGCTGAATTAAATTTTGAACACAGGGAGAGTACCACTCAAAAGGCAATTCCATTAATTCTGATGAAGTAGCATCTTCAAATTGTACATTATTTTCACTTTTGGAGGAAGGAGCACTACGGTAGAATTTGATGGGCTTTGCACCGCCGCTACGTACCTCTTTGACCACCATACCCTCAATCTTATTAGAATGGATCGGGGTCAGGGTCATAGTATGTACATAGTGGTTAATCTTCTCGTACATCGATTTATATTCCTCATTCTTTTCATCTTCGAGAGAGATCCTGAATTGCGGCTTCTTCCTACTTATTGTCGCTGCTTCTTGCTTGATCTCTTTTTCTTCTTCGAAGCTCGTCTTCCCAATCAACATTGATGGCTGGTTTTCTCTCGTCCAAGCTGTCCTAACGTCTCTGCCACGACCTCGTCCCCGGCCTCGACCTCAGATGCGAGTTGTGGAGAAACCTTAACAATCTCGCTGTAAGGGAGTGGTGAGTGACTGTTGGACTAGAACTTCAGGTTCTTCGTCTTCCCGAACTTCCTTTGCTTCATTCGTTATGGTATCTCTGGAGAAGATTGTTTTCTTCGGGGGTGCGTAATAAGCTGCATCTTCATGGATTCCAATTTCATGTACGGAGAATGGTTGTAAGTCACCTTTGATGCATTGTTCCCCTCCAATGTAGTATTTGATGCATCGATGTAGAGATGATGGTACCATCCGGTTTTCATGTATCCATGGTCGGCCCGAGTAGAGCGTTGAATGACGTTTCCGAATCAATTATGTGAAATTTCGCGGTTGTCTTTGCTAAGTCACCGGTCTTCATTAGACGGTGTTATTGATCCGAGGGCTCTTTCTCCTTTCCGGTTGAATCCTCTTAATAACATTTTGTCCGCTTCGAGCTCGCGAGCATCAATTTCCAAGTATACTAGCGTTCGAAGATTCATTATATTGATTGATGCTCCTGGATCCACCAATACTGCGGAGAGTGTAAACTTCCCAATTGCTAGTCGAAATGTACAACGGTCGGTTGTGGTCTGCTGTCCCAAGTAGTAGGTCATTGTCCGTGAAGGTAACACCTCGCTGTTCTTTTAACGAGCAAACCTCATCTAAGGAATCTCCGGTCATTTGAGCTAAGCAAATTTCTGGATCAAGTAAGGCCTTGATCAGAGCTTCTCTCATCTCCTTTAATAAGATGAGAGCGTTGTAGATGCTCAGTTTGGCTGGTAGTTACCTAAGATGGGCTAGCACGTTGTAGTCCACTTTATTTTCATGTGTCTCGTTTTCTTCCCGAATGGGTATTTCTTCACGCCGGGTTGGTTCTTCACGAACAACCACCTACTTTCCTTTGTCCTTTGGACCCATTCTCGGAGGTAGAACTCTTCCACTTCTTAAGTTTACTTCTGTGATTTCTTCTGAATCTAGTATTGAGTTTGCTGATGTCTCCTTGTGAATCGGAATGACAGGTTCTTCTGGATTAGCTTCGGAGTCTGAAGGCTCTAACTCTATTGTGACTGGAGCTCCTCGAAACTCGCAAATAGATTCGTCGCTTGTTGAACTCTCGTAGCCTCCTTGGTGGATGCCTTCTTTGTCATTGTGACCGTCGAGATTGTGTATGATTTGAGAATTGTTATTTGTATCGGAATAGACGTCCGGATTAGGTTGGTTGTCGCTAGTTACGTAATCGTTAGAAACAGTCAAAACGTAGCCAACGCCATAACCCTTGTCATTATAAGATCCCACCGGAGTGAGCAAATAATCATACAGAGTTAGAGGTTCGAGGGATTTCTCTACTGAATTGGAAACAACTATCCTAGGATAAGCAGCCCCTAGTCTAGCCTCAGGAGCCTCGGTCTTCTCTTCTTCATCAATTTTCTTCTTTTCTTCAATCGTCTCTTGTTGAGGTGGTTCTTCTATCGCAAGTGATAGTGCCGAGCTTGACGGGTTTCGAACTACGAATTGAGGTTCGTATCGAAGTGGTTTGGATGCGATCTAAAATCTTCTTCGAAGACTTTGTCCAAGCGGTAGTCCATCCATCATCAGTCGCATAGGGATCTACCGGCACAATGAAATCCGTCGAGATAACATTGACGAAACCACCTTTCTGGGGTTCCTTCATGTATTCCTTTGGGATCGTTATGTTCCCTTTTCGAAGATTGTCGTTGAGCCAACTTTTGAAGGTAATACAATCTTGTATCTTGTGCCCAAGCATCCGATGGTAAGGGCAAAAGTTGGGATCACCTTTCTTGTCGACTTCTTCGGTCTCTTAGGCTCCGGCGAGTTGGAAATCCGGAGTCTTCATCGGACTCGCGGAATATTTTCGGCACTGCCTCATTCTTGAACGGATACTCCCTGCTCAGAAGCTCCCTTAACGTACATTGTGGACAAGGTGGTTGTTCATACTGTTGAGATGACTGATAGCTGGGTCGGGGTTACTGGTAATTCTGTTGAATTTGCTGCGGCCGTTATGATGGTATTTGTATTGGCTGCTTGCCTTTATCGACTGCTGCGACGATCCCAGACTTCTTTTCAAAAGTTTTCACGGGCTTCTGTTTGTCTGTTTTGTCGGTGAAACTAAATTGCTTCGCCTCCTCTTGCTAGCTTCCGGCCTTGCGTAACAACTTCTCGAAAGTCTTAATAGTAAATCCCTTGAGGAGAAGTGTTATCGGGCCATGAATGCTCTTAAGTAAAATGCCGACTGCATGCTGTTCTTGTAGCTGTGGCTCACACTTCATACTTAGATTCCTCCATCAAAGTATGTAGTCCACCAAAGTTTCGTTCGGCTTCGCTTCTCTACCTCTAAATCACCTATAGTGATGTGGTGTCGAGCTCGGCAAATCGCTTGATGAAGAGGTTCACTAATTCGAAAATGTCTTCACCGAACCGTTCGGTAATTCCGCATACCAATCAAAGGCGATCCACGACAGTGCGCGACAAATTGTCGGAAGAGTAAAGCATCACTTCCGCCGGCATTGCAACAATCGGCACGAAAATGTGCAACATGCTGCCGAGGGTTTCCGGTTCCATCAAAGGTCTTGAACAGAGGTGGTACAAAGCCTTTCGGATATTGGACAGCGTCAAATTCTTCGGGGTAAGGTCTACCCATCCGAATGGATGTCCCGCTCTTTGATTGTGCCAAGGCTTCTCGCACCTGCTGTTCCACCATGCTCTTGATATCCTTTTCCAGAATCTTGCTTTGTATTACATCCTTTTTTAACTGATCATCCCGTTGACGGATGTAATCTCCTTTCCTCCGTCTACAATGTGGATAACTTCTGGGGGTGTTTCTCTTTGGGGTTGAACCTGACTCTGGAGAGTGGCTAGGGCTGCATCCATCTCTTCTATCCTCTTTGCCATTTGGGAGATCGTATCATCTTTCTCTTGAAGCTGCATCCTCATCACTTCCGGCTCCTCTCTTCTGCGCTGCTGCGGAACACCTTGTAAAGCTGACGAAGCTCATATTTCAACCATGTTAATTTCTGCATATTCATCATCCATTAACTCTGACGAGTCGACTTCATCTCCAAATTTTTCTTCTCTTTCTCTTGCTAATCGCTGAATATCAGATCTTAGCTTTTCCATAGCATCTTCTAACGGTCTTTTCTGTACATCCTTGCAGTTTTCATGCGATAGCTGTCGGGTTTCCTTCACATGAGTCCCCTTCATTGCGGTAGCGCTTTCTTTGGTCTCAAGTCTCCTAATGAGACTTTCCTTTTCAGGTTGTTGTTTTAATCTTAATTGTCCGGTAGTGGGACGGCATACCATCCTTCTAGCAGCAGAAGGTCTAGGACCGGATGGTGCCGTCGACCAAATGCTGGAATGTGGTATCCTCCCTAATTTGTAGTCCGAAACAACGACGAGTGGACTAGCTTTCATTCTCTTATTGGGCTTTTCTGCAGCGATAACAGGTTCTACTCGCCGCCCAAGACGGGATTTGGCCAGCACCCGCCCTATCCTTCTTAAAATCTCTGATACAGGGCATTTTTCTTTCTTTGCTAACTTCTCTATCAGGGTCTGCAGTCGAGCTAATGGCGTAATTCTAGCCCTTTTCTTATGGCCGTCGTTGTAATATGCGGGCTGAGGCAATGCAGAAGCAATCTCGCAAACATTTTCCTCGTCCTCTACGGCGGAGAGGGGATGGAACCTACTTCCTCCCAAAAGTGGTATGTATTCAGGCAGCGGTGTATACTCGGGCGAGTTACGGGATTTCCTCCGGAAAGCAACTTCAGCGGCTCTCGGCTTCTCTAGCAATCCTTCTACTTCTGTTCCTCCTCTGAGTCCGTGTCAGAGGTGGAATTCTCGAACTGGACCCGATCTCGAAAACGGAAGGTCTCACAGGAAGATCTGTACCCTCCACAGGTTCATCATAGTTCTGAATTTATTTCCCCTTTAGTCTGGCAGAAGCCGGGGTAGGTACAGAGACAACTAGACCGGTGGGAGTAGCAACAACAGTCCTCCTACAAACAACAGTACTCCTCTCAGCTGGAATCTTTTGAAGGGGAGGGAATTCATTAGTTGACTTGAGGTTAAACTCAATCAACGGCTTCTCAGTTTCCGGTACTTTGCTTGTGAGTGTAAAGAGAGTGACGTCGGGGATTTTGATGTCGGTGTCCCCGAATCCTTGTCCGAATCGAATGATTCCATTATTAGGCAGTTCGTCCTTGAAAACAACCACTTCCAGTCCATTGACGAAGGAGAAGATCAGTTTTGGGGCTTCCATTTCTGCAGGGCAGAATCCAAGTGTTAGTCCCCGAATTGTGCTTCCTCTTGTCGTAAAACTTATGACGAAAAAAAGAAGGAGTCTGAACACATTTCTGTTTATCTTAACGTATTTGTGGTATTAAAAGAAAATTTATTTAAATAATTGTTTTTCGAAAAGATTTGTTCGTTAGGACGGAGAATTATTAAAAGAAGGAGAGTTGCAGGAAGGGTAAAAGGAATTGATTAGGAACTAGAAAAGGAAGAGAAAGTCTTGTAGAAACTTCTCGATCCGCGAGACTGCTCCTAAACTAATACCTATTGGGGGTCCACCTCGCCTCAGAAATGAGGTAAAAGGATCTCGGAACCTCTCTGTTTAGGGGTGTCTAAAGAGTGGCTCCTAAATCCGAGAGAATGTTGGCTATACTCGTTCAAGGTAGAAATGAACATAGTATTCCAACGGAAAGAATGGTAGTTTGATCCACTAGGGACATAGATACACTACCGATTTTTTGAAAGCAGAACTATCTGATTAAAAATGGAGAGAGGAATTTTCCCCAGCGGAATCGCTAGAAATTGCTCGGCATATTTTTAAGTTATATGTTTTATTTTTGAAAAGGGGTCGCCTAACGAAATTATCGGCGAATTTTTAATTTACATAAATATATATATATATATATATATATATATATATATATATATATATATATATATATATATATATAATTTGGAAAGTAGTGTTTTGATTTTTAAAATAATTTTAAAAATTTTAAGATATGAAATCAACTTAATCTCACATCTCGAATAGTTTATATAAACGAGCACCTGCACCACAAACCGCGTGTCTATTCCGAAGAATAGGCACAGCTCGTTTGATGGTGGGGCTCGATTAAATAAACTAAAAGGGTTTGTGACATCCGTTTGGTACGCGAAACCATTTTATTTGTCGACAAGTTCCCCGCTTAATATAAAAAAACATTAAACGGGGTTTATATTACACAGGTTCTTAAAATTCCCTATAAGGGCGAGCCCCTATAGTTAATTACATCTTAAGTGACGGGAATCACCTAAGAAAATTCTCGATAATAATCGGTAGTTCTACTCTCAAGAATTTCAAAGTTTAAGTTTTCGAGGATTGAATTTTGGAATTTCAATAGGCAATGGATCAAATTTGGAACATTTTATTTTGGGAATTCAATGGAGGAAAGGTAGGAGAAATCACAGATTCAAAGCGAACTTCGGTAATTTCCCGACTATCCTATTGTTTGGCTTGAATTTAGGAATGCCCTAATGTTTATTTAATGTTTTGATATTGACAATTTTAATTAATTAGGACTTATATTCGTATGATGTGATCACACAAATAGCCTTGAAGATGTGAGGGTTTATGTCGTATCGGACGACTACCTAGGAATCCTAAGACCGGTTAGGGCTTAATTTTGCAATGCAAATGCCTAACGAAGAGTTGAGGATTTATGTTGCACTAGGAAAACTACCTCGAAGTCCTATGGCTTGATTATTTAATTCTAAGAAAGTTTCTTTGAAGTAGACTCGGGTTTTCGTCGATGACGATGGCCGTACTGCCCACCATGCTCCGAGCTCCTTGTTGTTGCAGAGGTTTAGTTTTAGAAGTCATAAATCAAGAGATGAGAGAAGTGTTCTGGTTTAGAGAAGGTCTTAGTTTCCAAGTTTTTTTATGTTTTAATTAAAACAAATCTTAAAGTTGATTATAACAACACCGGTTAAGATCCCACGGTTCCATCCTTCCGGAATTGTTATTTTTATCGGATTCAGTTAGTCCAGATGAATTTGCTAAACTCAACTAAATGAGTTCCACACTTTCATTTAGACCGTGGGAAATCCCGTTAGCAACATGTAGGTTACATCATCCAGAGGTATTCCCGATCATCCAACAAGACGTTTTAATTTAGTTGTAGTTGTAGTTTTTGTCGTTACTTGTTTGTGATTAAATTTTGAGTTGCTTTATATTTTGAAATGTTGTGGCGGTGAATTTTATCTTGTAATAACTTTTAGTTTAGTTTTGGTTTCGAGTTTTAGGGACTATCCTAAAGGTGTGGGTTTTCATGCAACAGTTGTTTATCATGCAAGAAAAGTAAGTGCGATGCGATTAAGTAAATTGCAATTAAGTAAATTGCAATAAAATAAAAGCGTACCGGAGGATCTTCCTGTCATCCCAAGCTGCACTTAAAACACAATTAGAATATTTAAGCATTTAAAGCAAGTTCCTAGGTAAAGCTAGGTAAATCTAAGGGAAGGGTTATGGTTTTCTACCAAGTTCCTAATCCTATAGCTAGTCATCTCGTATGACGTCTAGGTTCTTGTGTTTTGATTTGAGGACGATTTTCTTCATCAAAGAACAATTAAGTTCAATTGTTCTTATAAATATCCTGTCATATTGAGGAAGTGCTTAAGACGAGTCTTAAACATCTTTTCAATACCTCTAGGATTGTTTTAAGTCCAAGAGAATTTAATTATACAAATGAATTAATCATCCATGAGTTCAAGTTTTGTTATCTTGCTTAGTGAACTAGGACATTTGAATATCCTATGGGTGAAATAACACTTCACTTAATACTCCGTTTAGGAGTTATGGCAACAAGAGCTTTTGAGGGCAAATTGATGTTCAAGTGATTTGTGATTTAATTTAATTTTAGTTAATGGGTTTAAGTTTTGAATAGTGTTCAAGTTGTTCTAGATTTATTTTGAATTCTTTATGTCTTTGGTGATGTTATATTTAATTCAATTTAATTTAATTTAATTTGGTTTAGTTTTAATTTTAATTTAATTTTAATTTAATTTTTAATTTAATTTTAATTTTATTTTAACTTGATTTTATATTATTTTTTTATTATTTTATTTAGTTTAATATGTTTTAATTTAATTTAATTTAATTTAATTTAATTTAATTCCAATTTTAATTTAATTTAATTTAATTTAGTTTAAATTTTAATTTAATTTAAATTTTAATTTAATTTTATTTTTAATTTTAATTCAATATTTTATTTATTTTTATGCTTTAAGGATGATTTAATTTTAATTGTGAAAGTATTAATTTAATTGAAATTTTAAAAGTATTTGATTTAAATATTTTAACTTTAATTTAATTTAATGATTAAGTCTTTTAGTATTTTAAATCTTGAATTTGGATTATCATTTTAATTAGGAATTAAATACTATTGAGGTGATTAATTTAGGGAGTCTTGAATTAAAGAATAAATTTCTTCCTAATAATATCCCTATTTTAATAATTTCAATTTCTTCATTATTCTTCCAAATTTAATTAATTATTTAATTAAGATTTATTTTAATTATTTTCAAATTGTTTGGTAGGTTTCTACCTTTTAATTGCCTAAGTTTCAAACATCCAAAATCAACTTAGTATCAAATATTTTACCCACCCTTTTAATTAAACCTAAAATTTTTTAATTATAGGTTAAAATTTTAATTACCATTTTGCCCTTTAAACTTACTAATTTCATAACTCACTAAATTGAGCTTAAATGAATTTGAAATTTTTATGTGATTTCACTCATGTATCAATCAAGACATTAGAGGAGAAAATGTGATTTTTCTGTATTTAATTTATTTATGTAATTATTTTTTGGTGGAAAATAGGGATTTTCAAGGAAAATTTAATAGCATGACCAAGGGAAACTTTCTGTCCTTAAGAAAATTATGGGACATTTCTAATGACCAGAGTACCACTTGGACCAATTTTGGTGATTTTTTGAATTATATTCTTTTTATTATAATTATTTTGAGTTTTGGAGTATTAATTAATTTAAAAATAAAATAAAGGTTGAAAAATGAATTTTATATTTTTCAAAAATCTCTCTAATATTCAGGAAACCAGAGAACCAATTTTTACAATTTTCTGATTTTTTTTTTATTTATTAGAATTATTTTAGTAGAAATGCTAGAAAATACATTTTTTTTAATTTTAAAATTATCTTAGGGCTTTAAAATTTAATATCTCATCATAGAGACTTAAGAAAAATATGGGGTTTGCTCCTAAGTGTTTAAAATTCAAAATGTAACATTTTGGTGAATTTTATTATTTTTGTGATTTTTTATTATTTTTTTAATTATTAAAAATATTAAATAATGCAAAAAATCAACTTTTTTAGAAAATTGCAATTTTAATTTTCTTAAATTCCCTTGATATCAGAGAGGCTCCAAAACTAATTTGGTGAATTTTTGAAAAGTATTTTGAAAGTTATGAATTTTTTAAGTTTAAGTTTGGCTAAATGGCTTAATCAACCCATTTTATAGGGCCAACCAAATCCAATTGACTTCAAACTTTTATGGTGGGTTCCTCTGATCCTAAAGGTCAGTGGAGAATTGATTTCAAGTCAATTTGATGTATGATTAGCTCTAATTAATTAAAGCTCCATTTTGGGTGTTTAAGCCAATTAGGGTTATTACAAGTGAGTTAACTCAAAACCTATTTTCCCTAGGGTCCTCTAGTCATATGAAACATCACCAAATTTTTCTAGAATTTATTTCACAATATGCTAATTATTGGAATTAAAATACTCAGAATAGTGACCTAGAATTGAAAAATCAATAACTCTTCATAGGGGTGGCCTCTGACTTTGAAAAATTTAGAGAATGTTCCCAAATTCAGAGGCTTCAAAAGGCCTATGGTCTCATACCATGGTGAATTGTATACATGCATGGAGAATTGAAATAGTGCAGAGAGTAAATAAATAATTAAAAATAAAATACTTAATGAAATTACATGATTTTTTTTCACATTATTCTACTCTGTTCACTGAGCAAGAGGGTATTTTTATTTTATTTTTACGATTTTTCTACACAAAGTTATGCATTTTTGAAGTTTAGGGAATTAAATAAATAAAAAAAACCCTAATTTCCTACTTATCCACGCGGCGCCACGCCATCCTCGGCAGCTCCGAAAGGCCACGCGTCGTCTTCTGATTCGACGCCCCCATCCGACTCAGCGCTCCAGGGGCCCGCGGTTCATGCACCATCGCAATGTCCGGCTCGATCCAGACCATCCGCTCGATACACGCTCGATCCGACGGCTCCTAGTCATCGTCTACGACAGGTGTGCACCCGTGACCATCAACCTTCTAACCCTAATTTCTCACTCGATTCTCAATGGAATTTTGTGTTCTTATGCTTTATGGATTCGTCTTGAGGAGACGAACAAATCCATACGGTAAACATGTATTGAAATTGACTCAAATTAAATAGAGAATCTCTGTAAGCTCGGGAAGAAGAGTGAGTCCATACCTTTGCTCAGAGAAGTGAAGCTTCGATGCGAGAGTTGTGTCACCTTTGATTGGGTCCAAGCAAGCTCCGGATGAAGTCCCTTAGGGCTGGTGAATTGTCGAGGTATGATTTCGACCACAGCAGATTACAAAGCTTGGAGTGCGGAACGGATGGGTGGCACTGGAGAGGGGGCTTTCAGCGGGGAACTCCTTCTCTTGACCTTCGCGAGGTGTGGGTGAGTTTAATTTGAATTTGGTGGAGAATTGGGAGATGTCACGGTTTTGGGTGGAATTTTGCACGAGAAATTGGGCTGCGGTAGTGGGGATTAGGGCAAATTATCACTTGGGGATCAACTGCTCTAAGTGTGTGGGGAGTGGTCTGGAGCAATTTTGGTAGGGTTTCAGTAAGGTTTGGTTCAGCACCTTTCATGGCCGAGCGGGGGTGGGGTTTAAATAGGAGAGGCTGGAGGGCCTCCCAGGGGGAGTTAGGGGCTAGGATCGAGTTGCTCGCGGTGAGGAGAAGAACAGTTGCAATGGCCATTTGGAGTGAGGCGGCTCGACGAGGTGGAATTCCAAAATTTGGCTCCCCCGAGGTCTCGGCCATGGTTTTTCGGCGATCCGGGCGGGTGGCCGGCGAGCGAGGGTCACCCTCGAGTTCGGGTGGGTCGGGGCGGGGTTTTGTGTAGGTAATTGAGCTTTGCCATGTGTCAAAGGCTTGGATTAAAATGGCAAGGGGGAAGGCCAATTTTGGCTCTAAATGGGTCAACCCATCCTTTTTGGGCTAGGTGCACCACCCAATGCTTGGTTTAGGCTGAAGAGAAAGTGATTTGGATCAGCTTGATTAGTGGGATCAAGTCACAATCAAAGTACAATTAGATTTAAACATGGTTTAGGGGAGACATGGAGATGGTTAATCACCTTAAGGGAGTTTGGAAAGGATCTCTTCCTTTTGCCCAATGTGGTAAGGTCACATGTGAACAACTCACATGGCTTTCATGTGGCTTAAGAGTGGCTTCATGGCTTACATTTGGCTTGCCGAAGTTTGGTCGATTTTCATGGAAAAGAGTTTTAGGTATTTTTGGAAATTTTGGGGTTATTTGATGGGATTTGGCATAATACCATATTGGTTTGATTTTCATGATGGATTTAGCACTTAGGGAGTGATATTAATTGAGTGAGGATGAGATGCGATTTTAGTGTGGGCTTTAGGATGGGTTTGGGCTTTTTAAAATTTGGTAAAGGTGGGCTTTTAAAATGGTTTAAGGGAATGGGCTTTTAGGTTAGAAAATGGGCTTTTGAAGAGAAAAATTTGCAATGGGACATGCCAAATAAATGTTGAGTTTTGTCTAAGGATGTGTCATGATTGATTTAAAACAAGTTTGGAGTGGTTTGGGTTTGAATTGGGTTGGATTTAGGTTCATTTGGTAAAGGGCCAATGTAGGTCAAATTGGGCAAATTTGGGCCAATGTTGGGTTGGGGTTGAATTTGATGTAAGTTAATGTTGGAAAATATTTATGGGAGTGTTTCAAAGAGATTTCAACTTTTGTTGGGGTTGGATTTTGGGGTTTAGGTCTATTTGGGTTAAGTTTGGGTTTAGGTCAAAATTGGGCTTCTTGGTTTTGGGTTGAGTTTGAGTGGGGTTTGGGTCAAAATTTTGGGCAAATTATGTTAATGTTTTGTTTTTGGGGATGTTAGGGAAGGTTTAGAAAAGATTTGGGGTTAATTGGAGTTGAATTGGGTTAGTTTGGGCTAAGTTTGGGTCATGGGTCCAAATTGGGCTTTAAGGTCAAAAGTGAAATTGGATTCAAATGCCAATCAAATTGGGCTTGGATTTGGTTTAGATTGGTGTTGGGGATGTTTAATTGAAGTTTAGAATTGAATTGCACCAGAATTTGGGTCAATTGGGTAGGTTTGGTTTGACATTGGGTTCACTTTGGGTTAAAAATGGGTCAAATTGGGGATTTTGACAAAAGTGCGGTAAATTGACAAAATTGGCCCATGTTGTAGTTGAACAAAATGAAATTGGAAATATTTGGGAGTTTCTGGAATTTTCTGAGAATTTTCTGAATTTTTGGATTTTTGGGTCAAGAGGGGCATTTTGGGTATTTGGAGGGTATTGAGGGGGTATTTTTAGAATTTTTAGTATTTTTGGCTATGGAGGATCAATTTGATTGGTGAGGAAGTGTTCAAGGTTAATTTTGGGAAATTTTTGGGTGATTTGGAAATTTTGGAGGATTTGGGCAATTCTAAGGGCTTTTAGTAGGTTAGGTAGGTGTAGGGTCCCCGGGATCAAAAATTGAAAATTTGGAAGATTAAAGATTGGGTAAATGTAAGTGGAATGAAATCATTTTGGGTTGAGCCATGAAGCCATATCAAGCCTAGATGAGCCATGAAGGGACTCATTTGAGGCACTCAGCTATGTTGTTCCTAACCCTCTTAGCCGAGGGCTTAGGGGTTAAGGACCATCCATGTGGATCACCTTCATGAGTCGGGAGGTCGAGTTGGGTATGGGTGTGGTTTTAGGAGGTGTGTGAAAGTGTAGTGTATAGGTGTAGTGTGTGTAAGTCGGCCCTTCACCGGACCGAGGCCACCGGAGGCGGTCCTAAGGCCGAAGAGTCCTATAGGAACTCATCCTTTAAACATCCGCATTTGATTTCGACCCTACAGGTGATTAGGGGTCTACAATCAAGTTTGTGGAGTTTGCAGGGAGTTAAGAAGTGGTTTAAATTTCTAAGTGGCGGTTCTCAATTCTAATCCTCTATGATAGTCAAAGGAAAAGCCTAAGGCTAGATCCTAAGTACTAAAAAGAAGAAGAGAAGACCTCATCAAAAATAAGGTCAACAACAACCTCGACAATCACGATGACAAAGAAGACATTCACCAAGAAGGCTACAAAAGTTCAACAAGAAATGAATCTATTTGTGAATTCCATGGAGCTCCAATCATAATAGAGTTAGAGCTTTCAGATTCCGAAGCGACTCCGGAAGAACTCGTCATGCCGATTCAAAGGAGACACCGGTAAACTCGGTACCGGATTCGGAAGAAATCACGAAGTCGACTTAAGGAGCGGAAGGGTTCTACCCCGAGAATGGGTCCAAAAGACAAAGGAAAGTAGGTGGTTGTTCGGGAAGAATCAGCCCCAGAGAGAATTGCCCATTCGGGAAGAAGCGAGACACATGGTAACAAAGTGGACTATAACGTGCTAGCCCATCTTAGGAAACTACCGACCGAGCCGAGCATCTACGACGCTCTCATCTTATCAAAAGAGATGAGGGAAGCTACGATCGAGGCCTTACTTGATCCGAGAGATTTGTTTAGCTCGGATGGCCGGAGATTCCTTAGACGAGGTTTGCTCGTTAAAGGAACAGCGAGGTGTTACCTTCACGGACAGTGATCTACTACTTGGGACAGGCGATCACAACCGACCGTTGTACATTTCAGTCACAATCAGAAAGTTTACGCTCTCTAGAGTATTGGTGGATCCAGGAACAACATAATGAATCTTCGGACGCTAGCATACTTGGAAATTGATGCTCGCGAGCTTGAAGCGGACAAGATGTTACTTAGAGGATTCAACCAGAAAGGAGAAAGAGCCCTTGGATCAATAACACTGTTGATGAAGACCGATGACTTAGCAAAGACAACCGCAAAATTCCACATAATTGACTCTGAGACATCGTTCAACACTCTAGTGGGCCGGCCGTTGATCCATGAAAACCGGATGGTACCATCGTCTCTGCATCAGTGCATAAAATACTACGAAGGAGGAGAACAGTGCATTAAAGGTGATTTGCAACCTTTCTCCGTACATGAGATTGGAATACATGAAGATACGACTTATTACGCACCTCCGAAGAAAACGATCTTCTCCGAAAACACCGTGCCAAATGAAGCAAAAGAAATTCGAGACAATGAAGAACACGAAGTTCTAGTCGCACGATCACTCACCACTCCCTTACGATGAGATGGTGAAGGTTTCTCCGAACTCGCATCCGAGGTCGAGGCGGGGACGAGGTCATGGAAGAGACAACGGGACGATTGGACGAAAAGCCGATCGATCAACGTTGATTGGGAGAACGGCTGCGAGGAAGAAGAGGAAGTCAGAAAGAAGCGACTACGATAAACCGGAGGAAACCACAATTCGAAGATTTCTCTCGAAGATGAGAAGAACGAAGAATACAAATCGATGTACGAGAAGATTAACCACTATGTACACACTTATGACCACGACCCCGATCCGATCTAATAAGATCGAGGGTATGGTGGTCAAAGAAGTACATAGCGGCGGTCAAAGCCGATCGAATTTTATCGTGGCACTTCTTCTTCCAATGCCGAAAACGATGTACAATTTGAAGATTTCACTTCTTCCGAATTAATGGAATTACCTTTTGAGTGGTACTCTCCCTGTGTTCAAAATTTACTTCAGCGTGGTGTCTTACCTCGACAATGGACAAAAGGCCGTTCACAACACTTCGAAAAATTATGGAATAATACTGCTCGGCCTCCCAATTCAAAACATGGTCTCGAATTCGACGCAGTAGGTTCAGTTGACGATACGGAATTTTGTTTGGTTGTCACTTGCCAACCTAATGAAGACTGCTTGGAAACTACAGAAGAGCTTGAAGATCTGCAAATTGGAGACGCTCCACCCGAGTTCGAAGAAGAATAAAATATTTAATAGATGAGTTAATGGAAGTTAACTTAGGTACTAGCGAAAAGCCTAGACCAACCTTTGTTAGCTCCTTACTCAATAAAGAAGATTCCGAGGAAATGATCAAGCTATTGATGGAATTTAAGGACTATTTTGCTTGGAGTTACGACGAAATGCCAGGATTAGATCCAAAAGTCGCAGTTCATAGGCTAGGAGTGGATCCTACTTCCGTTCCAGTCAGACAAGCTTCCAGAAGAATGCGTTTGGAAATTGAACAACAAGTAATAGCTGAAGTTAAGAAGCTAATCGACGCTAAAATTGTCCTTGAAGAACAATACCCTACTTGGTTAGCCAACGTGGTACCAGTCAGAAAGAAAAATGGTCAGATCAGAATCTGTGTAGACTTCAAGGATTTAAATAAAGCATGTCCAAAGGATGAATTTCCACTGCCAATCCAGAGCTGATGATCGACATTGCTTCAACACATGAAATATTTTCATTCATGGATGGATCATCAGGATACAACCAGATAGAGACGGCATCAGAAGACGAAAGGCTCACAGCTTTTAGAACACCGATCGGAGTGTATTGCTACACAGTAATGTCATTCGGACTAAAGAACGCAGGAGCAACATACCAAAGAGCAATGACAAAGATTTTTGATGAGCTCATTCACAACCAAGTTGAGTGCTTATGTGGATGATGTGGTCATCAAAAGCAAACTGAAGGAAGATCGACTGTATGATTTGAGAATTGTCTTCGAGCGACTAAGGCAATACAACCTTAAGATGAATCCCTTAAAATGCGCCTTCGGCGTTACCTCCGGGAAATTCTTAGGATTTGTTGTCCGACATCGCGGGATTGAAATAGATCCAGAAAATATTAAAGCTATCTTAGAGATGCCGCCTCCCAAAACCTTAAAACAGCTACGATCCTTTCAAGGGAAGTTGGCATATATTCGACGCTTTATTTCAAACTTGTCAGGTAGGTGTCAGCCCTTCTCGGCATTAGTTAAAAAGGACGCCAAATTGGTTTGGGAAGAGAAATGCCAACGGGCCTTCGAGGACATTAAGCAATACTTAATGACACCTCCTGTCTTAGAGCCCCGGTCTCGGAGTAGACCGTTGATACTTTATACCGCGGCTTTAGACGACTCCTTGGAGCCACTGCTAGCCCGGGTCGATGATGAGGGAAAAGAAAATGCTCTCTACTACTTAAGCCGTCGTTTGATTCCGATGGAAGTAAAGTATCCTCCGATTGAGAAGCATTGTTTGGCCACGATCTTCGCCGCACGAAACTCAGGCATTACATGCTCTCTCTTAAGGTCAACCTTATCTCGAAAGTTAATCCGTTGCAATATTTGATGACCCGTCTAACACTTTTCGGCAGACTTGCCAGGTGGTCGATGATATTATTGCAATTCGACATAACTTTCGTTCCTCTTCGTGCCATAAAGGGACAGGTTCTAGCTGACTTCCTTGCAGCACACTCTTCTCGGCGGATTCGCCTCTCGACGACGATTTGCACGACGAGCAAATAATGAGCCTAGAAGACAACGATGATCGACGTTGGGAACTATACTTCGACGGAGCGTCCTCGGCACGGAAAGACAAAGAATTGCGAACGATAGTGCCGGTAAGGCGAGAATCGGACTAATCTTTATAACACGGAGCGGGGATATTAAGATACTCCTACCACTTAACGAGCCGTGCACGAACAACGAGGCGAGAATACGAAGCCCTCATAACGGGACTAGAGCCGACCATTCGAATGGGAATAACGGGTATCGACATCTACGGAGATTCTCGGTTGATCATTCGACGAGGTCGTAGGACAATACGGAATCTTAAAGCCGAGACTCGAGCAATACTTTCGGTATGCCATGAAACTGTTGGAACAGATCCGAATGTAACTATCCACAAGATCCCCAGAAGAGAAAATGCTCTCGCGGATGCGCTAGCTCGCCTTGTAAAAGAATTTGCCTGCTTACAAGATGAGTCAGTTGAAGTGTTAGTTCAAGGACAACAGGTCCTATCACATCTCGACATGGATATGATACAAAAATCAGAAAAAGCAGAGGAATTAGTTGCGGTGGTGACGAGAAAACACGAAAGATTGGCGTCGACCGCGAATAGACTACACACGAAACGGGGAAATTACCGAGACGATAAGTCATTAGAACATCGAATCGAGAAGAACTCTGTCTTACGCATTAATAAACATTACATTATACATGAAGGTCTTTTGATCGGATGTGGTTAAGATGCTTGAGCGGGTTCGAGGCTCGTGAAATTGTCGAAAAGTGCATTCGGGACTTTGTGGCGCTCATCGATCGGGTCAGAAAATGAAAATGAAAATTAAAAGACTAGGGTACTACGGCCCTCGATGATGACCGACTGCATGAAAGTTGCCAAGAGTTGTCACCAGTGCCAAGTGCACAGAGTGGTTCTACACCAACCTCCAAACGTGCTACATCTGATAATTGCTTCGTGGCCATTTGAGTGTTGGGGCACAGATATAGTGGGTCCGATAGAACCACCTTCTTCAAGAGGACATCGCTTCATCCTTGCAGGTATAGACTACTTTTCTAAATGGGTAGAAGCAGTTCCACTCAGAGAAGTAAAGGCACACCACGTGCTACAGTTTTTCAAAAATAAAGTCGTCTATCGTTTCAGAATACCGCGTAGAATCATTTCAGATAATGGGTCTGCATTCCAAAGTACAAAGATCAACAATTTTGTTAGAAGACACGGGATCGATTGGCGATACTCAATGATCTATTACCCAAGAGCAAACGGCTTGGCCGAGGCTTTTAATAAAACTCTAGTTCAAATTTTAAAGAAAACTTTGGATGACAACAAGAGAAATTGGCACGAGAAGTTGTTAGAAGCCTTATGGGCCTACAGGACGACTTTCAGGACTCCTACTCAGTCTACGCCTTATGCTTTAGTATATGGGTCCGAGGCAGTGTTACCATTGGAAGTCCAGCTTCCATCACTCAGGATTCCAGTTGCAAATAAAATTAGTACAGAAGAAAATGCCACATTACAACTGGAAGAACTGGAAAACTTGGAAGGGAAAAGACTTGCAGCGCAACAAAATTTGGAACTGTACCGAGCTAAGATGAACCAGGCCCATGATAAACTGGTCCGTCCAAGAACTTTCAAGGTTGGCGACTTAGTTCTTGTTCTCAGAAGACCTATTCTTGCACATCGCAAGATAGGAGGCAAATTTGAACCGACTTGGGAAGGGTCGTTTATGGTCGAGGCAGTCTACTCAGGAGGCTCCTACCAACTTGTGAATTGCCAAGGAGAACGATAGAAGAAGTATTACGCAACCTGATGTTTCGAAGGATGACCTCTAAAACAGAGTCTTATCCCTAGAAACACGGATGAAGCAATCACTTTGTGACTAGGTCCGAACCCAAAAACATAAAAATGGATAAAAAAATGTATGTACTAAAAATAAAATATGTGAAATCATAATAATAAAGTTTTACCCTTCCTTTCAAATCAAATCTTTTTCCTGATCTTTCTTTATCTTTTCCTACTTTCATTAAAAATTAAAATTGGAATAAGTGAATCGGAATCTTCGGTGATAAATACTTTCTTAATGTTCTTGTTCTTAGTACGGCCCTCGATCCTTTCCTTGTTTTCTTCGCGGGGAAATGTCGAACGGGCGGTTGGTCTTAAACTTTAAAAATGGCGTGAGTCTCGCACTCGATGAAAAGAGGGTGAAGGATGGAGCGAGTGATAGAAATTGATTCGACTTCACACTAGCCGGCCCTACGGTATGAAGAAAATGATTGGGTCCCGAGTGGACGAGAAGAGCTTCATAACCGAGACGGTGATGAAGATGGGTGGCCCATGCCGCCGATCCGACAACAAGAAAAGAAAGACAAACACCGAGGAAAGCAAGAAAATCGAGTCGGTAGTTGCCGCGGCGAGAGGGCGAGGCTCGTCGGCACCGCGCCCGCGGAAATTCGAAGTGAGGAGAGCTACGCTCACTACTACTCAAAGAAGGAATAAGAATCGCCGTATCACGCAAGATGTTGACTAAACTAGCGGCGAGATCAACACGAGGAAACAACCACCTTCGCCGACACACACATTTCAAAGATACCGGCTCATCGGGAACACGAAAAGAGAGAACAAGCTCCAAGAAAAACAGAAAGGATAAGGGAAACTGCGAGAAGATCGAGGCGAGAGAGATCGCCTCGACGTCGGATAGAGATACCATATACGAAGAACCTTGTTACGGAAGCGACCCGGAGTATGTCCCGACGGAGACAATCCCGAGGAGCTAAGGTATACAGGAGAACGTGATGGGATTGAACCATACATCCCGCAATACGTTACTAGGCCTCGTCACTTGCAGATCATCCCAGAATATGAACTAGAAAGAATGCAAAATGTTGAGAAGAAAACTTTCGAATACTTTAAAAGGATTAGAGGCAAAAGAATCAACATTTTTGAAGGCCTCGAGTTACACACAGGTGTATTCTCAGAGTACGAGCACTAGCAGATTGTGGATTACATCTTAGAACTTCAGAAAATGGGTCGAGCAGGCCGTCTGAGAGAAAAGAATTGTTCGGAACCCCATAAATGGATGCCAGGGAAAAGAAGAGTCACAATACAATGCGGATGTTGTTATAACTTTGAAGAGGACAGAAAAGGAAATCCACCAGGGATACTCCGTCACAGTGAGGTGGATCCAATGCAAAGGATAATTAAAAGAATGGTGAAAAGAATGATAACGTGGAGGGTACTGCCAGCAGACTGCATACTCAACAGTTACATCATCAACATTTATCAGAAGGGCGCCTGCATACCTCCACACATAGACCACCATGACTTTGTCAGACCTTTCTGCAAAGTTTCGTTCGTCAACCAATGCAATATCATGTTCGGATCTGACCTCCGGATAGCAGACCAGGGTAAGTTCTGAGGGCCGGTGGAGATACCACTTCCGGTAGGTTCCGTCATGATATTACAAGGAAATGGAGCAGACATCGCAAAACATTGTATACGGGAGTACCGGTGGAGCGGATCTCCCTCACTTTTAGAAGGATGGATGACGAGAAAGGCGCCTTACCACTTCCGACCGGATCCAGAATTGGAGAGTCTCCGGCCTACAGCTGTGAGTTACACGGGGAATAGCACACCTCCGATGCACATCCATGTGGCATTCCTACCAAGGATGGCTTGGAAGGTGATGTTATTAACCGTGTATCTCATTATTCAGACATGTATTTAACATATACTTTTTGGATGGATGAACAAGAATCATACATAGCCCGTTTTGAGTCATGGATTGTATGAGAAATATTTCAGATCGAGTTGTATGATGTATCTTCAACAAGATTGGAATGAAAGTGATCATGTCACATTACGCTTCACCTCTTTTTGTGCAAATTAGTGGGAAACGCCATTAAAGTTAAATGAACTTCAAACAAAGAACGAAAGGAAAAGGAAAATAAATAAGAACTCTCTTCCATAAAAATCCAAACATTAAAAAGAACTTCAAATCCACATGAACACCAAATAAACAATAAAAAAAATGGGATAGTTAAAGGACAAACAAAACAAATCTAAAGCTCAAATTGAATTCCAGTTTAAGTCCATCTTTTCAAATCCTCCAATCCTTCCTCAAATCAAGATCTATTCCAAACCTCCTTGAAACCCTCTCTCGGGTGATTTCAGAATCACGAAGAATTTTCAATTTGATTCGGATGACATGGGTTCGTACCCTTCGCCAAGTAATCAGACTTTGATTGATTCCCATGGGATATGGAACACTTTCATATCTCATTTCGATCTCCTGCTAAATCCAAATCTCAGTAAAATTCTTCATAGTCATAGCATAAATCAAATATCAATAAAATTTTTCACAACCACTGCATAAACTGAATCTCAGCAAAAATTCCCCATGGACCTCAGCAAAACTTCCCTCAATCTCTGCATAAATAAATTTCAACAAAATTCTTCAATCTCAGCATTCGGGATAGGCTTCCGCCCTACTCCCATCTCAGCAATCTCAGCATTCGGGATAGGCTTTCGCCCTACTCCCTTCTCAGCAATCTCAGCACCGTACTCCCATCTCAGCAATCTCAGCATTCGGGATAGGCTTCCACTCTACTCCCATCTCAGCAATCTCAGCATTCGGGATAAGCTTCCGCCGTACTCCCATCTCAGCAATCTCAGCATTCGGGATAGGCTTCCGCCGTACTCCCATCTCAGCAATCTCAGCATTCGGGATGGGCTTCCGCCCTACGCCCTTCTCAGCAATCTCAGCATTCGGGATAGGCTTCCGCCGTACTCCCATCTCGGCGAATCTCGGCATTCGGGATAGGCTTCCGTCGTACTCCCATCTCGACAATCTCGGCATTCGGGATAGGCATCCGCCCTACTCCTTCTCGGCGATCTCGGCATTCGGGATAGGCTTCCGCCCTGCTCCTTCTCGGCGATTCTCGGCACTCCGGATAGGCTTCCGCCTACTCCTTCTCAGCAATCTCAGCATTCTGGATAGGCTTCCGCCCTACTCCCTCTCAGCAATTCTCGGCACTCGGGATAGGCACAGCCCTACTCCCTCCTCAGCAATCTCAGCAATTCTCAGCATTCGGGATAGGCTTCCGCCCTACTCCCTCCTCAGCAATCTCAACATTCGGGATAGGCTTCCGCCCTACTGCCTCTCAACAATTCTTAGCACTCGGGATAGGCTTCCGCCGTACTCCCATCTCAGCATATTCTCAGTACTCGGGATAGGCTTCCGCCCTACTCCCTTCTCAACAATTCTCAGCACTCGGGATAGGCTTCCGCCGTACTCTCATCTCAGCCTATTCTCTGCAATTCTTAGCTCTCGGGATAGGCTTCCGCCCTACTCTTTTCTCCGCATAAAACCAAAATTGAAACTCAAATCGAAATTCAAACTCAAAATTAATACTTGAAATAAAAAATGAAACGAATCTAAGATCCGATCTCTTAAAATCTTGTGATGCGAAATTCACCTCCTTTTTCCCCAGCGAGGAGTTACGGAATCTTCAGTCTTGGAGATTTACCTGATACTCCCTAGCGGAAATTCTTCTACTTCGTCCTAAGTTTGTCACTTGGACATCTGTGTTGGTTTTGTTGATCTCTTCGGTCAACGCCAATACGCACGGTGTGCATGGTTAGCACACCACACCTATTGGGGGTCCATTTGTTGACCTCATTTTTTATGAGGTCTTCTCTTCCCTCTTTAGTGTTTAGGATCTAGCCTTAGGCTTTTCCTTTGACTATCTTAGAGGACTAGAATTGGGACCCATCCCTAAGAAATTTGAACCACTTCTTGCCTCCCTGCAAACCCCACAAGCTTGGTTGTAGACCCACTAATCACCTAGAGGGTTGAGATCGAAAGTGAAGGTTTAAAGGATGAGTTCCTATAGGACTCTTTGGCCTTAGGACCACCACAGGTGGCTTGGTGCAGTGAGAGTTGACTTACACACTCACTACACTCATACTCTACACACTCACACACACAATCCAAATCGTAAAACCACACCCATACCCAACTTGACTCCTTGACTCCTTGACTCATGTAGGTAATTCATATGGATGGACCTTAACCCCTAAGCCCACGGTTAGAGGGTTAGGAACAACATAGTGAATGCCTCGAATGAGTCCTCTCATGGCTCATATAGGCTTAATATGACTTCATGGCTCAACCAAAGTGATTAAATTTCACTCATATTTGATCAATCTTCATTCTTCCAAAATTTCAATTTTTGGCCCCGGGAACCCTACACCTATCAAACCTACCAAAAGCCCTTAAAATTGCCCAAATCCTCTAAAATTTTCAAATCACCCAAAATTCCCCAAAATTAACCTTGAACATTTCCTCACTAATCAAATTGATCATCCATAGGCAAAAATACCAAAAATTCCAAAAGTATCCCCCAATACCCACCAAATTACCAAAATGCCCCTCTTGACCCAAAAATACAAAAATTCAGAAAATTCCCAGAAAATTTCAAAAAATCCCAAATATTTCCAATTTCATTTTGTCCAACTACACCATGGGCCAATTTTGTCAATTTACCCCACTTTTACCAAAACCCCCAAATTTAGCCAATTCTTAACCCAAGTGAACCCAATGTCAAACCAAATCTACCCAATTGATCCCAATTTTGGTCCAATTCAATTCTAAACTTCAATTTAATATCCACAATATCAATCTAGACCAACTCCAAGTCCAATTTGATTAACATTTGAATACAATTTCACTTTTGACCTTAAAGCCCAATTTGGACTCATGACTCAAACTTAGCCCAAACTAAACCAATTCAACTCCAATTGACCCCAAACCTTTTCTAAACCTTCACTAACATCCCCAAAAACAAAAAACTATCATAATTTGCCCAAAATTTGGACCCAAACCCCACTCAAATTCAACCCAAAACCAAAAAGCCCAATTTTGACCTAAACCCAAACCTAACCCAAATAAGCCCAAGTCCCAAAACCAAAACACAACCAAAGTTGAAACCTCATTGAAACACTCCCATAAACATTTCCCAACATTAATTTTACATCAATTTCAACCCTAGCCCAACATTAGCCCAAATTAGCCCAATTTGACCAACATTGGCCCATTTACCAAATGAACCCAAATTCAACCCAATTCAATTCCAAACTACCTCAAATTTGCTTCAAATCACTCAAGACACATCCTTAAACTAAACTCAACATTTATTTGGCATGGCCCTTTGGAAAATTTTTCATCTAAAAGCCCATTGCTAACCATAAAGGCCCACTCCCTTAAACCTTCCTAAAAGCCCATTTCTACCAAATTCATAAGCCCAAACCCATCCTAAAGCCCACATTACAATCACATCTCATCCTCACTTAATTGATATCATTCCCTAAGTGCTAAACTCATCATGAAAATCAAACCAAAATGGTATTATGCCAAATCCCATCAAATAACCCCAAAATTTCCAAAAATTCCTAAAGCCATTTTCCATGAAAGTTGACAAAACTCTTGCCAAGCCATATGTGAGCCAAAGACAAGCCATGTACAAGCCATATGAAGCCATGGGATGTTTGACATGTGACCATACCCAAAGTAGCAAAAGGAGGGCCCCCTTTCTTAATCCTTCATTAAGTATTTTTAACCCCTTCAATGCTACACACTAAAACATGTTTAACCACATCACCTTGGATGGGGACTTCACCACCCCTTCCTAGCTGACCCAATTGATTTTTTCAGCCCAAAACTAGGTCATGGGGAGGTGAACCTAACCCAAAACCATGGCTTGGACCAAATCAAGCCAAAATGGCCTCTCCCCCATGCCATTTTAATCCAAGCTCTTTACACATGGCATTGGCCGATTGCTTGCACAAACCTCCGACCATGACTCACCGAACTCGAGGGTGACCCATGCTGCCGGCCAGCCGCTCGGATCACTGGAAAACACCATGGCCGAGACCTCGGGAGGAGCCGAATTTTGGAATTCCACCTTGCTTGGCTGCCTCACTCCGAATGGCCATTGCAGCTGTTCTTCTCCTCACCGGAGCGGCTGATCCCAACCCTTAAACCCCACGGGAGGCCCTCCAAGCCTCTCCTATTTAAACACCCCCTCATCTCGGCCAAGAGAGGTGCTTGAAACAAATCTTAAGGAAACTCTGCCAAAATCATTCCGGACTCTTCCCCACACACGGAGAACTTGATCCCCGCTGAAATCCCCTGCGATTTCCTCTCTGTGAGCTCGATTTCAGAGTTGAAATCCAAGCCCAAAACCGGGACACTTCACCACGGTGAGTCAATCCTCAAATTGATTGACTCTACACCTTCACCGGACCAAGAGGAGAAGTTCCCGAGCAAAAGCCCCCTCACCAGGGCCGGCCATTGCTTCCGGCCTCGAAGCTTTGAGATCGAGTCGTGGTCACTTTTGTACCTAGGAAATTCACCAGGCCAAGGGACTTCATCTGGAGCTTGCTTGGACCTAATCGAAGGTGACATAGCCCTTAGATTGAAGCTTCACTTCTCTGAGCAAAGGTAAGAGCTCTCTTATTCTCCTGAGCTTCTGGAGATTCTCCATTTAGTTTGAATCAATTTCAATGCATGTTTACCGTATGGATGTGTTCATCTCTTCAAGACGAATCCATAGAGCATAAGAACACAAAAATCCGTTCAGAATCGAGTGAGAAATTAGGGTTAGAAGGTCGACGGTCACGGGTTCACACCAATCATAGACAATGACTGGGAGCCGTTGGATCGCGCGTGTATTGAGCGGACGGTCCGGATCGAGCCGGACAGCGCAATGGGACATGAACCGCGGGCCGCGTGGCATCTTAGTCAGATGGCGGCGCCGAATCAGGAGACGACGCGTGGAGCTTCGGAGGCGCCGAGGTTGAGTCAGCGCCGCGTGGATAAGTAGAAAATAGGGTAGTTTTCTATTTATTTAATTATTAGAACTTCAAAAATTCATAACTTTGTGTAGAAAAATCCTAAAAATAAACTAAAAATACCCTCTTACTCAGTGAACAGAGAAGAATAATGTGGAAAAAAAATCAAGTAATTTCATTAAGTATTTTATATTTAATGATTTATTTACTTTCTGCATTGTTTTAATTCTCCATTTGCATAGGTAATTCATCATGGCATGAGACCATAGGGCTTTTGAAGCCTCTGAACTTGGGAACATTCCCTAAATTTTGCAAGGTCAGAGGCCACTCCTATGAGAAGTTATTGATTTTCCAAGTTCATGTTACTGTTTTGAGTATTTTAATTCCAGTAATTAGCATGTTGAGAAATAAATTCTAGGAAAATTTGGTGATATTTCTTTTGACCAGAGGAACTTCGAAAAAATAAGTTTTGAGATAATTCTCTTGGAATAACCCTAATTGGCCTAAATACCCAAAATTGAACTTTAATTAATTAGGGTTAACCACTCATCAAATTAACTTAAAAACAATTCCCCACTGTCCTCTAGGGATAGGAGAACACCACATAAAAATTTGAAACCGATTGGACTTGATTAACCCTAGCAAATGGGTTGATTAAGCCTCTTAAGCAAAAATGGGTAAAATTAAACTTTAAAAATTCATAACTCACAAAATACTTTTCAAAAATTCACAAAAATAGTTTTGGAGCTTCTCGATATCGAGAGGAACTTAGGAAAATTAAAATCATAATTTTCTAAAAAAGTTGATTTTTATCATTATTTTAATATTTTTAATAATTAAAAAATAATAATAATCATAAAAATATTAAAAATCACCAAAATGTCACATTTTGAATTCTAATCATTTAGGAACAAACCAAATATTTTTCTTAAGTTCCTAGGGTAAGATATTGAATTTTAAAGGCTTAATGTAATTTTTAATATTAAAAAATGTATTTTCCAACCTTTTCACTAAAATAATTCTAATAAATCAAAGAAAAATCAGAAAAATACAAAATTTATTTCTCTAAACTCCTTGAGGTTAGAGAGATTTATAAAAAATATAAAATTCATTTTTCAACTTTAATTTTATTTTAAAATTAATTAATGCTCCAAAACTCAAAATAATTCTAATAAATAAAATATAGTTCCAAAAATCACCAAAATTGGTCCAAATGGTCCTCTGGTCATTAGGAATATCGAATAATCTTCTTAAGGACAGAAATATTTCCTTGGTCATGTTATTGAATTTTCCTTGAAAACCTCTATTTTCCATTAAAAATAATTACATAAATAAATTAAATACAGAAAAATCACATTTTCTCCTCTAAAGCCTTAATTGACATGTAAGTGAGTCACATCAAAATTTCAAGTTCATTTGAGCTTAATTTAGTGAGTTATAGAATTATTAAGCTTGAAGGGTAAAATGGTAATTAAAAATTTCAACCTTTAATTAAAATTTTAGGATTAATCAAAAAAAGGGGAGGGTAAAATATTTGATTTTAAACTGATTTTAGATGATTGAAACTTAAAATTATTAAGTGTAGAAACCTATTAACCATTTCAAATATAATTAAAACAAAACTTTAATTAATTAATTAATTGAAATTTTTGGAGAATAATAGAAATTGGAATTATTAAAGTAGGGATATTATTTAAGAGGATATTTATTCTTTAATTTAAAAGTCCCTAAATAAATCACTTCAATAATACTTAAGTCTCAATTAAAAAAATTAAAAGAATAATCTCAACTAAATTAAAATTGAAATTAACTTGAAAATCAAATTAAATTAAATTAAAAGAAAAATAACTTGAGATCAAATTAAGTTAAATTAAACTAAATTAAATTAAATTAAATTAAAATTAAACTAAATTAAAATTAAATCAAACTAAATTTAAATTAAATTTAAATTTAAATTGAAAATAAATTAAATTAAAATTAAAATGAAATTAAATTAAATTAAAATTAAATTAAATTAAATTAAATTAAATTAAATCAAAATTAAATTAAATTCAATTAAATTAAATTAAAATCATTTAATAAAAAACCTAAATGAAATCATTAAGAATTAAATCTAAAATAACTTGAACACTATTCCAAACTTAAACTAATTTTTTATAATCATTAAAATACTTAATGAGTTGATTTGCCCTTTTAAAGCTCTTATTATTATAACTCTTAAATGAGGTATCAAGTGAAGTGTTACCTCGCTTATAGGATATTTAAATGTCCTAGTTCACTGAGCAAAAGAACAAAACATAAACTCCCGGATGATTAATTCACCTATATAATTAAATTCTCTTGGACTTAAAACAATCCTAGAGGTATTGAAAAGATGTTTAAGACTCGTCTTAAGCACTTCCTCAATATGATAGGATATTTATAAGAACAATTGAATTTAATTGTTCTTTGATTAAGAAAATCATCCTTAAACCAAAACACGAGAACACTAGACGTCATAGGAGATGACTAGCTATAGGATTAGGACTTTGGTAGACAACCAAAACCTTTCCCTTAGCTTTACCTAGGTACTTGTTGAAATATTTAAATGCCTTAACATGTGTTTTAAGTGCAGCTTGGGATGATGGGAAGCCCCTCCAGGTACGCTTTTATTTTATTGCAATTTACTTTATTGCAAATGCACTTTACTTTTCTTGCATGATAAACAACTGTTGCATGAAAACCAAAACCTTTAGGATAGTCCCTAAACTCAAACCAAAACTAAATTAAAAGTCATTACAAGATAAAATTCACTGCCACAAAATTTCAAAATATAAAACAACTCAAAATTTAATCACAAACAGAGCAACAAAACTACAATTGCAACTAAATTAAAAATGTCTCGTTGAATGATCGGGAATACCTCGGATGATGTAACCCACGTGTTGCTAACGGGATTTCCCAAGGTCTAAATGAAAGTGTGGAACTCATTCAGTTGAGTTTAGCAATTTCTTCTGGACTAAGTGAATTCGATGAAAATAACGGTGTCGGGATGACAGAACCGTGTGATCTTAATCGGTTCTGTTTAAACAACTTTAAGATTTGTTTTAATTAAAATATTAAAAACACTTGGATTTTAAGATATTCTCTAAACCAAAACACTTCTCTCATCTCCTGATTTATGACTTCTAAAACCAAACCTCTGCAACAACGAAGAGCTCGGAGCATGGTGGGTAGCAAGACCATCGTCATCAGCAAAACTTGGATCTACATCAACTAAACATTCCTAGAATTAAATAACCAAGCCATAGGACTTCGAGGTGGTTTTCATAGTGCAACATAAATCCTCAACTTTTCGTTAGGCTTTTGCACAGTTCTGTTGTGCAATATAAGCCCTAACACTTTAGGATTCCGAGGTCGTCGTCCGATAGGACATAAACCCTCACATCTTCGAGGATGTTTGTATGATCATGTCATACGAATATAAGTCCTAAATAATTAAAATTGACAAGATCAAAATACTAAATAGTTCTTCCTAAATTGAAGCCAAACAAAAGGATAGTCGGGAAGTTGCCAAGATTCCTCTTAGAACCTCAGCTTCTCCTACTTCTCTTCCTTTGGACTCCTGAAATAAATTGTTCCAAATTTGAGCCATTCCCTATTGAAATTTCCAAAATCCAATTGTTTGAAAACCTTAAACTTTGAAATTCTTGAGAGCAAAACCACTGATCATTATCGAGAGTTTTCTTAAATGATTCACTTCATTTAAGAAGTAATTAACTATAGGGTTTCTTAAATGATTCACTTCATTTAAGAAGTAATTAACTATAGGGGCTTGCCCTTATAGGGAACTTTAAGAACCCAGGTAATATAAACCCTGCTTAATTCATTTATATTAAGCAGGGGAACTTGTCGGCTTATAAAATTGGTTCGCAGACCAAACGAATGTCACAAATCTTCTAGTTTATTTAATCGAGCCTCATCGTCAAGCAGTGTGTCTATTCTTCGAATAGATACACGGTTTGTGATGCGGTGCTGATTAATATAAACTATTTGGGATGTGAAGTCAGTTTGATTTCATATCTTAAAAATTTTAAACTTAAAATTACTTTCAAAATCAAATGCTACTTTCTAAACTATATATATATTTAAATAAAATTTAAAATCTAAAAAAATTTGCCGACAACTTCTGTAGGCGACCCCCTTTTCAAAACACATAACCTAAAATATGCCGACATGGCGGCCAAAACCATTGACGGTTTTTAAGTTTTAAAATGCGAGTTTTGGCGGGATCTTCATCCATATAACTCCCTAAACTCCATTTTTGAATTCTTAACTCCAAAAAAACAAAAATCAGCAATTCCAATTCATATCCTATGGATTCCTACCCCATTAAAACCCCTCGATTTTGTGTATTCAACCGAAGGAAGTTCATAAGTTTCGAGGCATAGCTTTTGTTGAACAAAGTGATGATGAAAAGACGGATTATCAAGGAAAGAGGCTTCATAAATCGAGGTATGGATAATCCTACTACTATAATTGAAGAAATTATTAAGGAGAGATGTTGGGAAGTGCTTTTCTACACTACTGTTGCCATTGTTGTTCCTGTCTTGCAAGAGTTTTATACAAATCTTCACGGGATCAACCAAGGGTATGTATTCGTGCATGGTAGATTTGTACAATTCACTCCTGCACTAATTAACGATCTCTTTATGATCGAAAATGTATCTATTTGACATTACTTTAATTTCAATGCCACGAAGGATAATATTAATGATGTGTATCGATATTTGATAGATGAGAATGAGGAATGGGAAATTTAAGAGAATGGATACATTAGTTTCCCATCTGCATCTCTCAATCCAGTATCGAAGCTGTGGCACTACTTTTTTTTGGCAAAGTTATTTCTGACATTGAAGATTAGCAAGGTAACCAAGAAAAGTGTCATTTTGAATTTTTGTATTCAAACTGGGAGGCCGATTGACATTGGTAATATCATTGTGAAATCAGCTCTGGGATTAATTATGCATGGATCAAAATATGGGCTTAGACACCCGTCCACCATATTTCTATTATGTAGTCAGCTACAGGGTCCTTATGAAAGTTGGGAAAATGTTCTTCTTCCATGGAGGCTTGTTGATCCAACTAATTCATATGACTACCAGACAGTTGGAGGTGAAGATGACATGAATTTGCTTGCTGATCAACCAACACAGACTTTATAACCGATTCAACCATTTTTTCCTGAAGGTTCCAGAATTATATTGAAGAGGATGAAACAGTTGGAGAAAGAGGTACGAAACATTATGAATGCAATCAATACCATTTCTGATTTATTCGATCATATAGATTGAGAATGAAAAAGCAATTCGATCACATTGGTCGAATTGAGATGGGCTTGATGAATCTGATGAAGAAGAACACGGTGATTGCTGAGGATTCATCTGATAAATTTCCATTTCGTCAATTCTATAATTTGTTTGTGCATCAGCAATCGATTGGAGATATTAGAGGAGAGGATAGTTCTGAAACTGATGTGGAGTAATTAGTGGATTCTACTTATGTTTGTTGTGTGTTTAGTTTACTTTACTTATTTATGTTTGGTTTGTGTAGTATTTTCTTTTTAATTTGAACTTCGATTTGGATGTGCTTACTTTCATTGTGTGCGTAGATCTTAGTACAAATGATTAACTTCCCTGACTCCACATTGAAAGTTGCTTCAAAAGTTTGGCATTATTTCAGTTCTGCAATACTATTACCACCTTATCACCACAGTAAAGTTACAAGGGATAGAGCGATTATGAACTATTGTATACAGAAGATGAAAAAGATTGATATTTGGGCTATTATTTACAAGAACATTCAGACTATTGCTAGAGGTGAGACCACTGGAGGTTTAGGAAATCCTGCTCTAGTTCATGCCCTATTCAGTCTGGAGGAGAGTTTAATAGTTCTGAAGAAGTGGCTATACCATTGAGACCAATCACAAAGAATATTATCCGTACTTATGAGTCTCATGTGGGAGCCCGAGTTGAGCGTAGGAGTACTGATATTCCTACTACAAGTTATGATGTTCCATCTACATCTGAGACGCCTACCATATCTGATATTATGGAGCAGCTGGTGTGGATAGGCTCCATGGTCGGATGGATGTATTTGAGGCGAGGAGTGATGTGAATGAAGATTATCTGAAGAGGAGAGTTGATTTTGATATTGCTTATTATGATGCTCAGGTCAGATTTATGAGGGGGGAGTCTGATGTGTTATTTCTTACTTTCCCCAGCTACACACCATATAGACATGACCCTGTTGATGACCCTGTTGATGACCCTGCTGCTGATCCTGGTGATGGAGATTGGTAGATTCTTTACTTCTATTTTTGTTGAACTTGTTGTGTTGTGTTGTACAGTTGCGATATAGAAGTTATTTTCTTTTCATGTGATGTGTAACCCTGTTGGTGTATTGTTATGTTGTACTGAAACATTGAGATTGTTAGCTGGACTGTTTTGTACTGTGATAGTTTGTTTCGTTTTGTAGTGTTTTGCTGGATGTTTAGATGTTTAAAGTTAATTTCTCTTTACCAATGCAAAATATTTAATAATTTTTATATCACTCCTACTAATTGTTTCGTGCCTGCTAGTTATAAATTTTGACTAATATCAGATAGCTGTTGAGGATTTCAAGATCACAACAAAGAAAGGTTAGTTTTCTTTTACTCTCAATTGTTTCAAATTTACTAAAAAATTTATGTTTGGGGGAGGGTAGAGATATGCTAACTTTTATTTGTTCTCAATTATTATATTTTCAAAATTATTAGCATAACTTCTGGCAGTTGAACCTTATTGTAAGATAACTAAAACTTTTTATTTCAAGTGAACATTATGGAAGGATAGGATAAAAATTTTTAGTGATAAAGGTTGATTTTATAGAAATAATATATTTGGTATGTAATAATTTGATTATAGTTAACTATTTAAAGTAAAGAAAACTATATTTTTGAAATGTAAAGGGACATAAAGTATTGTGTGTTAAGAAGAGATTGTGACTTTATGATGAATAATGAAGCTTGTACTTAGTTATAAAGTAAAGAGGTGTTTCAAGTTTGAACTTTAGAAAGAGGAGAGTGAAGTTCAAAATCATTAAAGGCTATCCAGATATAGTAATCCTCATTAAAAAAAGAGAAAAGAAAAGAAAAGAAGGATTGAAAAACAATCCAGAAAAGAAAGAAGAAAAAGAAAAGAAAAAGAAAGAAAAATATTTGTGAGGAGAAGCTTGAGGAAATGTATAATCAAAAATTGGTTTCACTTGAGTCACCCTAAAGGGAAAACTTGATTTCATTTATGAATTTATGTTTAAAGTACTAGCCTACAATCTAATGAAGTTTGCATGAACTCCTTTTCACATGATCTTTTAAGGCACTCTTAATGTGACAATTTGTGGTTCATCTTGAAATAAATTGAAGACTAGAACTCTTTGACTTAATTACTGAATATTCTTATACCTGTAGTGTTGACCTGAGTTACTAAATTTCTTTCTAAAAATCTAACCATTATAATCTTTTGAATGAAAAATTTTAGTGTCCTACAGTTGAAAAATACATTGCCTAGAGTTATAATTTTATGTAGTAAAAGGATTACTTGAGAACAAGTAATTGTTAAAGTTTGGGGGATTTTGCTGCACCAAAACTATATACTATTTTTACTATATAATTTTACCCATTTTTGGTGGTATTGCACTTTAAAGAAAGGTATTTTTCATGATTTGTTGCAGGTATGATGATTTTAGGTGATTGGAGTTAAAATAAGGAAAAAGGAATGAATTCAGAGCAAAAAGGAGCAAAAAGGACCAAAATGGTGGAAAAGGTGTTATAGTGCCTCTAGCGCCCAAATCCAGAGACTTTAGAAATAAATGGCACGGAAGAGCGCCGCCAGCGCCCGAAGTTGGTGGAGTTCTAATTTGAAGAGATTTGGCGACATTTTGAAAGGATGCCTAAGGAAACTCTTGGAATTTTGTCCCTATCTTATAACTAACTATTTTTGGACGAAAAGAGGAGAGTTTTGGTGGTATATCTTACTTTATTTTTGTTTTCTCTTAGTGTGTTAAGTGTTAGGGTTTAGAAGAAGAGTGTGTAGAGTGAGGATTTGAGAGGAATTCTTCTCTAAGGAGTGAATGAGAAGAGGTAAAGTGAGAGATTACTTCTTCCTTTCCATTCTAAAGAGAGAATCAAGTGTTGTAAAGAAGATAGAAGAGGATTCAAAGGAACTTCAAGGGAATTGCATTGGGGAAGAGAAAGAGATAAGTTGTATTTTCTTTTGTGATTTGTATGAATTTTCTTTTATATATAAAATCCATGTTTTATGGTATCTTCTCCATGAATTCTGAGTAGTCTCCTTTGTCTTTCTTCTTGCATAGAGATGTGATGATGATTTGATGTGGATTTGATGTGCTTTTAATGTAATGAAGAAGTTGTGATGGTTTTTAATTTCGAACTTAATTTCCTTTTTGATTTGGCCAATTGAAATGTTAAAATATGTTGTTGAACATTAAGTTTGAAAGGATTTAATGTCCTACAACAAAAATGAAAGATCCATTCAATTTCTATAGAAGAATTGATTAGTTCATGGGAATTGAGTGTAAATAAATAGGGAAATATGTTTTGATGGACTTCAATGTGGAGATTTCAGGGTGAGATGCTGAAATCCCCAAATTGGTTCTAAGATTAGTAACTAATATCAAGGGTTAGCCTTCACGTGAAGGGTAAGTGGGAGCTCCGAAGTGAGAGCCGGTATCCTCCCAGCCTAGCCTTAGATTTAGTGACTAAACTTAGGATATGTAAATGTTCTTTTCTTGCTTAGAAGAGGGGGTACTCTTGAAGAATCATCTATGCTTCTATTCAGCACAATAACATAGATAATTGTTCCATATCAATCCACATATCATATTCTCATTGCAAGAGGAAAGATACTTTTCTCATATATCAAAAAACCTTTCAAACACTTAGTTTAGTGTGTCTGTTAGTTAATTTTGTTTTTATAGTTGTTAGAAGTAATTGTAGATTAGTTAATTGTTACTGTTTTCTGCACAGTGTTAGTAGCAGCATGTGTTAAACTTTAAGTGCTATTTAAATATCAGATTTTAGTGTTATATTATATATTGTGAATTCTTTCTTATACTTTGAACTTTTCTGTGGGATCGATAACTAGGACTCCATTAGAGCCCTGTATTACTTGATACGATACGTATACTTGCGTTGAATGCTTGGACTTAACAAAATCATTATAAATATATAAATTTGAGTTCATAAATTCTTGCAAAATATAAGTCCCGTGCATCAACTTTTTTGGCGCCGTTGCCGGGGAGGTAACAAAGTAGTAAGTAAGAAAGTAAAAATGGTATTTATTAATAAAATAGTAACAAAAAAAACCTTTATTTTGTAGTGTGTAATTGTGTGTTTGTTAACCTTTATAAAAGTATTTGTGTAATTGTATATGCGTAGTAATGGATCTATAGGTTTAGTGCCTTACGATTCGGAGTTAGAGCGTACTGTCAGAAAAATTATAAAACAACAAAAACAAATTGAAAATCATTGCAAAATGGTGAATAATCAAGATAATCAGAGAAATGAAATTGGAAATTTGCCAAGACCTTTAAGAGATTATGCTAACCCAACAGCAGATGAAATTCACATAACTATTCAAAATCTTGATGTTGCTGCTAATTCATTTGAACTTAAACCTGCTATTATCTAAATGGTACAAAATAATCAATTTGGAGGAACACCTAATGAGAATCTAAATTTACATCTCACCAGTTTTTTAGAAATGTGTGCTACTTTTAGATACGATGGAGTTTCTAGTGACATTTTCAACTTAGACGTTCTCCTTTTTCATTAAATGATAAAGCTAAGACGTGGTTAAACTCGTTAGCACCTGGATCTATTAGAACTTGGGGAGAGTTATCTCAAAAGTTCCTATCAAAATATTTCCCTCCATTAAAGACTGTTAAACTAATAAATGATATTACATCCTTTTGTCAGTTCGAAGGAGAGTTAATATACGAAGCTTGGGTGAGATTTAAAGATCTTCTTAAGAAGTGCCCACATCATGCTTTACCAGATTGGTTAATAGTTTAAACATTTTATAATGGGTTAGTGGGATCATTGAGATCTATTACAGATGCTGCTGGTGGTAGATCATTAATGTCAAAACCTTTTGATGAAGCATACACATTAATTGAGGAAATGGCTACTAATAATTTTCAATGGCCCTCTGAACGGGTAAATCCTAAGAGAGTAGCTAGTTTTCATGATTTAGATATGATGACTATGGTAGTTTCTCAAATTGCAGCCCTTTCTATGAAAATAGATCAATATGGAATGAATTATTCTCAACCACCTCAAGTGTTGGAGAAAAATTTATTTGGATAGATAACAAAATCTCAAACACCTTATGATACTTTAAATGCTATTAATAGACCTAACAATCCTTATTCGAATTATTATAATCCTGGTTGGAAGAATCATCTAAACTTCAATTGGAATAATAACAATGCTAATGTTAACCCACACCGGGCTAATAGTTCTATAAATCCAATTGGAAATTCGAACAATAAAGGAAATACTAATTTTAGACCATTTTATCCCCATGGATTTAATAGTAATCCACAATTTAAGGATAAGAAGTTGTCTACTGAAGGAATGATTATGAATATGGGAAATCAATTACAAGCTCAAAGTGTTGCTATGAAAAATATTTAAAATCAATTAGGACATATTTTCACTCCACTTAATAATAGACCTTCTGGACACTTCCAAGTAATGTGGAGATCAATCCAAAAGATCAAAACAAGGAACAACGTAAGGCTATTCAATAAAGGAGTCAAAAAGAATTGGAAACTAAAGTGTAAAAGAAGTTGAAATAGAAAAGGATAAGGAGGAAATTGAAAAAGGGCCGAACAAAATTTATCCAGACTTAGATTATCCTCTTGAGCCAATGAAGATAACTGTCGAAAAACTACCACCTTCATTTCCTCAATAATTGAAGAAACAAAACAGGGATAACAGATTTGGAAAATTTTTGGAGATCCTTAAAAAATTAACGATGAATATTCCTTTTGTTGATGCATTAGAGAAGATGCCTGACTATGCCAAGTTTATGAAGGATATCCTGAGAAAGAAAAGAAAGTTTACAGATCATGAAATTGTTGCACTTAACGAAGAGTGTAGTGCAATTATTCAGAAGAAGCTTCCGAAAAAAATTAAAGATCCTGGTAGTTTCACTATTCCGTGGGCTATACGTGAAAATTTTGTCGGAAAAGCTTTATGTGATATGGGAGCGAGTATTAATCTTATGTCTTTTCAACTTTTAAAAGGTTGGGAATATGAGAAATTTCTTCAGTTGGCCGATCGTTCCATTACTTACCCTAAAGGAGTGGTGGAAGATGTGTTAGTTAAAGTGAATAAATTTATCTTTCTTGTGGATTTTATTGTACTTGATATGGAGGAAGATAAATAAATTCCAATCATTTTGGGAAGACCATTCCTTGCTACTGGAAGAGCAGTAATTGATGTTAAAAAAGGAGAATTAACTATGAGAGTTATTGATCAAGAGGTGACCTTTAATATTTTATAATCTATGAAGTATCCCTCAATGGAAAAAGATAATGAATGTTTTAGGATGGAGGTCTGTGATTACTTGAGAAACTATCTTTTTGAAAATATCTTTGAAAAAGAAGAAGAATATGAAAATATGTTTGAAGAAGAAATTGAAGATGAAGTATGTTCTAGAGAGATTCGAAGTATTAGACACTATGGAATGTGGAAATAAAAGTTTAATTCCATATATAATAAAACCTCCTAAAATTTTGATGAAAATTCTCCCTAATCATTTAAAGTGTATGTTTTTAGGAGAGTCATCTACTTTGGCAGTTATTGTATCTTCAGAGTTAAACGATTATCAAGAACATAAGTTGTTGGAACTTTAAAAAGATACAAGAATGTTTTTGGATGGACTTTGATAGATATTAAAGGAGTTAGTCCTTTGATTTGTATGCACAGAATTTTATTAGATGAAGAACATAAACCGAGAGTTGATCCGCAAAGGAGACTGAATCCTATAATGAAAGAAGTAGTTAAGAAAGAGATTTTAAAATGGTTGGATGTTGGAATTATTTATCCTATTTCAAATAGTACTTAGGTGAGTCCAATACATTGTGTACCGAAAAAGGGAGGAGTGAATGTTGAAGTGAATGAATTTAATGAAATTATACCCACAAGACAAATTAATGGATGGAAAATTTGTACTATAGGAAATTAAATGCCGCCACCAGAAAAATCACTTTCCTCTTCCGTTTCTCGATCAAATGCAAGATAGACTTGCTGGACACAAATACAACTATTTTCTGGATGGATATATTGGTTACCATCAAAGACTAATTGCTCTTGAGGATCAAGAAAAGAAAACATTTAGCAGCCCTTATGGAAGCTTTACTTTTTGAAGAATGCCTTTTGGACTATGGAATGCTCCTGCAACAATTCAGAGATGTATGATGTCTATCTTCAGTAGTATGATAGATAATGGAATAGAAGTTTTTATGGATGATTTCTCTGTATTCGAGACTTCATTTGAAATTTGCCTAGAAAACTTAACAAAATTTTTGTAGCTCTGTGAGAAAACAAATCTAGTTCTGAATTGACAGAAATGTCAATTTATGATTGCAGGAGGAATTGTGATTGGGCATAAAATTTCTGAACATGGTATGGAGGTCGACCCTGCTAAAATTAGAGTGATTGAGAGATTGCTGCCACCCACTACTGTGAGAGAAGTGAGGAGTTTCTTAGGACACGCTGGATTTTACAGGTGATATATTAAAGATTTTTCTAAAATTACTAAACCTTTGTGCCGACTTTTAGAAAATTATAGAAAATTTGATTTTAATGATGAATGCTTGAAAGCTTTCGAATTATTGAAATAAAAATTAATCACTGCACCTATAATTATTTTACCAGATTGGGAGAAACCATTTGAACTTATGTGTGATACTAGTGATTATATGATCGGAGTAGCATTAGAGCAAAGGCATGATAAAGTTTTCAAAGTCATTTACTATGCTAGTAAAACTCTTAATGAGTCTCAAACTAATTATACCACAACGAAAAGAGATTTATTAGCTACAGTATTTGCTTTTGAAAAATTTAGACCTTATTTAATTGGAGCTAAATGTATGGTGCATACAGACCATTCGGCTATCAAATATTTAATGCAAACGAAGGATGCGAAGCGTAGACTTATTAGATGGATACTTTTCCTGCAAGAATTTGATTTTATGATAGTTGATATGAAGGGAGCTGACAATCAAATAGCTGATTATCTGTCAAGAATAAAATATGATAAATTATCTGAATTTGAAATGGAAATTACTAAAATTTTCCCTGATGAGCAACTCTATACTATTAAGGGAAACAATTTACCTTGGTATACTGATATTGTGAATTTTATTGTAAGTGATATTGTACCGTCTGATTTAACAAGGCAACAACAAAAGAAGTTCAAATATGATGCAAAATTTTATTTTTGGGATGAGCCCTATCTATATAAATAGTGTAACAATCTGATTATTAGGAAATGTGTGCCACAAGAAGAAACAAATTTGATTATTCAACGATGTCATGATTCTGAATTTGGAAGTCATTTTGGTGTTAATAAAACTGCTTTTAAGATTCTAAAATCTGGATTTTATTGTTGTACTCTTTTTAGAGATGTTTATAGATATATTAAATCATGTGATCGATGTCAGAGAGTAGGTAATATCTCTAGAAGAAATGAAATGCCTCTAAATTATAATTTTGAAGTTGAAATTTTTGATGTATGGGGATTAGATTTTACGGGACCATTTACTCCTTCATTTGGAAAATTATATATATTGGTTACCGTTGATTATGTCTCAAAATAGTTTAAAGCTATTGCTTCACCTAGATGTGATGCTCGGATTGTTTCAAAATTTTTAAAGAAAAATATATTTACAAGATATGGAATGCTGAGAGTGATCATAACTGATGGTTGATCCCATTTCAGGAATAATGGAATTAAGAGATTAATTGAAAAAATATAATATTATTCATAGAATCTCTACTGCTTATTATCCCCAGACTAGTGATTTAGTAGAAGTGTCTAATCGTGAAATTAAAAGAATTTTGGAGAAAACTGTGATAATCAATAATTAGATTGGTCTGCTCGATTAGATATTGCTTTATGGGCTTATAGAACTGCTTTTAAAACCCCTATTGGAATGTCTCCTTATAGACTACTGTTTGTTAAAACTTGTCATTTACTAGTTGAATTGGAGCATAAAGCATATTGGGGGATAAAAGAGTTAACTTTTAATTTGAAAAATGCTAGAGAGAAAAGATTTATGCAGTTGAATGAATTGGAAGAGATTAGAAATGCATCTTATCACAATGATAGGATCTATAAAGAGAAAAGAAAATTATGACATGATTGGAAGATATTGAAAAGGAACTTGGAATATGGACAAAAAGTTTTTTTATACAACACACGATTGAGGTTATTTCCTGGAAAGCTCAAGTCTAGATGGTTAGGACCTTTTACAGTTGTAAAAGTTCATTCTTTTGGAGCTGTTGATATTAAATATCCTGATATTGGAAAGATTTTCAAGGTTAGTGGGCATCGATTAAAGCCATAATATGACGGGTTTCAACCTAACTTCAAAGAGGTTTTAATGCTGAGTCATCTCGATTAATCGAATGGTTTGTCGGGATGACGACGTTAAACCAAGCACTTTATGGGAGACAACCCATATGTATCTTTGTGGTGTGTTTTCTTGTTCGATGTAGTTGTGCTTTTTAGATAGAAGCTTTTTAATCCTAATTACTCCTATATACTTTATTATTGACAAATGAAATTTTTAAGATAGAAGCTTTTTAAGTCCAGCTTCCATCACTCAGGGTTGCAATTGCAAATAAAATTACTACAGAAGAAAATGCCAGATTACGACTGGAAGAATTGGAAAACTAGGAAGGAAAAAGACTTGCAGACGCAACAAAATTTGGAGCTCGTACCAAGCTAAGATGATCCGGGCCCATGATAAACTAGTCACGCCAAGAACTTTCAAAGTTGGTGACTTAGTTTTTGTTCTCAGAAGACCTATTCTTGCACATCGCAAGATAGGAGACAAATTTGAACCCACTTGGGAAGGGCCGTTTGTGGTCGAGGCAGTGTACTCAGGAGGCTCCTACCAACTTGTGAATTACCAAGGAGAACGACAAATGCTTCCAATCAATGGACGATATTTGAAGAAGTATTACGCAACCTGATGTTTCGAAGGGTGGCCTCTAAAATAGAGTCTTGTCCCTAGAAACACGGGTGAAGCGATCACTTTGTGACTGGGTCCAAACCCAAAAACATAAAAATGGATAAAATAAAAAAATGTACTAAAAATAAAATATGTGAAAATCATAATAATAAAGTTTTACCCATCCTTTCAAATCAAATCTTTTTCCTGATCTTTCTTTATCTTTTCATATTTTCCTTAAAAATTAAAATTGGAATAAGTGAATAAAAATCTTCAGTGATAGATACTTTCTTAATGTTCTTGTTCTTAGTACAGCCCCTGATCCTTTCCTTGTTTTCTTCGCAGGGAAATGTTGAACGGGCGGTTGGTCCTAAACTTTAAAAATGGCGTGAGTCTCGCACTCGATGAAAAGAGGGTGAAGGATGGACCAGTGATAGAAATTGATTCTGACTTCACACAAGCCAGCCTACATTATGAAGAAAATGACTGGGTCCCAGTGGACCGAGAGGAGCTTCATAGCCAGACAGTAATGAAGATGGGTGGCCCAAGCCGCCAATCCAGCAACAAGAAAAGAAAGGCAAACACCGAAGAAAGCAAAAAAAATCAAGTCAGTAGTTGCCATGACAGAAGGCAAGCTCGTCAGCGCCGCGCCCACAGAAATTCAGGAAGTGAGGAGAGCTACACTCACTGCTACTCAAAGAAGGAATAAGAATCACCGTATCCGCAAGATGTTGACTAAACTTGCAGCAGATCAACACGAAAAACAGCCACCTTCGCAGACACACGCATTTCAAAGATACCGGTTCATCAGGAACCTGAAAAGAGAGAACAAGCTCCAAGAACAACAGAAAGGATAAGGGAAACTCGAGAAGATCGAGGCGAGAGAGATCGCCTCGACGCCGGATAGAGATACCATATCTAAAGAACCTTATTGCGGAAGCAACCCCGGAGGATGTCCCGACAGAGACAATCCCCGAGGAGCCAAGGTATGCAGGAGAACGTGACAGGATTGAACCATACATCCCACAATACGTTACTAGGCCTCGTCACTTGCAGATCATCCCAGAATATGAACTAGAAAGAATGCAAAATGTTGCGAAGAAGACTTTCAAATACTTTGATAGGATTAGAGGCAGAAGAATCAACATTTTGGAAGGGCTCGAGTTACACACAGGTGTATTCTCAGAGTACGAGCACTAGCAGATTGTGGATTGCATCTTAGAACTTCAGAAAATGGGTCGAGCAGGCCGTCTGAGAGAAAAGACTTGTTCGGAACCCCATAAATGGATGTCAGGGAAAAGAAGAGTCACAATACAATGTGGATGTTGTTATAACTTCGAAGAGGACAGAAAAGGAAATCCACCAGGGATACTCCGTCACAGTGAGGTGGATCCAATGCAAAGGATAATTAAAAGAATGGTGAAAAGAATGATAACGTGGAGGGTACTGCCAGTAGACTACATACCCAACAGTTGCATCATCAACATTTATCAGAAGGGCAACTACATACCTCCACACATAGACCACCATGACTTTGTCAAACCTTTCTGCACAGTTTCGTTCGTCAACCAATGCAATATCATGTTCGGATCCGACCTCCGGATAGCGAGCCCGGGTAAGTTCTGAGGGCCGGTGGAGATACCACTTCCGGTATGTTCCGTCATGATATTACAAGGAAATGGAGAAAACATCGCAAAACATTGTATACCGGGAGTACCAGTGGAGCGGATCTCCGTCACTTTTAGAAGGATGAACGACATAAAGGCACCTTACCACTTCCGACCGGATCTAGAATTGGAGAGTCTCCGGCCTACGAGTCGTGAGTTACACGGGAAATAGCACACCTCCAATGCACATCCATGCGGCATTCCTGCCAAGGATGGCTTGGAAGGTGATGTTATTGACCGTGTATCTCATTATTCAGACATGGATTTAACAGATACTTTTTGGATGGATAAAAAAGAATCATACATAGTCCGTTTTGAGTCATGGATTGTATGAGAAATATTTCAGATCAAGTTGTATGATGTATCCTCAGCAAGATTGGAATGAAAGTGACCATGTCACATTTGGCCTTCACCTCTTTTTGTGCAAATTGACTGGGAAACGCCATTAAAGTTAAATGAACTTCGAACAAAGAACATAAAAGAAAAAGAAAATAAATAAGAACTCTAATCCATAAAAATCCAAACATTAAGAAGAATTTCAAATCCACATGAACATCAAATAAACAAAAAAAAGGATAGTTAAAGAACAAACAAAACAAATCTAAAGCTCAAATTGAATTCCAGTTTACGCCCATCTTTTCAAATCCTCCAATCATTCTTCAAATCAAGATCTACATCAGACCTCCTCTGAAACCCTCTCTCGGGATGATTTCAAAATTATGAGGAATCTTCAATTTGATTTGGATGGCATAGGTTCGTACCCTTCGCCAAGTAATCAGACTTGGATATGGAACACTTTCATATCTCATTTCGATCTCAGCATAATCCAAATCTCAGCAAAATTCTGCATAGTGACAGCATAAATCAAATATCAACAAAAATCTTTAACAACCACTGCATAAACAAAATCTCAGCAGTCGGGATAGGCTTCCGCCCTACTCCCATCTCAGTAAATCTCAGCATTTGGGATAGGCTTCCGACCTACTCCCATCTCAGCAATCTCAGCATTCGGGATAGGCTTCCGCCCTACTCCCAACTCAGCAATCTCATCATTCGGGATAGGCTTCCGCCCTACGCCCATCTCACGAATCTCGGCATTCGGGATAGGCTTCCGCCCTACTCCCATCTCGACGAATCTCGGCATTCGGGATAGAGCTTCCGCCCTACTCCAATCTCAGCAATCTCAGCATTCGGGATAGGCTTCCGCCCTACTCCCATCTCAGCAATCTCAGCATTCGGGATAGGCTTCCACCCTACTCCCATCTCAACAAATCTCAGCGTTCGGGATAGGCTTCCGCCCTACTCCCATCTCTGCAATCTCAGCATTCGGGATAGGCATCCGCCCTACTCCCTTCTCAGCAATTCTCAGCACTCGGGATAGGCACAGTCCTACTCCTTTCTAAGCAATCTCAAAATTTGATCCTCTAAGCAAGAAATTGAAATTAAAGCACTCTGCATTTCGGATAGGCTTTGTCCTATTCTTCCTCAGCATATGGAATAGGTTCAGTCCTGCTGCCTTCTCAGCATACAAATGTATTCGGGTAGGCCTCCGCCCTACTCTTTTCTCCGCGTAAAATCAAAATTAAAACTCAAATCAAAATTCAAACTCATAATTAAAACTTGAAAAAAAATGAAATGAATCTAAGATCCAATCTCTTGAAATCTTGTGATATGAAATTCACCTCCTTTTTCCCCAAGGAGAGCTCTGGAATCATCAGTCTTGGAGATTTACCTGATACTCCCCAGCGGAAATTCTTCTATTTCGTCCTAAGTTTGTCACTTGGACATCTGTGTTGGTTTTGTTGATCTCTTCGGTCAACGCCAATACGCGCGGTGTGCTTGGTTAGCACACCACACCAATTGGGGGTTCATTTGTTGACCTCATTTTTGATGAGGTCTTCTCTTCCCTCATTAGTGTTTAGGATCTAGCCTTAGGCTTTTCCTTTGACTATCTTAGAGGACTAGAATTGGGACCCAACCCTTAGAAATTTAAACCAAATCTTGCCTCCCTACAAGCCTCACAAGCTTGATTGTAGACCCCTAATCACTTAGAGGTTTGAAATCAAAAGTGAAGGTTTAAAGGATGAGTTCCCTATAGGACTCTTTGGCCTTAGGACCACCCTGGGTGGCTTGGTCTGGTGAGGGTTGACTTACACGCTCACTACACTCACACTCTATACTCTCACATACACAATCCAAATCCTAAAACCACACCCATACCCAACTTGACTCCTTTACTCATGTAGGTAATTCATATGGATGGACCTTAACCCCTAAGCCCCTGACTAAGAAGGTTAGGAACGACATAGTGAATGCCTCAAATGAGTCCTCTCATGGCTCATATAGGCTTAACATGGCTTCATGGCTCAATCAAAGTGATTCCATTCCACTCATATTTGATCAATCTTCATTATTCCAAAATTTCAATTTTTGGCCCGGGGACCCTACACCTATCAAGCCTACCAAAAGCTCTTAGAATTGCCCAAATCCTCCAAAATTTCCAAATCACCCAAAATTCCCCAAACATAACCTTGAAAATTTCCTCACCAATCAAATTGATCATCCATAGCCAAAAATACCAAAAATTCCAAAAATACCCCCCAATACCCTCCAAATACCCAAAATGCCCCTCTTAGCCAAAAAATCCAAAAATTAAGAAAATTCCCAGAAAATTCCAGAAAATTCCAAATATTCCCAATTTCATTTTGTCCAACTACACCATGGGCTAATTTTATCAATTTACCCCACTTTTACCAAAACCCCCAATTTAGCCCATTCTTAACCCAAGTGAACCCAATGTCAAACCAAATCTACCCAATTGACCCCAATTTTAGTCCAATTCAATTCTAAACTTCAATTTAACATCCAAAATATCTATCTAGACCAAATAAAAGTCCAATTTGATTAACATTTGAATCCAATCTCACTTTTGACCTTAAAGCCCAATTTGGACCCATGACCCAAACTTAGCCCAAACCAAACCAATTTAACTCCAATTGACCCCAAACCTTTTCTAAACTTTCCCTAACAACCCCACAAACAAAAAACTAACATGATTTACCCAAAATTTGAACCTAAACTCCACCCAAATTCAACCCAAAACCAAAATGCCTAATTTTGACCTAAACCCAAACCTAACCCAAATAAGCCCAAGTCCCAAAACCAAAACCCAACCAAAGTTAAAACCTCTTTTAAACACTCCCATAAACATTTCCCAACATTAATTTTACATCAACTTCAACCCTAGCCCAACATTGGCCCAAATTAGCTCAATTTGACCTATATTGGCCCTTTACCAAAGAAGCCCAAATCCAACCCAATTCAAACCCAAACCACCTCAAATTTATTTCAAATCACTCATGACACATCCCTAAACCAAATCCAACAATTATTTGGCTCAACCTTTTACAAAATTCCCATCCATAAATTTATTTTCAAACCTAAGGCCCACTTCCTTAAGCCTTCCTAAAAAGCCCATCCAAAATGATTTCAAAAAGCCCAAAATCCATCTTGAAGCCCACATGACAATCCTCTATCATCATCCATTTGATAAAACCATCCCCTAAGTTCTAAATCCATAATGAAATAATTCCAAATCAAGCCATATGTAAAATCCCAACAAATCACCCCTAAATTACCAAAATTTCTAAAACCCTTTTTCATGAAGTTGACTTAACTTTTCCCAAGCCAAAGGTGAGCCATGAAGCCATGCATGAGCCACATGAGAGCCAAGAAAGCCTTGGACACCTCACCATACCCAAGATGGCAAGAGGAGGAGGCTCTTTCCATATTCCCTTAAGGGGATTAGCCACTTCCATGACTCCACTAAACCTTGCTTAAACTTAATTGTACTTGGATGGTGACCCTTCCCCACTAATTAAGGTGACCTAAACCACTTTATCTTCAGCCCAAACTAGTCATGGGATGGTGCACCTAGCCCAATCCATGCATTTGACCAAACTTATCTAGAATACACCCTTACCCCATTCTACTTTGATTAAAACACTTTACACATGGCAAAGCTCAATTGCCTGCACAAACCTCCAGCCCTGACCCACCTGAACTTGAGGGTGACCCATGCCTGCACAGCCAGCCGCTCGGATCGCCGAAAAACACCATGGCTGAAACCTTGGGAGGAGCCAAATTTTGGAATTCCACCTTGCTGAGCTGCCCCACTCCAAATGGCCATTGCAGCTATTCTTATCCTCACCAGAGCAGCTGATCCCAACCATTAAACCCCCCTGGGAGGCCCTCCAGCCTCTCCTATTTAAACACCCCCTCCTCTCGGCCAAGAGAGGTGCTGAACAAAACCTTACTGAAACCCTGCCAAAATCATCCCAGACCACTCTCTACACATAGAGAACTTGATCCCCACCGAAATCCCCCCGCCATTTCCTCTGCGCGAGCTCGGTTTCGGAGTTGAAATCCAAGCCCAAAACCGGGATACTTCACCACGGTGAGTCAATCTTCAAATTGATTGACTCTACACCTTCACCAGACCAAGAGGAGAAGTTTCCCAGCAAAAGCCCCCTCACCAGGACAGCCATTGCTTCCAGCCTCCAAGCTTTGTGATCGGGCTTGGTCGAAATCATACCTAGACAATTCACCGGGCCAAGGGACTTCATGTGGAGCTTGCTTGGACCCTATCAAACGTGACACAACCCTCAGATTGAAGCTTTACTTCTCTGAGCAAAGGTATGGACTCACTCTTCTTCCCGAGCTTACAGAGATTCTCCATTTAGTTTGAGTTAATTTCAGTGCATATTTACCGTATGGATGTGTTTGTCTCTTCAAGACGAATCCATAGAGCATAAGAACACATAAATCCGTTGAGAATCGAGTGAGAAATTAAGGTTAGAAGGTCTACGGTCACGGGTTCGCACCAGTCATAGACGAAGACTGGGAGCCGTTGGATCGCGCGTGTATCAGATGGACGGCACGGATCGCGTCGAACCAGAACATGTTGCGTGAAAGGCGGGTCCTGGGACGGCTGACTCAGATGGCGGCGCCCAACACAGCGCGACACGCACCCCCTTCGGAGCTGCCGAGGTTGACGCAGCGCCGCGTGGATAAGTAGGAAAATAGGCTATTTTCTATTTATTTTATTCCCAGAACTTCAAAAATTCATAACTTTGTGTAGAAAAATCCTAAAAATGAAATAAAAATACCCTCTTGCTCAGTGAACAGAGAAGAATAATGTCGAAAAGAAATCAAGTAATTTCATTAAGTATTTTATTTTTAATGATTTATTTACTCTCTGCATTGTTTCAATTTTTCATTTGCATAGGCAATTCATCATGGCATGAGCCATAGGGCTTTTGAAGCCTCTGAACTTGAGAACATTCACTAAATTTTCAAGGTCAGAGGCCATCCCTATGAGAAGTTATTGACTTTTCAAGTTCATGTTACTGTTTTGAGTATTTTAATTCCAATAATTATCATGTTGATAAATAAATTCTAGGAAAATTTGGTGATGTTTCTTGTGACCAGAGGGACCTAGGAAAAATAAATTTTGAGTTGATTCACTTTGAACAACCCTAATTGGCCTAAACACCCAAAATTCAACTTTAATTAATTAGGGTTAACCATTCATTAAATTAGCTTAAAAACAATTCTCCACTGTCCTCTAGGGATAGGAAAACACCACATAAAAATTTGAAACCAATTGGACTTGATTAACCCTACCAAATGGGTGGATTAAGCCTCTTAAGCAAAATGGGTAAAATTAAACTTTAAAAATTCATAACTCACAAAATACTTTTCAAAAATTCACAAAAATGGTTTTAGAGCCTCTCTGATATCAGAGGAACTTAGGAAAATTAAAATTGTAATTTTCTAAAAAATTTGATTTTTATCATTATTTTAATATTTTTAATAATTAAAAAATAATAAAAATCACCAAAATGTCACATTTTGACTCCAAATCATTTAGGAACAAACCAATTATTTTTTCTAAGTCCCTAGGGTAAGATATTGAATTTTAAAGGCTTAATGTAATTTTTAATATTAAAAAAATGTATTTTCCATCCTTTTCAGTAAAATAATTCTAATAAATCAAAAAAAAATCAGAAAAATATAAAATTTATTTCTCTGAACTCCTTGAGATCAGAGAGATTTAAGAAAAATATTAAATCCATTTTTCAACTTTAATTTTATTTTAAAATTATTTAATACTCTAAAACTCAAAATAATTCTAATAAATAAAATATAATTTTAAAAATCACCAAAATTGGTCCACGTGGTCCTCTGGTCATTAGGAATGCCCCATAGTTTTATTAAGGACAGAAAAATTCCCTTGGTCAACTTATTGAATTTTCCTTGAAAATCCCTATTTTCCACAAAAAATAATTATATAAATAAATTAAATACAGAAAAATTACATTTTCTTGTCTTATGTCTTAATTGACATGTAAGTGAAGTCACACAAAAATTTGAAATTCATTTAAGCTCAATATAGTGAGTTATGGAATTATTAAGCTTGCAGGGCAAAATAGTAATTAAAATTTTAACCCTTAATTAAAACTTTAAGCTTAATAAAATGAGAGAGTAAAATATTTGATCCTAATCTGGTTTGGATGATTGAAATTGAAATAATTAAAGGGTAGAGACCCATCAATCATTTTTAAGATTAATTAAAGTAAACATTAATCAATTAATTAATTAAAGTTGGAAGATTAATAAAAATTGAAATTATTAAAATTGGGATATTATTAAGATGACATTTATTCTTTAATGTAAGAGTCTCTAAATTAATCACTTCAATAATATTTAATTCCCAATTAAAATGATAATCCAAACTCAAGATTTAAAATGCTAAAAGACTTAATCATTAAAATAAATTAAAATTAAAACATTTAAACTAAATTCAATCAAAATTTCAATTAAATTAATACTTTAACAATTAAATTAAATCATCTTTAAAACATAAAAAATAAAAAATTGAATTAAAATTAAAATAAAATTAAATTAGAATTAAATTAAATTAAATTAAATTAAATTAATTTAAATCATATTAAATTAAATTAAATTAAATTAAAAATAAAATCAAATTAAAAAATAAAATTAAAATTAAATTAAAATTAAAATAAAATTAAATTAGAATGAAATTGAATTAAATTAAATTAAATTAAATTAAATTAAATTAATTTAAATTGAATTAAATATAACATCACTTAAGACATAAAGAATTCAAAATAAATCTAAAACAACTTGAACACTATTCCAAACATAAATCCATTAATTAAAATTAAATTAAATCACAAATCACTAAAACATCAATTTGCCCTCAAAAGCTCTTGTTGTCATAACTCCTAAACGGAGTATTAAGTGAAGTGTCACTTCATTCATAGGATATTCAAATATCCTAGTTCATCGAGCAAAAGAAGAAAACTTAATTAAACCTCGGATGATTAATTCACTCGATTAATTAAATCCATTTGGACTTAGAATAATTCCAAGCAATATTGAAAAGATGTTTAAGATTCGTCTTAAGCACTTCCTCAATATGGCGGGGTGTTTTATAAGAACAATTGAACTTAATTATTCTTTGGTGCAGAAAATCATCCATGAACAAAATTGAAAACCTAGACGTCATAGGAATGACTAGCTATAGGACTAGGATCTTAGTAGAAAACCAGAATCCTTGCCCTTAGCTTTACCTAGGTAATTGCTATAAATACTTAAATGCTCTAACATGTATTTCAAGTTCAGCTTGAGATGACGGGAAGACTCTCCAGGTACGCTTTTTATTTTATTGCAATTTACCTTCTCATAATTTAATTAATCGCATTGCACTTTCTTTTCTTGCATGATAAACAATAGTTGCATGAAAACCAAAACCTTTAGGATAGTCCCTAAACTGAAACCAAAACTAAATTAAAAATCACTGCAAGATAAAATTCACTGCCACAACATTCCAAAATATAAAACAACTCAAAATTTAATCACAAACAGAACACAAAACTACAATTGCAACAAAATTAAAACGTCTCGTTGAATGATCGGGAATACCTCGGATGATGTAACCCACGTGTTGCTAACGGGATTTCCTACGGTCTAAATGAAAGTGTGGAACTCATTCAGTTGAGTTTAGCAAATTCATCTGGACTAAGTGAATTCGATGAAAATAACGGTGTCGGGATGACGGAACCGTGGGATCTTAATCGGTTTTGTTTAATCAACTTTAAGATTTGTTTTAATTAAAATATTAAAAACACTTGAATTTTAAGATTTTCTCTAAACCAAAACACTTCTCTCATCTCCCGATTTATGACTTCTAAAACTAAACCTCTGCAACAACAAGGAGCTCGGAGCATGGTGGGCGGCACGGCCATCGTCATCGCGCAAGACTCGGATCTACTTCAGCTAAACTTTCTTAGAATTAAATAACCAAGCCATAGGACTTCGAGGTAGTTTGCCTAGTGCAACATAAATCCTCAAATCTTCATTAGGCATTTGCATGATCATATCATGTAAATTAAGCCCTAACTGGTCTTAGGACTCAGAGGTAATCGTTCGGTACGACATAAACCCTCACATCTTCGAGGCTGATTGTATGATTATGTCATACGAATATAAGTCCTAATTAATTAAAATTGGCAAGATTGAAATATCAGATAATATTAGGATTTTCTTAAATTGAAGCCAAATAATAGGATAGTCGGGAAGTTGCCAAGATTCTTCTTGGATCCTCAGCTTCTCCTACCTTTCTTCCTTTGGATTCTCAAAAATAAATTGTTCCAAATTTTGAGTCATTCCCTTTTGAAATTTCGAAAATGCAATCCTTTGAAAACCTTAAACTTTGAAATTCTTGAGAGCAAAACCACTGATCATTATAGAGAGTTTTCTTAAGTGATTCCCGTCAGTTAGGATGTAATTAACTATAGGGGCTTGCCCTTATAGGGAACTTTAAGAACCCGAGTAATATAAACCACTGCTTAATTCTTTTATATTAAGCGGGGAACTTGTCGGCTTATAAAATTGGTTCGCGGACCAAACGGATGTCACAAATCTTCTATTTTATTTAATCGAGCCCCATCATCAAGCGATGTGTCTATTCTTCGGGATAGATACACGGTTTGTGATGCGGTGCTCGTTTATATAAACTATTTGGGATGTGAGATCGGTTTGATTTCATGTCTTAAAATTTTCAAATTTAAAATTCTTTTAAAAATCAAATACTAATTTCTAAATTATATATATATTTAAATTAAATTTTAAATTTAAATTTCGCCGACAATTTACGTAGGAGACCCCTTTTCAAAAATACAACACTCAACATAAAAATATCCCGACAACTTCTGGTGACTACGCTGGGGATCGGTTCCTCTCTCCATTTTGATCAGATGGCTTTGCTTTCATAAATCGGTGGTGAGCCCATGCCCCTAGTGGACCAAACTACCATTCTTCCATTGGAATACCCCGTTCATTTCTGTCTTGAACGAGTATAGCCAACTCCTCTCAGATTTAGGAGCCACTGTTTAGAAACCCCTAAACAGAGAGGTTCAGAAATCCTTTTGCCTCTTTTCTGAGGTTGGGTGGACCCCCAATAGGTGTTAGTTTAGGAGCGGTCCTTCGATTCGAGAAGTCTTGCATAAGACTTTCTTTTCCTTTCCAATTCTGAATCGGATTCCTTACCTTCTCTACACCTTTGAACATTCCGTTCCTAATAAACAAACCCTCTAAAGAATGACTCTTTTAACAAATAACTCCTTTTTTTCTTTTTTATAAATACAAAAATGTGTTCGGACTCTTTTTTGATCCCTTTCTTTTCGTCCTGATGAGAAGAAGCATAACTTGAGACTGACAATCAAAATCTATCTTGCAGAAGATGTCTGCCCCAAAGCTGATTTTCTCCTTCACCAATGGACTGGACTTCGCTGTTTACAAGGATGAGCTACCCGACAATGGGATCATCCGTTTTGGACAAGGATTTGGCAACACAGATGTCAAGATCACTGACGTAACCCTTTTCACACTTACAGACAAATTATTTGAAACTGAATGACCTTTGATCGAGTTCAACCTTAAGACAACTCAAGAGTTCCCTCCCCTGCAAAGGGTTCCAGCTGAGAGGAATACTACTGTCCATAGGAGGACTATTATCTCTACCCCCACTGATCTAGTCGTCTCTGCACCTACCCGGCTTCCGCCAAACTGAAGGGGAAGGAAGTTCAAATTTGTAACGAGCATGTTACCGTGGAGGGTACAGATTTCCGTGCAAGACCTTCTATTTTTGAAATTGGGTCCAGCTCAAGGGTTCCACCCCTAACATGGACTCAGAGAAGAAACAGAGGTAGAAAGATTCCCAGAAAGGCCAGAGCTGCTGAAGTCACTTTCTTGGAAGAGATCCCTGAGTACACACCATTACTTGAATACATACCATTGCCTGAGTATACACCGCTTTTGGAAGGAAGTAGATTCCATCCCCATTCCGCCGCAGCTAACGAGGAAAATGTCCGCAAGATTGCTTCTACATTACCTCGATCCGCATACTATAGCGACAACCGAAAGAAAAGGGTTAGGGTTACACCATTTGCCCGACTACAAACTGTGATAGAGAAGTTAGCAAAGAAAGCGAGATGTCCTGTATCAGAGATTTTAAGAAGAGTAGGATGGGTGCCAGCCAAGTCCCGTCTTGGACCGCGAGTAGAACCCGTTATCTCCATAGAAAAGCCGAATAAGAAGATGAAGGCTAGTCCACCTGTTGTTGTTTCAGGTTTACAGATAAGGGAGGATACCACCTTCCGACATTCGGCCAGACGGACCATCCGGTTCCTGAGCCTTCTGCTGCTAGAAGGATGGTATGGCGTCCTACTGCCGGCCGATTAATACCGAAACAACGACCGGAAAGGAAAGTCTCGTCAGGAGACTCGAGTCCGAAGAGAGCGCCACTGCAATGAAGGGGACTCCCAAGAAGGAAACCCAACAGCCATCGCATGATAACTGCGAAACCGCACGAAAAAGACCATTGGAAGACGTTATGGAAAAGCTAAGAACCGACATTCAACGATTAGCAAGAGAAAGAGAAGAAAAGTTTGGAGATGAAGTTGACTCGTCGGAGTTCATGGATGACGAATATGTGGAGATCAACATGGTTGAGACACGAGCATCGTCAGCTTCGCAAGGTGTCCCGACAGCTGCAGAGAGAGATGAACTAGAAGCATTAAGAGCACAAATTCGATAAAAAGATGATACAATCTCCCTAATGGCAAAAAGGATGGAAGAGATGGCTGCAGCCCTAGCCACTCTTCAGAGTCAGGCTCAACCCCCAAGAGAAACGCCTCCAGAAGTTATTCATATTATAGACGGGGGAAAAGAGATTACATCCGTTAACGGAGACAATCAGTCGAAGAAAGATTCTACCCAGAAAATGATTCCAAAGGAGGACATCATGAACATGGTGGAACAGCAGGTGCGAGAAGCCTTAGCACACTCTAAGAGCGGAACATCTATTCAGACGTGTAGACATTACCCCGAAGAATTTGATGCAGTACAATACCCAAAAGGCTTCGTAACACCTCTGTTCAAGACTTTTGATGGTACCGGAAACCCTCGACAGCATGTTGCACATTTTCGCGCTAGTTGTTGTAACGCCGGTGGAAGTGACGCCTTAATTTTCCGACAGTTCGTCAGCAGCCTGTCAGGGATCGCCTTCGATTGGTACGCAGAGTTACCAAACAGTTCGGTAAAGACATTTTTAGAATTAGAAAACCTCTTTGTGAAACGGTTTGCTGGAGCTCAGCACCATATCACCATCGGTGACTTAGTGGTGGAGGAACAGAAACCGAACGAAACTCTAGTGGACTACATACTTCGATGGAGAAATCTAAGCATGAAGTGTGAGCCACAGCTACAAGAGCAGCATGCAGTCGGCATCTTGCTTAAAAGCATTCACGACCCGATAGCACTTCTCCTTAAGGGATTTACGATTAAGACTTTCGAGAAGTTGTTAAGCAAGGCCGGAAGCTTGCAAGAGGAAGCGAAACAACTAAGTTTCGTCGACAAGACAGACAAACAGAAGCCTGTGAAGACATTTGAAAAGAAATTCGGGATTGTCGCTGCGGTCGATAAGGGCAAGCAGACCAATGCGAAATACGGCAGGAGCGACCGCGGCCCGACTATCAATAATCTCAGCAGAACTACCAACAACCTCAACCCGGTTATCAGCCAACTCAACAATATGAGCAACCGCCTCGCCCACAGTGCACGTTAAAAGAGCTTATAAACAGAGAGTATCCATTCCAGAATGAGGCAGTGCCAAAGATGTTCCGCAGTTTGATGAAGACTTCGGATTTTTGACTACCAAAACCCAGGAAGCCAGAAGAAGTCAACAAGAAAGACCATCCCAACTACTGCCCTTACCACCAGATGCTTGGACATGAGATAGAGGATTGCATCACCTTCAAAAGTTGGATTGACAACAATCTCCAAAAAGGGAACATAACAATCCCAAAGGAATACATGAAAGAACCCCAGAAAGGAGGATCTGTCAATGTTATTTCAACGGATCCCATTGTTCCGATAGACCCTTACACGACCAATGATGGATGGAGTACCGCTTGGACGAAGTCATCAAAGAAAATTTTAGATCGCATCCAAACCACTTCAGTGCGTGCTTCAATTCAGAGTTTGAAACATGTCGAGCCGGCGCTATCGCTTGCAATTGAAGAACCGCCCCAGGAAGAAAGATCATAGAAAAGAAGGAGATCGAAGAAGAAGAAAAGACCGAGGCTCCCAAGGCTAGACTAGGGGCTACTTATCCTAGGATGGTTGTTTCCGATTCGGGGGAAAAATTCCTCGAACCTCTGACTCTGTATGATTATTTGCTCGCTCCGGCAGGATTTGATAATGATAAGAGTTATGACGTTGGCTACGTTTTGACTGTTCTAACGATTACGTAACTAACGACAGCCAATATAATCCGGATCTCGATTCCGATACAAATAACAATTCTCAAATCATACACAACCTCGACAATCACGATGACAAAGAAGACATTCACCAAGAAGGCTACGAAAGTTCAACAAGCAATGAATCTATTTGTGAATTCCAAGGAACTCCAATCACAATAGAGTTAGAGCTTTCAGATTTCGAAGCGATTCCAGAAGAACCTGTCATGCCGATTCAAAAGGAGACACCTGTAAACTCAGTACCAGATTCAGAAGAAATCACAAAAGTCAATTTAAGGAGCGGAAGGGTTCTACCTTCGAGAATGGGTCCAAAAGACAAAGGAAAGCAGGTGGTTGTTCAGGTAGAATCAACCCCAGCAGAAGAATTGCCCGTTCGGGAAGAAACTGAGACACATGGTAACAAAGTGGACTATAACGTGCTAGCCCATCTTCGGAAACTACCAGCCAAACTGAGCATCAACGACACTCTCATCTTATCAAAAGAGATGAGGGAAGCTCTAATCATGGCCTTACTTGATCCAGAGATTTGTTTAGCTCAGATGGCCGGAGATTCCTTAGACGAGGTTTGCTCGTTAAAGGAACAGTGAGGTGTTACCTTCACGGACAGTGATCTACTACTTGGGACAGCCGATCACAACCGACCGTTGTACATTTCAGTCAAAATCGGAAAGTTTACGCTCTCTAGAGTATTGGTGGATCCAAGAGCATCAATCAACATAATGAATCTTCGGACGCTAGCATACTTGGAAATTGATGCTCGCGAGCTTGAAGCGGACAAGATGTTGTTAAGAGGATTCAACCAGAAAGGAGAAAGAGCCCTTGGATCAATAACACTGTTGATGAAGAGTGGTGACTTAGCAAAGACAACCGCAAAATTCCACATAATTGACTACGAGACATCGTTCAACGCTCTACTTGGGCCGGCCGTGGATCCATGAAAACCGGATGGGACCATCGTCTCGCATCGAGTGCATAAAATACTACGAAGGAGGAGAACGAGTGCATTAAAGGTGATTTGCGACCTTTCTCCGTACATGAGATTGGAATCCATGAAGATGCGACTTATTACACACCTCCGAAGAAAACAATCTTCTCCGGAAGCACCATGCCGAAATGAGGCAAAAGAAATTCGAGACAATGAAGAACACGAAGTTCTAGTCCAACAGTCACTCACCACTCCCTTACGGCGAGATGGTGAAGGTTTCTCCAGAACTCGCATCCGAGGTCGAGGCTGGGGACGATGTCGTGGAAGAGACACTGAGAAAGTTGGACAGAAAAAGCTGATGATCAACGTTGATTGGGAGAACAGCTCTGAGGAAGAAGAGGAAGTCAAGAAAGAAGTAGCTACAATAAACCGAAAGAAACCACAATTCAAGATTTCTCTCGAAGATGAGAAGAACGAAGAATACAAATCGATGTACGAGAAGATTAACCACTATGTACACACTATGACCCTGACCCTGATCCGATCTAATAAGATCGAGGGTATGGTGGTCAAAGAAGTACATAGCAGCGGTGCTAAAGCCAATCAAATTTTACCGTGGCACTTCTTCTTCCAATGCGAAAATGATGTACAATTTGAAGATGTCACTTCTTCCGAATTAATGGAATTACCTTTTGAGTGGTACTCTCCACTGTGTTCAAAATTTAATTCAGCCTGGTGTCTTACCTCGACAATGGACAAAAGGCCGATCACAACACTTTGAAAAATTATGGAATAATGCCGGTCGACCTCCTAATTCAAAACATGGTCTCGGATTCGGCACGGTAGGTTCAGTTGACGATATGGAATTTTTTTTTGGTTGTCACTTGCGAACCTAATGAAGACTGCTTGGAAACTACAGAAGAGCTCGAAGATCTACAAATTGGAGACGCCCCACCAGAGTTCAAAGAAGAAATCAAATCTACAATATATGAGTTAATGGAAGTTAACTTAGGTACTATCGAAAAGCCTACACCAACCTTTGTTAGCTCCTTACTCAATAAAGAAGATTCCGAGGAAGTGATCGAGCTATTAATGGAATTCAAGGACTGTTTTGCTTGGAGTTACGATGAAATGTCAGGATTAGCTCCAGAAGTCGCGGTTCACGGACTAGGAGTGGATCCTACTTCCGTTCCGGTCGGACAAGCTTCCAGAAGAATGCGTTTGGAAATTGAACAACAAGTAATAGCCGAAGTTAAGAAGCTAATCGACGCTAAATTTGTCCGTGAGGAACAATACCCTACTTGGCTAGCCAATGTGGTACCAGTCAGGAAGAAGAATGGCCAGATCAGAATCTGTGTGGATTTCAGAGACTTGAACAAAGCATGTCCAAAGGATGAATTTCCACTACCAATTCCAGAGTTAATGATCGACATCGCTTCGACACATGAAATATTCTCTTTCATGGATGGATCTTCAGGATACAACCAGATAAAGATGGCACCGAGAAGACGAAAAGCTCACGGCATTCGAACACCAATCGGAGTGTATTGCTACACAGTAATGCCATTCGGACTAAAAAACGCAGGAGCAACATACCAAAGAGCAATGACAAAGATTTTTGATGACCTCATTCACAACCAAGTCGAGTGCTACGTGGATGATGTGGTCATCAAAATCAAACTGAAGGAAGATCACCTGTATGATTTGAGAATTGTTTTCGAGCGACTGAGGCAATACAACCTTAAGATGAATCCCTTAAAATGTGCCTTCGGCGTCACCTCCGGGAAATTCTTAGGATTTGTTGTTCGACATCGCGAAATCAAAATTGATCCAGAAAAGATTAAAGCTATCTTAGAGATGCTGCCTCCCAAAACCTTAAAACAGCTACGATCCTTTCAAGGGAAGTTGGCATATCTTCGACGCTTTATTTCGAACTTGTCAGGCAGGTGTTAGCCCTTCTCGGCATTAGTTAATAAGGACGCCAAATTCATTTTGGAAGAGAAATGCCAACGGGCCTTCGAGGACATTAAGTAATACTTGATGACACCTCCTGTCTTAGTAGCCCCAGTCTCAGGTAGACCGTTGATACTTTATACCACGGCTCTAGACGACTCTCATGGAGCCCTGCTAGCCCAGGTCAATGATGAAGGAAAAGAAAATGCTCTCTACTACTTAAGCCGTCGTTTGATTCCGATGGAAGTAAAGTATCCTCCAATTGAGAAGCATTGTTTGGCCCTGATCTTCGCCGCATAGAAACTCAGGCATTACATGCTCTCTCATAAGGTCAACCTTATCTCGAAAGTTAATCCGTTGCAATATTTGATGACCCGTCCAACACTTTCTGGCAGACTTGCCAGGTGGTCGATGATACTATTGCAATTCGACATAACTTTCGTTCCTCTTCGTGCCGTAAAGGGACAAGTTCTAGCTGATTTCCTTGCAGCACACCCTTTTACGGCGGATTCGCCTCTCGACGACGACTTGCCGGACGAACAAATAATGAGCCTAGAAGACACCGATGATCAACGTTGGGAACTATACTTCGACGGAGCGTCCTCGGCACGAGAAAGACAAAGAATTGCAAACGATAGTGCCCGTAAAGCGGGAATCGGACTAATCTTTATAACACCGGAGCGGGGATGTTAAGGTACTCCTACCACATAACGAGTCGTGCACAAACAACGAGGCGAGAATATGAAGCTCTCATAACGGGACTAGAACTAACCATTCAAATGGGAATAACGGATATCAACATCTACGGAGATTCTCGGTTGATCATTCAACGAGTCGTCGGACAATACGGAATTTTAAAGCCAAGACTCGAGCAATACTTTCAGTATGCCATGAAACTGTTGGAACAAATTCCGAATGTAACAATCTACAAGACCCCAAAAGAGAAAATGCTCTCGCGGATGCGCTAGCTCGCCTTGCAAAAGAATTTGCCTGCTCACAAGATGAGTCAGTTGAAGTGTTAGTTCAAGGACGGCAGGTCCTATCTCAGCTCGACATGGATATGATACAGAAATCAGAAAAAGCAGAGGAATCAGTTGCACCAGTGACGGAAAACACAGAAGATTGGCGTCAGCCGCTAATAGACTACCTGCAAACAGGGAAATTGCGAGACAATAAGTCATTAGCACATCAAATCAAGAAAAGAACTTTGTCTTACGCATTAATAAACAGTACATTATACAGAAGGTCTTTTGATCAAATGTGGTTAAGATGCCTGAACGGGTCCGAGGCTCGTGAAATTGTCAAAGAAGTGCATTCAGGACTTTGTGGCGCTCATCGATCGGGTCCAAAAATGAAAATGAAAATTAAAAGACTAGGGTATTACTGGCCCTCAATGATGACCGATTGCATGAAGATTGCCAAAAGTTGTCACCAGTGCTAAGTGCACGGAGTGGTTCTACACCAACCTCCAAATCTGCTACATCCGACAATTGCATCGTGGCCATTTGAGTGTTGGGGGCACAGATATAGTGGGTCCGATAGAACCACCTTCTTCAAGAGGACATTGCTTCATCCTTGCAGCTACAAACTATTTTTCTAAATGGGCAGAAGTAGTTCCACTCAGAGAAGTAAAGGCACACCACGTGCTACAGTTTTTCAAAAATCAAGTCGTCTACCATTTCGGAGTACCGCGCAGAATCATTTCAGATAATGGGTCCGCATTCAGAAGCATAAATATCAACAATTTTGTCAGAAGACATGGGATCGATTGGCGATACTCAACAATCTACTACCCAAGAGCAAACGGCTTGGCCGAGGCTTTTAATAAAACTCTCATTCAAATTTTAAATAAAGCGTTGGATGACAACAAGAGAAATTGGCACGAGAAGTTGTTAGAAGCCTTATGGGCCTACAGGACGACTTTCAGGACTCCTAGTCAGTCTACGCCTTACGCTTTAGTGTACTGGTCCGAGGCAGTGTTACCATTGGAAGTCCAGCTTCCATCACTCAGGGTTGCAGTTGCAAATAAAATTATTACAGAAGAAAATGCCAGATTACGACTGGAAGAACTGGAAAACTTGGAAGGAAAAAGACTTGCAGTGCAACAAAATTTGGAACTGTACCAAGCTAAGATGATCAGGACCATGATAAACTGGTCCGCCCGAGAACTTTCAAAGTTGGTGACTTAGTTCTTGTTCTCAGAAGACCTATTCTTGCACATCGCAAGATAGGAGGCAAATTTGAACCCACTTGGGAAGGGTCGTTTGTGGTCGAGGCAGTCTACTCAGGAGGCTCCTACCAACTTGTGAATTACCAAGGAGAACGACAAATGCTTCCAATCAATGGACGATATTTGAAGAAGTATTACGCAACCTGATGTTTCGAAGGGTGGCCTCTAAAATAGAGTCTTATCCCTAGAAACACGGGTGAAGCGATCACTTTGTGATCGGGTCCGAACCCAAAAACATAAAAATGGATAAAATAAAAAAATGTACTAAAAATAAAATATGTGAAAATCATAATAATAAAGTTTTACCCTTCCTTTCAAATCAAATCATTTTCCTGATCTTTCTTTATCTTTTCCTATTTTCCTTAAAAATTAAAATTGGAATAAGTGAATAAAAATCTTCAGTGATAGATACTTTCTTAATGTTCTTGTTCTTAGTACAGCCCCTGATCCTTTCCTTGTTTTCTTCGCAGGGAAATGTCAAACGGGCGGTTGGTCCTAAACTTTAAAAATGGTGTGAGTCTTGCACTCGATGAAAAGAGGGTGAAGGATGGACCGATGATAGAAATTGATTCGACTTCACAACGGCCCGACTTACAGTATGAAGGAAATGACTGGGTCCCAGTGGACCGAGAGGAGCTTCATAGCCAGACAGTAATGAAGATGGGTAGCCCAAGCCGCCAATCCAGCAACAAGAAAAGAAAGGCAAACACCGAAGAAAGCAAAAAAATCAAGTCAGTAGTTGCCACGACAGAAGGCAAGCTAGTCAGCGCCGCGCCCACAGAAATTCAAGAAGTGAGGAGAGCTACGCTCACTGCTACTCAAAGAAGGAATAAGAATCGCCGTATTCGCAAGATGCTGACTAAACTTGCAGCAGATCAACACGAGGAAACAACCACCTTCGCAGACACACGCATTTCAAAGATACCGGTTCATCAGGAACCTGAAAAGAGAGAACCAGCTCCAAGAACAACAGAAAGGATAAGGGAAACTCTGAGAAGATTAGAGGCAGAGAGATCGCCTCGACGCCGGATAGAGATACCATATCTAAAGAACCTTGTTGCGGAAGCAACCCCGGAGGATGTCCCGATAGAGACAATCCCCGAGGAGCCAAGGTATGCAGGAGAACGTGACGGGATTGAAACATACATCCCACAATACGTTACTAGGTCTCGTCACTTGCAGATCATCCCAGAATATGAACTAGAAAGAATGCAAAATGTTGAGGAGAAGACTTTGGAATACTTTGAAAGGATTAGTGGCAGAAGAATCAACATTTTGGAAGGGCTCGAGTTACACACAGGTGTATTCTCAGAGTACGAGCAACAACAGATTGTAGATTGCATTCTAGAACTTCAGAAGATGGGTTGAGCAGGCCGTCTGAGAGAAAAAACTTATTCGGAACCCGGAAATGGATGCCAGGGAAAGGAAGAGTCACAATACAATGCAGATGTTGCTATAACTTCGCAGAGGACAGAAAAGGAAATCAACCAGGGATACTCCATCACGGTGAGGTGGATCCAATGCCGAGAATAATTAAATGAATGGTGAAAAGAATGATAACGTGGAGGGTACTGCCAGCAGACTGCATACCCAACAGTTGCATCATCAACATTTATCAGAAGGGCGACTGCATACCTCCACACATAGACCACCATGACTTTGTCAGACCTTTATGCACAGTTTCGTTCGTCAACCAATGCAATATCATGTTCGGATTCGACCTCCGGATAGCGAGGCCCGGGTAAGTTCCGAGGGCCGGTGGAGATACCACTTCCGGTAGGTTCCGTCATGATATTACAAGGAAATGGAGCAGACATCGCAAAACTTTGTATACCGGGAGTACCAGTGGAGCGGATCTCTGTCACTTTTAGAAGGATGGACGACAGAAAGGCACCTTACCACTTCCAGCCAGATCCAGAATTGGAGAGTCTCCGGCCCTACGAGCTGTGAGTTACACGAGAAATAACACATCTCCAATGCACATCCATGCGGCATTCCTGCCAAGGATGGCTTGGAAGGTGATGTTGTTGACCGTGTATCTCATTATTCAGACATGGATTTAACATATACTTTTTGGATGGATCAACAAGAATCATACATAGTCTGTTTTGAGTCATGGATTGTATGTGAAATATTTCAGATCAAGTTGTATGATGTATCCTCAATAAGGTTGGAATGAAAGTGACCATGTCACATTTTGCCTTCACCTCTTTTTGTGCAAATTGACTGGGAAACACCATTAAAGTTAAATGAACTTCGAACAAAGAACAGAAAAGAAAAAGAAAATAAATAAGAACTCTAATCCATAAAAATCCAAACATTAAAAAGAATTTCAAATCCACATGAACATCAAATAAACAAAAAAAATGAGATAGTTAAAGAACTAACAAAACAAATCTAAAGCTCAAATTGAATTCAAGTTTACGTCCATCTTTTCAAATCCTCCAATCCTTCTTCAAATCAAGATCTACATCAGACCTCCTCTGAAACCCTCTCTCGGGATGATTTCAAAATTACGAGGAATCTTTAATTTGATTCTGATGGCATAGGTTTGTACCCTTCTCCAAGTAATCAGACTTGGATATGGAACACTTCCATATCTCATTTCGATCTCAGCATAATCTAAATCTCAGCAAAATTCTGCATAGTCACAGCATAAATCAAATATCAACAAAAATCTTTCACAACCACTGCCTAAACAAAATCTCAGCATTCGGGATAGGCTTCCGCCCTACTCCCATCTCAGCAAATCTCAGCATTCGGGATAGCCGCCTACTCCTTCTCGGATCTCAACATTCGGGATAGCTCGCCCTACTCCCATCTCAGCGAATCTCAGCATTCGGGATAGGCTTCGCCCTACTCCCATCTCGACGAAATCTCGGCATTCGGGATAGGCTTCCGCCCTACTCCCATCTCGGCAATCTCGGCATTCGGGATAGGCTTCCGCCCTACTCCCATCTCGAACAATCTCGGCATTCGGGATAGGCTTCCGCCCTACTCCCATCTCGAGCAAATCTCGAGCATTCGGGATAGGCTTCCGCCCTACTCCCATCTCTCGCAATCTCAAGCATTAGGGATGAGGCGTCCGCCCTACTCCCTTCTCGAGCAATTCTCAAGCACTCGGGATAGGCACAGTCCTACTCCTTTCTCAGAAATCTCAAAATTTGATCCTCTCAGCAAGAAATTGAAATTAAAGCACTCTGCATTTCGGATAGGCTTTGTCCTATTCTTCCTCAGCATATGGAATAGGTTCAGTCCTGCTGCCTTCTCAGCATACAAATGTATTCGGGTTGGCCTCCACCCTACTCTTTTCTCCGCATAAAATCAAAATTGAAACTCAAATCAAAATTCAAACTCATATTTAAAACTTGAAAAAAAAATGAAACGAATCTAAGATCCAATCACTTGAAATCTTGTGATCTGAAATTCACCTCCTTTTTGCCCAACGAGAGCTCTGGAATTTTCAGTCTTGGAGATTTACCTGATACTCCCCAGCGGAAATTCTTCTACTTCGTCCTAAGTTTGTTACTTGGACATCTGTGTTGGTTTTGTTGATCTCTTCGGTCAACACCAATACGCGCGGTGTGCTTGGTTAGCACACCACACCTATTGGGGGTCCATTTGTTGACCTCATTTTTGATGAGGTCTTCTCTTCCCTCTTTAGTGTTTAGGATCTAGCCTTAGGCTTTTTCCTTTGACTATCTTAGAGGACTTGAATTGGGACCCGTCCCTTAGAAATTTGAACCACTTCTTGCCTCCTTGCAAGCCTCACAAGCTTGATTGTAGACCCCTAATCACCTAGAGGGTGGAAATCAAAAGTGAAGGTTTAAAGGATGAGTTCCCTATAGGACTCTTTGGCCTTAGGACCACCCTGGGTGGCTTGGTCTGGTGAGGGTTGACTTACACACTCACTACACTCACACTCTATACTCACACACACATAATCCAAATCCTAAAACCACACCTATACCCAACTTGACTCCTTGACTTATGTAGGTAATTCATATGGATGGACCTTAACCCCTAAGCCCCTGGCTAAGAGGGTTAGGAACAACATAGTGAATGCCTCAAATGAGTCCTCCCATGGCTCATATAGGCTTAACATGGCTTCATGGCTCAATCAAAGTAATTCCATCCCACTCATATTTGATCAATCTTCATTATTCCAAAATTTCAATTTTTGGCCCCGGGTACCTACACCTATCATGCCTACCAAAAGCCCTTAGAATTACCCAAATCCTCCAAAATTTTCAAATCACCCAAAATTCCCCAAAACTAACATTGAAAATTTCCTCACCAATCAAATTGATCATCCATAGCCAAAAATACCAAAAATTCCAAAAATACCCCCCAATACCCTCCAAATACCCAAAATGCCCCTCTTAGCCAAAAAATCCAAAAATTCAGAAACTTCCAGAAAATCTCTAATATTCCCAATTTCATTTTGTCCAACTACACCATGGGACAATTTTGTCAATTTACCCCACTTTTACCAAAACCCCCAATTTAGCCAATTCTTAACCCAAGTGAACCCAATGTCAAACCAAATCTACCCAATTGACCCTAATTTTGGTCCAATTCAATTCTAAACTTCAAATTAACATCCACAATATCAATCTATACCAAATCCAAGTCCAATTTGATTAACATTTGAATCTAATCTCACTTTTGACCTTAAAGCCCAATTTGGACCCATGACCTAAACTTAGCCCAAAACCAAACCAATTTAACTCCAATTGACCCCAAACCTTTTCTAAACTTTCCCTAACATCCCCACAAACAAAACACTAACATGATTTGCCCAAAATTTGAACTTGAACTCCACCCAAATTCAACCCAAAACCAAAATGCCCATTTTTGACCTAAACCCAAACCTAACCCAAATAAGCCCAAGTCCCAAAACCAAAACCCAACCAAAGTTAAAACCTCTTTGAAACACTCCCATAAACATTTCCCAACATTAATTTTACATCAACTTCAACCCTAGCCCAACATTGGCCCAAATTAGCCCAATTTGACCTATATTTGCCCCCTTTACCAAAGGAGCCCAAATCCAACCCAATTCAAACCCAAACCACCTCAAATTTATTTCAAATCACTCATGACACATCCCTAAACCAAACCCAACAATTATTTAGCTCAACCTTTTACAAAATTCCCATCCATAAATTTATTTTCAAACCTATGGCCCACTTCCTTAAGCCTTCCTAAAAAGCCCATCCAAAATGATTTCAAAAACCCCCAAATCCATCTTGAAGCCCACATGACAATCCTCTATCATCATCCATTTGATAAAACCATCCCATAAGTTCTAAATCCATAATGAAATAATTCCAAATCAAGCCATATGTCAAATCCCATCAAATCACCCCTAAATTACCAAAATTTCTAAAACCCTTTTTCATGAAGTTGACTTAACTTTTCCCAAGCCAAAGGTGAGCCATGAAGCCATGCATGAGCCACATGAGAGCCATGAAAGCCTTGGACACCTCACCATACCCAAGATGGCAAGAGGAGGAGGCTCTTTCCATATTCCCTTAAGGGGATTAGCCACTTCCATGACTCCACTAAACCTTGCTTAAACTTAATTGTACTTGGATGGTGACCCTTCCCCACTAATTAAGCTGACCTAAACCACTTTATCTTCAGCCCAAACTAGCCATGGGAAGGTGCACCTAGCCCAATCCATGCATTTGACCAAACTTAGCCAAAGTACACCCTTACCCCATTCTACTTTGATTCAAACACTTTACACATGGCAAAGCTCGATCGCTCACACAAACCTCCAGCCCACGACCCACTCGAACTCGAGGGTGACCCATGCTCGCTGGCCAGCCGCTCGGATCGCCGGAAAACACCATGGTCGAAACCTTGGGAGGAGCCAAATTTTGGAATTCCACCTTGTTGAGCTGCCCCACTCCAAATGGTCATTGGCAGCAGCTTCTTCTCCTCACTAGAGCAGGCTCGATCCCAACCATTAAACCCCCCCGGGAGGCCCTTCGACCTCTCCTATTTAAACACCCCTCCTCTCGGCCAAGAGAGGTGCTGAACCAAACCTTACTGAAACCCCGCCAAAATCATCCCGGACCACTCTCTACACATAGAGAACTTGATCCCTACCGAAATCCCCCTGCCATTTCCTCTCCGCGAGCTCAATTTCGGAGTTGAAATCCAAGCCCAAAACCAGGACACTTCACCACGGTGAGTCAATCTTCAAATTGATTGCCTCTACACCTTCACCGGACCAAGAGGAGAAGTTTCCCAAGCAAAGCCCCCTCACCGAGCCAGCCATTGCTTCCAGCTCTCCAAGCTTTGTGATCGGGCTTGGTCGAAATCATACCTAGACAATTCACTGTGCCAAGGGACTTCATCTGGAGCTTGCTTGGACCCAATCGAACGTGACACAGCCCTCAGATTGAACCTTCACTTCTCTGAGCAAAGGTGTGGACTCACTCTTCCTCCTGAGCTTACAGAGATTCTCCATTTAGTTTGAGTTAATTTCAGTGCATGTTTACCATATGGATGTATTCGTCTCTTCAAGACGAATCCATAGAGCATAAGAACACATAAATCCGTTGAGAATCGAGTGAGAAATTAGGGTTAGAAGGTCTACGGCCACGGGTTCGCACCCGGCCGTAGACGATGACTGGGAGCCGTTGGATCGCGCGTGTATCGGATGGACGGCACAGATCACGTCGGACCAGAACATGTTGCGTGAAAGGCGGGTCCCGGAACGGCTGACTCAGATGGCGGCGCCCAATCACAACACAACACGCACCCCTTTCGGAGCTGCCGAGGTTGACGCGGCGCCGTGTGGATAAGTAGGAAAATAGGCTATTTTCTATTTATTTAATTCCCATAACTTCAAAAATTCATAACTTTGTGTAGAAAAATCCTAAAAATGAAATAAAAATACCCACTTGCTCAGTGAACAGAGGAGAATAATGTGGAAAATAAATCAAGTAATTTCATTAAGTATTTTATTTTTAATGATTTATTTACTCTCTACATTGTTTCAATTCTCCATTTGCATAGGCAATTCATCATGGCATGAGACCATAGGGCTTTTGAAGCCTCTGAACTTGGAAACATTCCCTGAATTTTTCAAGGTCAGAGGCCATCCCTATGAGAAGTTATTGATTTTTCAAGTTCATGTTACTGTTTTGAGTATTTTAATTCCAATAATTATCATGTTGAGAAATAATTTCTAGGAAAATTTGGCGATGTTTCTTGTGACCAGAGGGACCTAGGAAAAATAAATTTTGAGTTAATTCACTTTGAACAACCCTAATTGGCCTAAACACCCAAAATTAAACTTTAATTAATTAGGGTTAACCATTCAATAAATTAACTTAAAATAATTCTCAACTGTCCTCTAGGGATAGGAAAACACCATATAAAAATTTGAAACCAATTGGACTTGATTAACCCTACCAAATGGGTTGATTAAGCCTCTTAAGCAAAATGGGTAAAATTAAACTTTAAAAATAAATAACTCACAAAACACTTTTCAAATATTCACAAAAATGGTTTTAGAGCCTCTCTGATATCAGAGGAACTTAGGAAAATTAAAATTGTAATTTTCTAAAAAATTTGATTTTTATCATTATTTTAATATTTTTAATAATTAAAAAATAATAAAAATCATAAAAATATTAAAAATCACCAAAATGTCACTTTTTGACTCCTAATCATTTAGGAACAAACCAAATATTTTTTCTAAGTCCCTAGGGTAAGATATCGAATTTTAAAGGCTTAATGTAATTTTTAATATTAAAAAAATGTATTTTCCAACCTTTTCACTAAAATAATTCTAATAATCAAAGAAAAATAAGAAAAATATAAAATTTGTTTTTCTGAACTCCTTGAGGTTAGAGAGATTTAAGAAAAATATAAAATCTATTTTTCAACTTTAATTTTATTTTAAAATTAATTAATACTCTAAAACACAAAATAATTCTAATAAATAAATTATAATTTTAAAAATTACCAAAATTAGTCAAAGTGGTCCTCCGATTATTAGGAATTCCCCATAATTTTCTTAAGGATATAAAAATTCCCTTGGTCATCTTATTGAATTTTCCTTGAAAATCCCTATTTTCCACAAAAAAATAATTATATAAATAAATTAAATACAGAAAAATTACATTTTCTCCTCTTATGTCTTAATTGACATGTAAGTGAAGTCACACAAAAATTTCAAATTCATTTAAGCTCAATTTAGTGAGTTATGGAATTATTAAGCTTGAAGGGCAAAATAGTAATTAAAATTTTAACCCATAATTAAAACATTAGGCTTAATAAAATGAGAGAGTAAAATTTTTTATCCTAATCTGATTTGGATGATTGAAATTTAAATAATTAAAGGGTAGTGACCCATCAATCATTTTTAAGATTAATTAAAGTAAACCTTAATCAAGTAATTAATTAAAGTTGGAAGATTAATAAAAATTGAAATTATTAAAATAGGGATATTATTAAGAAGACATTTATTCTTTAATTTAAGAGTCCCTAAATTAATCACTTCAATAATATTTAATTCCCAATTAAAAAGATAATCCAAACTCAAGATTTAAAATACTAAAAGACTTAATCATTAAATTAAATTAAAATTAAAACATTTAAACTAAATTCAATCAAAATTTCAATTAAATTAATACTTTAACAATTAAATTAAATCATCTTTAAAACATAAAAAATAAAAAATTAAATTAAAATTAAAATAAAATTAAATTAGAATTAAATTAAATTAAATTAAATTAAATTAAATTAAATTAAATTAAATTAAATTAAAAATAAAATCAAATTAAAAAATAAAATTAAAATTAAATCAAAATTAAAATAAAATTAAATTAGAATTAAATTGAATTAAATTAAATTAAATTAAATTAAATTAAATTAAATTAAATTGAATTAAATATAACATCACTTAAGACATAAAGAATTCAAATTAAATCTAAAACAACATGAACACTATTCCAAACTTAAATCCATTAATTAAAATTAAATTAAATCACAAATCACTAAGACATCAATTTGCCCTCAAAAGCTCTTGTTGTCATAACTCCTAAATAGAGTATTAAGTGAAGTGTCACTTCTTTCATAGGATATTCAAATATCCTAGTTCACTGAGCAAAAGAACAAAACTTAATTAAACCTCGGATGATTAATTCACCTGATTAATTAAATCCATTTGGACTTAGAATAATTCCAGCAATATTGAAAATATGTTTAAGATTCGTCTTATGCACTTCCTCAATATGGCGGGGTGTTTTATAAGAACAATTGAACTTAATTATTCTTTGGTGCAGAAAATCATCCATAAACAAAATTGAAAACCTAGACGTCATAGGAATGACTAGCTATAGGACAAGGATCTTAGTAGAAAACTAGAAACCTTGCCCTTACCTTTAGCTAGGTAATTGCTATAAATACTTAAATGCTCTAACATGTATTTCATGTGCAGCTTGGGATGACGGGAAGACCCTCCAGGTACACTTTTTATTTTATTACAATTTACCTTCTCACAATTTAATTAATCACATTGCACTTTCTTTTCATGCATGATAAACAATAGTTGCATGAAAACCAAAACCTTTAGGATAGTCCCTAAACTGAAACCAAAACTAAATTAAAAATCACTGCAAGATAAAATTCACCACCACAACATTCCAAAACATAAAACAACTCAAAATTTAATCACAAATAGAACACAAAACTACAATTGCAACTAAATTAAAACGTCTCGTTGAATGATCGAGAATACCTCGGATTATGTGACACACGTGTTGCTAAAGGGATTTCCCACGGTCTAAATGAAAGTGTGGAACTCATTCAGTTGAGTTTAGCAAATTCATTTGGACTAAGTGAATTCGATGAAAATAACGGTGCCGAGATGAAGGAACCGTGGGATCTTAATCGGTTCTGTTTAATCAACTTTATGATTTGTTTTAATTAAAATATTAAAACACTTGAATTTTAAGATTTTCTCTAAACCAAAACACTTCTCTCATCTCTTGATTTATGACTTCTAAAACAAAACCTCTGCAACAACAAGGAGCTTGGAGCATGGTGGGCAGCACGGCCATCGTCATCATCAAGACTCGGATCTACTTCAACTAAACTTTCTTAGAATTAAATAACCAAGCCATAGGACTTCGAGGTAGTTTGCCTAGTGTAACATAAATCCTCAAATCTTGGTTAGGCATTTGCATGATCATATCATGTAAATTAAGCCCTAACTGGTCTTAGGACTCAGAGGTGATCGTTCGGTACGACATAAACCCTCACATCTTCGAGGCTGATTGTATGATTATCTCATACTAATATATGTCCTAATTAATTAAAATTGGCAAGATTGAAATATCAGATAATATTAGGATTTTCTTAAATTGAAGCCAAACAATAGGATAGTCGGGAAGTTGCCAAGATTCTTCTTGGATCCTTAGCTTCTCCTACCTTTCTTCCTTTGGATTCTCAAAAATAAATTGTTCCAAATTTTGAGTCATTCCCTTTTGAAATTTCAAAAATGCAATCCTTTGAAAACCTTAAACTTTGAAATTCTTGAGAGCAAAACCATTGATCATTATCGAGAGTTTTCTTAAGTGATTCCCGTCACTTAGGATGTAATTAACTATAGGGGCTTGCCCTTATAGGGAACTTTAAGAACCCAGGTAATATAAACCCTGCTTAATTCCTTTATATTAAGCAGGGGAACTCGTCGGCTTATAAAATTGGTTCGCAGACCAAACGGATGTCACAAATCTTCTAGTTTATTTAATCGAGCCCCATCATCAAGCAGTGTGTCTATTCTTCGGGATAGATACATGGTTTGTGATGCGGTGCTCGTTTATATAAACTATTTGGGATGTGAGATCGGTTTGATTTCATGTCTTAAAATTTTTCAAATTTAAAATTCTTTTCAAAATCAAATACTACTTTCTAAATTATATATATATTTAAATTAAATTTAAAATTTAAATTTCGCCGACAATTTCTGTAGGCGACTCCTTTTCAAAAATACAACACTCAACCTAAAAATATGCCGACAGATGGATCGAATCGAGATATTGGAATATTTTGGGCCAAACGAAGCTCGGTGAGAATTTTTGACCACTGGCGCCGCCGGCGCCCTATCACATATGTAACACTGAACTATCCTGTTTGAGCGCCGCCGGCGCCCAAAACCTGTTGATGGTTTTTAAGTTTTAAAATGCGAGTTTTGGCGGTTTTTGGCGGGTGCTTCGTCCATATGACTCCCTAAACTCCATTTTTGACTTCTTAACACCAGAAAAATGAAAACCACCAATCCCAATTCGTATCCTATGGATTCCTATACCATTGAAACCCATCGATTTCGTGTTTTCAACCAAAGTAAGTTCATAAGTTTCGAGGCGCAGCGTTTGTTCAACAAAGTGATGATGAAAAGACAGATTATCAAGGAATGAGGCTTCAAAAATTGAGGTATGGATAATCCTACTACTAGAATTGAAGAAATTATTAAGGAGAGATGTTGGGAAGTGCTCTACTGCTACCGTTGTTGTTCCTGTCATGAAAGAGTTTTATGCAAATCTTCACGGGATCAACTAAGGGTTTGTATTCGTGCGTGGTAGATTTGTGCAATTCACTCCTGCACGAATTAACAATCTCTTTATGATCGAGAACATAACTATTTGCCATTATTCTAATTTCAATGCCATGAAGGATAATATGAATGATGTGTATCGATATTTGACGGATGAGAATGAGGGACAGGAAATTAGAGTGAATGGATACATTTCTTTCCCATCTGTATCTCTCAATCCAGTATCGAAGTTGTGACACTACTTTATTTCAACAAAGTTATTTTCGACATTAAAGATTAGTAAAGTAACTAAGGAAAGTGCCATTTTGAATTTTTGTATTCAAACTGGGAGGTCGGTTGACATTGGTAATATCATTGTGAAATCAGTTCTGCGATTAATTATGCATGGATCTAAATATGGGCTTGGACACCCGTCCACCATATTTATATTATGTAGTCAGTCGCAGGTTCCTTATGAAAGTTGGGAAAATTTTCTTCTCCCATGGAGGCCTATTGATCCAACTAATCCCTATGACTACCAGATAGTTGGAGATGAAGATGACATGAATTTTCTTGCTTATCAACCAACACAGATTTGACAACCGATTCAACCCTTTTTTCCTAAAGGTTCCAGAATGATATTGAAGAGGATCAAACAGTTGGAGAAAGAGGTACATAACGTTATGAATGCAATCAATAATATTTCTAATTTATTTGATCATATAGATTGAATAATGAAAGAGAAATTTGATCACACTGGTCAAATTGAGATGGGCTTGATCAATCTGATGAAGAAGAATGCGGTGATTGATGAGGAATCATCTGACGAATTTCCATTTCGTCTATTCCATAATTTGTTTGTGCATCAGCAATCGATTGGAGATATTAAAGGAGAGGATAGTTTTGAAACTGATGTGGAGTAATTAGTGGATTCTACTTATGTTTGTTTTGTGTTTAGTTTACTTTGCTTAGTTATGTTTATTTTGTGTAGTATTTGCTCTGTAATTTGAACTTGGATTTTGATGTGCTTACTTTCATTGTGTGCTTAGATCTTAGTGTTTTCCTATAGTAGAGTACTTGCTGCACTAAATATCTAAGAGTAGTTGGTTTGAATGAACATATTTGGTGTCTATGATGTAACTTAGATTTTAAATATACAAGATTGTTGTGTATTGCTCGTGTGAAGAATTTTGTTAATTATTGCATTTGGGATGATGTAAATGACTACTAAAGTGTTAAACATCATTGTGGATGTCAAAACGATTGAAATTACGAAAAAAAATTTAGACCAAGAAAATATTTTAGACTGGCACCGCCAGCGCCAGAATGGGTGTCGCCGGCACCTAAATCCAGAGAGTTTGGCATTTAATCTAAATAGAGCGCCGCTGGTGCTCGAACCAAGTAAAAGGCCAAAAACCCTCGTTTTCACGATTTTTACCCTGGAACCCGCAAATTCTTTCATTTCCTTCATCTACTTCATCCATTTTCACGAATTTGAAGATCTTGGGCTTATTAGATCTCGGATTTGACTTGATTTCAAAGTTTTTCAACACCGAATCTACACTTCTCTTGGTAAGAGCTTCACTTTAAGTTAAAATTTTTTTTATTTTCATCATGGAAATCTCTCACATTGCTTAGGTTGGAATTTTTGGAATTTTAAAGAGGTTTTGGGATTTCCATGATGAAATTTGCTCTTACTTGATTAATATAGTATTTGGAGTTTGTTACATTGTGAATTTGGGATTTATTGAAATTTTCTTGCTAATTTTAGAAATTCCCATGACTCCAAGGTTGAGTAAAGGGAAGAGAAAATTGGACTTTGATGAGGAGAAGTTCGTCAATATTAAAGCCCAATTTTGCTTTATATGTACTCTTTACAACAAGAAGTGTATACAGGATCGAACTTTTGATAGTCCTGGCGGATCTGTAGAACAATTAATTGCAAAGCGGAACTGGGAGCGAATTTGTTATTTCACTGTGATTGCTGTTATGGGAGTTGTCAGAGAGTTCTATTCGAATGTACCCTAGACTGAGACAGAGTATGTGCTAGTTAGTGGAAAAATGGTTGAGTTTACTCCTCAACGTATCAAGGCTTTCTATCAGACACGAGAACCATTTATTTGTGAGTACGAAACTTTGACACTCAAAGGAAGAATATGAGAGAAGTGATTGCTTTTCTGACTGACGGGCGAGGTGAATGGAAAGTAAGTCAAAAACAATTGATTAACTTCCCCGCCTCCACATTGAATGCTGCTTTAAAAGTTTGACATTATTTCATTTCTGCAAGAATAATAACAACTTATCACCACAGCGAAGTTACAAGGGATAGAGCAATTCTGAACTATTGTATACAGAAGATGAAAAAGATAGATATTGGGGCTATTATCTACAAGAATATTTAGACTATTGCTAGAGGAGAGACCACTGGAGGTTTAGGACATCCTGTTTTAGTTCATGCCCTATGTGTTCAGTCTAGAGTAGAGTTTAATAGTTCTGAAGAAGTGGCTATACCATTGAGACCGATCACAAAGAATATTATCCGTAATTATGAGTCTCATATGGGAGCCCGAGTTGAGCGTAGGAGTACTGATATTCCTACTACCAGTTATGATGTTCCATCTACATCTGAGTCACCTGCCTTATCTGATATTATGGAGCAGCTGAGATTACAGAGTTCTAGTGTGGATAGACTCCATGGTCGGATGGATGTATTTGAGGTGAGGAGTGATGTGAATGAAGATTATCTACAGAGGAGAGTTGATTTTGATATTGCTTATTATGATGCTCAGGTCAGATTTAAAAGGGGGGGAGTCCAATGTGATATTTCCTACTTGCCCCAGCTATACACCATATAGACCTGACCCTGCTGATGACCCTGCTGATGAACCTGTTGTTGATCCTCTTGATGGAGATTAGTAGATTGTTTAATTCTATTTCTGTTGATCTTGCTGTGTTGTGTTGTACTGTTGTGATATAGTTGTTATTTACTTTTCATGTGATGTGTAGGCCTGTTGGTGTATTGTTATGTTGTACGGAAACATTGAAATTGTTAGCTGGACTGTGTAGTACTGTAATAGTTTGTTTCACGTTGTAATGTTTTGTTTGATGTTTAGATTTTTAAAGTTAATTTCTCTTTACCCATGCAAATTATTTAATAATTGTTATATCACTGCTACTAATTGTTTCATGCCTGCTAGTTATAAATTTTGAGTAATATCACATAGTTGTTGAAGATTTCAAGATCCCAGCACAGAAACGTTAGTTTTCCTTTATTCTCAACAGTTTCAAATTTATTAAAAAATTTAAGTTTAGGGGAGGGTAGAGAAATGCTAACTTTTATTTGTTCTCAACTATTATATTTCAAAATTATTAGCATAACTTCTGGCAGTTGAACCTCATTGTAAGATAAAACTTTTTATTTCAATTGAATATTATGGAAGGATAGGATGAAAATTTTTAGTGATAAAGGTCGACTTTATAGAAATAAGATATTTGGTATGAAAGAATTTGATTATAGTTAACTATTTAAATTAAAGGAAACTATATTTTTGAAATGTTAAGGGACTTAAAGTATTGTGTGTTAAGAAGAGATTGTGACTTTATGGTAAATAATGAAGCTTGTACTTAATTATAAAGTAAGGAGGTGTTTCAAGTTTGAACTTTAGAAAGAGGAGAGTGAAGTTCAAAATCATTATAGGCTATCCAGATATATTAATCCTCATTAAAAAAAAGAAAAGAAAAGAAGGATTGAAAAATAATATCAAAAAGACAAAAGAAAAGAAAATAAAAAGAAAGAAGAAAAAGAAAATAAAAAGAAAGAAAAATATTTATGAGGAGAAGATTGAGGAGATGCCTAATAAAAAATTGGCTTCACTTGAGTCAACCTAAAGGGAAAACTTGATTTCATTTCTGAATTTATATTTAAAGTACTAGCCTACAATCTAATGAAGTTTGCATGAACTCCTTTTCACATGATGTTTTAAGGCACTCTTAATGTGACAAATTATGGTTCATCTTGAAATAAATAGAAGACTAGAACTCTTAGACTTGATTACTGAATATTTTTATACTTGTAGTGTTGACCTGAGTTACCAAATTCTTTCTGAAAATCCAACCAATATATTCTTTTGATTGAAAAATTTTAGTGTCCTACAGTGGAAAAATACATTGCCTAGAGTTAAAATTTTATGTAGTAAAATGATTACTTGAGGACAAGTAATAGTTATAGTTTGGGGTATTCTGATGCACCAATAAAATATACGGTTTTTACTATATAATTTTACTCATTTTTTGTGATATTACACTTTAAAGAAAGGTAATTTTCATGATTTGTTGCAGGCATGATGATTTTCTGTGATTGGAGTGAAAAGAAGCAAGAAGGAATGAATTCAGAGCAAAAAGGAGAAAAAAGGAGCAAAATACTGGAAAAAGAGTTCCGGCGCCGCTGGCACCCAAATCTAGAGACTTCAGAAATAAATAGCATGATAAGCACCGCCGGTGCCCTACCTGGCACCGCCGGCACCCGAAGTCGGTGGAGTTCATATTTAAAGAGTTTTGGCGACTTTTTGAAAGGATGCCTCTGGAAACTCTTGGTATTTCGTCCCTATCTTATAAGTAACTATTTTTCGATGAAAATAGGAGAGTTTTGGTGGTGTCTCTTGCTTTCTTTTTGTTTACTCTTAGTGTGTTAAGTGTTAGGGTTTAAGAGAAGAGTGTGTCGAGTGAGGATTTGAGAGGAATTCTTCTCTAAGGAGTGAAGGAGAAGAGGTAAAGTGAGAGATTGCTTCTTCCTTTCCATTCTAATAAGAGAATCAAGTGTTGTAAAGAAGAGAGAAGAGGATTCAACGGACTTCAAGGGAATTGCATTGGGGAAGAGAAAGAGATAAGTTGTATTTTATTTTGTGGTTTGTATGACTTTCCTTTTATATATAAAATCTAAGTTTTATTGCATCTTCTCCAAGAATTCTGAGTAGTCTCCCTTGTCTTTCTTCTTGCATAGAGATGTGATGATGGTTTGATGTGGATTTGATGTGCTTTTAATGTAATGAAGAAGTTGTGATAGTTTTTCATTTCAAACTTAATTTACTTTTTGATTTGGCCAATTGAAATGTTAAAATATGATGTTGAAATTTAAGTTTGAAAGGATTTAATGTCCTACAACAATAATGAAAGATCCACTCAATTTCTAGGGATGAATTGCGTAGTTCATGGGAATTGAGTGCAAGTAAATAGGGAAATATGTTTTGATGGACTTCAATGTATAGATTTCAGGGTGACAGACTGAAATCTCCAAATTGGTTCTAAGATTAGTAACTAATATCAATGGTTAGCTTTCAGGTGAAGGGTGAGTGAGAGCTCCGTAGTGAGAGTCGGTATCCTAGTCTAGCCTTAGATTTAGTGACTAAACATAGGATATGTCATTGTTCTTTTCTTTCTTAGAAGAGGGGGTACTCTTTTCAGGGTAAAGAATCATCTATGCTCCTATTTGGCACAATAACATAGATAATTGTTCCATATCAATCCACACATCATATTCTCATTGCAAGAGGACAGATACTTTTCTCATATATCAAAAAACCTTTCAAATACTTAGTTTAGTGTGTCTGTTAGTTAATTTTGTTTTTAAAGTTGTTAGAAGTAATTGTAGTTTAGTTAATTGTTACTGTTTTCTGCATAGTGTTAGTAGGAGTATGTGTTAAACTTTAAGTCCTATTTAAATATCGAATTTTAGTGCTATATTATATATTGTGAACGCTTTCTTATACTTCGAACTTCCCTGTGTGATCGATAACTAGGACTCCATTAGAGCCCTGTATTACTTGATACGATATGTATACTTGCGTTGAATGCTTGGACTTAACAAAATCATTATAAATATATAAATTTGAGTTCATAAATTCTTGCAAAATATAAGTCCCGTGCATCAAGTTTTTGGTGCCGTTGCTGGGGAGGTAACGGAGTAGTAAGTAAGAAAGTATAAACGGTATTTATTAATAAAATAGTAACTAAAAAACCTTCATTTTGTAGTGTGTAATTGTGTGTTTGTTTACCTTAATAATAGTATTTGTGTGATTGTATATGCGTAGTAATGGATCTATAGGTTTAGTGCCTTACGATTCAGAGTTATGAACCTTGTATAATTCTTAAAGAGGATGACCTTAACGAATTAAAAGAATTACCTTTTGGTTATTTTTTGCCATGTGTATAAAAATTAATTCATCATGGATATGTGCCGAAGCAAATGCCAAAAGATAAATTATAATGATTTGAAGAATTGTAGAATGTAAAAGGAAAAAAACTTAATTCAAAAGAATGTCTTGGGTTTGGAATGATTGGACCCGTCGATGACTCAAGAATTTACATGGTTGTTACTAGACCGTCAGAGTAAGATTGCCTAGAAATTCAAGACGAATTCAAAGATCAACCGATAGATGATGCTCTGCTAGAATTTAAAGAAGAGATCATTTCGACAGTAGACAAATTAAAAGAAATCAACCTCGGGAATGAGGAGCAGCCCCGACCAACTTTCATAACCTCGTTACTCAGTGAAGAAGAGTCTGCGAATCTGATCAAGTTATTGTCAGAATTTAAAGAATTCTTTGCTTGGAATTATGAAGAAATGGCAGGATTATCCCCTAAAGTTGCGGTTCCCCGACTCAAGGTGGATCAAAGTACAACGCTAGTGAAACAAGCCCCAAATGAATGCACCTCAAAATAGAGCAATAAGTTACGGCAGAGATAAAGAAATTAATAGACGCTAAGCTTGTCTGAGAAGAACGGTATCTAATGTGGTTATCTAATGTTGTACCCGTAAAGAAGAAGAATGGACAGATTCAAGTGTGTGTCCGCTTCTGGGACTTAAATAAAGCATATCCGAAGGATGAGTTCCTGTTTCTAATAACTGAACTAATGTGGACATCACTTTGGCACACGAGATTTTTTCCCTCATGGATGGATTGTCAAGGTACAACCAAATCAAGATGGCTCCAGATGTTGAAACACTTACGACATTCAGAACTCTGATCGAGATTTACTGCTACACTATGATGCAATTTGGATTAAAGAACGCTCGAGATACATACCAAAGAGCAATGATGAAGATCTTTGATGACCTCATTCACAATAAAGTGGAATGCTACGTAGTAGGGTGAAGGAAAACTACCTATATAATTTGTGGATCGTGTTTGAACTATTACTACAATTTAATCTCAATATGAATCTCTTAAAGTGCGCCTTCGGCGTTAACTCCAAGAAATTCCTATGATTCATCATCCGTCATTAGTGAATCTAAATCTACACACAAAAGATTTAAGCTATCTTAGAAATGCATCCTCCTAATGCCTTGAAACAACTACGATCTTTTCAAGGTAAATTGACATACCTAAGACGCTTTATATCTAATATGTCAGGAAGGCCTCTACCCTTTTTGAACCTAATTTGAATGGATGTTAGATTCATCTTGCGAGAGTCATGCCAAAAGGCTTTCAAAGATATTAAACAATATATAACGACATCTCCTGTTTTAGCAACCCCTATCCAGGGTAGACAATTGATACTTTATACCGTGGTCATAGATGATTCCCTCGGAGCCTTACTTGACCAAGTCAATGATGAGGGTAAAGAGAAGGCACTATACTACTTGAGTCGATGTCTAATACCTATGGAAGTAAAGTATACTCCTATTGAGAAATATTATCTAGCTTTGGTTTTCGCCACTCAAAAGCTTAGACAATACAAGTTGTCTCATAAGGTCAACCTGATTTCGAAAGTTAATCCGTCGCAATATTTGGTGTCCGAACCAATACATTCTAGACATTTAGCAAGTAGGTCAATGATACTATTACAATTCGACATAACTTTTGTGCCCCTTCATGCTATCAAAGGGCAGATTCTTGTAGACTTTCTTGCAGCGCACCCACTATCAATTGGGACCCCACTCAACAACGAAGTACCAGATGAACAAATACTACAAAAGGAGTAGCCCAGTGCCAGACGTTGGAGATGCATGATACATATAAAATATATAGTATTTTTATACACATTTTTATACCTATTTTTTATGATATTGAACTTTAATGGAAGGTATTTTGTGTGTTTTTCTTAGAGTTATGATTAAATGGATGATTGTGATGAAAAGAATGAAAAAGGGTTAAATTTGGAGCAAAAATGAAGAAACTTGAAGAAGTTATGAGTGACGGCTAAGCGACAGAACTCGTGCTTAAGCGCCAAGGCCCGCGACTATGTGCTAGGATTTGTAGCTTACGCGCCGGCAAGCTCACAGCTAAGCCCCGGTACCCCGCGCTTACGTGCGACGGTTATAAAAGAGGAGTTATTTTAATTTAGGTGCCATTTTGAAGATATTTTCAAAGTACCTCTTGGTGAGAATGTGTGTAACTACCTATTAGCGACAATTTTTATTCAAATTACTCTTGAATTGATGCATCTCTTGGAAGATACATTGAATTGGGACACAATTTGAAGAGATACGAAGACAACTTTTGGAAAAATATAAAAAGAGGAGTTCAAAATCAGAAATATGGTTGTTGTTAGAGGGTGTGGTTAGTATTTAAGAGTGAGGTTTATGTTTCAGAGGTTTTTTAGAACACACCTCTCCACTTCAACATCTTTACTTCATTTTATATAGTTTGTATTAGGAGTAGAATTGAGATTTAGAGTCTACTGAGTTGGGCGCCAACCTTTATAGAGTATTGTAAGGGAAGGAAAATTTTTCAAAGGAACTTCAAGAGTTTTTTGGAGAGAATTTACAGATAATTCTTTATCTTTGTATTACATTTAGTTTTTAATTAAGACTTGTTGTGTTTACACTATGATTTCTACTTTTAAACTAAGTTGTGATTGTATTTTCTCCATGAATTTGGAGTAGTTTTCTTTATCTTTTTCTTTAATGTGATGAAGTAATTAAATTATGGAAATATGTTGTGTGAAGTATAAGAATTTAATTTTGAAAAAAGATGTGATGATTCAAAACCTTGCACTTCATTTACTTGTTGATTTGGCCAATTAAGATGTTAAAATATGTTGTGAGAAAACGTAAGATCTAGTGCAGTATTGTCTCAATCAACAATTGGAAAGAATCATATGAGATTATATGGGTGAGAATGTAATCCATATGGTTGAGTGCAAATAAATAGGAGATATAATTTGATGGGTGTAAATTAGAGGACTTTAAAGTGACAGGCAAAAGCCCCCAATTCAGTTTATTGTTTTATGTTTTTGTACGAGATGTTAGCCTTCAGGTGGAGGGAATTGAGGAAAATCTACAGTGAGAGCTAGTATCTTTCTTGCCTAACCTGTATTCAAGATTTTTAGAATAGAGAATTAACTTATGTTCTTTATAGCATCTCTAGTAAGGGTAAAGAATAATATTGCTCCTATTTGGCACAACACATTTTAGATACTTCCACAACAAATATTTTTCATAACTTGTTACTGATTCATATAATTAAAAAAGATATTTTATTTGCATAAGTTTTCATCTTAGAAAAGTTTAGTTAATGTATTTGCTTACTTTCATTTCAAATTATAAAATTATAAAAAAAAATAGAATTCTGTTTCCTAAAATATATCTTTAATTTAAGTAAGATCTTTTGTGAAAGTTAAAAATTTAATTTTTTTGTGTCTAAATTAGAAAATATTTTCTTTATTATAACTTTCCTTGTAGGTTCGATATCTTGGGTTTAATCAGAAAGTTTTATATTACTTGATAAAGGATATGTATACTTGTGTAGTATCTCATTCTAAAATATCATTTAAATCTCTCATTTGCATTGAGTGGATCAATGTTTTTGGCATCATTGTAAAGAAAGAGATATAATTAAAAAGAAGTATAAAGTATAAACTCATATATAAAATGTAAGCATAACTATACGGGTATCAAGTTTTTGGTGTTGTTGCCGGGAAGAAATTAATAAAGAAATTCTTTAAGAAATTTAATTTTTACTTTTTAAAGTCTTATTTAAATTTGTTGGATTTATTTTAGGAAGTAGTTGTTTTTATTGTGTTTTATTTAATTGTGTATATGTAGTTCAGGTTCTGAAGGACTTGTGCCTTACGTTTCCGAACTAGAAAGAACTATAAGAAAAATCAAAAAAATTAAATTTACTGAAAAAGATAAAAATATTCAAGAAATGGTAAATCAAGATAATCAAAATGCTGAGATTTATCAAATATTTAGACATTGAAGACTTTAGGCTAACCCTACAGTAGATGAATTTCATGGTAGTACTTAAAATCTTGTTGTAGCTGTGATCCATAAAAAAATACCCATTTTCATGCCTTGATTTTTATCAAATTTTAAAGAATATTATACTTTAATGAAAGGTATTTTTGTGTTTTTGGATTTAGGTGATGGAAAAATGTTCAAGAATAAAAAAAAGTGAAAAAGGAGCAAAAAGGAGCAAAAAGGAGCAAAAAGGAGCCAAAATGGAGCCAAAATGCAAAATTATCAAAATTATTGGTCTGGCGCCTAGGCGCCAGAATCCGGCGCCTAAGCGCCAGGTCGATACGGGATCTATCAAGATTTTTGACGACTTTTGGACTGTTATTTTGACGGTGTTAGCGGTTATTGGACCTTCTAGAAGACTGGCAGTTGTTCCTGGTTTATAGGACATGTGATACAATGTATTTGGACGCTTGGAAACGGTTTTAATCACAAAGAGGTGCAATCCAAAGTGAAGAGGTGAGAAGAACTGGACGCAGAGTCCGCCGCCTAGGCACCAGACACACCTTCTAGAAGATTCATTGAACATGAACACATTTTGAAGAGGTTCCTCAAGGCAACCCTTGAAGCCTATCAATAAGAGGGTACTCCTTCAGAGAAAAATGCCCAACATAGCCCCAAGCCCCATACGTCCCTTTAGAGAGAGAAATTAGATAAATATTTTAGGGCCACTTTTATTAATTAATAAGTTTATTTAGAGTTTGTATTGAGAGTTTAAAGAGTTGGTGCTTTTGAAGTTTATTTGCTTTGGAGTCAGAAGAATTTAGAGGTTCAGTAGGAGAAACACTTGAGATAAGTATTTGTAATTTTATTCAAAGTTTTATTATCATGTTTTGTTGTTTAAATTCAATGTGTTTTGAGTAGTTAGTTTACTTTCTCCTTTCAATTATGAAAAGATAAATAAGATAATATAAAATTTAATGGAGAATTAAAACTATTTATATTTTTAAAACATTGTGATGATATTAATACGGGAACTTCATTTACTTTACAAATTGATCACTTGTACTGTTAAAATCTGTTGAAGAGTTTTGATACCTAGAAGGAGATGAATTCTTAACTAGTAGATATCACATGAATCCTTGGGTAGTCGAAGGCCTTGTGCGGGTTATTCAAGGTGAACTGCAAATAAATAGGAAGATAGTACATAATGAGCGTAGAATTAATAAGTTTTTAGAGTGATAGACTAAATTCTTGTGATTTGGTTTATAGAGAAGGAAAGGGTCACTAGTAGGGCCGACCATAGCCACCCTTGGACATCTAGTAGTGTGAGCCTAGATTAACCCATTCTACTAACAATACATCCGAACTTGATCTATAGGGTAGCCAATGTTCATTACACCTGGATCAAAGGGTAAATAATATGAATGCTTCTATTTGGCACAATACCAAAAATTTATATTCTCCACAAATGTTATCATTATCTTAGAAAATCTTGGATTAATTGAAAGAAAGAAAGTTGTGTTCTTATTGCTATTTGCATCAATCATTTAATTACTGCTTTATTATTGCACCTTTCATTACTGCTTTATTATTGCATCTAGTAAATTAAAAATATCAAATTTATAAACTATAAAAGAAATACAAAAAAATAAAATTAAAATATTTAAAATCAATAACTCACTCCTCGTGGATCGATACTGGGGTCTTTGTTTTAAAGCCCTATATTACTTGATACGATATGTATACTTGCGTTGTACCCCTAGTGTGTACAGTTTTTTTCGATAAAATTATAATTATATACACTAGTTGCTATTATTATCTATTGCATATATTTGAAAGCATTAATTATTATATTTGTCATCAGCGGATTGCGGGTCAAGTTTTTGGCGCCGTTGCCGGGGATTGAATTTTAGTACGCATATATATAGCATTTTGGTCAAGTTTTTTGCGCCGTTGCTGGGGAGAAGAGAGGAGTTAAATTTTTTAGATTTTAAATATTTTTATTTTTATTTTATTCATTTTCTTTTATTGGAGAAAATATAAAATACCAAAAAATAATATATATATATATATATATATATATATATATATATATATATATATATATATATATATATATATAATTTTATATATAAATATATATATATATATCATGGTGGTGGCGTGCGCCTTAGCTTCTGCTAGGGTTTGGGCCGTAATGGTGCGTTGTTGGGGGCGGTCGAGTCCGTGGTGGTGTCTTTCGGGTTGGTGGGGGTTTCGTTGCGGGTCCGGTAAGTGGTGCTCACCCTTGGTGTACTTACTGCGAGGACTTTTTTGGTTTAAAGCTTTCCCCGGCTCCTCGCTTTTTGAATTCGACTACTGTTCCATTGCCTTCTGGTTTGGAAGTTTGATTTGAACTCTTGGTCTTCACTTGATCCTTTCTGGTGGTGTGTTCTTTTGGCTTTGGCAAGCTCTAGTGCCAATATGACCCCCCCGACTTATGCTTCTGCGGTCATCAACAGTAAGGGGCCTAAATCTGTAGAACATCTGACTTTTCCTCAGATATGCGCATGATGCAGCTGCTGGAAGGGCTGATTGCCCCTTTGTTAGACCTTTGGGAATCAAGGATGGTCGACCTGCTATTGTTTTTACTACTCAGGAAATGAATGCCCTTGCTGATTCTGTTAAGTTCACCATTGTGGGTCAGTTCCAATATGGACATCCCAAATTGGAAATGGTCAGGAGACATTTTGAAAACTTTCAGTTTGAAGGACGATGAAGCCGGGGGTGATGGATGGAAGGCACCTCCTTATTAGGCTATCTAAGGAGGAGGACTATGCAAGGCTGTTGGGAATGCAAGTTATGCATTTGGCTAATTCATCTATGAAGCTTATCAAATGGTACCCAGGATTTGACCCTGCCAAAGAAACCCTTTAAAACCTTTGTGGTTTACTTTCCCAAACCTACCAATCCAACTATACCACACCAATTCCATTTTTCAGATTAGCAGGGCTCGGGCACACCCCTTAGAGTTGACTCTCCAACTCATGATATGGGTAACCCTACTCGCTGCAAAGGTTTTGATAGAAAGAGATGTGTCACCGCTGCATATTGATAAGATCCGGATTACTACTGCCGATAATGGTGATGGGTTTTGGCGGGAAGTAACATTAGAAAATAAACCTATCTATTGCCACCATCGCAGGATGTTTGGTCATCCTAAGGAAAAATGCTATGAGCTTAAACCACCTTCCAAAAAACCAGAAAAAGGTAAGGGTGTAACCCAATCTGCCCAAGTGGTTAATGACACTCAGATGAACAGGTGTAACTCAGAATTAATTGATGTAATCCCTTCTGCTCAAGCACAACCAGAACCCAAAGACTCAGTACCTCCAGCACATGTTTTGAATGCTAAACTCCACATATCAATTGATTGTCCCTCTCCAGCACTGTTAGAGGAAGATCAAAAGAAAATGGAAGAAGCCTGGCAAATTCAGAAGTCAAAGAAGAAGAAACATCACTCTACTGAGCTGCAGAAATTAACAGGTCCTTCACAGGAACAGTCTGAACTTGTGAGAAATCACAATGGATCCCCTCTGCTCCCTTCCAGGAGCAGAACCACTACTAGATCCAGGTCCAGATCTAAATCTACTCATTCATCACCCAACCCTAAACCTCCAGATGATCAACTGCCTGTGTTGGAATATTAGAGGGGTGGCACACCCCTCACTTTAAAGAGATTATTACACTCGTATAAAAAACACCAGCTTTGGTGTATAATTCTTTTGGAACCAATGGTCCATAAAAATCAATCTCGAATCCTAAATAAATTCCCAGGAAGCACATTTTATGCTAATTACACCAACAAAATTTGGGTGATCTGCAGAAAAGAACTCTCTTGGAAGGTTATGGTTGACCACTCCCAGTTTCTACACTGTCAATTTCAGTGGATGGGTAATAGCTTTGCGGCAACGTTTGTTTATGCTGGCTGTACCAAAACTGAGAGGATAACTCTGTGGAATGAGATTATAAAGATCAGTAAGGAGGAACATCAAAGCTGGATTGTGGGGGTGACTTTAACAGCATAGCTTCTCCAAGTGAAAAATTGGGTGGGAGAGTTCCCAACCAAGGTATGATCTCTGAATTTAATGATAATATCCTTTTGGCAGGCCTTTTTGATCTTGGCTTCATTGGGAACCAGTTCACATGGAGAAGAGGGGCCATTTGGGAGAGACTGGATAGGTTTTTGGCTAATGATTCCTGGCACCACCAATTTCTGCATACCACTATTTCTCATCTAAATTTTGCTGGATCTGATCACAGACCCCTTCTTTTAACCATTTCCACTCCACAGCCCCAAACTTCCTCCCCTCCATTTAGATACCTAAGCTTTTGGTCAGGCCATCCTGATTTTAATAAAATTATGCAAGACAACTGGAAAGGGATTTCCTCTACTAACCCTTTTACTAAACTGCAATACCTACAACAGAAACTTGCTAAAGCTCTCAGGAAGTGGAGCTGGGAGTCCATTGGTGATGTCTTCAAGGAGGTTATCCAAGCTGAATGGGAGGTCAACAATACTGAGGTTGCTGCCCGATCCGATCATAACGGAGTTCAAGGATTTTGTTGTCGCCCAAGAAAAGTTGCTTACTTACCTCAACTGGCAGGACCAAATCCTCAGTCAGAAAGCTTCTATTAATAAATTTAAACTTGGGGATAGGAATATTAAATATTATCATGCTTGTATTAAGTACAAAAGGAAGTGCAATGTCATTTTTTCAATCAGGACTGATCAAGGGACACTTCTTACTAATGGAACTGATATTGCAAATAGTGCTGTTTCCTTTTTTCAAAAGCTTCTGACCTTCAAGCCAGGCTCAGGTATTCCTATTGATAGTAATCTGTTTAATGATGTCCACAACTACACTTGCTCTCTCCATCTTACTGACACTCCCTCTAAGGAAGAAATTTGGTCGACCTTGCGATCCATCGACAATTCTAAAGTCTGCTTGGACTCGATGGGTTTAATGCTCGAATTCTATAAAAAGGCCCGGAATTTTTGTCACACTCGAAGTGGTTCGTCGCTGTTCAAGGTTTCTTTAATGGCATTGATCTTAATCGAGTACTTTTACTCGTCTAATACTGTGCTTATCCCTAAAATAAATGCTCACGTAACTCGGAACCACTACGGACCTATAAGTCTAACTTCGTGATAAGCAAACTAATTAAGCAAAGTTCTTGTGGGGAGATTACAACCTCATCTCGGACAAAATTATTAGCCCTCGGCAGTCGGCTTTTGTGAAAGGAAGGTCCATAATCGACAATGTTCCGCTTGCCCGAGAATTACTTCTTGATCTTGACAAAACATGTAGGGGAGGTAATCTCATATACAAACTTGACATCAAGAAAGCATATGATACCGTAGATTGGAACTTCATTCTCCAAGTGCTACATGCCGAGGCTTTCCACTCGAGTTCTGCCAAATGATCAAAAGATGGCTGAAGTTCAACCATCATTCCATTCTGGTAAATGGACAGTGCTGGGGAGGTTTTCAGGCTACCAGAGGTCTCAAACAGAGAGACCCTCTTTCCCCCTCCATTTTTATTTTAGTGATGGACTATCTCTCTAGACTCCTTGAAGTTCAAATTTCCCCTCATCACTATGCTAGATACCACCATAAATCAAATGTTATCATCTCCCATCTATTGTATGCTGATGATCTGATGTTATTTTCCAGAGCTTCCAAGCTGGCTGTCAAGAGAGTTAATGAATGCCTTACTCAATTCCAAAATATTTCTGGGCTCCAATTTAACAAAACCAAATGTGAATTGATTTTTTCTAGTAACATCAAGCCTGACCTCTGTCACTGGATCACTAGCTATACTGGATTTTCTACGACATCTCTTCCTATGAAATACCTGGGAGTGCTTCTGATCAAGGGGAGATCAAAGCAGCTCCACTTTGATGAGATCATTGGCAAGCTGAACACCCAACTCTCTAATTGGTCTAATTCTTATTTATCTGATGGGGGCAGAATTACTCTCCTTCACAGTATCCTTACCACCTTCCCTAATTATGTTCTCCAAATGGCTTGCTTAAAGAAAAGCTCCGAATCCAAATTGAAAGAATTTTCAACAGGTTTCTTTGGTCCGGTCGGAGAAAGCAAATGCACTGGGCAAGTTGGCAGAAATTAGCCAAACCTACTTGGGCTAGAGGTTTGGGTTTCAAAGGGTTGCATCATCTGCAGAAAGTCAATTTCTGCAAGTTATGGGTTGAATTCACACAACAGAAGTCTTTATGGGCACTTTATTTGACAGGAAAATATTGTAAAGATAGCCACCCTGGTTTGGCCCAAATTAAACCAGGTTGCTCTAGAATTTGGAAACAAATGCTTATCAATAGAGATCTGGCTGAATCACTTTTCAGATGGGAGCTTGGTCGAGGGAAGATTATGTTCGGCGAGGATACTTGGTGCCCACCTGAAATGAAGATTGCTATCCCCCACACAAACCAACGATTTTCCCGTGGCTACCTGTCGGGACAATAACCATTGGTCCCTCACTAAGCTTCAGGAATTGTTGACTGATTCTTCTGCTCAACAGGTTTCTGCTATTCACTTTGATACTTCCCAACCTGACAAAATTATCTGGCACAATGGTAAGCCCCACAGCCTTACTAAGCATATCTACCAGACCATCCACAATTGGCCTGACATTACTTGGGGCAAACATATCCGGAACAATTATCTAACTCCATCCATGTCATTCTTCATCTGGAGGCTCTTTCATCATCTACTTCCTACTGATGACATTCTCAAACTCAAGGGAATCAGAGGACCTTCCAAGTGCTACCTCTGTGGGACTGCTGCTGAATCTCTGCAACATCTATTCTTCAACTGTTACTTTTCACAGGAAGTCTGGAGGGGAGTGATCAATTTATTAAACATAAATACTCTTCTACTTGATTGGAAGGACATATCCACCTGCTGGCAGCAATGGAATAAAGCTAATTTAGTTGCTTGTCCCATTTCGATTGCATGGTTCATCCGGATGCACGAGGAACAAAGTAAAAAATGAGGAGGAGTGTAGCAAAGTATTAACTGTGGTAACAAACTGTCAGGCCTTCTTGACCAAAATCATTCTTTGGAAGCAGTTCCCCAATATTCTTCACTATCCTACCCTTGTTCACCCCAAGCAGTTTAAGATTATTTTAGTTAATTGGAAAGCTCTTCCCCCCTTTCATTAAAGTTAACACCGATGGGGCATTTTCGGCTAGTGCTTGGGTGTGGTGGTGTGTTCGGGGATCCTAGTGGCAAGTGTATCCGTCTCTTCCATACTCCTACTTGTGGCGGTCGATGCTTTAGAAGCCGAGTTAACAACGAGTTTTTGGGCTATACATTTGGCCATTTCCTGTCATTGGCACAATATCCTTGTGGAATGTGACTTTGCCACTATTCTGCAATACTTACATAACACTCTCCATCATCCTTGGCATCATTCAAATTGGATACATAAGATAAGAAGACTCTCCCAACAAAGTAATATCCAGTTTTCTTTCATTTACAGAGAAGGTAATAGGCACTGCAAATTGGCTTGCTAGGAAAGCCCTCTACTCTCAACGAGTCCTTGTGTCGACTGCCCCTCCTCCTACCCTCGTCCTACCTTTTGGATGCGAGACCTTGTGCAGGCTCCACACTTTAGATTGGTGGCTTTTAGTGGATGATATGTGTTTTGGTTTTGTTTTTCTCTTTCTTTTGGAAGTATACTGGTGTTTGTAAAGGGTGTGGTGTGCAGCATCTTATACCACCATAGTATTTTGGTTACTTCATTAGGTTATGTAATTGTTCTTTCATCATTAAAAAAAATATATATATAATTTTATATATAAGTAGAGATTTTATTTCTTGTTAACTTACATTTTATGTGTAGTGCTGGATCTGAAGGATTATTACCTTTAGATTCTGAATTAGAAAGAACTATTAAAAGAATTAAAAAAGGAAAACAAACTAAAAAAGTTCAAGAGATGGCTAATTTACATAACAATTTATAAAATCCAATTGAAATTAATGAAAAAAATTTTTACAAACCATTAAGGGATTATGCTAACCCTACAGTTGATGAACTTCATAGTAGTATTCAAATACCTACTGTAGATGCTAATTCTTTTGAGCTTAAACCATCTATCATTCAAATGGTTCAAAATAATCAATTTGGAGGAACACCAAATGAGGATCCAAATTACACCTTGCTAGTTTTTTAGAATTTTGTGCTACCTATAAATATAATAATGTTTCTGATGATGCTATTAGACTTAGACTCTTTCCTTTTTCTTTAAGAGATAAAGCAAAGATGTGGTTGAACTCATTAGCAACAGGTTCTATTAAAACATGGGCTGAAATGACAAAAATTCCTTGCTAAAAATTTTCCTCCTTCTAAAACTACTAAATTAAGAAATGATATTACTTCATTTAGTCAATTTGACGGGGAGACAATTTATGAAACATGGGAAATATTTAAAGAACTATTAAGAAAATGTGCTCATCATGCTTTACCTGATTGGTTAATTATTCAAACATTTTATAATGGTTTAGTTGGATCACTAAAATCAATTATTGATGCTGCTGCAGGTGGTTCTTTAATGTCTAAATCATTTGAAGAAGCTCATACTTTAATTGAAGAAATGGCTAATAATAATTTTCAATGGCATTCTGAAATGATTAATCCTAAAAGAATGTCAAGTATTCAAGATAACAAAGCCTTTTCTATCTTAGCTTCACAAGTAGCTGCAATATCTAAGAAAATAGATAATTTTGCCATCAACATATCACATAATAACTCATCTAATATTGAAGATTCTCAAACTATTGAAACTTTACAAGCTATTGCTAGTAAAAATAATCCGTATTCAAACTATTATAATCCTGTATAGAAATATCACCCTAATTTTAACTGGAATAATCAATAACAACAATGGGGTAACAATCAATCCCATCCAACTGGAAATTGGAATAATCAAGTAAATTCAAATTATAAACCACTTGGATTTAATAATCAAAGGAAAAACTTATCAATAGAAGAATTAATTTTACAAATGAGTAATCAATTACAAAATCAAAATACTGTTATTCGTAATATTGAGAACCAAATGGGATAAATTGTTAATTTAATTAATTACAGACCTCCAGGAACACTTCCTAGTAATGTTGAAATTAATCCAAAATAATTAGGAAAAGAACATGAACATGCTAAAGCTGTACAACTTAGAACTGGAAAGGAATTAAAAGAAAGAATGCAGAATGAAATTGAAAAAGAGATTGAGGTTGAAGAGATTGAAAAACCTAAAGAAACTCCTCCTAATCAAGATCAAACTAATATTTCTTTTAATGTGGAAGTTGAAAAACCACCATCACCTTTTCCTCAAAGATTAAAACAGCAGAAGCTTGATCATCAATTTTCTAAGTTCTTTGAAATTTTTAACAAACTTACTATAACTATACCCTTTGCTGAAGCTTTGGAATAGATGTCAACTTATGCAAAATTTATGGAGGATATATTAAGTAAGAAATGAAAATTTGAAGCTTTTGAAACTGTTGCATTAAGTGAAGAATTTAGTGCAATAATTCAAAAGAAATTACCTCAGAAACTTAAAGATCCTGGAAGTTTTACTATATCTTGTGCTATTGGAGAAAAATTTTGTGGAAAAGCTTTATGTGATTTAGGAGCAAGTATTAATCTCATGCCATTTTCTATTTATCGAAGGTTGAATTTAGGAGATATTACTCCCACCATGGTAACCCTTCAGTTTGCTGATAGATCTATCGCTTAACCTAAAGGAGTTATAGATGATGTACTTGTTAAAGTAGATAAATTTATCTTCCCTGTGGATTTCATTGTGCTTGATATGGAAGAAGATAAAGAAATACCAATTATTTAAGGGAGACCTTTTCTAGCTACCAGACGAGCTATGATTGATGTGTAAAAAGGAGAATTAACTATGAGAGTCAATGATCAAGAGATTAAATTCAATGTTCTTAAATCGATGAAGTACCCTGACAAAGAAAAATGTTATCGAATGGATATTTTTGATTTTATGATTGATAAACACTATCGAGAAAAATGTAAAATCATTCCTGAAGAAGATGTTTAAATTTTTAACTGATGAAAATGAAGAACTAAAAGAAGAAGAATTTTTTAAAGAAACTCATTATATTAAAGACAATTGGGAAACTTTAGACATAACTTAATATGATATACTTTTACCCTCAATTAAAAAAGCCCCTGAACTGGAATTAAAAATGTTACCTTCACATTTAAAGTATGCATTTCTTGGAAATTCATTAACTTTACCTGTTATTATTTCTTCTGAGCTAAGTTTAGATCAAGAAGAAGAATTAATAGGAGTGTTAAAGAATTATAAAAAAGCTTTTGGTTTGACTATTGCTGATATAAGAGGAATAAGCTCTTCCATTTGTATGCATAGAATTTTAATGGATGAAAATTTTAAACCTACTATTGAACCGCAAAGAAGATTAAATCCTATCATGGAAGAGGTTGTTAAAAAAAAATTTTAAAATGGTTAGATGCTGGAATTATTTATCCTATTTCAGATAGCAAATGGGTAAGTCCTATTCATTGTGTTTCGAAGAAAGGAGGAGTAACTGTCACTGTCAATGATAAAAATGAACTAATTCCTACAAGACAAGTTATTGGATGACGAATTTGCATTGATTATCGGAAGTTAAATGACGCCACTAGAAAGGATCATTTTCCTTTACCTTTCATGGGTCAAATGCTTGAGAAATTAGCTGGACACTCATATTTCTGTTTTCTGGATGGATATTCTGGTTATCATCAATTACTTATTGCTCCTGAGGACCAAGAGAAAACAACATTTACAAGTCCTTATGGAACATTTGCCTTTAGAATAATGTCTTTTGGTTTATGTAATGCACCTGCAACTTTTCAAAGATGTATGATGTCAATATTTTGTGATTTGATTGACAAAGGAATTGAAGTATTCATGGACGATTTTTCAGTTTTTGGAACTTCTTTAGTCTTGTTTGGAAAATATTTCCAAAGTTCTGAAAAGATGTGAAGAAACAAATTTATGGTCACAGAAAGCATTATTCTTGGTCACAAAGTTTCACAAAATGGGATGGAAGTTGATCAAGAAAAAGTAAAAATTATTGTTGAACTGCAACCCCCTGCTACTGTTACTGATGTGAGAAGTTTTCTAGGTCATGCTTGATTTTATAAAAGATATATAAAGGATTTTTCTAAAATTGCTAAACCTCTTTGTAATTTATTGGAAAAAGAAGCTAAATTTGAATTTAATGAAGACTGTGTTAATGCTTTCAATATTTTAAAAGACGAATTAATAACTGCACCAATAATTATTGCACCTAATTGGAATAAACCTTTTGAATTAATGTGCGATGCAAGTGATTTTGCAATTGGAGCTGTATTGGGACAAAAATATGAGAAAATTTTCAAAGTTATATATTAAGCCGATAAAACTCTTACCGAAACTCAAAGAAATTACACTACTACCGAGAAAGAGCTTTTAGCTATAGTATATGCCTTTGATAAATTTAGACCTTATCTTCTTGGTACCAAATGCATAGTTCTTATCGATCATTCCGCTATTAAATATTTAATGACGAAAAAAGATGCTAAACCTAGACTGATGAGATGGGTTTTACTTCTACAAGAATTTGATTTTTGAATAGTGGATAAAAAAGGAACGGACAACCAAATTGCTGATCATTTATCTAGAATTAAGAATGATGTTATTACTAAAGAAAATATAAATGAGAAATTTCTAGATGAACATTTGTATGTTATTCAAGAATACCAAACACCTTGGTATGCAGATATAGTTAACTATTTAGTTAGCAATATTTTACCTTATGGATTGGATAACAAATTTATTAAGAAATTTAAAAATGATGTTAAATCTTATATTTGGGAAGATCCTCATTTATTTAAATTAGGATAAGATTCTGTAATTCATAGATGCGTACCTTATGAAGAAACTTATGCTATTATTCAAAAATGTCATGATTCCAATTTTGGAGGACACTTTAGAGTAGATAAAACTGCATTTAAAATTTTATATTCAGGATTTTATTGGCCTTCCTTATTTAAAGATGTGAGACATTATGTGAAAACATGTGATCGATGTCAAAGGATGGGAAATATATCCAAGAAAGATGAAATGCCTTTAAACTATATATTGGAAGTTGAAATTTTTGATATATGGGGTTTAGACTTAATCGGACCATTTGTACCATCATCTGGAAAGATTTATATTTTATTAGCAATTGATTACATTTCAAAATGGATTGAAGCTGTAGCTTTACCTAGCTGTGATTCCAAAAGTGTTTCAAAATTTTTAAAGAAGATGATTTTTTCAAGATTTGGAATGCCTAAGGTAATTATCACAGATGGTGGAAGTCATTTTAGAAATATAAGAATTCAATCATTATTGGAAAAATTTGGAATCAAACACAGAATTGCAACTGCATATCACCCACAAACAAGTGGAATGGCTGAAGTATCAAATAGAGAAATTAAAAGAATTTTAGAGAAGACTGTTAATCCTAAAAGAACTGATTGGGTTGATAGACTTGATTCTGCATTATGGGCTTATAGAACATCTTATAAAACAACAATCGGAATGTCACCTTACCGGTTAGTTTATGGTAAACATTGTCACTTACCTGTTGAACTTGAACATAAAGCTTATTGGGCGATAAAGGAGTTTAATTTTGATTTGAATACTGTGGAGAAAAACGATTATTGCAATTAAATGAGATGGATGAAATAAGAAATGAATCATATGAAAATGCAAGGATTTATAAAGAGAAAATGAAAATATTACATGATAAAAAGATTTCAGGAAAAATATTTGAGCCTGGACAAGAATTATTATTATTTAATACTCGTTTAAGTCTTTTTCCTGGAAATTTAAGATCAAAATGGATAGGACCATATATAATTGAAAAAGTATACCATTATGGAGCTGTGGATGTTGAAGATCCTAAAACTGGAAAAATTTTTAAAGTTAATGGATTAAGACTGAAGCCTTATTTGGGAGATTTTAAAAAGATTTATAAAGAGGCTTATGAGTTAAGTCTAACTGATTAAAAGCCTTAATTAAGTCGGGCTGATGATATTAAACCAAGCGCTTTGTTGGAGGCAACCCATAGTTATTGGTTGTTTTGTGTGTTTTTACATTTTTAATGTAAGGTTATGCCTCGATCTTGTTTAATTTTATATTATTTTAGAAAATTTGAATGCTAACAAGTCTTTATTGACTTAAGCTGAAAATTATCTCGAATTATATAAATGTTAGACATTGGATCACTCTATTTCATATATGAGTAAAAAGGAGGTCAAGTTAACCTTCATTAGGATTGCTTATAATTATTGCTACTGAGTCTATATTGATCATACCATTCTAAATACCTATTTTGGAGAACAAAATTTTGAAATTTGATGTTAGGGGAAACGGAGTCGAACATGGTTCCAGCGCCAAGGCGCCAGATTTGGCACCTAAACGCCAGTGTAAAACTATGTGTCGATGGATCCGGCGCCTAGACGCCAGATTTTGCGCCTAAGCGCCACAGTTACTGGATCATGTCAAAACCGAAAATTTTCAGTTTTTCACACGATTTTCTCTTATAAATGACCCTATCATCGTCCCTAAACCTTATGCAATCATTATTTCAACCCATATACTCCATTCTTGAGAGATTAGAGAGGATTTTTGAAGAAATGGAGAGGAGAAATCTTTGAGAAGAGGCTAGAGACAAGGTTTCAAAGGATCCTCAACCCTACTTCAATGGTTTCATCGCTGTAAGTTTGGAGATAATTTCTAGTCGTCTGGATAAGTTTGAAGCAGAGTTTAAAAGCATTGGAGATCGCCTCCATGAGATGAATCATCAAATTGAACATCTGGAATGGCAGGCAAAACTTTAATTTGATCATTTAGCGGCTTATCAAGATGCTCAAGTAGAAATGTATGCGAAGAACAATTGGACCGACGAGAAAATGGCTACGAATTTTCCGAGAGCGTTAGTATTCTTTCCAAGTATGCTGAATAGTTTTCCTTGCCAAGATAATGGGAATTAGATAGTGATGTGGTTATATAGTGATTTATCTAGTGTGTCGTTGTATCAATTTAGTGAATCGATTGTGTTTGTTTGTGTGTTTGATTTCTTGTTCAATGTGTGTTGTATTTGCTTTCAAATTTGTGTTGTTTGATTATTTTTAGAACTTGAATCATGTTATGATACTTATCTGAATTGTATTGAGCCCGAAATTGAAAATCATGAATGGAATTAGAAGAGTTTAATTTAAACTTGTGTTTAATTGGTGGATTTAATTTTTTATTTTTAAAATTTTTGGAAAATATTTTGGAAGATGGAAACTAAAGCAATACACTTATATGAGTGATTAGAAGTTTAATTTATGAATTTTGGTTGAAAATAAAATTTTTAAGAGATTTTTTTGGAAAGGCAAGTCTGGCGTCTGGGCGCCAGAATTCGGCGCCTAGGCGTCGGTTCGGCCTGCTTACCCGAAAAACACCATTTAAACCCCCATTATTCATTTTTGATTCCTAAGTTTCATCTTCTTCCTCTTTTTCGTGAAATCCCACCTCCTAAATCCATATTGAGGTCAAAACATCAAGATTTTTAGCCCGAAATCACTTGATTTCTTCATCTGAAGGTCAGATCTACACTCTAATCCATTTATTTTTTATTTTCACCATAGTTTTTCCTATTTTTGACTAAAAACCAAAATTTTGAGAAAATTTTTGATTTTTAGTGTTTCTCCATGAATTTATAAAATCATTTTAAGTTTCTTAAGCTTAAAAAGAGTTTAAATCTTTGAGTCCTTAATTTATTAATGTTTTCTTTCACGTTTAGATGGCACTGAAATCTAAGCGAGGAAAGGCACGAGAAAATTTTGACAGTAGCAAGTTCACGACTGCGGCAGCGCATTTTCAAAATCACAAATTTGCAACGTCAGGGAAATTTATCTCAGAGCGAAGCTTTTACAATCCCGGTGAAATGATCGAGAACACGATCGTTGCGCACAACTGACAACGATTCTATTATTTCACCATTGTTGCTGTTATTCCAGTCGTGCGCAAATTTTATGCTAACTTTTTGGATGCGGAAGACTACGAAGTCTTCGTCAGAGGTGTTGGAGTAGGATTTACTCCAGAAAGGATCAATGTTTTTAATGGACTATCAGCTACCATCGAGTGCGACTATTCTGGATTATCTCCATCTGAGGGAGATCTTGAGATGATTATTGCTTTTTTGACTGACGACACTGGAGCTTGGACGATCCAAAATGATAAACGGGTAAATTTCAAATCTTCTAAGTTAAATGGTATTTCAAAGGCATGACATTACTTTATTTCTGCAAGACTTATACCTTCCAACCACCTGAGTGAAGTGACTAGAGATCGAGCTATCTTAAATTACTGCATTCAGGAGAGGAAACCGATAGATTTCGGCAGTATTATTTATGATTCTGTGGAGTCTACTGCTAGATCCAGTACTTCTGTAGGACTAGGATTCCCATCTCTGATTTAATCTTTATGTGTGAACAATGGAGTCACTGCTGATATTTTTAGGAGAAGCTGAAGTCTACCAAACCAATTGGGCAAGAGAGTGTTAGTATATATGATCGTCTTCGTAGGAAGAGATCTACAGCCCCTTCTACTTCTGTATCTACTCCAGGTAAAGCTTCCACTTCCAGACCTTCTACTTCTACTACTGAGCCACCATCTAGTTTTTGGGAATCGATGCATGATCAATTTCTGGAGCAGCAGAATGAGTTATTTCTAACTCACTGCAGAGTTGATACTATGGATCAGAAGATTGATAACTTATCTGATTACACCCAGAGGAAGAATGAATTTGATGCTGAGTATTCAGAGTCTTTAGTCAGATTCTTGAAGGGTGAGCATGATATTACGTTTTCCACCTGTCCGAGATTTTCACCATATGTTGATCCTAAGGATGTGGAGTTTTCTTTTGGTGATGACAATGACGAGGCTACAGATAGTGATTAGTGGCCTGATTTACCTCTGAAATGTGCTGAGTCTGTTGTTAGTTTAGTTTTTTATTGCTAGTACTGATTGTTGTTTGTTGTTTACTAGTTTAGATTTGTTTATGATAGTTTGTATGAATTATTTTATGTTGAGACTGTTTTAGATATTTGGTTGCAGACTGAAATTTGAAAGAATTTGTGTTTATTTGTGGTTTCAGCCTACTGCTTAGTATTTTAGAATAGTTAGTAATGTTATTTTATTTCTGTTAGTAATATGGTTATTTAATTCAATTACTGCTATATAAAATTTTTGAGCCTGCTTACTTTTACATGCTCCATTATTTCTGTAATATTCATAAAAAACATGTGTAAAAGTAAATTATATTTCATTTTAGAATTTTATTTTTACATGCTTATAAAATTCCTTTTTTAAATTATACAATTTTTTCTCTCATACTTTATTATTTTCATGTTATACCAAAACTTAAGTTTAGGGGAAGAGAAAATACATGCAAATTTAAATTTTATTTGTCCTTAATAAACTAATATTTTCTAAAAAAATCTTAACATAACATAAGGAATGAAGAATCTATTTAAGATCACTTAAATTTTTTTTGAAATTATAAATAATTTAGTGGACTTAACCAAAATTCTAATAACTTTGATTGATTTTAAGAATAGAATTATTTAACTTAAAGAAGTAAAAGATTAAGAAATTTTTCTATTCATAACATAAATAATTGAATTTTAGAAGTATTAAGAAATAAAAAATTATAACTTGAAAAAGAAAAGATTGAAAATCTTTTTGAAATTCTATTCATGTTATAATAATTAAGTGAAAATGTAAATGTTTGAAAATATAAGTTAAGGATAGTGAAGTTCAAAATCATTAACGAGTTATCCAGATACGATAATCCTCACTTGTGGAAAAAAAACGAGAGAAAAAGAGGAGAAGCTTGAGGATATGCCTAATAAAAAATTGGTTTCACTTGAATTATCTTATATTAAGAAAACTAGTTACATACTTTTACTTAATTATCATGCATGAATCTTTATTTAAAGAAATACTTTTCATGAAAATCTTTTTTTGTAAAGAATCTATGTGATCTTAATATAATAAACTTCTATTATTTTCGAAATGAATGAAAAATTTTTGAAGTCTTATGATTTGGTAGTTGAATATTCTTTAAATTCTTAAAATTAAACTTAGTTAGTGAAATTTGGTTAATGATTTACTAAAGACTTTATAAGATCAAAAATTACAAGGAGTCTTAAATATTTATCTTTCATTCCAAATGTTATACATTTTATATAGTAAAAAGGGTTACTTGAGGAAAAGTAACATTTAAGTTTGAGGGATTTTGATCCATAAAAAAATACCCATTTTTATGCCTTGATTTTTATCAAATTTTTAAGGATATTATGCTTTAATGAAAGGTATTTTTGGGTTTTTGGATATATGTGATGGAAAATTGTTCAAGAAGAAAAAAAGTGAAAAAGAAGCAAAAAGGAGCAAAAAGGAGCAAAAATTGAGCCAAAATTTTAAATTGTCAAAATTATTGGTCTGGTGCTTAAGCGCCAGAATCCGGCGCCTAAGCGCCAGGACGATACAGGATCTATCAAGATTTTTGACGACTTTTGGACGGTTATTTTGACGATGTTAGTGGTTATTGGACCTTCTAGAAGATTGGCAGTTGTTCCTGGTTTATAGGACATGTGATACAATGTATTTGGATGCTTGGAAACAGTTTTAATCGCGAAGAAGTGTGATCCAAAGTGAAGTGGTGTGAAGAACTGGACGCAGAGTCCGGCGCCTAGGTGCCAGACACACCTTCTAGAAGATTCATTGAATGTGGACACATTTTGAAGAGGTGCCTCAAGACAACCCTTGAAGCCTATAAAGAGGAGGGTACTCCTTTAGAGAAAAACACCCAACTTAGTCCCAAGCCCCATACGTCCCTTTAGAGAGAGAAATTAGATAAATAATTTAGGGCCACTTTTATTAATTAGTGAGTTTATTTAGAGTTTGTATTGAGAGTTTAAAGAGTTGGCGCTTTTGAAGTTTATTCGCTTTGGAGTCAGAAGAATTCAGAGGTTCAGTCAGAGAAACACTTAAGATAAGTATTTGTAATTTTATTCAAAGTTTTATTATCATGTTTTGTTGTTTAAATTCAATGTGTTCTAAGTAGTTAGTTTACTTTCTCCTTTCAATTATGAAAAGATAAATAAGATAGTATAAAATTCAATGGAGAATTAAAACTATTTATATTTTAAAACATTGTGATGATATTAATACCAGATCTTCATTTACTTTACAAATTGATCACTTGTACTATTAAAATTTGTTGAAGAGTTTTGATACCTAGAAGGAGATGAATTCTTAACTAGTAGATATCACATGAATCCTTGGGTAGTCGAAGGCCATGTGCGGGTTATTCAAGGTGAAGTGCAAATAAATAGGAAGATATTACATATTGGTTGTAGAATTAATAAGTTTTTAGAGTGACAGACTAAATTCTTGTGATTTGGTTTATAGAGAAGGAAAGGGTCACTAGTAGGGCCGACCATAGCCACCCTTGGTCATCTAGTAGTGTGAGCCTAGATTAACCCATTCTACTAACAATACATCCAGACCTGATGTATAGGCTAGCCAATGTTCATTACACTTGGATCAAAGGGTAAAGAATATGAATGCTTCTATTTGTCACAATACCATAAATTTATATTCTCCACAAATATTATCACTATCTTAGAAAATCTTGGATTAATTGAAAGGAAGAAAGTTGTGTTGTTATTACTATTTACATCAATCATTTCATTACTGCTTTATTATTGCATCTTCCATTACTGCTTTATTAATGCATCTAGTAAATTAAAAATATCTAATTTATAAACTATAAAAGAAATACATAAAAATAAAATTAAAATATTTAAAATCCATAACTCACTGCTCGTGGGATTGATACTGGGCTCTCTGTTTCAAAGCCATATATTACTTGATACGATACGTATACTTGCGTAGTACCCCTAGTGTGTAAAATTTTTTTCGATAAAATTATATTTGTATACAATAGTTGCTATTATTATCTATTACATATATTTGAAAGCATTAATTGTTATTTTGTCATCAGCGAATTGCGGGTCAAGTTTTTGGCCCCGTTGCCGGGGATTGAATTTTAGTACGCATATATATAGCATTTGGGTCAACCTGCTAATTCATTTAAACTTAAACCTACTATTATACAAATGGTATCTAATAATCACTTTGGGGGAGCACCAACTGAATATCCAAAATTACATCTTGCCAATTTTCTAGAATTATGTGCTACATTTAAATAAGACCGTGTTTCAGATGATGCTATAAGACTTAGAAATTTTCCTTTTTCATTAAGGGATAAAGGTAAGATGTGGTTAAATTCCTTAGCACGTTGATCTATCAGAACTTAGGGTGACTTAGCACAAAAATTCCTTGTTAAATATTTTCCACCATTAATAGCTGCTAAGCTTAGAAATGACATTACATTTTTTTGCCAGTTTTTAGGGGAATCAATTTATAAAGCATGGGAACGTTTTAAAGATCTCCTAAGAAAGTGACCACATCATTCGATACCATATTAGTTAATAATTCAAACATTTTATAATGGATTAGTTGGATCTCTTAAATCTATTTTTGATGTGCTGCTAGTGGTTCATTGATGTCTAAAAAATTTAATGATGCTTATGCCTTAATTGATGAAATAGCCCTTCTGAAAGGGTAAATCCTAAAAAGGTAGACAATATTCATGAATCTGATGCTTTTGTTATGCTAACAAATTAAGTTGCTGTAATTTCAAGGAAGATAGACCAATTTGGAATGAATTTTTCTTAACCAATTCCAACAATTGAAGAAAATTCATTTGGCCAAATAGTAGATTCTCAATCATCTTTAGAAACTTTCAATGCCATAAACAACCCTAATAACCCTGTCAGCCAATAAAGTTTATCTCATGTTGTTTTGAAAATAATTTACATTTAATTTAATAGAAAAATAACTTTTGATTTAATTTGATAAATATAGCTTTTGAAAATGGTATTTGAAAATATAATTTTAAAGTATGAGACCTTAACCAATTTCATATCTTTAATGGTTTAAATTAACGAGTGCCGCATCGTAAGCCATACATCCATCCTGAGAGATAGACACGTTTCTTAATGGTGGTACTCGGTTAAATAAACCATGAAAGTTATGACCTCTGTTTATCCTATGAACCAATTTTATAAGTCAACAAGTTCCCCTACTTAATATAAGGAAACTAGCCAGGGTTTATATTACCTGGGTTCTAAAGTTCCTTATCGAGGTGAGCCCCTATAGTAAATTACATCTTAAATGATGAGAGTCACTTGATGGCGGTGTCGTCGCCGTGTCGGAGATTTTCTGGGTGTCGATGTCGATTTGGAGTCACCACTCTGTCTATCTATAATATTGCCCTAATTTTCAATAAATCTTATTTCTTTAGATTCTGTAAAAGAATCTTTAGATAATAAGAATTTTGAAGGAAATAAGGGCTAATAATATAGAAAACAGTAGAAAAAGTGGTGTCAGTGATAATCCCGATAAAGAAAATTCTAAAATACCTTTTCCTAGAAGTTTTCTTGTAAGGATATGTAAATTTTTTATAACTAGAGATTTCTAGCGCAATACATTTTCTGAGTTCTTTAAATCTCCTATAGGAGTAAGCTCCCATAGTTAATTACATCTTAGGAAATTTATAATTATCTAAGAAAACTTCTAATTAATATTAATGACTTGTTTTCTTAAAAAAAATTCTAAAGAAAGATGTGCCCACTATCAATCCTAGATGTCATTTTGTTATGTCAATTATGTTTTGTTGTCTTACTGTCTTGTTGTTCATCATTTTTGTTTTGTTGTTTATTTTATTGTTTTTTTATTTTTGTTTTGTTGTTTAATTGTTTGGTGGCTATCCTAAAAGCTTTGGTTTTGTTTTATCTTAATTTTGTCATTTTAATGTTGTTTATTTTGTTTTATTTTGTCAATGTTTTTATTTTGATGTCGTTGTGATTTTGTTTTGTTTTGTTGTCTTCCGTCACGTCTTAGGAATGTCGTCCTGCAAAACTGAGTTAGTACATCCTATAACATGCAAAGGAAAACTAAAACGTAACTTGTTTACATCCTGCAAAGGAAAATAGTGTCAGAAAGAAATAATGTCAATTTTTATTTTTTAATATTTTTATTTTTTTAGTTATATTTTTAGATAACCCAGTCAAGATGTAGTCATCCCAGGGTCATCATGGGCCTTAATCTACTTAGTCCAAAAGGTGTTTAAACCAGGACCAGAAGATTTCTGTCAGCATCCAGGATTGCGTCGTCCGAGAAATTTTCGTGGATTAAGAACATTGAGGTTCAAGTTGCATTTGGTGATGTTTGTTCATTAAGGTTTCATTTAAGTTTTAGTATCTTTTTCCAATTATAGGTTTGAAAAATTTTAGGTTGTTTACTATTTCATAAGATTTTTATGTCATTTCATGTCAAAATCTTTAAGTTTGATGTCTTTTGAACTTAAAGTTTTAAATTTGATGTTTTTTGATTTTTTTTATATTTATTGTCAATTTAAAATTTTGATTAGATTTGAAAAATCATTTTAGAGATTTGATTAGATCTAGAAATTAAGATTCAATTTCATTTGAATTTAAAGATTTAGATCGAATGATATTTGAAAATTAGTTTCAATGTCATAAATTAGACTTTAGAATTTTAGATTCGGTATCATTCGAATCTAATATTAAGTCTAATTACAAAATTTAACCTAAGTTTGATTTTAAAATGTCATTTGAATCTAGAAGAAGTGTTATGTCTAGTATGAATTAGTCTTAGATAAAGTCATTTTATAATCAGATTCAATGTCATTTGAATTTGAATATCTTCGATTTGGTCTTTAAAGTAGTTTGGATCAAAATATGTTTTTAGTTAGATGTGGTTTGAATTTAACCTGGGTTCAATTTGGATTGAACCTATGTTAATCTTAAGTTCATGTCCATTAAATTAGATTAACTTGAGTTCATGTCTGTTTGAATTTAAGTTTATAATGTTGCTTTAGATAAAATGTAAATTGAATCTAAGGTTGAGTTAACTTAAGTCTTTGTCTGTCTGAACTTAAGCTAGAATTATTTTGATTTAGATTCAATATAAATTTTAAATTTAAATTAACTTAATTTTCATGTCTGTTTGAGCTTAAGTTAAAAAAAAGTTGATTTAGGTTCGATTTAAGTCAATTTTTTATTTAGGTTGATCTTAACATTAAGCTAGATTTGTCAAACTTATTTTTGTCGAAATAAGTTTAATTTAGATTGAATCTTAAGTTTGATTTGGATTAAGCATATTGTTGAGTCGGGTTTAATTTAAATCAAGCTTGATGTTTTCATAAGTTTAATTTAGATTGAACTTAATGTTGAATTAAGTTTGATTCAGGTCGAACTTAATATTGAGTTGAGTTTGATTTTGATCAAACTAATGTTTCTGTTAAAATAAGTTCAGTTTAGATTGAATTTAATGTTCAATTAAGTTCAATTTGGGTCAAACTTAATGTTGAGTTGAGTTTTATTTTTATCGAACTTAATGTTTTTGTTAAAATAAGTTCAATTTTGATTGAACTTAATGTTGAATTAAGATCGATTTGGGTCAAACTTAATTTAGGTCAAACAAGTTAAATTCAAGTTAGGTTGAATCTGAACTTAAGATTGATTAAACTCAAGATTAATTGATTTAAGTTAGGTTCAAGTTAGGTTGAGTCTAAACTTAATTTTTACTTATGTTCAATATAGGTTGAATTTAAGTTTGATTTAGGTTTTATTTAAGTTAGGTTCAAGTTAGGTTGAACCTAAACTTAAAGTTGACTTAAGTTCAATATGGGTTGAACTTAAGTTTGATTTAGGTGTTATTTAAGTTAGGTTCAAGTTAGGTTTAACCTAAACATAAGGTTGACTTAAGTTCAATATGGTTGAACTTAAGTTTGATTTAGGTTTGATTTAAATTAGGTTCAAGTTGGGTTGAACCTAAACTTAAGGTTGACATAAGTTTAATATGGGTTGAACTTAAGTTTGATTTAGGTTTGATTTAAGTTAGGTTCAAGTTGGGTTGAACCTAAACTTAAGGTTGACTTAAGTTCAATATGGGTTAAAATTAAGTTTGATTTAGGTTTTATTTAAGTTAGGTTCAAGTTAGGTTGAACCTTAACTTAAGGTTGACTTAAGTTCAATATTGGTTAAACTTAAGTTTGATTTTGTTTTGATTTAAGTTAGATTCAAGTTAGGTTGAACCTAAACTTAAGGTTAACTTAAGCTCAATATGGGTTGAACTCAAGTTTGATTTAACTTGAGTTCAATTTGGGTTGAATCTAAGTTGAATATATTAAGTTAGGTTCAGTTTGTGTTGAACCTAAAGTTCGAGTTAAGTGTTGTAAAAATAAACTTAATTAAGGTTTAAGTTTTATTTAAATAATACTCGAAGGTTAATTAAGTCTAATTAGATTAGACTTAATTAGGATTTAAAGACCATTCAAGTCCTATTTTGGTAAAACTTAAGGTTTAATTAAGTCTAATTAAAATTAGACTTGTACGGCTTATTTTATAGGTTGAGTCTTGTACTTTTAAAGAAGGGGTCGCCTACAAAAGTTGTCTGCGAATTTTCAGATTTTAAATTTAATATAAATATATATATAATTTTAGAAAGAAACATTTGATTTTTGAAAATAAATCTAAGTTTAAAATTTTTAAGATATGAAATCAAACCGATCTCACATCCCAAAAAGTTTATATAAACGAGCACCGCACCGCAAACCGTGTATCTATCCCGAGGAATAGACACACTGCTTGATGATGGGACTCGATTAAATAAATTAGAAGATTTGTGACATATGTTTGGTCTGCGAACCAATTTTATAAGCCGACAAGTTCCCCTGTTTAATATAAAGGAATTAAGCAGGGTTTATATTACCTGGGTTCTTAAAGTTCTTTATAAGGGCAAGCCCCTATAGTTAATTACATCTTAAATGACGAGAATCATTTAAGAAACTCTCGATAATGATCAGTGGTTTTGCTCTCAAGAATTTCAAAGTTTAAGGTTTAAAACAAATTGGATTTTGGAAATTTCAATAGGGAATAGCTCAAATTTGGAACAGTTTATTTCAGGAGGTGTTACAAATAGGTTTCAACTTTGGTTGGGTTTTGATTTTGGGATTTGGGACATTTGGGTTAGGCTTGGGTGTAGGCCCATTTAGGGAATTTTGGGTTTGGGTTGAATTTGAGTAAGGTTTGGGTCCAAATTTTGGGCAAATCATGTTAGTGTTTTGTTTGTGGGGATGCTAGGAAGGTTTTAGAAAAGATTTGGGTCAAATTGGGATTGAATTGGGTTGGTTTGAGGTAGGTTTAGGTCATGGGTCAAAATTGGGCCTTAAGCTTAAAAATGAAATTGAATTCAAATGTCAATCAAATTGGGCTTGAATTTGGTCTAGATTGATATTGGGGATATTGAATTGAAGTTTAGAATTGAATTGGACCAACATTGAGGTTAATTGGGCTGATTTGGTTTGACATTGGGTTCATTTGGGTTTAAAATGGGCTAAATTGGGGGTTTTGGTAAAAGTAGGGTAAATTGACAAAATCGGCCCATGGTGTAGTTGGACAAAATGAAATTAGGAATATTTGGGATTTTCTGGAATTTTCTGGGAATTTATAAAAGTTTGGCCAAAAAAGTGTATTTTTAGTGTATTTGGAGTGTATTTTTGGAAATTTTGGTATATTTGGCTATGGATGATCAATTTGAGTGATGTGGAAATGTTTGGGATTGGTTTTGAGGAATTTTGGGTAATTTGGAGATTTTGGAAAGTTTGGGCAATTTTAAGGGCTTTTGGTTGGTTTGATGGCTGTAGGGTCCCCGGGGTCAAAAATTAAAATTTTGGAAGAATGAAGATTGATCAAATGAGAGTGAAATGAAATCACTTTGATTGAGCCATGAAGTCATATTAAGCCCATATGAGCCATGAGAGGACTCATTTGAGGCATTCACTATGTTGTTCCTAACCCTCTTAACCAGGGGCTTAGGGGTTAAGGTCCATCCATATGAATTACCTACATGAGTCAGGGAGTCGAGTTGGGTATAGGTGTGGTTTTAGGATTTGGATTGTGTGTGTGAGAGTGTAGAGTGTGAGTGTAGTGAGTGTGTAAGTCAACCCTCACCAGACCAAGCCACCCAGGGTAGTCCTAAGGCCAAAGAGTCCTATAGAGAACTCGTCCTTTAAACCTCCACATTTGATCTCAACCCTCTAGGTGATTAGGGGTCTACAATCAAGCTTGTGACGTTTGCAGGGAGACAAGAAGTGGTTTAAATTTATAAGGGATGGGTCCCAATTCTAGTCCTCTAAGATATTCAAAGGAAAAGCCTAAGGCTAGATCCTAAACACTAAAGAGGGAATAGAAGACCTCATCAAAAATGAGGTCAACATGTGTTCTTCATTCTAATGAAATTGTTGTAAATATTTTCTAGTGGATTTTCTTTGTTTTAAACCGAGTTTTCTATCGTAATTTATCCATGCTTCGTAAGTAATTTTTTTACTCTTTCTTTTAATATGAAGTAGTGGCATGTGTAGGAAAATTATTTTAATGATAGAATTATCTATTAGATGCTTCTAAGTGACAGATAGTTGCATAAATATAATAGAATACTAATGAAATAAGTTCATTATTGGCACTTAATTTATTACATAATTCTATCAATCCTTTTACTTCTTATGCCATTATTTTCATTTACTTTTATTTTGTAAAGAAATAGATGCATGTTTAGGAATTAAGATTTGATTAGATATTCTCTTATTAAATTATGGTGATGATATTCATACCAAATCTTCATTTACTTTACAAATTGATCACTTGTATTATTAAAACCTATTGAAGAATTCTGAGACCTATCCGGAGATGAGTTCTTAACTAGTAGATATCACAGGAATCCTTGGGTAATCGAAGGCTATATGCAGGTTATTCATGGTGAAGTGCAACAAAATAGGGAGATATTGTTTATTGGCTGTTAAATTAATTAGTTTTTAGAGTGACAGACTAAATTCTAAAAATTTAGTTTATAGAAATGGAACGGGTCACTGGTAGGGCCGACCATAGCCACCCTTGAACATCTAGAAGTGTAAGCCTAGATTAACCCATTCTACTAATAAAACATCCTGAACCGATCTATAAATTATCCAATGTTTTTTACACCTGGACCAAGGGGTAAAGAATAAGATTGCCTCTATTTGGCACTACTACATAAAATTTTAAGCATTTCTTTCCTACAAATTATCTATGTAATTCCAAGAGAAAGATAGTTCTTAATATCTCGAAATTCTCCAAACCAATTTATCCATAAGTTATCTTTTTATTTAAGAATTTTTTTTAGGATTAGCTATTAGAAAACACATTTTAATCAGCATTCCAAATTTAGGCCATATAGAAATAGACTGGAATTAGCCTAAAGAATTTATTACCTCGCTTCTCTGTGGGATCGATACTAGGGTTTTTATAGAAAACCCTATATTACTTGAAACGATATGTATACTTGCGTAGTACCTCTAGTGTGTAAAATATTTTCTAAAACTTTACAACATTTTAATTTTATGCACTGGCCGCTATTTATAAATTGGGTCAAGTTTTTGGCCATCTTTTGGAAGCAAAAATTACTGCGTTATTACGGGTCGGGTCAAGTTTTTGGTGCCAATGCCGGGGAAGCTTCGGTAAGAACTTTAGGAGAATTTTAGTTGAAATAATAGGTTTAGACTTGAAAAACTGTAGTGTCTTAAAAACTAGTTTTGTGTGAAAAGAGTTTTGTTATATGAAAAAGTGTTGTGAAAAAAAGAAAAAAAATTATTTGTGTGAAAAATAAGGTGTTCGTGAAAATGTTTTATTGTGTTGAATATATTTCATCTATTATTTGTTAAAATTTTAAAGTATTGTTTGTTGTGTTATGTATGCGAAACAAAGGATCTACAAGACTTGTGCCTTATGATCCCGAGTTTGAAAAAAAAAAAAAAATATACAGAAAGGACTCGAAAAACTAGAAATGAAAATGGAAAACATTCAAGATAATAACTTGGAAAAGCATCATACTTCATTGAGGGATTACATAATTCCTATGACAGATGAAATTCCCTCAAGTATACAAAATCCTGTCATAGAAGATGACTCGTTTGAAATAAATCCTGAGATTATGCAACTGGTGCAGAACGATCAGTTTGGGGGAACTCCTTTGGAGGATTCCTATTTACACTTATCTAGTTTTCTAGAACTTTGTGCTACATTTTGTTTTAACAGTATGTCAGACGATGCTGTTAGGCTAAGGCTTTTTCCTTTCTCACAAAGGGATAAGGCTAAAATATGGTTATACTCATTAGCACCTGGCTCTATTAAAAATTGGGAGGAGTTAACTCAAACATTCCTAGCTAAGTATTTTCCACATTCAAGGACTACTAAACTTAGAAACGATATTATCTCATTTTGTCAATATGAAGGAGAATCAATATACGAAATCTGGGAAACATTTATGGACCCCTAAGAAAGTGTCCAAATCATGCTCTACCCGATTAGTTAATCATTCAAACATTTTATAATGAGTTAGTAGGATCCCTTAGGTCTATAATTGATGTTGCCGCTGATGGATCGTTAATGTCAAAACCATTTGATGAAGCGTACGCATTAATTGATAGAATGGCTACAAATGAATTTTAATGCCCCTTTGCAAGGATAAATCCTAAAAGGGTATCCATTGTTCATGATACAGATGCGATTGCAATTCTTGCATCTCAGGTTGCAGAAATATTAAGGAAGTTGGACCAATTTGGAATGAACCAACCTCAATTTACTCTAGTATTTGAGGAAAGTTCATTAGGGAATATGATTGATTCTAACTTATCTTATGACGCTTTAAATTCCATGAACAACCCATATTCTAACTTTTACAACCCGTATTGGGAGAACCATCCTAAATTTAACTGGAATCATACTACTGATAGTGGAAACAAAAAATGGGAAAATAATCATTTTAATTCTTAATGGAAGTTGGAATAATCAGGGGAACACAAACAATAGACCTTCATATCCACCGGACTTTAACAATGATCAACAATTTGAGGATAAGAAGATGTCTATGGAAGAAGTGGTATTGCAAATGGGAAACTAGTTGCAAAGTCAAAATGTTGCGATTAATAATATAGAGAATCAACTGGAACAAATTGCGAATTCACTTAGCAATAAACCCCAAGGAACACTTCCTAGTAACATTGAGATCAACACTAAAGAGAACACTAATGAACAAGTAGACGCTGTCCAATTAATAAGTGGAAGAGAGATAGAGGATGTGGTTAGAAAAGAGAAAGATGTTGTGAGAGAAACAAATGAAACTAAAAGACCTGAAAAACATGTTTCTTAGGGTTTGGAAAAATTAATTTCTCCAACTAAAATCAGTTTGGAAAGACCACCACCTCCATTTCCTCAAAGACTTAGACAACATGAGTTGGATAAGAAATTTTCAAAGTTCATGAAAGTACTCAAGAAGTTAACGATAAATATTCCATTCACTGAAGCTTTGGAACAGATGCCAAGTTATGCAAAGTTTATGAAGGAGATATTAAACAAGAAAAGGAAATTTGAGGATTACGAGAAGTTGCACTAAGTGAGGAGTGCAGCGCTATACTTCAAAAAAATTTTCCTCGAAAACTTAAAAATCCTTGTAGCTTTACAATTCCTTCTGCAATTGGAAAAAGATTATGTGGAAAAGCTTTATGTGATTTAGGGGTGAACATTAATGTGATGCCTCTATCTATATTTAGAAGGTTAGGTTTAGTCGATATGTCTCCCACTACTGTAACCCTTATGTTAGCTGATCGATCTATCATTTATCCAAAAGGAGTTATAGAAGACATGATTGTTAAAGTGGATAAATTTATCTTTCCTTTGGACTTTATTGTATTAGATATGGAGGAAGATAAAAAAATTCCCTTATTTTGGGGTGACCTTTTCTTGTTACTGGACAAGCTATGATAGATGTGCAAAAAGGAAAGTTAACTATGAATATTAATGACCAGGAAGTAACTTTTGATATATTAAAGACTATGAAATATCCAACTGAGAGAAAAGATGATGATTGTTTTTGGATTGATGAAATTGATTATCTAAGTAAAGACCATTTCCAAGAAAGTTTTGAGAGTAAGTTAACAGATGAGATCGGAATGGATTTTCATGATGATTCAAAAAGGTTATTTAAAGAAGACTGTATGTATGTTTAGGAGAGGTGTGAAACGATGGACGCTACCAAAAATAATAAACTTTTAATTCCGTGTGTTGAAAAATCTCATGAACTTAAGATGGATGTACCCCATACAATTTTAAAGCTTACCTATTTAGGGAATTCATCTACACAACTAGTCTTTATATCTTTAGATGCGACTCCATCAAAAGAAAATCCAGAATTGAATGATGAACATGATAAAATTATTGAAGTAAGACTTGGAAGAGAAATTGAGGATAAATTTCAAAAGAACTTTGAGTTAAGAAAAGGAGATAAGAATATTGAAAGACCATTGGAAGAAATTCCTAAGGAATTAGAAAAACCTATTTCCTCAACTAAGATAGATCCTCCATAATTTAATAGTTATAAAGGGGAAGAATTAGAAGATAACTTGAATCAGAAGAGCAATCTAGAAGAATTTGATCCAGAATCTGAATTATCTAACTAGAATTTGATCCAAATTTTGGGAGAGCTTGAACTATCTTATAAAGATCCATTTCTTATAAATTTCAAGGATGATATTAATATGTAAATTCAGAAAATCAATAGAAGAATATTGGATCAAGAAAAAAATATGAGGAAAAATGATATAAATCAAACTGAAAATGAAGTGTTGAATGAAAAATTAAAATTTGAGGATTTTAAAAGAATCCCTGGATCTAGAAATGATTGGGCGATTGATCGAGGATTACTTAATTGGAATTTTGATCCAGGAGGAATCATTTGTGGGTCTGACGATGTTAAACTAAGCGTTTTATGGGAGGCAACCCATATTTATCAGTGTGCTTTGATTTAGTGTGCTTAAGAGTCATGATTGTTTATGTGTTGTTTTGTATTTGCTTTAGTGTGTATTAGATTAATGTTGTGAGGTTATGCCTTGGTCTTGACTAAATTTATATATGACTTATGGTAGTAGAAGGTTGACGAGTCTGTTATGACTTTGTTCTGAACTGGATCTAAGCAGTACCTTAAAGCATGTAGAGTTTGGACTTGGACCACTCCATGTCAGTTCTATTACTTCCTTTATCTAACTTTGTTTTCACTAAGTAAGGTCATGAAATTGCTTAATGAACAACATATGAATGAACTGCACTATTATTATTTACCAGATTATCGTTATTAGTGTAGTTTCATCCGTTTGAAATTAAAAGTAAGGAGGGAAAATGTGTGTAGAAAGGAGATCAAATTAACATCAATTGATATTTATTTATGAATCTGCGAGTCTATGTATTTTAGTTTGTGTGTTTGTGTTTGTGTTTGTGTTACAACAATTTAGAGATTAGAAGAACACTTAAATATATATTCACATGCCGATGTTTGTCTTGCTTGTTAGACCTTTCTTTAGTTTAATTTTATTCTAGCATGTTTAGTCTAGATTTACTTTCTATTGCAAATTGTTATGTCTTAATGAATACATGTAGATGTTTTAACCAAATATTTGTGGTAGATAGAATTTCTGAACAATTTTTCTTCCTGCTTATATTTTCTGTGCTGAATGATATACATGTACAAATTAAAGTTTGAAGGTAGGAAGAAAAATATATTTTAAAGTTAATATACTTCCTTTAAGTTTAATATTATAACAAGCATGTTTTAGGCTAGATTTACTTTCTTCTGCAATCATTCTATCCTGATTATGCATGTATTTAAATTTGATAGGATGTTATAGTAGTTAGTATATTTAACTTTTATTTTTCTTCCTCCTAGATTTTATGGGATTAATTGCAAAATATTTTAAAATTCCAAGTTTGGGGGGGAATGAAAAATAATTTTCAAAAACTTAAATTTTATTTGTCCTAAAAAATTCTATAAATAAATTTGATTTTTGACTGAAAAATAATTATGTGTATGAAATTATATTAGGGAAATAAAATTTTGAATATAAAAATGAGTAAGAGAATTTAGTTAAAATCTATAGTAGTGATGAAAAATTTAAAGTTAAACTTTTCTTATTGAAGAGATGACAAAAATTGTGTAACCATCTTTAGTAAGAAAAGTTGTATTTCTAGAAAAATAGAAGGATTAGACTTTTGTTTTCAATTTTTAAATTTCTTTTATTGAAAAATAATTTTTGAAACTGTTATTATATTTCTAAGTAAAAGATATATATCTACCTTATGCTTTAGGAAAGGAAGGGTGGAATTAAAAATTGTTAAAGGCCTATCCAGAAATAGTAATCCTTGCCTAAAAAAAGAAGAAGAGAAAAGTATAGTACATGAAAAAGGAAGGAGAAGCTTGAGGATTAAAAGGCCTAATCAAAAATTGGTTCCACACCTGGGCTTTTTAAAGTATAAGATTTGAGAAAATCTTAAGCTTAAAAATATAAGATAGTTAGTATAATTATTTTTAATAAAGGTTTTTAAGTAAAGAAAATAAAATGCCTAACCCCTATATTTTGAAAAATTTACAAGCATTTCTGAATTAGATAGCAACACATATTTTGATACTCTTTCATCTAAGAGATTTCTAAACTTCAAATTGGTCTCATTTACTAAATTTTTTTCTAAATTGGACTACTACATTTCTAGAACAAAATTTTAGAAACTCCTAAAGAAACTCATACACATGATTTTCTTATGTGGTTTTACATGATTATAGTGTTACTTGAGGACAAGTAACGTTTAAGTTTGGGGGAATTTGATCCACTTTAAAATGTACCTATTTTTAGTGTACATTTCATGCAAATTTTATGCACATTTTTAAAGATATTACACTTTAAAGGAAGGAATTTTGCATATTTTTCCTTCAAGTATAAAAATATGAATTTAGAGAAAATGAAACAAAAACTATGTAATTTGGAGCCAAAATGAGCAAAGAAGAAAATTCTGACCTAGTACATATCAATATATCTTTCTATGCTTAAATATATTTTATATTTCTCACATGTTTTTAAATGAAATTATACTTTCGAGAAAGGTTGTTTTTATGTCTATCTTGTAGGTGAAGATTTTAGGAACGCAACGCAACTAAAATGGGGCGAAATGGAGTTGAAACAGAGCCAAACAGAGCAAAACAGTGGAGCTGCGCATAGGGCGGCGCCTAGGCACCAAACCCGGCGCCTAGGCGCCAGTGACGACGAGAAGATGGCGCCTAGGCTTCAGAATCAAGACCTAGGCGCCAGAATCATCCAGAAACGGTTATTGGACGGATTTTTGATGACTTTAGGAGTTATTTTGATGGTGTTAAGTAGTTTCTAGACCTTCTACAAGCCTGGAAGTTATTCCTAATATATAAGACATGTGATACAATGAATTTAGACACATTGGAGCGGTTTAAATCACGAAGAGGTGTAAACCAAACTGAAGGGTTGCGACTGTTTTGGGCTGCACCTAGGCTTCAGAATTGTTTCTAGTAGATTCAATGTATCTAGACTGAATTTTGAAGAGATGCCTAAAGCAACCCTTGGTCATTTTGAAAGCTCTATAAATAGGGACCAAATCTACAGCAAGAGGGCATCTCTATTTCTCTCTCTCTCTCTCTCTCTCTCTCTCTCTCCTCCCTTAGTCATTTTAGTCATTTTAGAGTCATGAAGATGTAGATTTCTACATCTTATGGAGAGATTGGTGAGGGATTTTGAGATATTTATGTAAGGAATGTACGAGCGGCGCAAGGATCAGTGGGAGACTTTGGTGGAGAGATCTTCTTCTTTCCTTCAGAGGGAAAAAGCAATGTATTGTGTTCTTCATTCTATTATAATTGTTGTAAACACTTTCTAGTGGACTTTCTTTGTTTTAAACTGAGTTTTCTGTCGTGATTTATCCATGCTTCGTAAGTGATTTTCTTTACTCTTTCTTTTAATATGAAGTAGTGGCATGTGTAGGAAAATGATTTTTATGATAGAATTATCTATTAGATGCTTCTAGGTGACAGATAGTTGCATAAATATATTAGAATACTAATGAAATAAGTTCATTACTGACACTTAATTTATTACATAATTCAATCAATCCTTTTACTTCTTATGCCATTATTTTCATTTACTTTTATTTTGTAATGAAATAGATGCATGTTTAGGAATTAAGATTTGATTAGATGTTCTCTTATTAAATTATGGTGATGATATTCATACCAAATCTTCATTTACTTTACAAATTTATCACTTGTATTGTTAAAACCTATTAAAGAATTCTGAGACCTATCCGGAGATGAGTTATTAACTAGTAGATATCACATGAATCCTTGCATAATCGAAGGCTATATGTTGGTTATACATGGTGAAGTGCAAATAAATAGGGAGATTTTGTTTTTTGGGCATATAATTAATTAGTTTTTAGAGTGACAGTCTAAATTCTAATAATTTGGTTTATAGAAAGGGAACAGGTCACTAGTAGGGCCAACCATAGCCACCCTTGGACATCTTGAAGTGTGAGCCTAGATTAACCCATTCTACTAATAAAACATCCTAAACCGATCTATAAATTAGCCAATGTTCTTTACACCTGGACCAAAGGGTAAGGAATAAGATTGCTTCTATTTGGCACTACTACATAAAATTCTAAGCATTTCTTTCCTACAAATTATCTATGTAATTGCAAGAGAAAGGAAGTTCTTAATATCTCAAAATTGTTCAAACCAATTTATCCATAAGTTATCTTTTTATTTAAGAATTTTATTTAGGATTAGTTATTAGAAAACACATTTTAATCAACATTCCAAATTTAGGCCTTATAGAAATAGACTGGAATTAGCCTAAAGAATTTCTTACCTCGCTTCTCTGTGGGATCGATACTGGGGTTTTTACAGAAAACCCTATATTACTTAAAACGATACGTAAACTTGCGTAGTACCCCTAGTGTGTAAAATAATTTCTAAAACTTTACAACATTTTAATTTTATACACTGGCCGCTATTTATGAATTGGGTCAAGTTTTTGACCATCTTTTGGAAGCAAAAATTACTGCGTTATTGCGGGTCGGGTCAAGTTTTTGGCGCCGTTGCGGGTTGGATCGTCCCCGGCAACGACTCCAAAAATTAGACCTCGATCCGCGGACAACGCAGTAATTTATGCTTTCAAAAATATGTTATAGCCAATACTTTGACCCAAATAATAATAGTGGTAGTATATATAAATATAATTTTATGGAAAATATTTTACACACTAGATGTACTACGCAAGTATACGTATCATTTCATGTAATATAGGGTTGTAAATAAAGACCCCGGTATCGATCCCACGAGGAGGTTTATAGATTTTTAAATATTTTAATCTTTATTTTTATGTATTTCTTTTAAAGTTATAAGTTTAATATTTAATTTACTAAATGCAGAATTAAAGCAATAATAAAATAATGAGTGATGTAATAATAATAAGCAAACAACTTTCTTCCTTTCAATTAATCCAAGTTTTTTTAGATAATATAATATTCGTGGAGAATATAAATTTATGGTATTGTGCCAAATAGAAACAGTCCCATTCTTTACCTTCGCTCGATAGTGTAAAAAACATTGGCTAATCTATAGATCAGGTCTGGATGAATTGTTAGTAGAATGGGTTAATCTAGGCTCACACTACTAGATGTCCAAGAATGGCTATGGTCGGCCCTACTAGTGACCCGTTCCCTCTCCATAAACTAAATTACAAGAATTTAGTCTGTCACTCTAAAAACTTATTAATTCTATGCCCATTGAATAATATTTTCCTATTTATTTGCCCTTCACCTTGAATAACCCGCACACGGCCTTCGACTACCCAATGATTCATGTGATATCTACTAGTTAAGAATTCATCTTCTTCTACGTCTCAAAATTCTTCAACAGATTTTAACAATTTAAACGGCCAATTTAAATAGTAATTAAGATCCAGCATTAATATCATCACAATATTTAAGCATATTTAGTTTTTAACTCTCCAACAAATTTAATATTATCTTATTTATCTTTTCATAATTGAAAGGAGAAAGTAAAGTAACTACTCATAACACATTGAATTTAAATAAAAAAATATATAAATAAAACTTTGAATCAAATTACAAATACTTATCTCAAGTGTTTCTCCAACTGAACCTCTGATTCCTTCTGACTTCAAAAAGTACCAACTCTTTCAAACTTTCAATACAAACTCTAAATAAAATAAACTCACTAATTTATGAAGGAAAGTAAACTAAAAGTGTGGCCCTAAAATTTCTCTCTAATTGGAGACTTCTTTGCTTTTGGGGCTCTCTCTAATTGAGCTTCTTATTGGGCGTTTTTCTCTGTAGAAGTGGCCTCCTATTTATAGGCTTCAAGGGTTGCGTAAGGCATCTCTTTAAAATGGGTCCAAGTTCAATGAATCTTCTAGAAAGTGTGTCTCGCACTTAGGTGCTAGAATCTGGCGCCTTGGCGCCGGACTCCGCGTCCAGTTCTTCCAACCTCTTCACTTTGGATCGCACCACTTTGCGATTCAAACCGTTTCCAAGCGTCTAGATATAATGTATCACATGTCCTATAATCCAGGAAAAACTGCTAATCTTCTAGATGGTCCAATAACCACTATAACCGTCAAAATAACTGCCCAAAGTAGTTAAAAAACCGTCACAGATTTGGCATCGAGTGGCGCTTAGGCGCTGGATTCTGGCGCCTAGGCGCCAGGCCCATTATTTTGGCAAATTTTGCATTTTGACTCCATTTTTTTCTCCTTTTTGCTCCTTTTTCATCCTTTTTCCTTTTTGAACATTTTTGCATCACCTACATCCAAAAACACAAAAATACCTTTCATTAAAGCATAATATCCTTAAAAATTTGATAAAAATCAAGCCATAAAAACAGGTATTTATTTCATGGATCAAAATCCCCCAAACTTAAACGTTACTTGTCCTCAAGTAACCCTTTTTACTATACAAAATGCATTACATTTGGAATAAAAGGTAAATATTTAAGATTCCTTGTAATTTTTTATTTTATAAAGGCTTTAGTAAATCATTAACCAAATTTCACTAACTAAGTTTAATTTTAAGAATTTAAAGAATATTTAACTACCAAATTGTAAGACTTCAAAATTTTTTATTCATTTCGAAAATAATTGTAGTTTATTATATTGAGATCACATAAATTATTTACAAGAAAAAAGATCTTCATGAAAATCTTTTCTAATAAGATGCATGCATAAAAATTAAGTAAAATATGTAATTAGTTTTCTTTTTATAAAATAATTCAAGTGAAGCCAATTTTTGATTAGGCATCTCCCCAAGCTTCTCCTCACTTCTTCTCTTTTTTTCCTTTTTTTTTTCACAGTGAGGATTACTGTATCTGGATAGCCTGTTAATGGTTCTGAACTTCACTATCCTTAACTTATATTTTCAAACTTATAAATTTTCACGTAATTACTATAAAATGAATAATTTTCAAAAAGACATTCAATCTTTTTCTTTTTCAAGTTATAATTCTTGATTTCTTAATACTTCTAAAATTAAATTATCTCTGCCATGAATAGAAAAAATTCTTAATCTTACTCTTCTTTAAGTTGAATAATTCTATTCTTAAAATCAATCAAAGTTATTAAAATTTTGATTTAGTCTACTAAATTATTTATAATTTGAAAAATTTAAGTCATCTTAAATAGATTTTTCATTCCTTATGTTATGTTAATATTTTTTTGCTAAAGAAAATATTAGCACTTAAGGACAAATAAAATTTAAATTTGCATGTATTTTCCCTTCCCCCAAACTTAAGTTTTGATATATCATGAAAAATTTTAAAGTATGAGAGAAAGAAAGACATAATTTTAAAAAGGAATTTTTATAAGTATGTAAAAATAGTCTACAAAGAAATATTTACTTCTACACCTGCTTTTTATGAATATTAATGAAATAATCAAGCATAAATATAAAAGTAAGCAGGCTCAATTTTTATATCATTAGATAAATTAAACGACTATACTAATCACAATAACAGAAAGAAAACAACATCACTAACTATTCAAGAATACTAAATAGTAGGCTGGAACAGAAAGAAACATTTATCATAAAAAATGAAAAAAAAATTCATCCATATTTCAGTCTTAAACACATATCACACTAGATACTCTAAAAACAGTCTCAACACAAAAAAAAAATCACACAAAGTTACTTAAACAAATCGACACTAACTAACAACAAACTAATCAGTACTAACAAACAAGAAATAAACTAAAAACAACATCAACTCATCTTAAGAGGTAAACAAGTTACTAATAACTATCTGCAGCCTCATCATCGTCATCACCAAAAGAAAATTCCACATCATTTAGATCAACATACGGTGAAAATCTTAGACAGGTAGGGAACTGAACATCATGCTCACCCTTCAAGAATCTAATAAAAGACTCTGAATACTCAGCATCATAATCACTCTTCCTTTGGGTATATTCAGATAGATGATCAATCTTCTTGTCTATAGTATCTACTCTGCAGTGAGTTAGAAATAACTCATTCTGCTGCTCCAAAATTTGATCATGCATGGATTCCCAAAAACTATATGGTGGCTCAGCAGTAGAAATAGAAGGTCTAGAAGTAGAAGCTCTACCTGGAGTAGGTATAGAAGTAGAAAGAGCAGTAGATCTCTTCTCGCGAAGATGATCATAAATACTAACACTCTCCTGTCCAATAGATTTTGTAGTCTACAGCTTCTCCTCTGAAATATCAGCAATAACTCCATTGCTCACACATAAAGAATATATCAAGGATGGGAATCCTAATCCCACAGAAGTGCTTGATCGTGCAATCGATTCTACAGAATCATTGATAATGCTGCCAACATCTATCGGCTTCCTCTCCTGAATGCAGTAGTTCAGGATAGCTCTATCTCTCGTAACTTCACTCAGGTGGTTGGAAGGAAGTAGTCTAGCAGAAATAAAATAGTGTCGAGCCATTGAAATACCATTCAGCTTAGAAGATTTAAAGTTTACCCGTTTGTCGTTCCGGATCTTCCAAGCTCCAGTGCCGTCAGTCAGATATGCAATAATCATCTCTAGATCTTCTTCAGATGGAGATAGACCAGAATAGTAACACTCGACAGTTGGTAGGTGGTAGAAAATATTGACCTGTTCCTGAGTGAATCCCACTCCGACACCTCTAACAAAGACTTCGTAGTCTTCTGCAACCATTAAGATGGCATAAAACTCTCATACAACAGAAATAAAAGCAATGGCAGTGAAATAACAGAATCGCTGCCAGTTGTGTGCAATGATCGTGTTCACGATCATCTCTCCAGGATTGTAAAAACTGCGCTCCGAGATAAATTTCCTTAATGAAGCAAATTCGTGATAACGAAAGTGCGCTGCCGCAGTAGTGAACTTGCTGCTCTCGAAATTTTCTCATGGTTTTCTGCGCTTAGATTTAGGTGTCATCTAAATGTGAAAGAAAACACAAACAAATTATGGAATCAAAGAAACTAAACTCTTTTAAGCTTGAGAAACTTAAAATGAGTTAAGAAAATCCATGGAGAATTTCTAAAAATCAAAATTTTTCTCCAAAATTTTGGTTTTTAACAGAAATAGGAGAATTACTAGATAAAGTCTTGATCTAACCACATTTACTATTTAATCTTCAAATTATAAATTTCCATTCTCATCGCAATGATGATTACTCGGCCCACTTGGGAAGAACACTAACGCCCTTAGAAAATCTGTAGCCGTTTTCTCGTCGATCCATTTGTTCTTCGCATACATCTCCACTTGAGCATCTTGATAGGCTGCTAGATGATCGAATTGAAGCTTTCCCTGCCATTCCAGATGCTCAATTTGATGATTCATCTTATGGAGGCGATCTCCAATACTTTTGAATTCCGCTTCAAAGTTATCTAGGTGACTCGAAAATTTCTCCAAACTTACAGCAATAAAACCATTAAAGAAAGGTTGAGGATCCTTAGAACACTTATCTCTAGCCTCTTCTCCATGATTTATTCTATCCATTTCTTCAAAATCTTCTCTTATTTCCTCAAGAATGAAGTGTAAAGGTCGTAACTATGGTTGCTTAGGGATTGGGAACGAAGATTGGGTAGTTTATAGGAGAAAATCGTGTGAAAAACTGAAAATTTTCGGTTTTTACACGACCCAGTAATTGTGGCGCTTTGGCGCCAAATCTGGCACCTAGGCGCAGGACCCATCGACACACAGTAACTGAGATCATCTTTTGTTTAAGTCTTGTTAGCATCCAATTTTCTAAAGTTATAAAAAATTAGTCAAGACCGAGGCATAACCTTACATTAAAAATGTAAAAACACGCAAAAATAATTATGGGTTGCCTCCCACAAAGCGCTTGGTTTAACGTCATCAGCCTGACCTAATTATGTCTTTAATCAGGTAGACTCAACTCGTAAGCCTCTTTATAAATATTTTTATTTCTCCCAAATAAGGATTCAGTCTTAATCCGTTAACTTTAAATATTCTTCCCGTTTTGGGGTCTTTAATATCCATAGCTCCATAATGGTATACTCTCTCAATTATATATGGTCTCATCCATTTAGATATTAATTTTCCATGAAATAGTCTTAAATGAGTATTAAATAATAATACTTCTTGTCCAGGCTCGAATATTTTTCCTGAAATCTTTTTATCATGTAATATCTTCATTTTCTCTTTATAAATCTTTGCATTTTCATACGACTCGTTTCTTATTTCATCCATCTCATTTAATTGTAATAATCTTTTTTCTCCTGCAGTATTCAAATCAAAATTAAACTCTTTTATCGCCCAATAAGCTTTATGTTCAAGTTTAACAGGTAAGTGACAATGATTACCATAAACTAACCGGTAAGGTGACATTCCTATTGGGGTCTTATAAGCAGTTCTATAAGCCCATAATGTAGAATCAAGTCTATCAACCCAATCAGTTCTTTTAGGATTAACAGTCTTCTCTAAATTTCTTTTAATTTCTCTGTTTGATACTTCAGTCATTCCACTTGTTTGTGGGTGATAAGCAGTTTCAATTTTGTTTTTGATTCCAAATTTTTCCAGTAATGATTGAATTCTTATATTTCTGAAATGACTTCCATCATCGGTGATAATTACTTTAGGCATTCCAAATCTAGAAAAAATCATTTTCTTTAAAAATTTTGAAACACTTTTGGAATTACAGTTAGGTAAAGCTACAACTTCAATCCACTTTGAAACATAATCAACTGCAAATAAAATATAAATCTTTCCAGATGATGGTACAAATGGTCCCATAAAGTCTAAAACCCATATATCAAAAATTTCAACTTCCAATATATAGTTTAAAGGCATTTCATCTTTCCTAGATATATTTCCCATCCTTTGACATCGATCACATGTTTTAACTTAATGACTCACATCTTTGAACAAGGTAGGCCAATAAATCGTGAATTTAAAATTTTAAATGCAGTTTTATCTACTCCAAAGTGTCCTCCAAATTCGAAATCATGACATTTTTGAATAATAGCAAACGTTTCTTCATAAGGTACACATCTTCAAATTACAGAATCTCTTCTCATTTTAAATAAATGAGGATCTTCCCAAAAATAAGATTTAAAATCATTTTTAAATTTCTTAATATATTTGTTATTCAATCCATAAGGTAGAATATTGCTAACTAAATAGTTAACTATATCCGCATACCAAGGTGTTTGGCATCCTTGAATAACATATAACTGTTCATCAGGAAACTTCTCATTTATATTTTCTTCAATATTAATATCATTCTTAATTCTAGATAAATGATCAGCAATTTGGTTGTCAGTTCCTTTTCTATCCACTATTTGAAAATCAAATTCTTGCATAAGTAAAACCCATCTTATCAGTCTAGGTTTAGCATCCTTTTTTGACATTAAATATTTAATAGCGGAATGATCAGTATGAACTATGCATTTGGTACCAAGAAGATAAGGTCTAAATTTATCAAAGGCATAGACTATAGCTAAAAGCTCTTTCTCAGTAGTAGTGTAATTTCTTTGAGTTTCAGTAAGAGTTTTACTAGCATAGTATATAACTTTGAAAATTTTCTCATATTTTTGTCCCAATACAGCTCCAATTGCAAAATCACTTGCGTCGCACATTAATTCAAAAGGTTTATTCCAATTAGGTGCAACAATAATAGGTGCAGTTGTTGACCTCATTTTTCGGTGAGGTCTTTTCTCTCCTTAGTGCTTCTTAGGATCTAGCCATAAGGTTTCTCATTGACTATCCTAGAGGACTAGAATTGGGACCCACCCTTTAGCAATTCAGCTACTTCTTAACTCCTCTTGGGATCCAACTTCGATGGTTGCAAACCTCTAAATCACCTTGGAAGGTTAAAATAACCATATGGGCAATCAATACTAAGTTCCTATAGGATTGTTTGGATTTAGGGTGACCCTGGGTGCCCTGAGCTTCTCTTGCACACACACACACTCCTAAGCCATTTTACCCTTTAAGCCTAAACTTTGAACTTTGCCCCTTTCACCCTTTAAGAAACTCACATAATTGAAATGAAGCCACTAATCTTTGATTAAGATGGCTAAGGTCAATATGTGAAGAATCATAAAGTGGTTACCATTTGGCTAAGCTTGGTCCCAAAGTGGTTAGACTTGGTTGAGATCCATAAGACTACCCCTATAGCCATGAGCCTACCCCAAAACTCTCCAAAAACTTCCAAAAATTACCCAAAATTCTCAAAATTCCTAAAAAATCATTTCAAAACAACTTCCACCTTTTAAATTCACCAAAATACCCCAATACCCTCCAAATAACCTCTTGATACCCTAAAATACCCATTTAGCCCAAAATTTCAAAAAATCCGAAAATTCCCAGAAAATTCCAAAAAATCCCAAATATTCCCAATTTCATTTTGTTTAACTACACCATGGGCCAATTTTGTCAATTTAGCCCACTTTTGCCAAGATCCCCAATTTGACCCAATCCTAACCCAAATGGACCCAATGTCAAGCCAAACTAGCCCAATTGATCCCAATTTTGATCAAATTCAATCCTAAACTTCAATTCAATAATCGTAATACCAATTTCAACCAAAACCAAGCCCAATTTGGTTCACATTTGAATTCAATACTCAAGACCCCATTTTTTCCCTAAATCACCCATGAACCCAAACATACCCAAATCCAATCCAAATCAACTCAAATTTTCTTCAAAATTGTTCAAAAACTTTCCTAACACATTTCTATACCAAAACAAACATTCATTTCATCAAAATTTTAGCCTAAAATTCTCTTAAAATTTACTTGGGCCAAAAAGCCCAATTTTGGCCCATAAGCCCAAACCCTCTTCAAATTGAATCCAATGGCCCATGAAAATTCCCAAATAATTTTCAATCAAACTTCAACATATCTAAAGCCAATTTCAATCAATTAAAATTCAATTTTGTCATCCCATATTTGATTTCAAAATTTTAATTCATCACATGCATGTTAAAAGGCCCATACCCTTATGCATTTTGAGAAGCCCAGTTAATTAAATTTTAAAAACCCAAAAGTGAGCCCATATGACATATTTTTATCATAATATCACCTCATGATATTTAAAACACCATTCCATGGCATTAAATGAAGCATTTCATGTATACATGGCTCATTAACCAAATTAGGCATGTTGACACAAAATCCCCAAAATTCATAAAAGCTTTTAATTCCTTTTGCATGAAACTTTCTAATGGCTCATACATAGCATAACATGGCATGTGCATCATCCCATAGCCATACCAAAGTCAATATTTTCCAAATTGGGCAAGGAGAGGTGACCCTTCCCTTCTCCCTTCTTATCAAATTTCCCTCACTCTTAAACTATCAAATCTCCTCCCCAAACTTCAAAACCAGCCATCTAAGCTCACCCAAACCTCTCCATGGACTTCAAGACCAGCTCCAATCACTTTGGGAAAAGATCTAGCCTTTGGACCAAGGGCTAAACCAAATTTAGCCTCACCTAACCCAAATCCAAAATATCCATTAAATCTCTAACCTAAAGCCATCAAATACTCCAATTGATGCCACCACTCAACCCCTCTGACCCCCCTGAACTTCTGCCAGACTTGACCTTAGCCAGCCGGCCACCCTAGTCGCCGGAAAACACCAGGCCGAGAGATCTCAATTGATTCAAAAATTCAAAATTCTTTTGCTGAGCTGTCCCATTCCAATTGGACTCCATGGCTCTTCTTCTTCTCCCCTAGGCAGCTGATCCCAGCCCTTAATTGCCCCTGGGAAGCCCTCTAGCCCTACCTATTTAAACACCACACCTCTCGGCCATGAAAGGTGCTGAACCTAACCTTAAGGAAACTCTACCAAAATCACTCCAGAACTCCTCCTAGCCAAGAGAAGCTCATCCCCACTGTTCTCCTGCCCTGAATCCCCCAGCTGAGCCCAATTTCTCAGCTAAAAATCAGGCCAGAAACAGGACACTCCCCAATTCTTCACCAAATCCAAATTAACTCCTCTCCTACCTTCACCAGAGGTAGAGAAGGAGTTCCCCAGTGAAAGCCCCCTCTCCAAGCTACCCATTTGTTCCAGTCTCCAAGCTTTGTGATCGGGCCTGGTGGAAATCAAGTCTAAGCATTTTACCACAGCTCCAGACTTCATCGCTAGCCTCCTTGGACTCCAACGAACGTGTCGAGCATCTTTGATTTAGGCTTCACCTCTCAGAGCCAAGGTATGGACTCTTCCTTCCTCCCAAGCTTCTGTGAATTCTCCATTTAGTTTGGCTTAATTTCATGGCATGTTAACCGTGTGGATGTGTTCGTCTTCTCAAGACGAATCCATAGAGCATAAGAACTCAAAAATCCATTGAGAATCAAGGGAGATATTAGGGTTAGAAGGTCGATGGTCACGGGCGCACACGAGTCGGAGACAATGATTGGCTGTCGTCAGATTGTGCGTGTATCGAATGAACGGCTCAGATGGCGTCGGACGAGGAGATAGAACGTGAACCGTGGACCGCGTGGCAGCTGAGTCGAATGGCGGCGCTGAACCAGAATACGACGCGTGGAGTTCGATCCACCGTAGGTTGACGCGGCGCCGACGTGGATAAGTAGGAAAATAGGATTTTTGATTTAATTAAATAGCCAGAACTTAAAAAATTCATATCTTTGCATAGAAAAATCACAAAAATAAAAGAAAAATACCCTCTTCCTCAGTGAACAGAGGAGAATAATGTGAAAAAAGAATTGAGTTAATTTAATGAGTATTTTGTTTTTAATTAATTATTTACTCATTTTGGTATTTCAATTCTCCATTTGCATAGACATTTCACCATGGCATGAGACCATAGGGCTTTTGAAGCCTCTGACTTGGGGAACATTCCTTGAATTTTTCAAGGTCAGAGGCCATCCCTATGACAAGTTATGTATTTTTCAAGTTCATGACACTGTTTTTGATATTTTAATTCCAAAAATTAGCATGTTGCTTAGAAAATTCTAGAAAAATTTGGTGAAGTTCCTTAGGACCAAAGGACCCTAGGATAATTATGGATTGAGTTCATTCATTAAGGATAATCATAATCGGCCTAATCACTCTAAATTGAACTTTAATTAATTAGAGTTAATCGCACATTAAAATGACTTGAAAATAATTCTCCAGTGATCTTTAGGATCAGGGGAACCTCACATAAAAATTTGAAGTTAATTGGAAATGTTTAACCCTATTAAATGGATCAATTAAGCCACATAATCAAAATTAAACTTTAAAAATTCATAACTCCATAAATACAATTAAAAAATTCACCAAATTGATTTTGGGACTTCTCTGATATCAGAGGAGTATAAGAAAAATAAAATTGGAATTTTCTAAAAATTTTCATTTTTAAGCATATTCTAATATTTTTAATAATTAAAAAATAATAAAAATCACAAAAATAATAAAAATTATAAAAATGTCATATTTGGTCCCCTAATCACTTAGGAACCAATCAAATATTTTTCCTAAGTCTCTAGGTTAATATATTTAATTTCAAAGCCTTAAAAAAATTTTTGAATTAAAAAAATGTATTTTCTAGCCTTCCCACTAAATTAATTCTAATAAATCAAACAAAAATCATAAAAATGTAAAATTTGTTTCTTTGACTTTCATGAGGTCAGAGAGATTTTTGAAAAATATAAAATCCATTTTTCAACTTTTATTTTATTTTATAATTAATTAACATTCAAAAATTTAAAATAATTATAATAAATAAAATATAATTCAAAAAATCACCAAAATTTGTCCAAGTGGTCCTCTGGTCATTAGAAACATAACATAATTTTCTTAATGACAGAAACTTTATCTTGGTCATGTTGGTGAATTTTCTTTTAAAACCCCTACTTTCCATTAAAAATAATTATATGAATAAATTAAATTAAAAAAAATCACATTTTCTCCTCTAATGTCTTAATTGACATGTGTGTGAAGTGGAATAAAAGTTTTAAGTTTATTTAAGCTTAATTTAATGAGTTATAAGATAAATAGGCTTAAAGGGGCATAAAGGTAATTAAAATATCTGAATTTAATTTTCTCTTAGATGATTGAAACTTTGGGAAATCAAAGGGTAGGAACCCATTAATCACTTTAATAAACCAAAAATGAAACTTTAATTAATTAAATAATTTAAATTTTGGAAGATTAATTAAAATTGGATTATTAAAATGGGGATATATCTTAAGAGGACACTGATTCTTTAATTTAAAAATATCTAGATAAACCACTTAATAATATTTAACTCTTAAACTTAAGAGGATAAGTTGAATTAATAATTAAATGATTAAAAGTAAATAATTCTTAATTTAATTAAAACCTACATCATTAAATAATTTAATAATTGATTAAAGCCAAAAATGTTAAATAATTAAAAAGTAAATTAAAATATTTGAAACTAATTTAAAATCATTTCAAAACAAACTTAAATCAAATTTGCAAATTTTAAATAATTTTAAGACAACTTACCTTAAAACATAATGTAAAATGAAATTAATTAATATAATTAATCCAAATTAAATCATCAAAATTTAATAAATAATTTGAACAACTTTTGACCTAAGTCAATCTAAAAAATTAAATTAACATAAAATATTGATATCATTTATAAAAGGTTTAACTTAAATGAATCAAACAGCATTCCAAAATTAAAATCATTGATTAAAATTTCATAATTAAATCACATTAAAGTAAATCATCAACTTTAACTTCAAATCCTTAAAATCTTTAACAAATTAACTTGCCCCTAAAAGCTTTAAATTATTATAACTATTAAATGAAGCGTTAAGTGAAATGTCACTTCACTCATAAGTTAATCAAACATCCTAGTTCACTGAGCAAGGGAACAAAACTTAACTAAACCATTGGATGATTAATTCACCTGTGTAATTAAATTCTTGGACTCAAAACTGTCCCAGAGGTATTGAAAAGATGTTTAGGATTTGTTCTAAACACTTCCTCAATATGATCGGTAGTTTTAAAGAACAATTGAACTTAATTTTTCTTTAGTGAAGAAAATCATCCTTAACCAAAATTAAGAACCTAGACGTCATAGGAAATGACTAGCTATAGGATTAGGATTCTGGTAGACAACCAAAACCATTCCTTTAGTATTTACCTAGGTACTTGTTGAAATATTTAAATGCTTTAATATGTGTTTTAAAGTGTAGCTTGGAATGACAGGAAGACCCTCCAGGTACGCTTTTATGTTATTGCAATTTACTTTATTGCATTTTCTTCACCTACACTACGCTTTACTTTTTTTGCATGTTAAACAAGACTGTTGCATGAAAACCAAAACCTTTGAGATAGTCCCAGAATTGAAACCAAAACTAAATTAAAAGTCACAACAAGATAAAATTCACCAACACAACATTTCAAAATATAAAATAGCTCAAAATTTAATTACACACAGAACAACAAAACTACAACTTTAACTAAATTAAAACATTTTGTTGGATGATCGGGAATACCTCGGATGATGTAACCTACGTGTTACTAATGGGATTTCCCACAGTCTAAATGAAAGTGTGGAACTCATTCAGTTGAGTTTAGCAAATTCATCTGGACTAAGTGAATCCGATAAAAATAACGATGCCGGAAGGATGGAACCGTGGGATCTTAACCGGTGTTGTTATAATCAACTTTAAGATTTCCCTAATAAAACATTAAAGACATTTGGATTTTAAGATTTCTCTAAACCAAAACACTTCTCTCATCCTTTAATTTATGACTTATAAAACTAAACCTCTGCAACGACAAGGAGCTTGGAGCATAGTGGGCAGCACGACCATCATCATCAACAAAACTCGGGTCTACATCAACAAAACCTTTCTTAGAATTAAATAACCAAGCCATAGGATTTCGAGGTAGTTTGCCTAGTGCAACATAAATCCTCAAATTTTTGTTAGGCATTTGCATGATCATGTTATGCAAATTAAGCCCTAACTGGTCTTAGAACTCCGAGGTAGTTGTTCGGTATGACATAAACCCTAACATCTTTGAGGCTACTTGTGTGATTATATCATACAACCATACGTCCTAATTAATTAAAATTGGAGAGATTGAAACATTAAATAAACTACCAAATTGAAGCCAAACAATAGGATAGTTTGGGAAGTTGCCAAGATTCTTCTTGGATCTCCAGCTTCTCCTACCTCTCTTCCATTGGACTCCAAAATAAACTGTTCCAAATTTGAGCTAACCCCTTTTGAAATTCCAAAATTCAATCCTTTGAAAACCTTAAACTTTGAAATTCTTGAGAGCAAAACCACTAATCATTATCGAGAGTTTTCTTAAATGATTCCCGTCATTTAAGATGTAACTAACTATAGGGGCTTGCCCTTATAGGGAACTTTAAGAACCCAGGTAATATAAACCATGTTTAATTCCTATATATTAAGCAGGGAACTTGTCGGCTTATAAAATTGGTTCGCAGACCAAACGGATGTCACAAATCTTCTAGTTTATTTAATCGAGCCCCATCATAAAGCAGTGCGTCTATTCCTCGGAACAGATACACGATTTGTGATGCGGCGCTCGTTTATATAAACTATTTGAGATGTGAGATCGATTTGATTTCATATCTTAAAATTTTTTAAATTTAAAATTATTTTCAAAATCAAATACTACTTTTCAAGTTATATATTTAAATTAAATTTAAAATTCGCCGACAATTTCTGTAGGCGACCCCTTTTTTTAAAATCCAACACATAACCTAAAAATATGCCGACAACAGTTATTAATTTTTCTTTTAAAATATTGAAAGAATTAACACAATCTTCATTAAATTTAAATTTAGCTTCTTTTTCCAATAAATGATTAAGAGGTTTAGCAATTTTAGAAAAATCCTTTATATATCTTCTATAAAATCCAAGCATGTCCTAGAAAACTTCTCACATCGATAATGATAGTAGGTGGTTGCGGTTCAATGAATAATTTTCACTTTTGCTTGATCAAATTCCATCCCTTTTTGTGAAATTTTGTGACCAAGTACAATGCCTTACATGACCATAAATTGACATTTTTCCCAGTTAAGAACTAAGTTTGTTTCTTCACATCTTTTCAAAATTTAGAAATATTTTCCAAACAAGATTCAAAAGAAGTTCCAAAAACTGAATAATCGTCCATAAATATTTCAGTTCATTTGTCAATCAAATCACAAAATATTGACATCATACATATTTGAAAAGTTGCAGGTGCATTACATAAACCGAAAGGCATTCTTCTTAACGCAAATGTTCCATAAGGACTTGTAAATGTTGTTTACTCTTGGTCCTTAGGAGCGATAGGTAATTGATGATAACCAGAATATCCATCCAGAAAATAGAAATATGAGTGTCCAGCTAATTTATCAAGCATTTGATCCAAGAAAGGTAAAGGAAAATTATCTTTTCTAGTGGCGTTATTTAATTTCCGATAATAAATGCAAATTCGCCATCCAGTAACTTGTCTTGTAGGAATTAGTTAATTTTTATCATTGACAATGACAGTTACTCCTCCTTTCTTCGGAACACAATGAATAGGACTCACCCATTGACTATCCGAAATAGGGTAAATAATTCCAGCATCTAACCATTTTAAAATTTCTTTTTTAACAACCTCTTTCATAATAGGATTTAATCTTCTTTGAGGTTCAATAGTAGGTTTAAAATCTTCTTTCATTAAAATCCTATGCATACAGATGGAAGGGCTTATTCCTCTTATATCAGCAATAGTCCAACCAAAAGCTTTCTTATAATTCTTTAACACTCCTATTAATTTTTCTTCTTGATCTAAGCATAGTTTAGATGAAATAATAACAGGTAAAGTTAATGAATTTCTAAGAAAAATATACTTTAAATGTGTAAGTAACATTTTTAATTCCAGTTCAGGGGCTTTTTTAATCAAGGGTAAAAGTATATCATTTTGAGTTATGTCCAGAATATCCCAGTTATCTTTAATATAATGAGTTTCTTTAAATAATTCTTCTTCTTTTAGTTCTTCATTTTCTTCAGTTAATAATTCAATTTTTTCTTCAGAAATGACTTTACATTTTTCTTGATAATGTTTTTCAATTGTATAATCAATAATATCCATTCAATAGTATTTTTCTTTATCAGGGTACTTCATTGATATAAGGACATTGAATTTAATCTCTTGATAATTAACTCTCATAGTTAATTATCCTTTTTGCACATCAATCATAGCCCATCTGGAAGCTAGAAAAGGTCTCCCTAAAATAATTGGTATTTCTTTATCTTCTTCCAAATCAAGTACAATGAAATCCACAGGGAAAATAAATTTATCCACTTTAACAAGAACATCCTTTATAACTCCTTTAGGGTAAGTGATAATCTGTCAGCTAACTTAAGGGTTACAGTGGTGGGAGTAATCTCTCCTAAATTCAACCTTCGAAAAATAGAAAATGGCATGAGATTATTACTTGCTCCTAAATCACATAAAGCTTTTCCACAAAATTTTTCTCCAATAGCACAAGGTATAGTGAAACTTCAAGATCTTTAAGTTTCTGAGGTAATTTCTTTTGAATTATTGCACTACATTCTTCACTTAATGCATTAGTTTCAAAAGCTTCAAATTTTCGTTTCTTACTTAAAATATCCTTCATAAATTTTGCATAAGTTGGCATCTGTTCTAAAGCTTCAGCAAAAGGTATGTTAATAGTAAGTTTCTTAAAAATTTCAAAGAACTTAGAAAATTGATGATCAAGCTTCTGCTGTTTTAATCATTGAGGAAAAGGTGGTGGTGGTTTTTCAAATTCCACATTAATAGGTACAACAGACTGATCTTTACTAGGAGAAGGAGTTTCTTTAGGTTTTACAATCTCTTCAACCTCAATCTCATTTTCAATTTCATTCTAAATTTATTCTTTTAATTCCTTTCCACTTCTAAGTTGTACAGCCTTAGCATGCTCATGTTCTTTTCTAGTTTCTTTTGGATTGATTTCAACATTACTAGGAAGTGTTCCTGGAGGTCTGTAATTAATTAAATTAGCGATCTGTCCTATTTGATTCTCAATATTACGAATAGCAGTGTTTTAATTTTGTAATTGATTAATCAGTTGTAAAATTAATTCTTCTATAGAAAACTTCTTTTGTTGATTATTAAATCCAGGAGGTTTATAGTTTGAATTTATTTGATTGTTCCAATTTCCAGTTGGATGAGATTGATTATTACCCCATTGTTGTTGTGAATTATTCCAGTTAAAATTAGGGAGATTTTTCCATCTGATCCATGAAAAAAATACCTATTTTTATGCCTTGATTTTTATCAAATTCTTAAGGATATTAAGCTTTAATGAAAGTTATTTTTGTGTTTTGGATGTAGGTGATGCAAAAATGTTCAAGAAAGAAAAAAATATGAAAAAGGAGCAAAAAGGTGCAAAAATGAAGCCAAAATGCAAAATTGTCAAAATAATTGGCCTGGCGCCTAAGCACCAGATTCCGACGCCTAAGCGCCAGTTCGATACAGAATTTTGTAAGATTTTTTACGACTTTTGGATGATTATTTTGACGGTGTTAGCGGTTATTGGACCAACTATAAGAGTGGCAAATTTTCCTGGATTATAAGACATGTGATACATTGTATTTAGACGCTTGGAAATGGTTAGGATCGCGAAGAGGTGCGATCTAAAGTGAAGAGGTGCGAAGAACTGGATGTAGAGTTCGACGCCTAGGCGCCAGACACACCTTCTAGAAGATTCATTGAACCTGGACACATTTTGAAGAGATGCCTCAAGGCAACCCTTGAAGCCTATAAATAGAAGGCTACTCCTTCAGAGAAAAAAGCCCAAAAATTAGAGAGACATCCAACCTAGTCCCCTAGCCCCAAAGTTCCATTTAGAGATATAAATTAGAGAAATATTTTAAGGGCCATATTTATAGTTTCTTTTATTAATTAGTAAGTTTATTTAGAGTTTGTATTGAGAGTATTTGAAGAGTCGGCGCTTTTGTAGTCTATTTACTTTGGAGTCAGAAGGATTCAGAGGTTCAGTTAGAGAAACACTTGAGATAAGTATTTGTATTTTGATTCAAAGTTTTATTTATATGTTTTGTTGTTTAAATTCAATGTGTTCTGAGTAGTTACTTTAATTTCTCCTTTCAATTATGAAAAGAAAAATAAGATAATATAAAATTTGTTGGAGAATTAAAAAAATATATATATTTTTTAAACATTGTGATGATATTAATAGCGGATATTAATTTACTATTTAAATTGGCCATTTAAATTGTTAAAATCTGTTGAAGATTTTTGAGACCTAGGAGGAGATGAATTCTTAACTAGTAGATATCACATGAATCCTTGGTTAGTCGAAGGCCTTGCGCGGGTTATTCAAGGTGAAGTGCAAATAAATAGGAAGATAATATTTAATGGGCGTAGAATTGATAAGTTTTTAGAGTGACAGGATAAATTCTTGTAATTTGGTTTATAGAGAAGGAAAGGGTTACTTGTACGGCTGACCATAGCCACCCTTGGACATCTAGTAGTGTGAGCCTAGATTAACCCATTCTACTAACAATACATCCAGACCTGATCTATAGATTAGCCAATGTTCTTTATACTATCGAGCGAAGGTAAAGAATAGGAATGCTTCTATTTGGCACAATACCATAAATTTATATTCTCCACGAATATTACATTATCTAAAAATTCTTGGATTAATTGAAAGGAAGTTGTTTGCTTATTTTTATTTGTATCAATCATTACTTTATTACTGCTTTAACTCTGCATCTAGTAAATTAAATATCAACTTTTTAACTTTTAAAGAAATACATAAAAATAAAAAATATTTAAACGAAAAATCTATAATCCTCCTCGTGGGATCGATACTAGGGTCTTTATTTAAAGCCCTATATTACTTGATACAATACGTATACTTGCGTAGTACCCCAAGTGTGTAAAATATTTTCCATAAAATTATATTTATATACACTAGCCGCTATTATTATTTAAGTCAAAGTATTGGCTATAAAATATTTTTGATAGCATAAATTACTGCATTGTTTAGCAATTGCAAACCAAGTTTTTAGTGCATTGCTGCGGATCGAGGGTCAAGTTTTTTGCGCAGATTCTCGGGGATGCAAAATTTATAGATTTTAAATATTTTAATTTATTTATTTCTTTTATTGTCAAAAATATAAAATACAAAAACATTAAAAAAAATATTTTTATTTCTTGTTATTTTACTTTTTATTTATTTTTTATGCGTAGTTATGGATCTGAAGGATTATTACCCTTAGATTCTGAATTAGAAAGAACCGTTAGAAGAATTAAAAAAGGAAAACAAATTCAAAACTATCAAGAGATGGCTAATTTACATAACAATTTACAAAATCCAATTGAAATTAATGAACAAAATGTTTACAAACCATTAAGGGATTATGTTAACCCTACAGTTGATGAACTTCATAGTAGTATTCAAATACCTACTGTAGATGCTAATTCTTTTGTGCTTACACCGCCTATTATTCAAATGGTTCAAAATAATCAGTTTGGGGGAACACCAAATGAGGATCCAAATTTACACCTTGCTAGTTTCTTAGAAGTTTGTGCTACCTTTAAGTATAACAATGTTTCTGATGATGCTATTAGACTTAAATTCTTTCCTTTTTCTTTAAGGGATAAAGCAAAGATGTGGTTGAACTCATTAGCAACAGGTTCTATTAAAACATGTGCTGAAATGGCACAAAAATTCCTAGCTAAATATTTTCCTCCTTCGAAAACTGCTAAATTAAGAAATGATATTACTTCATTTAGTCAATTTGACGGGGAGACAATTTATGAAACTTGGGAAAGATTTAAAGAACTATTAAGAAAGTGTCCTCATCATGCTTTACCTGATTGGTTAATTAGTCAAACATTTTATAACGGACTTATTGGATCACTTAAATCAAATATTGATGCTGCTGCTGGAGGTTCTTAAATGACTAAATCATTTGAAGAAGCTTATGCTTTAATTGAAGAAATGGCTAACAATAATTTTCAATGGCCTTCTGAAAGGATTAATCCTAAAATAATGGCAAGTATTTATGATAACGAAGCCTTTTCTATCTTAGCTTCACAAGTAGCTGCAATATCTATAAAATTATATAATTTTGCTATCAATATATCACATAACAACTTTGCTAATAATGAAGATTCTCAAACTATTGAAACATTACAAGCTATTGCTAGTAAAAATAATCCTTATTCCAATTATTATAATCCTGGATGGAAAAATCACCCTAATTTTAACTGGAATAATTCATAACAATAATGGGGTAATAATCAATCCCATCGAACTGGAAATTGGAACAATCAAGTAAATTCAAACTATAAACCACCTGTATTTAATAATCAACAAAAAAGGTTATCTATAGAAGAATTAATTTTACAAATGAGTAATCAATTACAAAATCAAAACACTGCTATTCGTAATATTCAGAATCAAATGGGACAAATAGCTAATATAATTAATTACAGACCTCCAGGAACACTTCCTAGTAATGTTGAAATCAATCCAAAAGAAATTGGAAAAGAACATGAACATGTTAAAGCTGTGCAACTTAGAAGTGGAAAGGAATTAAAAGAAAGAATGCATAATGAAATTGAAAAATGAGATTGAGGTTGAAGAGATTGAAAAACCTAAAGAAACTCTTTCTCCTAGTCAATATCAGACTGTTATTTCTATTAATGTGGAAGTTGAAAAACCACCACCACCTTTTCCTCAAAGACTAAAACAACAGAAGCTTGATCATCAATTTTGTAAGTTCTTTGAAATTTTTAAGAAACTTACCATTAACATACATTTTTCTGAAGCTTTGGAACAGATGCCAACATATGTAAAATTTATGAAGGATATTTTAAGAAAGAAATCAAAATTTGAAGCTTTTGAAATTGTTGCATTAAGTGAAGAATGTAGTGCAATAATTCAAAAGAAATTACCACAGAAACTTAAAGATCCTGGAAGTTTTACTGTACCTTGTTCTATTGGAGAAAAATTTTGTGGAAAAGCTTTATGTGATTTAGGAGTAAGTATTAATCTCATGTCATTTTCTATTTTTCAAAGGTTGAATTTAGGAGAGATTATTCCCACCACTGTAACCCTTCAGTTAGCTGATAGATCTATCACTTACCCTAAAGGAGTTATAGAGGATGTTCTTGTTAAAGTGGATAAATTTATTTTCGCCGTGGATTTCATTGTACTTGATATGGAAGAAGATAAAGAAATACCAATTATTTTAGGGAGACCTTTTCTAGCTACCGGACGAGCTATGATTGATGTGAAAAAAGGAGAATTAACCTTTAGAGTTAATGATCAAGAGATTAAATTCAATGTTCTTAAATCAATGAAGTACCCTGATAAAGAAAAAAGATATCGAATGGATATTATTGATTATATAATTGAAAAATATTATCAAGAAAGATGTAAAGTCATTTCTGAAGAAAAAATTGAATTATTAACTGATGAAAATGAAGAACTAAAAGAAGAAGAATTATCTAAAGAAACTTATCATATTAAAGATAACTGGGAAATTTTGGACATAACACAAAATGATATACTTTTACCTCAATTTAAAAAGCCCCTGAACTGGAATTAAAAATGTTACATGCACATTTAAAATAAGCTTTTCATGGAAATTCATTAACTTTACTTGTTATTATTTCTTCTAAACTAAGTTTAGATCAAGAAGAAAAACTGATAGGAGTGTTAAAGAATTATAAGAAAGCTTTTGGTTTGACTACTGCCTTCCATCTGTATGCATAGATTTTAATGGAAGAATATTTTAAACCTACTATTGAACCTCAAAGAAGATTAAATCCTATCATGAAAGAAGTTGTTGAAAAAGAAATTTTAAAATGGTTAGATGATGGAATTATTTATCCTATTTCGGATAGGCAATGGGTATGTCCTATTCTTTGTGTTCCGAAGAAAGGAGGAGTAACTGTCATTGTCAATGATAAAAATGAACTAATTCCTACAAGACAAGTTACTGGATGGTGAATTTGCATTGATTATTGGAAATTAAATGACGTCACTAGAAAAGATCATTTTCCTTTACCTTTCTTCGATCAAATGCTTGATAAATTAGCTGAACACTCGTATTTCTGTTTTCTAGATGGATATTCTGGTTATCATCAATTATCTGTCGCTCTTGAGGACCAAGAGAAAACAATAGCTACAAGTCCTTATGGAACATTTGCGTTTAGCAGAATGCCTTTCGGTTTATGTAATGCACCTGCAACTTTTCAAAGATGTATGATGTCAATATTTTGTGATTTTATTGATAAAGGAATTGAAATATTTATGGACGATTTTTCAGTCTTTGGAACTTCTTTTGAATCTAGTTTGGAAAACATTTCCAATGTTCTGAAAAGATGTGAAGAAACAAATTTAGTTTTGAACTGGGAAAAATGTCAATTTATGGGCACAGAAGGCATTGTACTTGGTCACCAAATTTCACAAAAAGGGATGGAAGTTGATCAAGCAAAAGTGAAAATTATTGCTGAACTGCAACCACCTACTACTGTTACTGATGTGAGAAGTTTTCTGGGACATGCTGGATTTTATAGAAGATACATAAAGGATTTTTCTAAAATTGCTAAACCTCTTTGTCATTTATTGGAAAAAGAAGCTAAATTTGAATTTAATGAAGACTTTAATGCTTTTAATATTTTAAAAGAAAAATTAATAACTGTACTTATAATTATTGCACCGAATTAGAATAAACCCTTTGAATTAATGTGTGATGCAAGTGATTTTGCAATTGGAGCTGTATTGGGACAAAAATATGAGAAAATTTTCAAAGTTGTATATTATGCTAGTAAAACTCTTACTGAAACTCAAAGAAATTACATTACTACTGAGAAAGAGCTTTTAGCTATAGTCTATGCCTTTGATAAATTTAGACCTTATCCTCTTGGTACCAAATGCATAGTTCATACTGATCATTCCGTTATTAAATATTTAATGTCAAAAAAAGATGCTAAGCCTAGACTGATAAGATGGGTTTTACTTCTACAAGAATTTGATTTTCAAAGTGGATAGAAAAGGAACTGATAACCAAATTGCTGATCATTTATCTTGAATTAAGAATAATGTTATTACTGAGGAAAATATAAATGAAAATTTTCCTGATGAACATTTATATGTCATTCAGGATGCCAAACACCTTGGTATACGGATATAGTTAACTATTTGGTTAGCAATATTCTACCTTATGGATTGAATAACAAATATATTAAGAAATTTAAAAATGATACTAAATCTTATATTTGGGAAGATCCTCATTTATTTAAATTAGGAAGAGATTCTGTAATTCGAAGATGTGTACCTTATGAAGAAGCTTTTGCCATTATTCAAAATGTCATGATTCCGATTTTGGAGGACCCTTTGGAGTAGATAAAATTGCATTTAAAATTTTAAATTCAGGATTTTATTGGCCTACCTTGTTCAAAGATGTGAGACATTATGTGAAAACATGTGATCGATGTCAAAGGATGGGAAATATATCTAGAAAAGATGAAATGCCTTTAAACTATATATTGGAAGTTGAAATTTTTGATATATGGGGTTTAGACTTTATGGGACCATTTGTACCATCATCTGGAAAGATTTATATTTTATTAGCAATCGATTATGTTTCAAAGTGGATTGAAGCTGTAGCTTTACCTAACTGTGATTCCAAAAGTGTTCCAAATTTTTAAAGAAAATGATTTTTTCAAGATTTGAAATGCCTAAGGTAATTATCACAGATAGTGGATGTCATTTTAGAAATATAAGAATTCAATCATTACTGGAAAAATTTGGAATCAAACACAGAATTACAACTGCGTATCACCCTCAAACAAGTGGAATGGCTGAAGTATCAAACAGAGAAATTAAAAGAATTTTAGAGAAGACTGTTAATCCTAAAAGAACTGATTTGGTTGATAGACTTGATTCTGCATTATGGGCTTATAGAACAGCTTATAAGACACCTATCAGATTGTCATGTTACTAGTTAATTTATGGTAAACATTGTCACTTACCTGTTGAACTTGAACATAAAGCTTATTGGGCGATAAAGGAGTTTAATTTTGATTTGAATACTGCAGGAGAAAAATGATTATTACAATTAAATGAGATGGATGAAATAAGAAATGAATCATATGAAAATGCAAAAATTTATAAAGAGAAATTGAAGATATTACATGATAAAAAGATTTCAGGGAAAATATTCGAGCCTGGACAAGAAGTATTATTATTTAATACTTGTTTAAGAGTTTTTCCTGAAAAATTAAGATTTAAATGGATTGGACCAAATATAATTGAGAAAGTATACCATTATGGAGCTGTGTATATTGAAGACCCAAAAACAGAAAAAATATTTAAAGTTAGGAGACATTTGTGCGGCTTATTTTTGGGTTATGTGTTTTATTTTGAAAAGGGGGGTCGCCTACAGAAATTGTCGGCGAATTTTAATTTAATTTAAATAAATAATTTGAAAAGTAGTATTTGATTTTGAAAATAATTTTAAATTTGGAAATTTTATGAAATCAAACTGATCTCACATCCCGAATAGTTTATATAAACGAGCACCACATCACAAACCATGTATCTATCCCGAAGAATAGACACATTGTTTGATGATGGGGCTCGATTAAGTAAACTAGAAGATTTGTGACATCCGTTTGGTCTGCGAACCAATTTTATAAGCCGACAAGTTCCCCTGCTTAATATAAATGAATTAAGCAGGGTTTATATTACCTGGGTTCTTAAAGTTCCCTATAAGGGCAAGCCCCTATAGTTAATTACATCTTAAGTGACGGGAATCACCTAAGAAAACTCTCGATAATAATCAGTAGTTCTGCTCTCAAGAATTTCAAAGTTTAAGTTTTCAAGGGATTGAGTTTTGGAATTTTCAATTTGGGATGGATCAAATTTGAAACATTTTGTTTTGGGAATTCAAAGGAAGAAGGGTAGGAGAAATCACAGATTCGAAGCGAACTTCGGTAATTTCCCGACTATCCTATTGTTTGGTTTGAATTTAGGAAAGTCCTAATGTTTATTTAATGTTTTGATCTTGCCGATTTTAATTAGTTAGGACTTATATTTGTATGATAAAATCATACAAATAGCCTCGAAGATGTGAGGGTTTATGTCGTATCGGACGACTACCTCGGAAATCCTAAGACCGGTTAGGGCTTAATTTACATGATATGATCATGCAAATGCCTAACGAAGAGTTGAGGATTTATGTTGCACTAGGCAAACTACCTCGAAGTCCTACGACTTGGTTATTTAATTCTAAGGAAAGTTTTGTTGAAGTAGACTCAGGTTTTGCTGATGACGATGGCCGTGCTGCCCACCATGCTCCGAGCTCCTTGTTGTTGCAGAGGTTTAGTTTTAGAAATCATAAATTAGGAGATGAGAGAAGTGTTTGATTTTAGAGAAAGTCTTAATTTCCATTTATCTTTAATATTTTAATTAAAACATGTCTTAGAGTTGATTAAACAGAACCGATTAAGATCCCACGGTTCCGTCATCCCGGCACCATTATTTTCATCGAATTCACTTAGTCCAGATGAATTTGCTAAACTCAACTAAATGAGTTCCGCACTTTCATTTAGACCGTGGGAAATCCCGTTAGCAACACGTGGGTTACATCATCCGAGGTATTCCCGATCATTCAATGAGACGTTTTAATTTAGTTGTAGTTGTAGTTTTGTTGTTCGTTTGTGATTAAATTTTGAGTTGTCTTATATTTTGAAATGTTGTGGCGGTGAATTTTATCTTGTAGTGTCTTTTAATTTAGTTATGGGTTTCGGCTTTGGTTTCGTCCTAAAGGTGCGGGTTTTCATGCAACTCGTTGTTTATCACGCAAGAAAGGTAAAGTGCAACGCGATTAAATAAATTGCAGTAAAGTAAATTGCAATAAAATAAAAGCGTACTCGGAGGGTCTTCCCGTCATCCCAAGTCGCACTTAAAACACAGTTAGAATATTTAAGCATTTAAAATAAGTTCCTAGGTAAAGCTAAAGGAAGGGTTATGGTTTTCTACCAAGTTCCTAATCCTATAGCTAGTCATTTCCTATGACGTCTAGGTTCTTGTGTTTTAGTTTGAGGACGATTTTCTTCATCAAAGAACAACTAAGTCCAATTGTTCTTATAAATATCCTATCATATTGAGGAAGTGCTTAAGACGAATCTTAAACATCTTTTCAATATTTCTAGGATTGTTTTAAGTCCAAATGAATTTAATTATACAAATGAATTAATCGTCCGAGAGTTTAAGTTTTGTTGTCTTGCTCAGTGAACTATGACATTTGAATATCCTATGAATGAAGTAACACTCCACTTAACGCTCATTTTAAGAGTTATGACATCACGAGCTTTTGAGGGCAAAGGGATGTTCAAGTGGTTTATGATTTAATTTTAGTTAATGGATTTAAGTTTGGAATAGTGTTCAAGTTGTTTTAGATTTATTTTGAATTCTTCATGTCTTAGGTGATGTCTTTTAATTCAATTTAATTTAACTTTGATTTAGTTTAATTTGATTTAATTTAGTTTAGTTTTAATTTTAATTTAATTCTGATTTAATCCAATTTAGTTTAACTTGATATGAATTAATTTAATTTAATTTAACTTGATTTAATTTAATTTATTTAATTTAATTTAATTTGTTTTAATTTAATTTAATTTAATTTGTTTTAATTTAATTTAATTTAATTTAACATTATTTATTTTTTTAATTTAATTTAATTTAATTTAATTTAATTTAATTTAATTTATTTAACTTAACTTAATTCAATTTAATTATTTAATTTAATTTAATTTATTTATTCAATTTAGTTTAATTTAGTTTTATTATTATTATATATTTTTTTTGATTTAATTTAATTTAATTTAATTTTTAATTTAATTTTATTTTTAATTTTAATTTTAATTGAAAATTTAAAAAGAGTTTAATAATTTAACTTTAATTCAATTTAAATGATTGAGTCATTTTAAAACTTAAATTTGAATTACCTTTTTAATTAAGAATTAAATATTATTGAGATGATTAATTTAGGGATCCTTAAATTAAAGAATAAATCTCTTCCTAATAATATCTCTATTTTAATAATTCCAATTTTATTATTCTTCCAAATTTAATCAATTATTTAATTAAGGTTTATTTCAATTATTTTAAATTGTTTAGTAGGTTTCTACCCTTTAATTATTTAAATTTCAATCATCCAAATCAGATTAAAATCAAATATTTTACTTATTAATTTTATTAAGCCTAAAGTTTTAATTAAGGGTTAAAATTTTAATTACCATTTTGCCCTTCAAGCCTAATAATTTCATAACTCACTAAATTGAGCTCAAATGAATTTGAAATTTTTATGTGGCTTCACTCATATGTCAATAAAGACATTAGAGGAGAAAATGTGATTTTTCTGTATTTAATTTATTTATGTAATTATTTTTGGTGGAAAATAAGGATTTCCAAGGAAAATTTAATAATATGACCAAGGGAAAGTTTCTGTCCTTAAGAAAATTATGGGACATTCCTAATGACCAGAGGACCACTTGGAACAATTTTTGTAATTTTTTGAATTATATTTTATTTATTAGAATTATTTTAAGTTCTGGAGTATTAATTAATTTAAAAATAGAATATAAGTTGAAAAATGAATTTTATAATTTTTAAAATTCTCTCTGATATCAAGGATTCCAGAGAACCAAATTTTACAATTTTCTGATTTTTTTTGATTTATTATAATTATTTTAGTGAAAATGCTAGAAAATACATTTTTTTTAATTTTAAAATTACCCTAGGGCTTTAAAATTTAATATCTCATTAAATAGACCTAAGAAAAACATGGGGTTTGTTCCTAAGTGATTAAATTTCAAAAGATGACATTTTGGTGAATTTTATTATTTTTGTGATTTTTATTATTTTTTAATTATTAAAGTATTAAAATAATACTAAAAAATTAACTTTTTTAGAAAATTGAAACTTTAATTTTCTTAAATTCCCCTGATATCAGAGAGGCTCCAAAACCAATTTAGTGAATTTTTGAAAGGTATTTTGAAAGTTATGAATTTTTAAAGTTTAAAATGACTAAATGGCTTAATCAACCCATTTAGTAAGGCTAACCAAGTCCAATTGACTTCAAACTTTTATAGTGGGTTCCTCTGATCCTAAAGGTCAGTGGAGAATTGATTTCAAGTCAATTTGATGTATAGTTAGCTCTAATTAATTAGGGGTCTATTTTGGGTGTTTAAGCCGATTAGGGTTATTTTGAGTGAATTAACTCAAGTCCTATTTTTCCTGGGGTTCTCTCGGTCATAAGGAACATCACCAAATTTTCCTAGAATTTATTTCATAACATGCTAATTTTTGGAATTAAAATACTCAAAACGACCACATGCATTTGAAAAATCAATAACTTTTCACGGAGATGGCCTCGACCTTGGAAAATTCGGAGAATGTTCCCAAGTTCGGAGGCTTCAAAAGCCCTATGGTCTCATGCCATAGTGAATTGTACAAATGCATGGAGAATTAAAACAATGCACGGAGTAAATAATTAATTAAAAATAAAGTACTGGGTAAAATTAATTGATTTCTTTTCCACATTATTCTCCTCTGTTCACTGAGCAAGAGGGTATTTTTATTTGATTTTTGTGATTTTTCTACACAAAGATATGATTTTTGAAGTTCTGGTATTTAAATAAATCGAGAAAAATCCCTAATTTTCTACTTATCCACGCGGCGCCGTGTCAACCCTCGGCGACTCCGAAGGGGGTACGTGTCGCGCTGTGATTGGGCGCCGCCATCTGAGTCAGCCGTCCCGGGACCTGCGGTTCAAGTATCATTCCCTGGTTCGGCGCAATCTGAACCGTCCGCTCGATACACGCGCGATCCAACGGCTCCTGGTCATCGTCTACGACTGGTGTGCACCCGTGACCGTCAACCTTCTAACCCTAATTTCTCACTCGATTCTCAACGGATTTTCGTGTTCTTATGCTCTATGGATTCGTCTTGAAGAGACGATCACATCCATACGGTAAACTTGCATTGAAATTAATTCAAATTAAATGGAGAATCTCTGGAAGCTCGGGAAGAAGAATGAGTTCATACCTTTGCTCAGAGAAGTGAAGCTTCGATCTGAGAGTTGTGTCACCTTCGATTGGGTCCAAGTAAGCTCCAGATGAAGTCCCTTGGCCTGGTGAATTGTCTAGCTATGAAAGTGACCACAGCTCGATCACAAAGCTTGGAGGCTAGAGCAACCGGGTGGCACTGGAGATGGGGCTTTCGGTGGGAAACTTCTCCTCTTGGTCCGGTGAAGGTGTAGGACCAATCAATTTGGGGATTGGCTCACCGTGAAGAAGTGTCCTGGTTTTTGGGCTAAAGTTTGAGCTCAAAATTGAGCTCAGCTGGAGGGAATTGGGGCTGGAATTCAGTGGGGATCAAGTGCTCTATGTGTGGAGAGTGATCTGGAATGATTTTGGCAGAGTTTCCTTAAGGTTAGGTTCAGCACCCCCTTTGGCCGAGAGGGTGAGGGGTTTAAATAGGCATGGCTGGAGGCTCTCCCAGGGGAAGTTGAGGGCTGGGATCAGCTGCTCTTGGCATGTGAAGAACAGCCATGGTGGCCATTTGGAGTGAGGCAGCTCAGCAAGGTAGAATTACAAAGCTTGGCCTCTCCCAAGGTTTCGGGCATGGTGTTTTCCGGCGACTGGGTGGCCGGCCGGCCAGGCATGGGTCACCCTCAAGGTCAGGTGGGTCAGGGCTGGGGCTTGGTGCAAGCAATTGGCAATTGCCATGTGTAAAGTGGCTGAATTAAAATGGAATGGGGAAGGGGTCATTTTGGCTTCAATTTGGTCAACCCATTGGTTTGGGTTGGGTGCACCTCCCCATGGTCTGATTTTGGGCTGAGAGGATCGATTGGGTCGGCCAAGAGAGGATGGTGTGGTCTCTATCCAAATAGTTTAAGTTAATTTTGGGTTATAGTGTTGCATTAAAGAGGTTAAAATGGCTTAAGGAAGGCTTAGGAAAGGACTCCCTCCACTTGCCATTAATGGCTTGGTGACAAGTCAAACCCCCATGGCTTCATGTGGCTTGTCTATGGCTTGCATGTGGCTTGCATTTGGCTTGAAAAAAGGTTGACTTGTTTCATGAAAAAGGGTTTTAGAAATATTTGGCATTTAGGGGGTAATTTGACATGTGGCTTGATTTGGAATGGTTTAATTGATGATTTTGAAACTTAGGGGTGATTTTGATCAAATGGATGATGAGGGGAAGTGTCATGTGGGCTTTAGGATGATTTGGGCTTTTGAATTTTGAAGGAAATGGGCTTTTAGGAAGGTTTAAGGGAAGTGGGCTTTTAAGTTTAAGAATGAGTTCATGGATGGGAATTTTTGTAGAAGGTTGGGCCAAATAATTGTTGGTTTTGGTTTAGGGATGTTTCATGAGTAATTTGAAATAGATTTAAGGTGGTTTGGGTTTGAATTGGGTTGAATTTGGGTTTATTTGGTAAATGGGCCAATGTAGGTCAAATTGGTCTAACTTGGGCCAATGTTGGGCTAGGGTTGAAATTGATGTAAAATAAATGTTGGGAAATGTTTATGGGAGTGTTTCAAAGAGGTTTTGGCTTTGGTTGGGTTTTGATTTTGGGGTTTGGGTCTATTTGGGCTAGGTTTAGGTTTAGGTCAAAATTGGGCCTTTTGATTTTGGGTTGAATTTGAGTGGGGTTTGGGTCTAAATCTTGGGCAAATCATGTTAGTGTTTTGTTTATGGGGATGTTAAGGAAGGTTTAGAAAAGATTTGGGGTTAATTGGAGTTGAATTGGGTGAGTTTGGGCTAAGTTTGGGTCATGGGTCCAAATTGGGCTTTAAGGCCAAAAGTGAAATTGGATCCCAATGTCAATCAAATTGGGCTTGTATTTGGTCTATATTGGTGTTGGGGATGTTGAATTGAAGTTTAGAATTGAATTGGACCAGAATTTGGGTCAATTGGGTAGGTTTGGTTTGACATTGGGTTTACTTTGGGTTAAAATGGGTCAAATTGGGGGTTTTGATAAAAGTGGGGTAAATTGACAAAATTGGCCCATGATGTAGTTGAAAAAAATGAAATTGGGAATATTTGGGATTTTCTGGAATTTTATGGGAATTTTTTGAATTTTTGGAGTTTTTTGGCTAAGAGGGGTATTTTGGGTATTTGGAGGGTATTGGGAGGTATTTTTGGAATTTTTGGTATTTTGGGTATGGATGATCAATTTGAGTAATGTGGAAATGTTTGGGATTGATTTTGGGGAGTTTTGGGTAATTGAGGTGATTTTGGAAATTTTGGGTAGTTTTAAGGGTTTTGGGTAGGCTAGGCGGGTGTAGGGCCCCGGGGGTCAAAAATTGAAAATTTTGAAAATTGAAGCTTGGGTGAATATAAGTGAAATAAAATCATTTTGGTTGAGCCATGAAGCCATATCAAGCCCACATGAGCCATGAAGGGACTCATTTGAGGCATTCATTATGTTGTTCCTAACCCTCTTAGCCAAGGGCTTAGGGGTTAAAGACCATCCATGTGAATCACCTATATGAGTCAGGAGGTCAAGTTGGGTATGGGTGTGTCTCTAAGAAGTGTGTGAAAGTGTAGTGTATAGGTGTAGTGTGTGTGTAAGTCAGCCCCTCACCAGACCAGGCCACCCAGGGCAGTCCTAAGGCCAAAGAATCCTATAGGAACTCATCATTTAAACTTCCACATTTGATTTCAACCCTCTAGGTGATTAGGGATCTACAATCAAGTTTGTGGAGTTTGCAGGGAGTTAAGAAGTGGTTTGAATTTCTAAGTGGTGGGTCCCAATTCTAATCCTCTAGGATAGTCAAAGGAAAAGCCTAAGGCTAGATCCTAAGTACTAAAGAGAAGAAGAGAAGACCTCATAAAAAATGAGGTCAACAAATGGACCCCCAATAGGTGTGGTGTGCTAACCAAGCACACCGCGCGTATTGGCATTGATCGAAAAATCAACAAAACCAACACAGATGTCCAAGTGACAAACTTAGGACGAAGTAGAAGAAATTCCACTGGGGAGTGTCAGGTATATCTCTAAGACTGGAGATTCCTGAACTCTCGCTGGGGAAAGGAAAAGGAGGTGAATCCCAAATCACATGATCTGGGGGAATTCAGTTTAGATTTTCGTTTTGTTTTAGTTTAAGTTTTGATGTGTAAGGTTAGATTTTGAGTTTCAATTTAGATTGAAGTCTGGTTTAAAATCAATTTGAGAAAATTTGGATCTGAAGTTTGGATTCGAAACGAGGTTCCAATCCCGGGATTGTGGAGAAAACTGGAATCGGAGTACCAGCCACAGAATGAGAATCGGATTTTAAGTGTTGATTGAAAAGAATGAGAATCAGAATTTAGGTACTGATCTCGAAAGTTTAATGAGAATTGAAACGGAGTTTCAATCTCGAAAGTTTAAAGAGAACTGGAATCTGGTTCCAGTCTCGAAGGTTTAAAGAGAAATGGAAACTGGCTCCAATCTCGAAGGTCTAAAGAGAAATGGAAACTGGTTCCAATCTCAAAGGTTTAAAGAGAAATGGAAACTGGTTCCAATCTCAAAGGTTTAAAGAGAAATGGAAACTGGTTCCAATCTCGAAGGTCTAAAGAGAAATGGAAACTGGTTCCAATCTCGAAGGTCTAAAGAGAAATGGAAACTGGTTCCAATCTCGAAGGTGTAAAAAGAAATTGAAACTGGTTCCAATCTCAAAGGTTTAAAGAGAAATGGAAACTAGTTCCAATCTCGAAGGTTTAAAGAGAAATGGAAACTGGTTCCAATCTCGAAGGTTTAAAGAGAAATGGAATCTGGTTCTAGTCTAGAAGGTTTAAAGAGAAATTGAAACCGGTTCCAATCTCGAAGGTCTAAAGAGAAATGGAAACCGGTTCCAATCTCGAAGGTCTAAAGAGAAATGGAAGCCGGTTCCAATCTCGAAGGTCTAAAGAGAAATGGAAGCCGGTTCCAATCTCGAAGGTCTAAAGAGAAATGGAAACTGGTTCCAATCTCGAAGGTCTAATGAGAAATGGAAACTGGTTCCAATCTCAAAGGTTCAAAGAGAAATGGAAACTGGTTCCAATCTCGAAGGTTTAAAGAGAAATGGAAACTCGTTCCAATCTCAAAGGTTCAAAGAGAAATGGAAACTGGTTCCAATCTCGAAGGTCTAAAGAGAAATGGAAGCCGGTTCCAATCTCGAAGGTCTAAAGAGAAACGGAACCGGTTCCAATCTCGAAGGTTTAAAGAGAAATGGAAACTGGTTCCAATCTCGAAGGTCTAATGAGAAATGGAAACTGGTTCCAATCTCGAAGGTTTAATGAGAATTGGAAACTGGTTCCAACCTCGAAAGTCTAAAGAGAAATGGAAACGGGTTCCAATCTCAAAGGTTTAAAGAGAAATGGAAACTGGTTCCAATCTCAAAGGTTTAATGAGAATTGGAAATGGATTCCAATCTCGGAAGTTTATTTGTGTGAAGAGGGACCCAGTCCCATGTCATCAGAACCAAATCAGACAAAGCTCGTGGCTCCGTGTCAATAGACCTAGTCGATCTCCATACAGGAAGAAAGGTAGGCCACAAAAGTCGAAATGATTTCGATGTGACGAAAAAAAGGTTTAGGGTTCTGAAATTGAAGTGTGGGTCTCTTGTGAGGAAGAGTTGTCTCGACAGAGAATTTCAAAGCTTCTTGAGATAAATTTCGATTTGGAGTTGATTTGAAATGTTTGAAAAGATGTATTTAGAGTGGGATCCGATTTGAGATTCATTTTCATTCTGTTTGTCCTTTAACTTTCCGAAAAATTTTTTTAGCTGTGTATTTAATGTTCATGTGAATTTTATTTGGCGTTCACGTGGATTTTGAAGTTATTGTATGTTTGGATTTTTTTTTAAGGAAAAATAATTCTCATTTATTATTTATATTTTTGTTTTCCTCTTTTTGTTCTTTGTTCGAAGTTCGTTTAACTTTAATGGCGTTTCCCAGTCAATTTGCACAAAAGAGGTGAAGGCCAAAATTGTGACATGGTCACTTTCATTCCAATCATGTTGAAGATACATCATACAACTCGGTCTGGAATACATCTCATACAATCCATATAGACTCAAAACGGACTATGTATGATCTTTGTCGATCCATCCAAAAAGGTATCTGTCAAAAATCCATGTCTGAATAGTGAGGTACATGGTCCATAACATCACCTTCCATGCCATCCTTGGCGAAGATGCCGTATGGATGTTCGTTGGAGGTGTGATATTTTCCATGTAACTCACAGCTCGTAAGGTCGGAGGCTCTCTAGCTCCGAGTCTGGCTGGAAGTGGTAAGGTGCTTTCCTGTCGTCCATCCTTCTGAAAGTAACTGAGATCCGCTTCACTGGTACTCCCGGTATGCAATGTTTAGCGACATCTGCTCCGTTGCCCTTCAATATCATGACGGAACCTACCGGTAATGGTATCTTTACTGGCCCTCGGAACTCACCTGGGCCTGCTATCCGGAGGTCAGATCCGAACATGATATTACACTCATTCAGAAAAGAAACTGTGCAGAAAGGTCTGACAAAGTCGTGATGATCTATGTGTGGGGGAATGCAGTCACCCTTCTTGTAAATGTTAATGATGCAACTGTTGGGTATGCAATCTGCTGGCAGCACCCTCCATGTTATCATTCTTTTTACCATCCTTTTAATGACTAATGGCATTGGATCCACCTAACCATGACGGAGTATCCCTGGTGGGTTTCCCTTCCTGTCTTCTGCGAAGTTGTAGCAGCATTCACATTGTATTGTAATTCTCCCTTTCCACGGCATCCATCTCCGGGGTTCCGAGTAAGTGTTTTCTCTTAAGCGACCTGCTCGGCCCATCTTTTCAAATCCGGATGCGATCCACGATTTGTTGTTGTTCGTATTCCGAGAACACGTCCGTATGTAACTCGAGGCCTTCTAGTATATTGATCCTCCTCGCCTCGATTCTCTCGAAGTATTCAAAAGTTTTCTTCTCGACATTCCGTATTCTTTCTAGCTCGTATTCGGGATAATTTGCAAATGGCGAGGCTCGGTGACGTACTTGTGGGATATATGGCTCAATCCCTTCACGTTCTCCCGCATACCTCGGCTCCTCGGGGATGATGTCCGTCGGGACATCCTCCGGGGTTGCTTCGCAACAAGGTCATGCATTACGGTGGCTTCATCCGGTGGCGTAGTAGCCTTCTTTCTTCGTTCTTCTTGAGATTTCTCTGGTTTCTTCGTCATCCCGGGAGCTAGTCTCCTTCCTTCGGGTTCTCGGCGAACCGGTATCCTTGAAGTATATGCACGCGGCGTAGCAATCTGTCTCGTCGCGCTGGTCCGTTGCTAATTTAGTTAACATCTTGCGGATACGACGATTTTTATTTCTTCGTTGAGTTGCCGTGAGAGTAGCTCTTCGTATTTCCCGAGTTTACGTGGGCGCGGCGCCGACAAGCCCGCCCTCTGCTCGTAGCGACTACGGACTCGATTCTCTTGTCCTCTTCGGTGTTTGTTTTTCTTTTCTTACTGCTGGATTGGTGGCTTGGGCCACCCACTTTCATTACTGTCCGACTAGGCAGCTCCTCTCGGTCAACTAGGACCCAGTCACTTTCCTTGTATTGCAGGCCTGCTGGTGCGAAGTCTGAGTCAATCTCTATTATCGCTCCATTTTTCACCCTGTTTTCGTCGAGTGCAAGGCTTACGCCATTTCTAAAGTTCAGGACCAACCGCCCGTTCGACATTTCCCTGCGAAAAGACAAGGGAAAGGATCAGGGGCTGTACTAAGAACAAGAACATTAAGAAAATGTTCATTAAAGACAGTTTTTATTATTATTATTATTATTTAAATTCAACAGGAATGAAGTAGGAAAAGATCAGGAAAGAGATTTTGATTTGGAAGAGGGAACAAAGAAAACTTTATTATCATGATTTTATTTATTTTAGCACATTTTTTATTATTTTGGGTTCGGACCCAGTCATAAGTAATTACTTCACCCGTGCTTCTAGGGATGGAAAATTCACTCCTTCGAAACATCGGGTAGCGTAATACTTTTTCAAGTATCGTCCATTGATCGGAAGCATATGTCGTTCTCCTTGGCGATTCACTAGCCGGTAGGAGCCTCCCGAGTAGATCGCCTCAACCACAAACGGTCCTTCCCAAGTGGGTTCAAATTTTCCTCCTATCTTGCGGTGTGCAAGAATAGGTCTTTTGAGAACGAGAACTAAGTCACCAACTTTGAAGGTTCTTGGGCGGACCGATCCGTCATGGGCTTGAACCATCTTAGCTTGGTATAGTTCTAAATTATGCTTCACGCTGCAAGTCTTTTCCCTTCCGGGCTTTCCAATTCTTCTAGTCGCAATTTGGCATTCTCTTCGTCGTGATTTTGTTTGCAAATCGCAATCCTGAGTGAAGGAAGCTGGACCTCTAAGGGTAACACTGCCTCGGATCCATACACCAGAGCGTAAGGTGTAGCTTGAGTAGGAGTTCTGAAAGTTGTCCGGTAGGCCCATAAGGCTTCTAATAACTTCTCGTGCCAATTTCTCTTATTATCGTCCAAGGTTTTCTTTAAAATTTGAACGAGAGTTTTGTTAAAAGCCTCAGCCAAACCATTTGCTCTTGGGTAGTAAATTGTTGAATACCGCCAGTCGATTCCGTGTCTCCCGACAAAATTGTTGATTTGCGTGCTTCGAATGCGACCCATTATCCGAGATGATCCTGCGTGGCACTCGAAACGGTAGACAACTTGGTTCTTAAAAAATTGTAGCACATGATGTGCTTTCACTTCTCTAAGTGGAACCGCCTCCGCCACTTGGAAAAGTAATCTGTAGCCGCAAGAATGAAGCGATGTCCTTTTGAGGATGGTGGTTCTATTGGACCCACTATATTCGTGCCCCAACATTCAAATGGCCACGACGCAATTGTCGGATGTAGCACATTTGGAGGTTGGTGTAGAACCACTCCGTGCACTTGGCACTGGTGACAGCTCTTGGCGATTTTCATGATGTCGGTCATCATTGAGGGCCAGTAGTACCCTAGCCTTTTAATTTTCATTTTCATCTTCGGACCCGACTGGTGAGCGCCACAGAGTCCTGAATGTACCTTTTTAACAATTTCACGGGCCTCGGACCCGCTTAGGCATCTTAGCCACATTTGATCAAAAGACCTTCTGTATAATGTGTTGTTTATTAATGCGTAGGACAGAGTTCTTTTCTTGATCTGGTGGGCTAACGACCTATCGTCTGGTAGTTTTCCCGTTTGCAGGTAATCTATTAATGGTCGTCGCCGATCTTCTCGTGTTTTCCGTCACTTCGTTGCAATCGATCCTTTTTCTTTTTTCGATTTGTGTATCGTGTCTATGTCGAGTTGTGATAGGACCTGACGTCCGTAAACTGACACTTCCACTGATTCATCTTGCAAATAGGCAAATTCTTTTGCGAGACGGGCTAGCGCATCCGCTAAAGCGTTTTCCTTTCTGGGAATTTTGTAGATTGTCACATTTGGAATGCGTTCCAACAACTTGTATGGCATCTTGGAAGTATTGCTCGAGTCTTGGTTTTAAAATTCCGTATTGTCCGGCGATATCGTTGAATGATTAATTGCGAATCCCCATAGATGTTGATGTCCGTTATACCCATTTGAATAGTTAATTCCGATCTCGTTATGAGGGCTTCGTATTCCGCTTCGTTGTTTGTACACGGCTCGTCAGTGGTAGGACTATCTTAACATCCCCCGCTCCGGTGTTATAAAGATTAGTCCGATCCCCGCCTTACGGACACTATCACTTGCGATTCTTCGTCTTTGTGTGCTCGAAGATGCTCCATCGAAATATAATTCCCAACGTCGATCATCGGGGTCTTTTAGGTTCATTATTTGTTCATCCGGCAAATCGTCATTGAGAGGAGATTCGCCGCAAAGGGTGTCTTGCGAGGAAGTCTGCTAAGACTTGTCCCTTTACGGCACGAAGAGGCACGAAAGTTATATCGAATTGCAATAATATCATTGACCATCCGGCAAGTCCGCCGGAAAGCGTTGGACGGGTCATCGAGTATTGCGATGGATTAAATTTCGAGATCGGGTTGACCTTATGAGAAAGCATGTAATGCCCGAGCTTTTGAGCGGCGAAGATCGGGGCCAAACGAGTGCTTTTCGATTGCGGGATACCTTATTTCCGTCGGCGATGAACGACGGCTTAGGTAGTAAAGAGCATTTTCTTTACCCTCATCATTGACACAGGGCTAACAGGGCTCCGAGAGAGTCGTCTAAAGCCGCGGTATAAAGTATTAGCGGTCTACACCGAGACCGGGGCTGCTAAGACGGGAGGTGTCATTAAATATTGCTTAATGTCCTCGAAGGCCCTCTCGGCATTTCTCTTCCCAAATAAATTTGGCGTCCTTTTTAACTAGTGCGAGAAAGGTCGACACCTACTCGACAAGTTTGAGATAAAGCGTCGAAGATATGCCGGCTTCCCTTGAAAAGATCGTAGTTGTTTTAAGGTTACGGGAGGCGGCATTTCTAAGATAGCTTTAATCTTTTCGGGTTGATTTCAATTCCGCGATGTCGGACAACGAATCTAAGAATTTCCGGAGGTGACGCCGAAGGCGCATTTTAAGGATTCATCTTAAGGTTAAATTGTCTTAATCGTTCGAAAACAATTCTCAAATCATACGGTTGGTTTTCCTTTACTTTGCTTTTGATGACCACATCATCCACGTAGCATTCGACTTGATTGTGGATGAGATCATAAAAAATTCTTGTCATCGCTCTACGGTAGGTCGCTCTCGCGTTCTTCGATCCGAATGGCATCATTTGTGTAGCAATATATTCCGATCGGCGTTACGAATGATGTAAGTTTTTCATCTTCCGGAGCCATTTTTATCGATTGTATCTCGAAGATCCGTCCATGAATGAGAATATTTCATGTGTTGAAGCGATGTCGATCATTAATTCTGGGATCAGTAGAGGAAATTCATCTTTCGGACATACCTTGTTTAAATCTCTGAAATCCACACAAATTCTGATCTGACCATTCTTCTTCCTGACTGGTACCACATTGGCTAACCAAGTCGGGTATTGTTCTTCGCGGACAAATTTGGTGTCTATTAGCTTTTTAACTTCAGCTATGACTTGTTGTTCGATTTCTAGTTGCATTCTTCTGGGACCTTGTCTGACCGGAACAGAAGCAGGATCCACCCCTAGCTTATGGACTACAACCTCTGGAGCTAAACCTGGCATCTCATCGTAGCTCCAAGCAAAACAGTCTTTAAATTCCATTAATAACTTAATTATTTCTTCGGAGTCTTCTTTATTGAGTAAGGAGCTAACAAAGGTAGGTCTAGGTTCTTCGCTAGTACCTAAGTTAACTTCCGTTAACTCATCTATTGTAGATTTGATCTCCTCTTCGAACTACGGTGGAGCATCTCCAATTTGTAAATATTCGAGTTCTTCGTAGTTTCCATGCGGTTTTCATTAGACTCGCAGGTGACAACCATGCAAAATTCGGTATCGTCGGCCGATCCTGCGTGCCGAATCCGAGACCATGTTTTGAATTGGGTGGACGACCGGAATTATTCCATAAATTTTTAAAATGTTGTGATTGACCTTTTGTCCATTGTCGAGGTAAGAAACCACGCTGAATTAAATTTTGAACACAGGGAGAGTACCACTCAAAAGGCAATTCCATTAATTCTGATGAAGTAGCATCTTCAAATTGTACATTATTTTCAGTTTTGGAGGAAGGAGCACCACGGTAGAATTTGATGGGCTTTGTACCACCGCTACGTACCTCTTTGACCTCCATACCCTCGATCTTATTAGAATGGATCGGGGTCAGGGTCATAGTATGTACATAGTGGTTAATCTTCTCGTACATCGATTTATATTCTTCGTTTCTTTCATCTTCGAGAGGGATTCGGAATTGCGGCTTCTTCCGACTTATCGTCGCTGCTTCTTGTTTGATTTCTTTTTCTTCTTCAGAACTATCTTCCCAATCAACATTGATGGCTGGTTTCCTCTGTCAAATCGTCCTAATGTCTCTGCCACGACCTCGTCCCCGGCCTCGACCTCGGATGCGAATTGTGGAGAAACCTTCACCATCTCGCCGTAAGGGAGTGGTGAGTGACTGTTGGACTAGAACTTCAGGTTCTTCGTTGTCCCAAATTTCTTTTGCTTCATTTGTTATGGTATCTCTGGAGAAGATTGTTTTCTTTGGAGGTGCATAATAAGCTGCATCTTCATGGATTCCGATTTCATGTACGGAGAACGGTTGTAAGTCACCTTTGATGCACTGTTCCCCTCCATCGTAGTATTTGATGCATTGATGTAGAGATGATGGTACCATCCGGTTTTCATGTATCCATGGTCGACCCAGTAGAGCGTTGAACGACGTTTCTGAATCAATTATGTGAAATTTCGCGGTTGTCTTTGCTAAGTCACCGGTCTTCATTAGCAGTGTTATTGAGCCGAGGGCTCTTTCTCCTTTACGGTTGAATCCTCTTAATAACATTTTGTCCGCCTCGAGCTCGCGAGCATCAATTTCCAAGTATGCTTAGCGTTCGAAGATTCATTATATTGATTGATGCTCCTGGATCCACCAATACTCCGGAGAGTGTAAACTTCTCGATTGTAACTGAAATGTACAAGGGTCGGTTGTGGTCTGCTGTCCCAAGTAGTAGGTCGTCGTCCGTGAAGGTAACACCTCGTTGTTCCTTTAACGAGCAAACCTCATCTAAGGACTCTCCGGCCATTTGAGCTAAGCAAATTTCTGGATCAAGTAAGGCCTTGATCAGAGCTTCTCTCATCTCCTTTGATAAGATGAGAGTGTCGTAGATGCTCAGTTTGGCCGGTAGTTTCCTAAGGTGGGCTAGCACGTTGTAGTCCACTTTGTTTTCATGTGCCTCGTTTTCTTCTCGAATGGGTATTTCTTCTGCCAGGGTTGGTTCTTCCCGAACAACCACCGCTTTCCTTTATCCTTTGGACCCATTCTCGGAGGTAGAACTCTTCCACTTCTTAAGTTGACTTCGTTATTTCTTCTAAGTTTAACATTGAGTTTGCTTGGTGTCTCCTTCGAATTGGAATGACGGATTCTTCGGGATTAGCTTCGGAGTGCGAAGGCTCTAACTCATTGTTACTTGGAGCTCCTCGAAACTCGCAAATAGATTCGTTGCTTGTTGAACTCTCGTAGCCTTCCCGGTGGATGTCTTCTTCATCATTGTGATCGTCGAGATTGTGTATGATTTGAGAATTGTTATTTGTATCGGAATCGAAGTCCGGATTAGGTTGATTGTCGCTAGTTACGTAATCGTTAGAAACGATCGAAAACGTAGCCAACGCCATAACCCTCATCATTATAAGATCCCACCGGAGTGGGCGGATAATCATACAGAGTCAGAGGTTCGAGGGATTTCTCCCCCGAATCGGAAACAACTATCCTAGGATAAGTAGCCCCTAGTCTAGCCTTAGGTGCCTCGGTCTTCTCTTCTTCGTCAATTTTCTTCTTTTCTTCAATTATTTCTTGTTGAGGTTGCTCTTCTATTGCAAGTGATAGCGCCGACTTGACAGTCTTCGAACTTTTAATTGAAGCTCGCACCGAAGCGGTTTGGATGTGATCTAAAATCTTCTTCGAAGACTTTGTCCAAGCGGTAGTCCATCCATCATCAGTCACATAGGGATCTATCGAAACAATGAAATCCGTCGAGACAACATTGACGGAACCTCCTTTCTGGGGTTCCTTCATGTATTCTTTCGGGATCGTTATATTCCCTTTCCGAAGATTGTCGTTGAGCCGACTCTTGAAGGTAATACAATCTTACATCTTGTGCCCGAAGCATCCGGTGGTAAGGGCGAAAGTTGGGATCACCCTTCTTGTCGACTTCTTCGGTCTTTTAGGCTACGGCGAGTTGGAAATCCGGAGTCTTCATCGAGTCAGCGGAACATTTTCGGCCTTGCCTCATTCTTGAACGGATAATCCTCGCTCGGGAACTCCCTAAACGTCCGTTGTGGATGAGGCGGTTGTTCATATTGTTGAGATGAGTGATAGGCTGGGTCGGGGTTGCTAGTAATTCTGTTGAGTTTGTTGCGGCCGTTCTGACGATATTTGTATCGGTTGCTTGCCTTTATCGACTGCCGCGACGATCCGGACTTCTTTTCAAAAGTTTTCACGGGCTTCTGTTTGTCTGTTTTATCGGTGAAACTTAATTGCTTCGCCTCCTCTTGCAAGCTTCCGGCCTTGCTTAACAACTTCTCGAAAGTCTTAATAGTAAATCCCTTGAGGAGAAGTGCTTATCGGGCCATGGATGCTTTTTAGTAAAATGCCGATCGCATGCTTGTTCTTGTAATCGTGGCTCACACTTCATACTTAGGTTCCTCCATCGAAGTATGTAGTCCACCAAGGTTTCATTCGGCTACGCTTCTCTACCACTAAATCACCTATAGTGATATGGTGCTGAGCTCCGACAAATCGCTTGATGAAGAGGTTTTCTAATTCCGAAAATGTCTTCACCGAGCCGTTTGGTAATTCCGCATACCAATCAAAGGCGATCCACGACGAGTGCGCGACAAATTGTCGGAAGAGTAAAGCATCACTTCCGCCGGCATTGCAACAACGGCACGAAAATGTGCAACATGCTTGCCGAGGGTTTCCGGTTCCCTCGAAGGTCTTGAACCAGAGGTGGTACAAAGCCTTTTGGATATTGAACAGCGTCGAATTCTTCCGGGTAAGGTCTACCGTCCGAATGGATGTTCCGCTCTTTGATTGTGCCAAGGCTTCTCGCACCTGCTGTTCCACCAAGCTCTTGATATCCTTTTCTGGAATCATGCTTTGTGTCGCATCCTTCTTTAGTTGATCATCCCCGTTGACGGATGTAATCTCCTTTCCTCCGTCTACAATGTGAATGACTTCTGGGGGTGTTTCTCTTTGGGGTTGAACACGACTACGGAGAGTGGCTAGGGCTACGACAATCTCTTCCATCCTTTTCGCCATTTGGGCGATCGTATCATCTTTCTCTTGAAGCTGCCTTCTCATTACTTCCGGCTCCTCTCTTCTGCGGTCGCAGGAGCACCTTGTGAAGCCGACGAAGCTCGTGTTTCTACCATGTTAATTTCCGCATACTCATCATCCATGAACTGCGACGAGTCGACTTCATCTCCGAACTTCTCTTCTCTTTCCCTTGCTAGTCGACGAATATCGAGTTCTCAGCTTTTCCATAGCATCTTCTAGTGGTCTTTTCGTACATCCTTGCGGTTGTCATGTGACAATCGTCGAGTTTCCTTCTCATGAGTTCCCTTTCATTGCGGTAGCACTTTCTTCGGACTCAAGTCTCCCGACGAGACTTTCCTTTTACAGTCGTTGTTTCGGTCTTAATTGGCGGTAGTGGGACGCCATACCATCCTTCTAGCGGTAGAACGCCTGGGACCGGATGGTACGTCGGTGAATGCTTGGAAGGTGGTATCCTCCACGATGCGTAAACCCGAAACAACAACAGGTGGACTAGCCTTCATCCTCTTATTAGGCTCTTCTGCAGCGATAGGAGATTCTACTCGCGGCCCAAGACGGGATTTGGCCGGCACCCGTCCTATCCTTCTTAAAATCTCTGATATGGGGCATTTCTCTTTCTTTGCTTAACTTCTCGATCACGAGTACGTAGTCGGGCAAGTGGTGTAACCCTAGCCCTTTTCCTTCGTTGTTCGTTGTAATATGCGGGTCGAGGTAATGTAGAGGCGATTCTACGGACATTTTCCTCGTCGACTTAGCGACGAAAGGGGATGGAATCTACTTCCTTCCAAAAGGGGTGTATACTCGGACAATGGTATGTATTCGGGTAGTGGTGTGTACTCGGGAATTTCTTCTAGGAAAGCGACTTCGGCGGCTACGGCCTTCACGGCGATCTTCCCGCCTCTGTTTCTCCTGCGAGTCCGTGTTAGGGGTGGAACCCTTGAGCTGGACCCAATTTCAAAAACGAAGGTCTTGCACGGAAATCTGTACCCTCCACGGTAACATGCTCGTTACAAATTTGAACTTCCTTCCCCTTCGGTTTGGCGGGAGCGGGGGTAGGTGCGAGAGACGACTAGACCGGTGGGGGTAGAGATAACGGTCCTCCTATGGACGGTAGTACTCCTCTCGACTGGAACCCTTTGCGAGAGGAGGAAATTCTTGAGTTGATTTAAGGTTGAACTCGATCATGGGCTTCTCGGTTTCGACACTTTGTCCATCGGTGCGAAAAGGGCAACGTCGGCGATCTTGACATTTGTGTTTTCGAATCCTTGTCCAAGCCGGATGATCCCATTGTCGGGCGGCTCATCCTTGTAAACAACGAAAGTCCGATCCGTTGGTGAAGGAGAAAATCGGTTTTGGGGCTTCCATTTCGCAAAGTAGATTCGATTGTCGGTCCGAGTTATGCTTCTTCTCATCGGGACGAAAAGAAAGGAATCTAAAAGAGTCCGAACACATTTTTGTTCATGTATATTTATTAGAAGAGTCATTCATTAGAGGGTTTGTTCATTTAGAACGGAATGTTCAAAGGTGTAGAGAAGGTAATGAATCTGATTCAGAGTTAGAAAGGAAAAGAAAGTCTTATGCAGGACTTCTCGACTCGAAGGATCACTCCTAAATTAACACCTATTGGGGGTCCACCCCACCTCAGAAATGAGGTAAAAGGATCTCAGAACCTCTCTGTTTAGGGGTGTCTAAACAGTGGCTCCTAAATTCGAGAAAATGTTGGCCATACTTGTTCAAGGTAGAAATGAACATAATATTCCAACGGAAAGAAGGGTAGTTTGATCCATCAGGGACATGGATACACTACCGATTTTTGAAAGCAGAACTATTTGATTAAAATGGAGAGAGGAACTAGTCCCCAGCGGAGTCGCCAGAAATTGTGCGGCTTATTTTTGGGTTATGTGTTTTATTTTGAAAAGGGGGGTCGCCTACAGAAATTGTCGGTGAATTTTAATTTAATTTAAATAAATAATTTGAAAAGTAGTATTTGATTTTGAAAATAATTTTAAATTTGGAAATTTTATGAAATCAAACTGATCTCACATCCCGAATAGTTTATATAAACGTGCACCACATCACAAACCATGTATCTATCCCGAAGAATAGACACATTGTTTAATGATGGGGCTCGATTAAGTAAACTAGAAGATTTGTGACATCCTTTTGGTCTGCGAACCAATTTTATAAGCCGACAAGTTCCCCTGCTTAATATAAATGAATTAAGCAGGGTTTATATTACTCAGGTTCTTAAAGTTCCCTATAAGGGCAAGCCCCTATAGTTAATTACATCTTAAGTGACGGGAATCACCTAAGAAAACTCTCGATAATAATCGGTAGTTACGCTCTCGAGAATTTCAAAGTTTAAGTTTTCGAGGATTGAGTTTTGGAATTTTCGATTGGGGATGGATCAAATTTGAAACATTTTGTTTTGGGAATTCAAAAGAAGAAGAGTAGGAGAAATCACGGATTCGAAGCGAACTTCGGTAATTTCCAGCTATCTATTGTTTGGTTTGAATTTAGGAAAGTCCTAATGTTTATTTAATGTTTTGATCTTGCCATTTTAATTAGTTAGGACTTATATTTGTATGATAAAATCATACAAATAGCCTCGAAGATGTGAGGGTTTATGTCGTATCGGACGACTACCTCGGAAATCCTAAGACCGGTTAGGGCTTAATTTACATGATATGATCATGCAAATGCCTAACGAAGAGTTGAGGATTTATGTTGCACTAGGCAAACTACCTCGAAGTCCTACGGCTTGGTTATTTAATTCTAAGGAAAGTTTTCTTTGAAGTAGACTCGGGTTTTGCTGATGACGATGGCCGTCGTTGCCCACCATGCTCAGAGCTCCTTGTTGTTGCCAGAGGTTTAGTTTTAGAAATCATAAATCAGGAGATGAGAGAAGTGTTGGATTTTAGAGAAAGTCTTAATTTCCATTTATCTTTAATATTTTAATTAAAACAAGTCTTAGAGTTGATTAAACGAACCGATTATGATCCCACGGTTCCGTCGTCCCGGCACCAGATTATTTTCATCGAATTCACTTAGTCCGGATGAATTTGCTAAACTCAACAAATGAGTTCCGCACTTTCATTTAGGCCAGTGGGAAATCCGTTAGCAACACGTGGGTTACATCATCGAGGTATTCCCGATCATTCGATGAGACGTTTTAATTTAGTTGTAGTTGTAGTTTTGTTGTTACGTTTGTGATTAAATTTTGAGTTGTCTTATATTTTGAAATGTTGTGGCGGTGAATTTTATCTTGTAGTGTCTTTTAATTTAGTTATGGGTTTCGGTTTTGGTTTTCGTCCTAAAGGTGTAGGTTTTCATGCAACTGTTGTTTATCATGCAAGAAAGGTAAAGTGCAGCGCGATTAAATAAATTGCGGTAAAGTAAATTGCAATAAAATAAAAGCGTACACTGGAGGGTCTTCCAGTCATCCCAGCTGCACTTAAAACACGGTTAGAATATTTAAGCATTTAAAATAAGTTCCTAGGTAAAGCTAAAGGAAGAGGCTATGGTTTTCTACAAGTTCCTAATCACTATAGCTAGTCATTTCTATGACGTACTAGGTTCTTGTGTTTTAGTTTGAGGACGATTTTCTTCATCGAAGAACAAGCTAAGTCCAATTGTTCTTATAAATATCCTATCATATTGAGGAAGTGCTTAAGATGAATCTTAAACATCTTTTCAATATTTCTAGGATTGTTTTAAGTCCAAATGAATTTAATTATACAAATGAATTAATCGTCCGAGAGTTTAAGTTTTGTTGTCTTGCTCAGTGAACTAGGATATTTGAATATCCTATGAATGAAGTAACACTTCACTTAACGCTCCTTTTAAGAGTTATGACATCACGAGCTTTTAAGGGCAAATGGATGTTCAAGTGGTTTATGATTTAATTTTAGTTAATGGATTTAAGTTTGGAATAGTGTTCAAGTTGTTTTAGATTTATTTTGAATTCTTCATGTCTTAGGTGATGTCTTTTAATTCAATTTAATTTAACTTTGATTTAGTTTAATTTGATTTAATTTAGTTTAGTTTTAATTTTAATTTAATTCGATTTAATCGATTTAGTTTAACTTGATATGAATTAATTTAATTTAATTTAACTTGATTTAATTTAATTTATTTAATTTAATTTAATTTGTTTTAATTTAATTTAATTTAATTTGTTTTAATTTAATTTAATTTAATTTAACATTATTTATTTTTTTAATTTAATTTAATTTAATTTAATTTAATTTAATTTAATTTATTTAACTTAACTTAATTCAATTTAATTATTTAATTTAATTTAATTTATTTATTCAATTTAGTTTAATTTAGTTTTATTATTATTATATATTTTTTTTTTATTTAATTTAATTTAATTTAATTTTTAATTTAATTTTATTTTTAATTTTAATTTTAATTGAAAATTTAAAAAGAGTTTAATAATTTAACTTTAATTCAATTTAAATGATTGAGTCATTTTAAAACTTAAATTTGAATTACCTTTTTAATTAAGAATTAAATATTATTGAGATGATTAATTTAGGGATCCTTAAATTAAAGAATAAATCTCTTCCTAATAATATCCCTATTTTAATAATTCCAATTTTATTATTCTTCCAAATTTAATCAATTATTTAATTAAGGTTTATTTCAATTATTTTAAATTGTTTAGTAGGTTTCTACCCTTTAATTATTTAAATTTCAATCATCCAAATCAGATTAAAATCAAATATTTTACTTATTAATTTTATTAAGCCTAAAGTTTTAATTAAGGGTTAAAATTTTAATTACCATTTTGCCCTTCAAGCCTAATAATTTCATAACTCACTAAATTGAGCTCAAATGAATTTGAAATTTTTATGTGGCTTCACTCATATGTCAATAAAGACATTAGAGGAGAAAATGTGATTTTTCTGTATTTAATTTATTTATGTAATTATTTTTGGTGGAAAATAAGGATTTCAAGGAAAATTTAATAATATGACCAAGGGAAAGTTTCTGTCCTTAAGAAAATTATGGGATATTCCTAATGACCAGAGGACCACTTGGACCAATTTTTGTGATTTTTTGAATTATATTTTATTTATTAGAATTATTTTAAGTTCTGGAGTATTAATTAATTTAAAAATAGAATATAAGTTGAAAAATGAATTTTATAAATTTTAAAATTCTCTCTGATATCAAGGATTCCAGAGAACCAAATTTTACAATTTTCTGATTTTTCTTTGATTTATTATAATTATTTTAGTGAAAATGCTAGAAAATACATTTTTTTTAATTTTAAAATTACCCTAGGGCTTTAAAATTTAATATCTCATTAAATAGACCTAAGAAAAACATTGGGTTTGTTCCTAAGTGATTAAATTTCAAAATATGACATTTTGGTGAATTTTATTATTTTTGTGATTTTTATTATTTTTTAATTATTAAAGTATTAAAATAATACTAAAAAATTAACTTTTTTAGAAAATTGAAACTTTAATTTTCTTAAATTCCCTGATATCAGAGAGGCTCCAAAACCAATTTGGTGAATTTTTGAAAGGTATTTTGAAAGTTATGAATTTTTAAAGTTTAAAATGACTAAATGGCTTAATCGACCCATTTAGTAAGGCTAACCAAGTCCGATTGACTTCGAACTTTTATGGTGGGTTCCTCCGATCCTAAAGGTCGGTGGAGAATTGATTTCAAGTCAATTTGATGTATAGTTAGCTCTAATTAATTAGGGGTCATATTTTGGGTGTTTTAGCCGATTAGGGTTATTTTGAGTGAATTAACTCAATTCCTATTTTTCCTAGGGTTCTGCAGTCGTAAGGAACATCACCAAATTTTCCTAGAATTTATTTCACAACATGCTAATTTTTGGAATTAAAATACTCAAAACGACCACATGCATTTGAAAAATCAATAACTTTTCACGGAGATGGCCTACGACCTTGGAAAATTCGAGAGAATGTTCCCGAGTTCGGAGGCTCAACAGCCCTATGGTCTCATGCCATGGTGAATTGTATGAATGCATGGAGAATTAAAACAATGCAGGGAGTAAATAATTAATTAAAAATAAAGTACTAAGTAAAATTAATTGATTTCTTTTCCACATTATTCTCCTCTGTTCACTGAGCAAGAGGATATTTTTATTTGATTTTTGTAATTTTTCTACACAAAGATATGGATTTTTGAAGTTCTGGTATTTAAATAAATCAGAAAAATCCCTAATTTTCAACTTATCCACGCGGCGCCGTGTCGACCTCGGCGACTCCGAAGGGGGTACGTGTCGCGCCGTGATTGGGCGCCGCCATCCGAGTCGGCCCGTCCGGGACTGCGGTTCGCGTATCATTCCACGGTCCGGCGCGATACGAGCCGTCCGCTCGATACACGCGCGATCCGACGGCTCACAGTCATCGTCTACGGCGGGTGTGCACCGTGACCGTCAACCTTCTAACCCTAATTTCTCACTCGATTCTCGACGGATTTTCGTGTTCTTATGCTCTATGGATTCGTCTTGAAGAGACGATCGCATCCATACGGTAAACTTGCATTGAAATTGATTCGAATTAAATGGAGAATCTCTGGAAGCTCGGGAAGAAGAATGAGTTCATACCTTTGCTCGGAGAAGTGAAGCTTCGATGCGAGAGTTGTGTCACCTTCGATTGGGTCCAAGTAAGCTCCGGATGAAGTCCCTTGGCACAGTGAATTGTCTAGCTATGAAAGTGACCACAGCCGATCACAAAGCTTGGAGGCTAGAACAAGCGGGTGGCTCGGAGATGGGGCTTTCGGTGGGAAACTTCTCCTCTTGGTCCGAGTGAAGGTGTAGGACCAATCAATTTGGGGATTGGCTCAGCTGTGAAGAAGTGTCCAGGTTTTTGGGCTAAAGTTTGAGCTCGAAATTGAGCTCAGCTGGAGGAATCGGGCTGGAATTCGGTGGGGATCAAGTGCTGCTATGTGTGGAGAGTGATCCGGAATGATTTTGGCGAGTTTCCTTAAGGTTAGGTTCGGCACCCCTTTGGCCGAGAGGGTGAGGGGTTTAAATAGGCATGGTCGGAGGCTCTCCGAGGGGAAGTTGAGGGCTGGGATCGAGCTGCTCTTGGCATGTGAAGAACGGCCATGGTGGCCATTTGGAGTGAGGCGGCTCGACGAGGTAGAATTCCAAAGCTTGGCCTCTCCCGAGGTTTCGGGCATGGTGTTTTCCGGCGGTCGGGTGGTGGCCGGCCGAGCATGGGTCACCCTCGAGGTCGGGTGGGTCGGGTGCAGGGCTTGGTGCAAGCGATTGGCAATTGCCATGTGTAAAGTGGCTGAATTAAAATGGAATGGGGAAGGGGTCATTTTGGCTTCAATTTGGTCGACCCATTGGTTTGGGTTGGGTGCACCTCCCCATGGTCGATTTTGGGCTGAGAGGATCGGTTGGGTCGACCAAGAGAGGATGGTGTGGTCTCTATCCGAATAGTTTAAGTTAATTTTGGGTTATAGTGTTGCATTAAAGAGGTTAAAATGGCTTAAGGAAGGCTTAGGAAAGGACTCCCTCCACTTGCCATTAATGGCTTGGTGACAAGTCAAACCCCCCATGGCTTCATGTGGCTTGTCTATGGCTTGCATGTGGCTTGCATTTGGCTTGAAAAAAGGTTGACTTGTTTCATGAAAAAGGGTTTTAGAAATATTTGGCATTTAGGGGGTAATTTGACATGTGGCTTGATTTGGAATGGTTTAATTGATGATTTTGAAACTTAGGGGTGATTTTGATCGAATGGATGATGAGGGGAAGTGTCATGTGGGCTTTAGGATGATTTGGGCTTTTGAATTTTGAAGGAAATGGGCTTTTAGGAAGGTTTAAGGGAAGTGGGCTTTTAAGTTTAAGAATGAGTTCATGGATGGGAATTTTTGTAAAAGGTTGGGCCAAATAATTGTTGGTTTTGGTTTAGGGATGTTTCATGAGTAATTTGAAATAGATTTAAGGTGGTTTGGGTTTGAATTGGGTTGAATTTGGGTTTATTTGGTAAATGGGCCAATGTAGGTCAAATTGGTCTAACTTGGGCCAATGTTGGGCTAGGGTTGAAATTGATGTAAAATAAATGTTGGGAAATGTTTATGGGAGTGTTTCAAAGAGGTTTTGGCTTTGGTTGGGTTTTGATTTTGGGGTTTGGGTCTATTTGGGCTAGGTTTAGGTTTAGGTCAAAATTGGGCCTTTTGATTTTGGGTTGAATTTGAGTGGGGTTTGGGTCTAAATCTTGGGCAAATCATGTTAGTGTTTTGTTTATGGGGATGTTAAGGAAGGTTTAGAAAAGATTTGGGGTTAATTGAGTTGAATTGGGTGAGTTTGGGCTAAGTTTGGGTCATGGGTCCAAATTGGGCTTTAAGGCCAAAAGTGAAATTGGATCCCAATGTCAATCAAATTGGGCTTGGATTTGGTCTATATTGGTGTTGGGGATGTTGAATTGAAGTTTAGAATTGAATTGGACCAGAATTTGGGTCAATTGGGTAGGTTTGGTTTGACATTGGGTTTACTTTGGGTTAAAATGGGTCAAATTGGGGGTTTTGATAAAAGTGGGGTAAATTGACAAAATTGGCCCATGATGTAGTTGAACAAAATGAAATTGGGAATAATTGGGATTTTCTGGAATTTTATGGGAATTTTTTGAATTTTTGGATTTTTTGGCTAAGAGGGGTATTTTGGGTATTTGGAGGGTATTGGGAGGTATTTTTGGAATTTTTGGTATTTTGGGTATGGATGATCAATTTGAGTAATGTGGAAATGTTTGGGATTGATTTTGGGGAGTTTTGGGTAATTGAGGTGATTTTGGAAATTTTGGGTAGTTTTAAGGGTTTTAGGTAGGCTAGGCGGGTGTAGGGCCCAGGGGGTCAAAAATTGAAAATTTGGAAAATTGAAGCTTGGGTGAATATAAGTGAAATAAAATCATTTTGGTTGAGCCATGAAGCCATATCAAGCCCACATGAGCCATGAAGGGACTCATTTGAGGCATTCATTATGTTGTTCCTAACCCTCTTAGCGCAAGGGCTTAGGGGTTAAAGACCATCCATGTGAATCACCTGTATGAGTCGGGAGGTCAAGTTGGGTATGGGTGTGTCTCTAAGAAGTGTGTGAAAGTGTAGTGTATAGGTGTAGTGTGTGTGTAAGTCGGCCCTCACCGGACCGGGCCACCTGGGGCGGTCTAAGGCCGAAGAATCCCATAGGAACTCATCCTTTAAACTTCCACATTTGATTTCAACCCTCTAGGTGATTAGGGGTCTACAATCAAGTTTGTGGAGTTTGCGGGGAGTTAAGAAGTGGTTTGAATTTCTAAGTGGTGGGTCCCAATTCTAATCCTCTAGGATAGTCAAAGGAAAAGCCTAAGGCTAGATCCTAAGTACTAAAGAGAAGAAGAGAAGACCTCATCAAAAATGAGGTCAACAACATTAAAATGATTTATAAAGAGGCTTACGAGTTAAGTCAACCTAATTAAAGACTTATTTTGGTCAGGCTGACGACGTTAAACCAAGCGCTTTGTGGGAGGCAACACATAGTTATTTTTGTGTGTTTTTACATTTTCAATGTAAGGTTATGCCTCGGTCTTGACTAATTTTATATAACTTTAGAAAATTGGATGCTAACAAGACTTCATTAACTTAAGCTAAAATTTATCTCGAAGTATATAAAGTTTGGACTTTGGATCACTCCATTTCATATGTGAGTAAAAAAGAGATTAAGTTAACCTTCATTATGATTGTTTATAATTTGTGTTACTATGTTAATATTGATCTTACCATTCTAATTTACCTATTTTGGAGTTCGAAACTTTGAAATTTGACGATAGGCGAAACGGAGTCGAACATGGTTCCAGCGCCTAGGTACTAGAATTTGATGCCTAAGCGCCAGAATAAACTGTGTATCGATGGGTCCAGCGCCTAAGCACCAGATTTGGCGCCTAGGCACCACAGTTACTCGATCATTTAACAACAAAAAATTTTCAGTTTTTCACACGATTTTCTCCTTTAAATTACCCCATCTTCATCCCCAATCGCTAAGCAACCAAAATTACGACCTAGACACTTCACTCTTGACAGATTAGAAAGGATTTTTGAAGAAATGGAGAGAAGAAATCTTGGAGAAGAGGCTAGAGACAAAGGTTCAAAGGATCCTCAACCCTACTACAATGGTTTTATCGCTGTAAGTTTGGAGAAAATTTTAAGTCATCAAGATAAATTTGAAGTAGAATTCAGAAGTATTGGAGATCGCCTCCATGAGATGTACCATCAAATTGAACATCTGGAATGGCAGGCAAAGCTTCAATTTGATCATCTAGCGGCTTATCAAGATCCTCAAGTGGAGATGTATGCGAAGAACAAATGGTTCGACGAGAAAATGGCTACAGATTTTCTGAGAGCGTTAGTGTTCTTCCCAAGAGGGCCGAGTAATCTTCCTTGCGAAGAGAATGGAAATTTCTAATTCGAAGATTAGATATTTATTGTGGTGTGATCTAGACTTTTATTAGTGTGTCGTTGTATCGATTGAGTAAATCGATTGTATTGTTTGTGTGTTTGATTTATTATTCAAGGTGTGTTGTATTTGCTTTGACATTGTGTAGTGTGATTGTTTGTTAGGACTTGAATTATATTACTATACTTATCTGTATTGTATTGAGCGAAATTTGAAGATTTTGAATGGAATTAGAAAAGTTTGATTTTAAACCTTGTGTTTAATTGGTGGATTTAATTTTTAATTTTTAAAATTTTTGGAAAATATTTTGGAAGTTGGAAAGTGAAGCACTACTCTAATATGAGTAATTGGAAGTTGAAATTATGAGTTTTGATGGAAAATAAAATTTTTAAAGTGATTTTTTTGAAAGGCTAGTTCTGGCGCCTAGGCGCCTAAATTCGGCGCCTAGGCGCCGGTTCAGCCTGCTTACCGAAAATTAGCATTTAAACCCCATTAGCCATGGTTGACGCCTAAGCTTCGTCCCCTTCCTCTTTTTCTCGAAAACGCGCCCTTTAGATCGATTTTGAGGTCAAAACATCAAGTTTTTGAGCCCGAAATCACTTGATTTCTTCATCTCGAGGTCAAATCTATATTCTAATCCATTTATTTTTTATTCTTACCATAGTTTTTCCTATTTTTTGCTAAAAACCAAAATTTTGAGAAAAATTTTAATTTTTAGAGTTTCTCCATGAATTCTTAAACTCATTTTGAGTTTCTCAAGCTTAAAAAGAGTTTAAATCTATGATTCCTTAATTTATTTGTGTTTTCTTTCACGTTTAGATGGCACCAAAACCTAAGTGAGAAAAGGCACGAGAAAATTTCGACAGCAGCAAGATTTCGACTGTGACAGCACATTTTCGTTATCAAGAATTTGCGACGTCAAGAAAGTTTATCTCGGATCGCAGTTTTTACAATCCTGGTGAAATGATCGAGAAAACGATCGTTGCACACAACTGGAAATGATTCTGTTATTTCGCTGCTGTTGTCGTTATTCCTATTGTACGCGAGTTTTATGCTAACTTTTTGGATGCGGAAGACTACGAAGTTTTCGTTAGAGGTGTCGGGGTAGGATTTACTCTGGAATGGATCAATATTTTCTACGGCCTGCCACCTACCATCGAGTGCTACTATTCTGGTTTATCTCCATCTGAGGGAGATCTTGAGATGATTATTGAATATCTGACTGATGTCACTGGAATTTGGAAGATCCGGAACGACAAACGGGTAAAATTCAAATCTTCTAAGCTAAATGGTAATTCAAAGGCATGGCACTATTTTATTTCTGCTAGACTTCTACCTTCCAACAACTTGACCTAAGTTACTAGAGATCGAGCTATCCTGAATTACTGCATTCAGGAGAGGAAGCCGATAGATGTTGGCAGTATTATTTATGATTCAGTGGAATCGATTGCTAGATCCAGCACTTCTATGGGATTAGGATTCCCATCCTTGATTCATTCTTTATGCATGAGCAATGGAGTTTCGCCGATATATCAGTGGAGAAGTTGAAGACTACAAAGCCAATTGGGCAGGAGAGTGTTAGCATTTATGATCGTCTTCGAGGGAAGAGATATACTGGGCCTTCTACTTCTGTACCTACTCCAAGTAGAGCTTCTACTTCTAGACCTTCTACTTCTACTGCTTAGCCACCATCTAGTTTTCGGGATTCGATGCATGATCAATTTCTGGAGCAGCAAAATGAGTTATTTCTAACTCACTGCAGAGTAGATACTATAGACAAGAAGATTGATCATCCATCTGATTATACCCAAAGGAAAAGTGATTATGATGCTGAGTATTCAGAATCTTTAGTAAAATTCTTGAAGGGTGAGCATGATGTTTAGTTTCCTACCTGTCCTAGATTTACACCGTATGTTGATCCAAAGGATGTGGAGTTTTCTTTTGGTGATGATGATGATGAGGCTAGAGATAGTGATTAGTAGCTTGATTTACCTCTGAGATGTGCTGATTCTGTTGTTAGTTTATTTCTTGTTTGCTAGTACTGTTTGTTGTTTGTTATTTGTTGTTTGTTAGTGTAGATTTATTTATGAAACTTTGTGTGGATTGTTTGATGTTGAGACTGTTTTAGATATTTAATGTATTGTGTTGAAGACTAAAATTTGGATGAATTAATGTTTATTTCTGTTTCAGCCTACTGTTTAGTATTCTTAAATAGTTAGTAATGTTGTTTTGTTTTGTTTTTGTGAGCAGTATAGTCATTTAATTCAGCTACTGATATAAAAAAAATGAGCCTGCTTACTTTTATATATGCTTCGTTATTTCAGTAATATTCATAAAAAGCATGTGTAGAAGTAAATTTTTCTTTTTAAACCGTTTTTACATACTTATAAAAATTCTTTTTAAAATTATACCTTTCTTTCTCTCATACTTTAAATTTTTTTTTCATGATATACCAAAACTTAAGTTTGGGGGAAGGGAAAATACATGCAAATTTAAATTTTATTTGTCCTTAATGAACTAATATTTTCTAAAGAAATATTAACATAACATAAGGAATGAAGAATCTATTTAAGATGTCTTAAAATTTTGAAATTATAAAAAATTTAGTAGACTTAACCAAAATTTGAATAACTTTGATTGATTTTAAGAATAGAATTATTGAACCTAAAGAAGAGTGAGATTAAGAAATTTTTCTATTCATAGTAGAAATAATTGAATTTTAGAAGTATTAAGAAATAAAAAATTATAGCTTGAAAAAGAATAGATTGAAATTTTTTTTGAAATCTATTCATGTTATAGTAAATAAATGAATATGTATAAGTTTAAAAATATAAGTTAAGGATAGCAAAGTTCAAAACCATTAACAGGCTATCTAGATAAAGTAATCCTCTATGTAAAAAAAATAAAATAAAAAAAAAGAAAAAGAAAAAGAGAGAGGAGAAGTTTGAGGAGATGCCTAATTAAAAATTGGCTTCACTTGAATTAGCTTATAAGAAAAAAACTGATTACATATTTTACTTAATTTTTATGCATGAATCTTTATTAGAAAAGATTTTCATGAAGATCTTTTTCTTGTAAATAATTTTTGTGATCTTAATATAATAAACTACAATTATTTTCGAAGTGAAAGAAAAATTTTTGAAATCTTATGATTTGGTAGTTAAATATTCTTTAAATTCTTAAATTAAAGTTAGTTAATAAAATTTGGTTAATGATTTACTAAAGCCTTTATAAAATCAAAATTTATAAGAAATCTTAAATATTTACCTTTATTCCAATTGTTATACATTTTATATAGTAAAAAGGGTCACTTGAGGACAAGTAGCGTTTAAGTTTGAAGGATTTCGATCCATGAAAAAAATAACTATTTTTATGCTTTGATTTTTATCAAATTTCTTAAGGAAATTATGCTTTAGTAAAAGTTATTTTTGTGTTTTGGATGTAGGTGATGCAAAAATGTTCAAGAAAGAAAAAAAGATGAAAAAGGAGAAAAAAGGAGCAAAAATGGTGCCAAAATGCAAAATTGTCAAAATAATTGGCCTAGCGCCTAGGCGCCAGGTTCCGACGCCTAAGCGCCAGTTCGATAAAGAATTTTGTAAGATTTTTCATGACTTTTGGACGGTTATTTTGACGTTGTTAGCAGTTATTGAACCATTTTGAAGATTGGCAATTATTCCTAGATTATAGGACATGTGATACATTGTATTTGGACACTTGGAAACGGTTAGGATCGTGAAGAGGTGCGATCCAAAGTGAAGAGGTGCGAAGAACTGGACACAGAGTCCGGCGCCTAGGCCCGTATTCAGGCACCTAGGCGCCAGACACACCTTCTAGAAGATTCATTGAACCTGGACACATTTTGAAGAGATGCCTCAAGGAAACCCTTGAAGCCTATAAATAGAAGGCTACTCCTTCAGAGAAAAATGCCCAAAAATTAGAGAGACATCCAACTTACTCCCCTAGCCCCATAGTTCCATTTAGAGAGAGAAATTAGAGAAATACTTTAAGGGCCATATTTATAGTTTCTTTTATTAATTAGTGAGTTTATTTAGAGTTTGTATTGAGAGTATTTAAAGAGTCGGTGCTTTCGAAGTTTATTTACTTTGGAGTTAGAATGATTCAGAGGTTCAGTTGGTGAAACACTTGAGATAAGTATTTGTATTTTGATTCAAAGTTTTATTTATATGTTTTGTTGTTTAAATTCAATGTGTTATGAGTAGTTACTTTACTTTCTCCTTTCAATTATGAAATGATAAATAAGATAATATAAAATTTGTTGGAGAATTAAAAATTATATATATTTTTTAAACATTGTGATGATATTAATATCAGATCTTAATTTACTATTTAAATTGGCCAATTAAATTGTTAAAATATGTTGAACAGTTTTGAGACCTAGAAAGAGATGAATTCTTAACTAGTGGATATCACATGAATCCTTGGGTAGTCGAGGGCCTTGCGCGGGTTATTCAAGGTGAAGTGCAAATAAATAGGAAGATAATATTAAATGGGCGTAGAATTGATAAGTTTTTAGAGTGATAGGCTAATTTTTTGTAATTTGGTTTATAGAGATAGAAAGGGTCACTAGTAGGGCCGACCATAGCCACCCTTGGACATCTAGTAGTGTGAACCTAGATTAACCCATTCTACTAACAATATATCCGGACCTGATCTATAGATTAGCTAATGTACTTTATACTATCGAGCGAATGTAAAGAATAGGAATGCTTCTATTTGGCAAAATACCATAAATTTATATTCTCCACGAATATTACATTATCTAAAAATTCTTGGATTAATTGAAAGGAGGAAAGTTGTTTGCTTTTTTTTTATTTACATCAATCATTACTTTATTGCTGCTTTAACTCTACATCTAGTAAATTAAATATCAACTTTTTAACTTTAAAATAAATACATAAAAATAAAAAATATTTAAAAGAAAAATCTATAATCCTCCTCGTGGGAGCGATACTAGGGTCTTTATTTAAAGCCATATATTACTTGATACGATACGTATACTTGCGTAGTACCCCTAGTGTGTAAAATATTTTCGATAAAATTATATTTATATACACTAGATGCTATTATTATTTAAATATTTAATTAAGATCCGATATTAATATCATCACAATATTTAAACATATTTAGTTTTTAATTCTCCAACAAATTTAATATTATCTTATTTATCTTTTCATAATTGAAAGGAGAGAGTAAAGTAACTACTCAGAACACATTGAATTTAAATAAAAAAACATATAAATAAAACTTTGAATTAAATTACAAATACTTATCTCAAGTGTTTCTCCAACTGAGCCTCTGATTCCTTCTGACTCCAAAGCGAAATAAACTTCAAAAAGTACCAACTCTTTCAAACTCTCAATATAAACTCTAAATAAAATAAACTCACTAATTTATGATAGAAAGTAAACTAAAAGTGTGGCCCTAAAATTTCTCTCTAATTGGAGACCTCTTTGCTTTTGGGGCTCTCTCTAATTGAGCTTCTTATTGGGCGTTTTTCTCTATAGATATGGCCTCCTATTTATTGGCTTCAAGGGTTGCCTAAGGCATCTCTTTAAAATGTGTCCAAGTTCAATGAATCTTCTAAAAAGTGTGTCTGGCGCCTAGGCGCTGGAGTCTGGCGCCTAGGTGTCGGACTCCGCATCTAGTTCTTTGCACCTCTTCACTTTGGATCGCACCTCTTCGCTATTCAAACCGTTTCCAAGCGTCTAGATACAATGTATCACATGTCCTATAATCCAGGACTAACTGCCAATCTTCTAGATGGTCCAATAACCGCTCTAACAGTCAAAATAACTGTCTAAAGTAGTTACAATAATCGTCACAGATTTGGTATCGAGCTGGCGCTTAGGCGCCGGATTCTGGCGCCTAGGCGACAGGCCCATTATTTTGGCAAATTTTGCATTTTGGCTCCATTTTTTCTCTTTTTTGCTCCTTTTTCATCCTTTTTCCTTTTTGAACATTTTTGCATCACCTACATCCAAAAACACAAAAATACCTCTCATTAAAGCATTATATCCTTAAAAATTTTATAAAAATCAAGGCATAAAAACAAGTATTTTTTTCATGGATCATTTATTAATACTTGTTTTCATTTATTATTTTTCTTATCGTTGTTTTTAATTTCAAATCAATGTGTTTTTATATTTTCTCAATGCATTCTGAGTAGTTTACTTTATCTTTTTCTTTCTTAAATGGAGAATTAATTAATTTAAAAAGAATTGTTGTGGAAAGTATAAGTGTTTAAAAGTTGGAAGAAGTTGTGAAGATTGATTCTAAAAACTTTGTTTACTTCTTAATTTGGCCAGTTAAGTTGTAAAATTTCTTAAGATTATGTAAGATCAAATGCGGTATTGTCTCATAAAAGTAGTAAGAATCACATGAAATTATATGGGTGTGAACTATAGTCCATATAATTGAATGTAATATTAGAAGATATTTTTATAAAAGGGAGTAAAATTAGAGGATTTTAGAGTAACGGGCTAAAACCCCCTAATTTGGTTTGAAATTTTGAGTTTTGTTATGAGAAATTAGCCCCCAGGTGGTGGGAATCGAGGGAACTCTAGAGTGAGAGACTGGTATCTTCCCTGCCTAACCATGTTCAAAATAATATAAATTTCAAATTAACCAATGTTCTTTATAGAACCAAGTAAGGGTAAAGAACACATTTGCTTCTATCTATCACAACAAAAATCTGAATACATCCATAACAATATTTTAAGAATTATTACTACTTCATGAAAGGAAAGAAAAAGATATTCTAGTTAATAGTATTTTACATCCAATGTTATTAGTTCTTGTAATTTTAATTTCTTACTTTGCATTTTTATTAAGAAAATTTCAAAAGACATATCAACCTTCAAAACTTTTCAAAATCAAGACATACTTTTTCAAAAACAATTAAAGACAGTAAAAAAGATAATTTCTCTGATTCCTTTAAAGATTTCACATTTTCCCTGTGGGTTCGATATCTCGGAGCTTAATCAAAAAGTCCTATTGATAAATGATACATATACTTGCATAGTATCCCATATTATAAAATCATAATTTTCATATCTAAAATCATCAGCGCACTTATATCTGACGGTACCAAGTTTTTGGCGCCGTTGCACTTATATCTATTGAGAATCAGGTGCTTTCTCAATCGACGACGCCATCTGACTGGTATGCCACGCGGCCCGCTGTTCCGTTCCATCTCCTCGTCAGGCTTGATCTACACCGTCTGTCTATTACACGTGCGATCCGACGATATCTGTTCATCGTCCCAACTGGTGTGAGCCGAGAACCGTTCACCTTCTAGCCCTAAGATCTCACTCATTTCTCAACTAAATTACACGGGGTTTCGTCCTACATGCTCGTCTAGACAAAAGCTACACATTCATATGGCTAACATGTATTGAAATCAACTCAAAGTGAATGATGAATCGCTGGAAGCTCTAGTTAAGGAGAAGTCTCCAAACCTTGGTTCAAGAGGTGAAGCCTCTGTTGAATGTGCTCGGCACGTTCGTTGGAGCTGGAGGAGTCTAGGGATGAAGCCTCTGGTTCTGGTGAATTTCCTAGGTGTGACTTCGTCCAAGCTCGATTTCAAACCTTAGCCGATAGAAGGAATGGCTGGCCTGATGAGGGGGCTTTCAGTGGGGAACTTCCTCTCTACCTCTGGTGAAGGTGTGGGAGAAGTTAATTTGATTTTGGTAGAGGTTTCAGGGATGTCCTGGTTTCAGGCCTGAGATTGAACTCTGAAATTGAACTCAACCTGTGGGAATTAGGGCAGGAAAATAGTGGGGATCAACTTCTCTATTCTAGGAGAAGAGTTTGGGATCAATTTGACAGAGTTTGGATAAGGTCCAATACATCAACCCTTTTGGCCGTGGAGGTGAGGAGTTTAAATAGCCATGTTGGAGGGCTTCCCAGAGGCAATTGAGGGCTGGGATCTGCTGCTCAGGGGAGGAGAAGAAGAGCCTTGGTGTCTACTAGGGTTGAGAAAACTCAGCAAGCTCAAATTTGAAATTTTGGTTCACATTGAGCTCTCAGTCATGGGGTTTTCCGGCTACCCAGGTGGTGGTCCGGCTAAGCATGGGTCACCATCTGACTCAGTGGGGTCAGGGGTTAAGTTTGGTGCAAGCAATGGAGATTGGCCATGTGTAAAGAGGTTGATTTAAATGGAATGGGGGAAGTGGCTTTTCTGGGCTCACTTTGGTTAAGCGATGGAAATGGGTTTGGTGCACCCACCAAGGTCTGATTTTGGGCTGAGGGAAATCAGTGGGTTCAGCCAAGAGAAGGTGGTGAGGTCCCCATCCATGGTGAGGTTGCTAAACTTGGTTAAAGTGTGACATGAATGGGGTTAAAAAGTTTAGTGAGGGATTAAGAAAGAGTCTCCCTCTTTTGCCATTTACGGCTTGATGATTTGGAAAGGGTTTTACATGGCTTCATGTGGCTTAAGCATGGCTCAATGGCTCCATTTGGCTTGGAGTGGCTTGGCTTAATTTCATGGAAATAGGTTTTAGAAATTTTTGGCATTTAGGGGTGATTTGGCATGAGGCTTGATTTAGAATTATTTGACGATTGATTTATGACTTAGGGGATTATTTTGATTAAATGGATGACAAATGAAAATGTCATGTGGGCTTTAGGATAGATTTTAGGTTTTTTTAAATTTTGTGAAGATGGGCTTTTAAAAATGTTTTAAAGAGGTGGGCTTTTAGGTTTTTTAAATAAACTTTTGGATGAAAATTTGGTAAAATATTGTGCCAAATAAATGTCGTATTTAGTTTAGTAATGTGTCATTAATGATTTGGAACAAGTTAGGGGTAATTTGGAGTTGAATTGAGTTTAATTTGGGTCTTTTAGTAATAGGACCAAAGTGGGTCAAATTGGGCTAACTTGAGCTAAGGTTGGGCTAATATTGGTTTTGATATAAAATTAATGTTGTAAAACATTTATGGAGGCGTAACCAAGTGTATTCAATTTTGTTTGAGTTTTGATTTTGGGGATTTGGGCTTGTTTGGGTTCATGAATAGTTTAGGTCAAATTGGGACATTTTGGTTTGAGTTGGATTTCGGTGATGTTTGATTTCAAATTTGGGGCAAATTCAGTTAGCATTTTTCTTGTGGGGATGTTAGGAAGATTTCAAAACAAGTTTGGGGAAAATTGGGTAACATTTGGGTTCAATTTGGGATGGATTGGGTTAATTGGTCACTTTGGGCCTTAAGGGCCCATTTGGCATTTTTTGGTCAAATTGGGTTAAATTGACTAAATTGGGGTATGGGGCAATTGAAGAAAAATGATGTGGATAATATTTTAGAATTTTTGGGATTTTTTAAGAATTGTTTGAATTTTTTGAATTTTTAGGCTATTTAGGGTACAAGGAGAGTACATGAAGGGTATTGGGGGCTATTTTTTGAAATTTTGGTATATTTGGTGATGAATGATCAATTTGAGTGGTGGGGAATGTTTAGGATTGATTTTATGGAATTTTGGATAGTTTAGACAATTTTGGAAATTTCAAGGGTATTTGGTAGGTTTGGTGAGTTTACGGCCCCGGGGGTCAAAAATTAAAATTTAGAAAAAATGAAGACTAATCAGGTGGAAGTAAAATAAAAACCATTTTGGTTGAGCCATGAATCCATATTAAGCTCACAAGAGCCATGAGAGGACTCATCTTAGGCACTCAATATGTTGTTCCTAACCCTCTTAGCCAGAGGCTTAGGGGTTGAGGCCCATCCATATGAGTTACTACATGAGTTAGGGAGTTAAGTTAGGTGAGAGTGGTTTTTGGGTTTATAATGTGTGTGAGAGTGTGGTGTGTGTCAGCCAGCCCTCACTAAGACCCGGCCACCCAGGGTAGTCCTAAGGCTTGAAAATCCTATAGGAATTCATCTTTGTTTTCCCACACATTGGTCCCAACCTTCCAAGTGAGTTGGAGGTTGATGACCATCTATGTAGGAACCCAAAGAGAATCAAGATTTGGTTTGAATTTCTAAAAGGTGGGTTCCATCTCTAGTCCTCTAGAATAGTCAAAGGGAAAACCTATGGCTAGATCCTAAGCACTAAGGAGAGAGAGATCAGACCTCACCAAAAATGAGGTCAACAAGACTTAGCCAAAATTTGAAGTTATTTAAGCCTAATAAGTTAAACTTAATTGGAATATAATTTTAACTAAACTTTATTTAATTAAGGTTTAATAATTTTTTTAAGTCTAATGAATTAGTCTTAAATAATGTTTTAGGATTTATTAAACCTTAGTTGGTTTTAATGTTTTAATTAAGTGTAATGTGATAGACTAAATTATGGTTTAAGATTGATTAAACTTTAATTGGTTAAGGTTTAATAGTTTAATTAAGCCTAATGTGATAGACTTAATTTTGATTTAGGATTGATTAAACCTTATTTGGTTAAGGTTTAATAGTTTAATTAAGTCTAATGTGATAGACTTAATTATGATTTAATCTAATAGGTTTAAGACTAATTAAACCTAATTTGGGCAAGGTTTAATTGATTAATTAGACTTAATATGGGTTAAGTCTAATTAGTTTAGGATTAATTAAACCTAAGTTGAATAAGGTTTGATTGATTAAATAGACTTAACGTGGTTTAAGTCTAATTAGTTTAGGGTTAATTAAACATAATTTTTATAAGTTTTAATTGATTAATTAGATTTAATATGGGTTAAGTCTAATTGGTTTAGGATTAATTAAACCTAATTCGGGTAAGGTTTAATTGATTAATTAGACAAATTATGGGTTAAGTCTAATTGGTTTAGGATAAATTAAACCTAATTTGGGTAAGGTTTAATTGATTAATTAGACTTAATTAGGGTTAAGTCTAATTGGTTTAGGATTAATTAAACCTAATTTGGGTAAGGTTTAATTGATTAATTAGACTTAATTATGGTTAAGTCCAATTGGTTTAAGCTTAATTAAACCGAATTAAGTAAGGTTTAATTGATTAATTATACTTAATTAGGGTTAAGTCTAATTGGTTTAGGTTAAGTAAACCTAATTTAGGTAAGGTTTAATTGATTAATTAGACTTAATTAGGGCTAAGTCTCATTATTTTAAGGTTAATTAAACCTAATTTAGGTAAGGTTTAATAAATTAAGTAGACTTAATTAGGGTTAAGTCTAATTGGTTTAAGGTTAATTAAACCTAATTTAGGTAAGGTTTAATTGATTAGTTAGACTTAATTATGGTTAAGTCTAATTGGTTTAAGGTTAATTAAACCTAATTTTGGTAAGGTTTAATTGACTAATTAGATTTAATTAGGGTTAAATCTAATTGGTTTAAGGTTAATTAAACCTAATTTAGGTCTGGTTAACCTAATTTAAGTAAGGTTTAAGTTGATTAATTATGTTTAGTATGGATTAAACCTAATTAGGGTTTAAAGGTTACTTAAACCTAATGTGAGTAAGGTTTAATGAACTAATTAGGTTTAATGTGGGTTAAGCCTAATTAGGGTTTAAAGGTTACGTAAACCTAATGTAAGTAAGGCTTATGTAACTAATTAGGTTTAATGTTGGTTAAACCTAATTAGGGTTTAAAGGTTACTTAAACCTAATGTAAGTAAGGTTTAAGTTGATTAATTAGGTTTAATGTGGGTTAAACCTAATTAGGGTTTATTTTTATTTTAAACCTAATCTAATTAAGGTTCAATAGGTTAACTAAGTTTAATATGTCTTCAAACTTAATTAAATTGGTATTATTTAAGATTTATTCATTTCTTTTTAAGTTTGATTTAATTAAGCTTAATTTGTCTTTATGCTTGATTAAGGATTTGATTAAGATATTACTTAAGTCTAATTTGTTATCTTAGAATTAACTAGATTTTTTCATGAGTCTATTGTGAGTTAGACTCATATGAAACTTAGTCTATTATGAAAAATAAACTAAGTAATGAAAAGGTGATTTTTAAGATTTAAATTTATTAGTTAATAATGGATTTTAAATCCAAAAAATTGAAATATAATTTAAAATTGTTTAATGACTTAAGAATCATTTTCTTAGGGTTATTGTTTGTTACCATAAAATTTCAAGTCATTTTCCAATTTTATCTTTCTTAATTTCTAATTTTTATAAATATTTTTAGAAATAATTATAAAGTGACATAGAAATTATTAAACATCACCCTAGAAAATTTTTTTTGTCCTTAGAAATATGAGGGAACATATGTTATGATAAGAGGATGATTTAGAGAAAATTTCATAACTTTTGAAATTCAAATTAATATTTTAATAATTAAATTTTCCAAATAGTAATTAAATAATTAAAAAAAATTATAATTCAAAAATAAAAAAATTTATATCCACATTGTTCTTCTCATTACTTTGAGTTCAGAGGTTTTTTATTATATTTTTGTGATTTTTATATACAAAGGTATGTTTATTTTATTGGATTAAGGTTAATCTGATTTAAATAAATCTTTATCAATTCAGAAAAATCGTGTGGGCGCCGCGTATCCTCTGATAAGTCGAAACATGGCTGATCCACTGCGGGAACCCAAACAGCAGAGACAGCAGGACTCAATCTCAACCGTCCATTGCGGAAGCACTGGAACGGATGGCTAAGGTTCATCTTTTTCATCAAGCCTGATCCCGCAGATCGTCCATGGTCTAGGAGCAATATCTCACTCGATTCTTGATGAAATCAAGTGAGGTTTATTCTTACACTATCGTCTTGAGCATACGAACATATCTATATGGATATGTGGGGGTTTTGAAATGATTTCTATCACAAAGTGTGAAACCCGAACTCCATTAAAGGGGAAAATCCATACCTTGGCCATAGTTGATTTGAACTCGATTTGAATGGTTCTGGAGCTTCGTCTTGACTTTATAGAGCTTCTCCACAAGTCAATTTGAGTTGAAATTAGGTTCCTATATGATTTTGTTCAAGTGGTGCTCGGCCTAAATGGGCTTGATCAATAAGTGGCTTAGGGGCTATGGGGATGCCTGATTTTGATTGGGCTTACCTTCGTTCTGTCCCTAAATGGATTTGGGATGGCTAATTTGAAGGTTTATGGAGGTTGATTTCTGACTCCCAACTGTCCTGGTTTTTTACCTATTTGGGTGCTCTCGAGTTGGCTCAATGAAGGAGATTTGGTGGGTTTCAAAGACTGGTTTCATTGAGGATCAACTACTTAGGCTCTAGGGAACATTTTTGGTGTTGAAAGTCTGAGGATTTGGGCAGTGGTTGGGGGTTTCCTATTTTGTTCATCTTCGTCCATGTACTCAGGTTTGCTCCATTTATAGCCATGGTAATGGCTACCGATAAGTTTGAGCTGATCAGAATTCTCTTGGGGGAGTTGTTAACTCTCTCATTAATGTCAAGAGGGAGGTTTTTGGTTGTGGTGATGATGGATTGCCAATTTCCAAGCCTAGCTATTATTGGTTTAATTATGGTGAAGACTTGAGTTTAAAGTTTGGCTTGCTTCTATTGGATCTCCTATGAGGTGGATAAGGCTTCTTCATATCATCTGAATTAGTTTCCCACATATGAGCTTCACGAGACATTCATTAGGTTTAGAAGAGGAGGACACATAAGCTTCATATTCCTCATTTCCTATGGTTTGTCATGATGGTCTTTAACTATGGTAATGGGGATGGTTTATGTGAGGTTGCACCTCCCATTGGTGAGTCTATAGCATGTTTGTGGTGTCACACATGTTGGTTAGCTACCTCACCTTATGAGAGGAGATGAATCATCAAGCAAGTTGAAAGGAACATGACACATATTTTTCTTACCCCATTATTTATTTTATTTTAGCTAATGATGGTTTTAACCTTAGTGGAAATTTAACCTGATGTCTTGGTCTTTCTCCATTGGGTTGGGAAAGAGGTGCTTGCCACCTATGAATCCATGTTACACCTCATCTTGAGAGGGGATGACATATGCCTAACCATCATGATTATATCATGACATCTTTTAACCTTGTTTAAAGGTGATGAGTTATGGATTAGGTAATGTCTTGAACATGTCATGATGGATTCAATGGGTCTTAGATAACCCATTAGTGACTCCCATTAATTTAAATTTAAGTTTAAAATCAATAAAGAGGTTTATGACATCATGTGTGATGCCATAAATTCAAATTCAATTTAGGATTATTTTTGTATAATTCCATTTCTAATTAATTATATAATTAATTAGAAATATATGAAATTGTAATATTAACCCATAAATTAATTAAAATGATTTTTGGGAATTAATCATTTTAATTAATTTTATGTGGTTTAAAATTGAATATTTTGACCAAATTTAATTTTGGTTGACCCAAATTGACCTAAGTTAACCTAAGTTGATTTCTAGTTCAAAGATATTTAATGCGAATTTCTCAACCTTGCCATGGTTGATTTCATCATAAAATTAGTGGTTTTGTCATTTTTGGGTCTAAATTGGTCATGTTGACCAAATTTAGGGTTTTGGTGAACCCAAAGGTCAATGTGGTGATTTATGGATTAATTTTGGTAACTTTGATCAATATCAAATTGATTATGTCAATGTCTATTATTGAGGTCAATTTTGTGATTAAAGGGGTATGAATTAGCCATTTTTGACCAATTTTGACGTATCTAGGTCAAAGGTTTGACCAAAGTTGTCTTAATGGTCATGTAATGTCTTTAGGTAGTTAAATAGGTCATATTTGACTATTTTAGTATTTTGATAGACTTGGTAGTCAATGGTTGATCTTTGAGTCAAAAATTGATTAATTTGTCCAAAGTTGTTTTCTAGGACAAAAGCTGGCTCGTTGGGTTAATAATTGGTCATTGGGTCAGGAATTGACCATTTTGACCAAAGTTGACCTTTAGGTCAAAGGGTTGACCTATTGGGTCAGTAAGGTTAGTCATTGGGTCAGAATTGATCATTTTGATCAAAGTTGACTTTTTGGGTCAAAGGTTGACCTGTTTGGTCAGTAGGGTTGGTCGTTGGGTTAAGGTTGACCATTTTGACCAATGTTGACTTTTTGAGTCATAGGATGACCTATTGGTTCAGTAGGGTTGGTTATTGGGTCAAGATTGACCATTTTGACCAAAGTTAACTTTTTGAGACATAGGTTGACCTGTTGGGTCAAGGGGGTTGGTCATTGGGTCATAAATTGACTAGTATGACCAAAGTTGAATTTTTGGGTCAAAGGTTGACCTGTTGGGTCAATTGGGTTGATCATATCAGGGTTTGTCATTTTTAATTAGATCATTTAAGAATTTTCATAAAAATTTGGATTAAAGAGGTCTCATTAAATTTTTACCCCGGTTATTAGTGTTTATTAAATGTTTTTAAGACCTTTCACAAAAGTGAGGTCAACAAAGGGCCCCCAATATGTGTGGAATACTGCATAAGTATACCGCACATATTGGCGTTGACCGAAATGGTTTGAATATTGATTGGCAATCTATCGGGAAATGTCTTATAATGATTAGGAAAAAGAATGGATGTCACATAATTTTTTAAGAATCTCCGATATATGTATGTTGGTTTCGAGAAGGAATGCCATGCGACTTATATCCTTTCTTAAAGAGATTGGAATGCTATAATTTCCTTGTCATAAAAGGAATTATATCGAATAACTAAAGAGAGGGAAGATGTCATATCATCTCCTAGAGATGTCAAATGTCGAGTTATAGGAATTCCTTAATTTCCGTGTCAGGAAAGGACTTATATTGAATAACTAAAGAGAGGGAGGATGTCATATCGTTTCTCAGAAATTTCAAATGTCGAGTTATAGGAATTCCATAATTACCATGTCAGGAAAGGACTTTTATCTAATAACTAAAGAGAGAGAGAGAGAGGATTTCATATCATCTCCCAGAGATGTCAAATGTCGAGTTATAGGAATGCCATAATTTTAACGTCAGGAAAGGACTTATATCCAATAACTAAAGAGAGAGAGGATGTCATATCATCTCCTAGAGATGTCAAATGTCGAGTTATAAGAATGTCATAATTTCCGTGTCACGAAAGGACTTATATCCAATAACTAAAGAGAGAGAGGATGTCATATTGTTTCTTAGTGATGTCAAATGTCGAGTTATAGGATGCCATAATTTTCGTGTCAGGAAAGGACTTATATCCAATAACTAAAGAGAGAGAGAGGATGTCATATCATCTCCCAGAGATGTCAAATGTCGAGTTATAAGAATGCCAAAATTTCTGTGTCAGGAAAGGACTTATATCCAATAACTAAAGAGAGAGAATATTACTCTTAAAGAAGAATATATCCTTTGGGGATTCCAGCTGGGGATTTAACCTATATAGGTCAAATAATAATTCTCATATCATTTATCAAAAGTTATTCATTTTATTATTTTATTCATTTTGGCACTCTTGGACCTGAGGATGTATTATAGTCAACTAGGAAATATCTCATATAATTTTATTCCACTCCCAATAATGTACATAGGTGGTAGAAATTAACAGTACATCATGTATTATACAATACACACTACAAACTATTTGTACAATATAATGTCAAAAGTTCTCGGATACTGCTAGACCTATCACTAATATCTAACAGTCCGAGACATTGTTTATCGAATATGTCTTAGGTGTTCAGGTATTCATAGGGTCATGGTAGCTCTAAGGGTTGTAATACTTCCCATTCTGGTATCGGCTGGTATCCATCAGGACGCTTCTCAAGACGCATCCTTCTCAATGTTATCGAAAAGTGTTGTTGGCTTACACTTGGTATACAATGTTTAGAAACGTCAGCTGCATTGTCTTTAGGACTAAAAATGATTAACATGGTAGAAGAATATGGTAAGATCCCCGTAAATCTCCAGCTCTCACAATTTCTATTTCTGTTCCAAACAGAATAGAATATTTTTTCATGAGTGACAAAGTGAAAAAAGGTCTTTCAGAATCGTGTCTCTCAATGTGAGGTGGTATGCAATCTCCTTCCTCATATATATTCATGATGCAGCTATCTGGAACACAGTCAGGGGGCATTATGTTCCATGTTATTAGTCGTCTGATAATCTGAATAATCACTGTATGTAGTGGATCTACTTGTTCATGTTGTATGATTCCCGGAGGATTGCCATGTTTGTCCACAACTTAGTTGTAACAGTACCCACATTGGATCATCATCCGGCCCTTACCACGTATCCATCTATTAGGTTCAGAGTATGTTTTTCTTTTTAAGCGCCTAGCTTGTCCACGATCATGCACTTCCATTACATGTTCAACAATGGCACCTTGTTCAATTTCATCAAAAACTCCAGTAAATAAATGAATGCCTTCCAATATGTTAATTGTTCAACCATTAATTGTTCAAATGATTATTGTTTAATGGCTGGAATACGTCTCACTTCTTCTTAAGAAGAAATTCATCTGTCAGTTAATGTCTCTGCTGCTGTAAGATCTAATGCGGTTCATAAGGAGTGGGACTGAATGTTGTTCTCTTAATTCTCTCCTCTTCTTCAATAATTTCTTCTCCTAAGACATAATATGTTTCTTTAGGAATGTTTTCAAGTACTGGAAACTCAAACTCAATGTCTTCTTCCATCGATTTTATATTTTGCCTTTCTTTCTCTTTAATTTTCTTAAGTCGTTTATTACGATCTCTTCTCTAGGCTCTAGTCATTCCATAGGCTATTTTCTTCACTCTGCTAGTAGATGTCGTTCTATTTTCATGGGATGGAGCTACTATTACTGACTTTAATTTTTCATCAACTTTTTCTGTCTCAATAGTTGGTTGACGAAACTTAAATTCTAATATAGGTGGTTTTCCCTTTGCTTCTTCTTTATTGGCAATGGATAACAAGGGTCCATCATAGAGTAATTCAACTTGAGAAAGATCAAAGTCAAAATGGACTTTAGATCCTCTGTCAATACATCGTCTGTCCCAATTCAGACAAACAACACTTCAGAATGTAAAACGAAGTATGTTGTTAGAAATTTTCCCTGAAAACAACAGGATAATGTAACATATTAGACTCTTTTTATTATGTTAAAGAACAATTCTTATAAGATGACCCGAAAGGATATCACAAAACACAAAAGTCAAGATTTGTATTACAAATATGATTTGAAGAAATTTACTATTATCACAGTTTATAAACAAGTCATCATTTTTCATGTTGCAAATTATTTTTTTATGAAATGACCGTTAATCGGAGGCAAAATTCTTTCTCCTTGACAATCTACCAATTGGTAAGATCCTTCAGAATATGTCTTTTCGATAACATATGGGCCCTCCCATATTGGTACAAACTTTCCACCTATTTTTTGATGAGCTATTATAGGTCTTCGGAGAACTAAAACTGATTCACCTATTCGAAAGGTTCTAGGTCAAACCAATTTGTCATGGGCTCATATCATTTTTGCTTGATATAGTTCAAGATTTGCTGAGCTTGTAGTCGTTTGTCTTGTAATTTGGCATTTTCTTCTTCAATTATTTTATTTTCTATCGCAACTCTGAGAGAAGGGATTTGCACTTCGAGTGGTAAATACCCTCAGAACCATATACCAGAGAAAACAGTGTTGACCATTTTGGTGTTCGATATGTAGTTTTATAGGCCCATAAATCTTCTATTAATCACTTGTACAATTGTCTTGGACTTTTGATTAATGTCTTTTTTAAAATTTGAACTAATCTTTTATTGAAGGCTTAGCTAAACCATTGGCTTTTGGATAATAGATTGTGGAATACCTCTAGTTTATACCATGTCTTTGAAAAAAATTATTCTTTTTGTATTTTTAAAGTCCAATCCATTGTCTGATATAACCGTTCGGGGAATTCCAAATTTATAAACAATGTGTGTTTTGAAGAAATAAATAACTTGTTCTACTTTAACTTCTCTAAGTGGTATTTCTTCTGCCCATTTCAAGAAGTAATCAGTGGCTTCTAAAATAAATTTATGGCCTTTAGACGATGGAGGGTTTATTGGGCCTACTATGTCAGTACCCCAACATTCAAATGGACATGATGCTATGGTTTGGTGTAATACATTTGGAAGTTTGTGTAAGACTAATCCATATACTTGACATTGATGACATTTCTTCGCGACTTCAAGACAATCAGTCATCATTGTCTATCAATAATATCCCATCCTTTTTATTTTCATTTTCATTTTAGGTCCAGATTGATATGCACCAGATAGACATGAATGAACCTCTTTAACAATCTCTTGAGCTTCAACTTGGTTTAAGCACCTTAACCACATTTTGTTAAAAGATCGTTTATAAAGGACATTATTTATTAGAGCATATGATAATGCTCTTTGTTTAATTTGAGTGGTAATAGAAATATTTTCAGGAAACCTTCTGGTTTATAGATATTGAATAATTGGTTGTCTCCAATAATCTTTTTCTTTGTTAATTATTATCAATATCGTGTTTTCACCAATATTGTACAAAGTTTCCATGTCAGTTTGAGAAAGAACTTGTCATCCTTTTATAGAAATTGGTATGTTGTCTTCTTCTGGACAAGCAAATTCTTTTGCAAGTTTTGCCAATGCATTTGCTAAAGAATTATCTCATCTTGGGATTAAGAAGAATGTCACATCAGGAATTTGCTGAAGTAGTTTTAGAGTGTAATAGGAATATTGTTCAAGTCAAGGTTTCAGAGTTTTATATTTGCCAGTAATTTGATTGATGATCAAGTGAGAGTCTCCATATATTTCAATATTTTTAATTTCCATTAGTATTGTCAATTCTAGACCAGTTATGAGCGCTTCATACTCGGCTTTGTTATTTGTGCATGGTTCAGTCAAATGATAGGAAAAGGGCATCATTGCTTTATTTGGTGTGGTGAAAATTAATCCTACTCTAGCTTTGCCTGGTATAATTGTTTGTTTATCTTTATCTTTCCATGCAGATGAAGATCCAGCAAAGTACAATTCCCATTGTTGCACATTCGAACACTTTATTTCTGATATTTATTCATTATGAAAATTATCATTGAGAGGTGATCTAGTTGGAATTGGATGTGCTGCTAAGAAATCTGCCAAGATTTGTCCTTTGACAACATGTAATGGTACAAATGTTATGTCAAACTGGAGTAGTATCATTGCCCATATTACTAATCTTCTAGAAAGTGTCGGTCGTGTCAACAAATATTGTAATGGGTTGACTCTTGAAATAAGAGTCATTTTATGAGAAAGCATATAATGCCTCAATTTCTAAACTGCAAAAATCAAGGCTAAGCAATGTTTCTCAATTGTTTGATATTTTCTTTCTGTTGGGACCAGACAGCGGCTTAAATAATTAAATGCATTTTCTTTTCCCTCATAACTTATTTGTCCTAGTAATGCTCCAAGAGAATTATCTAATGCTACTGTGTAGAGGATTAAAGGTCCTCCTAACACAGAGACTGCTAAGACAAGAGTTGCTGTTAGGTATTGTTTAATGTTTTCAAAGGTGTGTTGGCATTTTTCATCCAATACAAATTTGGTATCTTTTCTTGTTAGTGCAGAAAGAGGCTGACACCTACCTAATAGTTTAGAAATGAAGTGCTGTATATATGCTAAATTTCCTTGAAATGATCTCAATTGAGTAAGATTTTTAGGAGGAGGCATTTTTAGGATAACTTCAATTTTGAGGGTACCAATTTCTATCCCATGATGTCAAACTATGAATCCTAAAAATTTCCCTGAAGTAACACCAAAAGTGCACTTTAAGGGATTCATTTTAAGATTCTATTGTCGTAATCGTTCGAAGACAATTCTCAAATCGTACACATGATCATCTTTTTTCTTACTATTGACAACTAAATCGTTCACACAGCATTCGACTTGATTATGTATTAATTTATTGGATAAACATGGTAAATCATTAGCTAAACACGTCGGATAATTTTCTTCTCGTATGAATGTCGGCCGTTAAAATTCTTCCTTCTTTGAAAAATATGGTACTAGGTGTTTTGTTTTGAAAAGGGTTTTAATTTTATAAAAAAGAAATTTGGTTTAATTTTATATATAAATATATGGATTTATATATAAAATATATATTTATATATAAAATAAACCAAAGAATTTATAACATCCATTTGATCTGCCAACCATTTTGACTGACAATATCCCCTATCTAATATGAAAGAATTAGATAGGGTTTATATTAATATTGGGTCTTTAAGTTTCCTATAAGGGCAAGCCCCTATAGTTAATTACATCTTAGGTAAATAAAGTTACCTAAGAAAACTCTTGATAAATATCATGAAATATTTATATTCATGAATCCCAAAGGTAAGGTTTTCTATGTAAATGTGATAGAAAAAAATTCAATAAGTGAATGGCTCAAATTTTAGAATATTTTATTTTATGAGAATCCAAAGGAGTGAAGGCTAGGGGAAGAACACAGATTCAAGGAAAAATCTTGATGTCTTCCCAAATTATCCTATGGTTCGGCATTAAATCTTTGATACGAAGTTATTTAAATTTCAATCCTGCCAATTAATTATACGGATTACATTTGCATAATATCCGATTATGCAAACAACCTAGAAGATGAGAGGATTTATGTCGTAATGGACGATACCTCGGAATCCTAAAGCGAATTAAGGCTTATATTACACAACAAGGATGTGCAAAGGCCTAAAAAAAAGGTGAGGATTTATGCCGCACTAGGTGGACTACCTCGAAGTTCTATGATTTATTTAGAAAGGAATGGTTTTGCTGATGTAGACAAATTTTGTTGTTGAAGATGGCCGTGCTGCCCACTATACGTGCTCCAAGCTCCTTGTCGTAGCAGGTTCAGTTCAAAGAAGTGTAAATTGAGGAGAGAAGAGAAGTGTTAAGTTTTAGAAATATTTGAATGGAGGTGTTTTAATATTTTATTAGGGGAATATTAAAGTTGATTATAACAACATCGGTTAAGATCCCACGGTTCCATCATCCCGACACCGCTATTTTCATCAGATTCACGTAGGGCCTGTTTGGGTCGGCCACGAGTTTTCGACTTTGCACTGTAGGCCACTGATCTGTGCAGAAGCGACATGGGGAAGCAGCTACATGGGAAGCCGGTCGTCTGTTTGGTTGCGGCTATGGGAAAACAGCCTACGGGCAGACTTTTTATGTAAAAATGACCAGACTGCCCCTGTCTGTTAAAACTATTTGAATTTTATGTCTGTAAGTTTAATGAATACATAAAAATAGAAAAAAAATTTGTTTTATTTATTCAAACGAAATTAATTGATTTTTATATATTTATATATTTTAAAAGTATGAATAGATGTGTTTACATATGATTATGATGTATATTTTGAAGTTTTATTTATTTGTAAACATATGTATATTTAAAATCTTTTATTTTTGAAGTATATTTTGATGTTTTATTTATTTGTAAAAATTTTAAAAGTATGAAAATATGTGTTGACATATATTTTTAGTGGATAATTTGAAGTTTTATTTATTTTAAAACATATGTTTATAAATTTATTTTGTAAAATGTTATTTACACAAGTACTAAAATTTTTTTAGTTTTAAATCATCTAATTGCAAAATATTTGGAACAAAAAAAACATCAAGTTAATGATTGCATATCCCAAAAAGTCATAAAGTTCTGCAGATGTACATAGAGTCCTCTCAAGCACGTGCTAGTAACAGTATAGTAAAAAAAAACCGTATGACTATTACAACAACAATTAACATGATAATAATGTTCACTTTAGTTTTAAGTTGTTGTAGCTCCCGTGTCACACCATCTTCTGGTGAAGCCATCCACTCCCTAGCATTGGACTCCTGAGAATTCGGTAAACTGTCCGCCCAACGGAAGAAACTGCATTGCTCTGGAGTGTTCTGACGACAGCTATAAAACTTTCAGTGAAAGCTATGCGGCTGTCGTGATGTCAAAAGAGATGTCTGGAGGCCATAGTGACATAGCACTCGGCGAGAGGTAGCCGACATGCTGGAGCTCATGTATTCTTGAAATGCAAGTGAATATAGAACTTAATTACTTTGACTACCAACTGCTCAAACAAAATGATAATCATCAAACCAGACAAAAGAAAGACATTACATGTTAAGAAAAGACAAAAGAAAGACATTACTCTTACAGACCAGTTAATGTGAAGAAAAGTGCTCAACAGAATGTAAATCTTCATTTCAAAACAGAAAATAACCTAAACATCATCAACATAGTTCTGCTCAACAAAATCACTCTCCAACTAATGAGCTAGTAATCTCCTCGCGAAGGACTGCCATTTCATTCGCACCCTCCCCATCATTCGTGTAATTTGGGGCATTTTCGTTTTCCTCCAGTGATAGATATTAGCCAATGCAGCCTTCATAACATTCGACTGTAACTTCCTTGTCATTGAGCTCTACACACTCGAAATCAACATCAGCTCGAGTTGGATGCTGCCTAATTTAGTTATGTAGGGCCATTGTGGCTAACACTATATTCACCTATTTCAGAAATGGATAAGGTGGCATATCTCAAAGTACGACTCATTTCTTCTTTCAAACTCCAAATGTACTCTCAATTACGCCTTGCAAGGATGAATGTCTTTTATTAAACACATCTTTTCTAGTTCTTGTACGATTACATGCTCTCTCGAAATCTGGAATATGATACCTTGTGTCAGGATAGGGTTTAAGGTACCCCCTCTGCATTGGGTAGCCAACATCCACCAAATAATATTTTCCTGTAATATTAGGAAACTTAGCTAAGCATATAAAGAAAATATCTACTTTTTATATTATGAAGGAACATACCATGTGGTGGGTGAGGAAAATTGTACTCTTGATTTCTCGTTGCAATTTTAAAAACTCTACTATCATGTGTGTTGCCCTTCCATTCAGCCAATGCAAATGTAAAACACATGTTGAATCACAAACCGCCATGACATTTTAAGTTGTTCTCCCAGAACGTCCGATAAATGCAACTTTCTCTTTATCTGGCACTATAGCATGAACGTGCGTTCCATCGATTGCATTGATGCAACCCTTTAGAAACAACAAAAATCATTTCAATATGTAATCCATTAATATGTAGTTGTAGTATAGAGATGTACATTGAAATAAGGAATATATCGGTCATCGTTACGAATTTCTACTGGCATCCTTGCAAAAGTTGGATCAGTTGGTTTTATTATGGCTTGTGCTAGACTGACAAGAGAACTCAAACCAACTGAGAAATATATGCTTATTATTTTGGACGAGTGTTGGAAACGTTCCATGGCTCCCCACATTGACTCGTTCTGTGATAGTATGTAAAGTGTTATGTCCAATACTTCACGGTCTGTTGTCCTAGAAGACCCTTGAAGTCCATGATATGTTGTTACATCTAATAAAAGATCACTGAAAATATCATGCGACATGCGAAAGATGTTTCGAAATCTCGTTCGGTGTCTTGAAATCATTTATCCCATCCATTTGTCCCCAATCTGAGATGATGTGTAACAGGGCTCACGATCGATGTATGTATTATAGTATTGCACTAGTATATTTACCGCTGCATTTTGCCTTCGGCGTCGGACTTCCTCTGAGTCCATGATGATATAAGCTGTACCTTTTAATTAAACCAAGTTAAGGTCTATAGAAATCATAAATGGACTAAAACAAGCACATGAATGAACTATATTTGGAAAAGAAATAACTAACTTAAACATTAGTTTAATCAAATATAAGTTGTCCAAACAACTACATGACTGGTAGTAGTACTCATAGATGGAATAAATTTAAACAGTTCCAGATAAAATCACATGGTGCGACAGTTATAATAATAGCGTATGTATTCTAGTTGTCGCTCTTTGCCCAGTGCATTAAAGAAGTCTCGATGGAGGGAATCTCGGAAGAGGTCGACAGCAAAGTAGAAAAGATCACGATCCCCTGTAAAGTCTGGGTCGTCATCAAGAAGTCTAATGACCTCATGGACATCAATTTTGTGAACTATGTGTGGGGCATCATTAGATGAGTCTACTAGGTATGAGAGCTGATCTCTCACAGATGCAACACCACTCTTTCTCTTTCTTTCATTCCGGGTGCGCTTCGTACGGTTTGTTGACTGATTTTCAGGTTGCTCGTACATGCAGAATTCTGCTGAATTGTTAGATAATTTTACGGCCACATGTTCAGGGGTTGTTTCAAAAATTAATTGGCTAGGGGCAGCTGGATATTTCTCTATAGCTACCACCCCACCAAACATCCTTTCAAACTTGTCCTCAATTCTGGTTCTATCTCAGCCAATCTGAACTTCTTTGTAGCAGGAAAAATCTGAAAAAGATAATGAAATGTTATTAGAAATTAAGAAATAAAACTGCTTAACATTACAAAAATTAATTCAATAATATCTTACCGCAAGCGTTTCAGTCCACCATGCTTCTGAAGCAGCAATAGTTTGCTTCACCGGATCCCATCCCAAGTCACTCGATCCTTTTTTAAATCATTCCAAAATTTCCACTATTTCTTAAGTTGGTCCCATTTATTTTTTAGCTGGAGCGTCTCATACTCCTTGCCTGTGACCTCCCTAAAATTTGTAACATTGTTTTGGCAACCTTCTTTGTTGAAAAAAGAATTTGGCCTATTCCCCTTTTCGACTTCAGATATGCATAGATCACCTAATATTATTTTAATATCCTTCTCCCAAAGTGCAGGAGTAGTAACTTCTTTGTTTTTATTAGCCATACTACGAATATGTAGAAACAATTACATTAAAAAAGAATTGAACTAACAGATGCAAAATTGTCTACTAAAATGAAGGAATAGATACATTAACATTGCAAGCAATAAACCAAAGATGCTATATAAACACAAGGGAGCACATCAATTTACGTGGTTCGGTCAGATTGACCTACGGTCATGGGAAAGGAGTAACATATTTTCATTTATGAAATTGTCGAACATTTACCTAGCTTCAAGGTTACATGAATACCCGACTTTAAAGAACAGCTTCAAGGTTACATCAATACCTGACTTTAATGAACTGAATTCTAAACAATTTTATGAAAGTAATAAAGAAGAAGATACAACGATTTGATTCACTCTGGATTCCCTCTCCAAATCAACTCTCAAGGCTACCTGAAATAAAGCATTGGCATTCCAATGCATATGCAACCGCAGCTAACCTGAAAACATGTTCCATATTTGTTCTTGACTGAAAGATCCCACAACAAATCAAAACCAAACTATACTATAACTTTCTATGCAATGCCAATGATGAATCATTTTGAAGTAAACATGAGCTCAGTTCAAAATATATCAGGCAACATGACTTCTGACATGTTAAACATGACTTCTCAATGGCTAACCAAGCTAAACATGACTTCTCCTATAACATTGCAGCCATCCAGCATAAATAATATATACACAATCAAGTACATGTGTGATAGATATCTAAATGGATAAGTACTAATGCAAGGTTTGTATGTAAAGCCAAAAAAATACAAAAAAATGCCATCAAATGCTAAATTTATTCCTCTGCATAAAGGGGATTGCAACATCTGGATCACTACATGCCCAAAAACCAACTCGGAACATGTACTTGATCCATATGTAATAAATTATGTTTTAATCAATAAAATATGATTAAAAAAACAAGATATAAGATGAACGAAAAGAGCTCTTAAGTTCCTTCTATCCAATAAGAGTAATGAAAGAAATAAGCTTGGGTTTGTTATGTGGTAAAAAATTTTTGCTCTATGACAAAGTGAAGGCTCTCAAGCTTTTGTTCCTCACTGGAAACTCAAAGGATGAATTCAGATGAAATTCATGGGTACTTACATCAATTTGCTAGTTATTTTTATTTGGCCAAAATCATATTTCTCTCAAAAGGACCAAGTGACATCCTTCCTGCAAAATACAGGCTAACAAAGGAGGCTAATAAAAGAAATAGGAAGCCCATAAAATTGCCTTAGCAAAAATTAGCATCGTTAACAATTTCATAAGCCAAGTATGGTGCATCAAGAATCCATTTGATGCAATGTTGATAAATAGATTAAAAATCTCCTCAATCCTTTTACCTCAAATCCTGAACCAACTTTTAAATGTAATTGTTGGTCATACATATATAAACATTCCAACAATTTGAGTGGTTATAACTGAAATGCAATGCAACTTAATTCATTCAACAAATTTAACATTTTCTCCTTGAGGAAAATCTAATTTCGAAAAAAAAAAATTAATAATAACCAAACTTAGCTAAGGTTCACACTGCATCAAGTTGTTATGCAACCCCATGCTGTGAAATTATGGGATGCCAAAGTTAAAGCAATAGTAGGAAAAAACCAATGTTAAAGCAATACTCGGATAACCAAAATCGGCTACCAATTCATCTTTGAAATAACGGTATGCCAGAAAAATATTGTTCACATAGAGAACTTGACATCCATATTACGAGTACAATCAAGCTCCTCAATTGTGAGTACAATCAAGCTCCTCAAACTAAGTTGGTATAAAAGCAAAAAGATGCAACTCCATATTTTTTTCATTATTGCTTGTCTATAGAGAACTCAATCATGAGCACAAAAATAGAAAAGCATATCATTACTGATGCCAAGTTTGTAAGCATATCATATTAAAGAGACATGGTTGAATACAAAACAAGAGGTGAAGCTTAAAGCACATTCTTTTGATGCTAAAATAAACCTGAAAGTTATTTCAGAATGTCAATTAAACACAAACGCCTATTTGAGTATAATTATATTCCTACAACCCATTTAGATAAGGTTTCTAATGATGTTTGTGTACAGGCAAGTCCATTTACCCAGCATGGAAATATAACAAACTATCAAAGAAAGTTTTCAAGTATTTCAACATCAAAATCAACTCTAGGATAAATTCTCAATTTTATGAACAACTACGTTATGTGCATCAACAACTGAATTAACTTGACAATTATATGATCGAATTTAATTTGAAGAGAACACGAGTGCACCATAACAAAATTTATCTAGACAGAATCAATCAAACTACATAGCCAGTCATAGCATATAAAAGCACAAAAAATTCCTCTACATAGAACCATTTCTCAACGCTGCATAACAATATTTTCCCACAGAAAAGCCAAACAGAAGCATATGTAGATCGGGACAGGAGAAGGGGGAAGAGATGGAGAAGAAAAAAAGAAACCATTATATTTTGCCTTTAACTACAATGAAAAAACAGATCCAACCATTCCACATCAAAGAAAGATCGAAAGATCGACATGGAAGAGACGAGAAAGAGAGAAGGAGTGGGGGACGCGACCTCTAGAGAGAATGATAGGTAGATCGAAGGTGGGTTACCTCGGATTCCAACTTTTCTTAGTCGATGAAGAAGAAGAACAGTCGGCACGCGAGAAGGTCCAGGGCAGTGAGGGAGTTCGGGGACAGCAGCAGAGCGAGGGCAACAATAGGAAAAAAAACCCTCAAAGTCGACTGAAAGTCGGGGCCGCGGGGTTTATCCTGCGGTCCCCTTTCACACCGCTTCGCCACAATCGACCGCTAATTCGCTCGCCCCGTCCCCGCTTTACCGCAAATTCACGGTGCGGTAAAGCGCCGCACCGAAAATTTCCCGTACCAATTGGGCCCTTAGTCCAAATGAAATTACTAAACTCAATTTAATGAGTTCCATACTTTCATTCAGACCGTTGGATAACCCTGTTAGCAACACGTGGGTTACCTCCTCCAAGGAATTCCAGTTCATCCAATGAGACGTTTGAATTTAGTTACAATTGTTGATTTTGTTTTGTTTGTGATTAAATTTTCAGTTGTTTTATATTTTGAATGTTGTGAGGTAAATTTTATCTTATTTGGATTTAATTTAGTTTTAGTTTTGATTTTGTGGCTATCCTAAAGGTTTCAGTTTTCATGCAGGGTGGAAATGTTGTTTATCATGCAAATTGCAAGAAAAGTAAAGTGTGGTAAAAATATACGGGAAAAGAAAGTGCTGAAAACTAATAAAAGTGTACCTGACGAGTATTCTCATTCTACCACCTGAAACTTCAATATTCTTTGCATTAAAAATTTATATTTGCACGGAAGTAAAATCTTATGGATATGTTCGTCATAGGCCTACCAAGTCCTAGGTCATAACCTGGCGGGTCCTATTTGTTCATTTGAGAGATATTTTCATTTAAAAAATATGATCGGTGCAGTAGTCCTGCAAGGTGTCCAAAAGACTTATGAAGAGCCTCTAGAAGATACCTAAATGTTTCACAATTCTTTTGAGCTTCCTTGAGATCATTTTGAACCTATCATAATTATTAAATTATCTATCTATTTTATACCATTATGCTCAGTGAGTTGTTGTTTTTAATTAACCCGAAAGACAGGGTAATTATCATTTGTTATTTCTTTTAGAGATTATGTGGGTGAAAAAACCCTTTAGGCAAAGTTAATTTGTTTGCAAAAATCAGCCAATTAATTTCATAACTGAGCTTGTAGTGTTTTTCAGGTATTTATAATTTGACTACGTTTGCTTTTCTGAACATCTTTTAGCAAGATTGATTAAGCCCAGCTCACTACTAAGCCCTTAAAATTTTGATGGATACATTTGTAATTCTTTTTGGAAAAAGTTAAATGAGTTTAATTATTTTTTTTATCAAAATATTGGGCTATCATTTAATATATCGAATAGGGGTGTGAGTTAGGAGATTATTAACCTCCAAGATTAACCCATAACCCTAAGGATCATTTTGTTTAATTATCTTCCAAATTAAAATAAATTAGGAAAATCCAAACACATAGTTTTGATATGATAAAATTGAAGTTGGCTTCTACTATTTGTCCCTTTAATGTCTCAAACATCCAAACATATTATTTAGGATCTTTAATTGCCAATTTTACCCTTTGATTAAGCCTAAATATTACTTAAGGCTAAAAACCCTTAAAATTACAACTTTGCCCTTGGGGGCTCATCACTTCATAATTTTTTTTAAATTCAATTCAAATGACTTTGAAACATTTATGCTAATTACTAATGAGCTAATTAAAACATGAGAGAAGAAAATGTGATTTTTCAAATTTTAATGTAATTTGTATATTTATATTAATGCAAAAATAGAGGTTTTTAGTGAAAATTCAATAACTTGATCAAAATAAAATATTTTACTTTGAAATTTTTACTGGAGGTAAACCTAGACAAGAGGACCATTTGGACAAAATTGCAAGATTTTTGGATGTTTCTTTTAATTAATAGAATTATTTTAATATCTAGATTTTTAATTAATTATAAAATATTTTAAAAGTTAAAAATTAAAATTTATATTTTTTAAAAATCTCTCTTAGGTCAAGGAACCCAGAAAAACAAATTTTAAATTTTTTGGATTTTTATTTTAATTTTTAGAATTATTTTAGTGCAAAATTAAAGAAATTCATTTTTTAGCCTTTTAAAATTCATTTAAGCCTTTAAAAATATAAATTTTAACTCAGAGACTTAGGAAAATTATGGTGATGGTTCCTAAGTGATTAGGAGACCAATTCTGATAATTTAATAATATTTTATTGATTTTTTAATATTATTTAATTATTTAATTATTAAAATATTTCCAAAAATGAAAATTTTAAAAAAATTCCAATTTTATTTTTTGAAAATTGTTCTAATCATGGAGAACTCTCAAAATTAATTTTATAATTTTTTGAGTGTTATTTTAATTATTTAAATTCATTTAACTGCTAAAAATGCGATTGGACTTAGGAACATCATTTATCTTATTAAATTAATTCCAAATGACTTCAAAATTTTTTAGGGAGTTCCTCTGTCCCTGAAGCACAGTGGAGAATCATCTTTGGGTTATTTTGATTTTTATCTTGTCTTAATAATTTAAGAGTTTGTTTTAGGTCAAGTTGATGATTTGTGCACATCTTAGTGATTTAGCTCATGAAATAATTATCCTAGGGTCCTCTGGTCTTAGCAGACCTACCAAAATTTACTTTGTATTTTTTATTATTATTTTAATTATTACAATTTTATACCAATACAGACACAATAACTTAAAAAATAGAGATCTCCTCACAGAGTCTCTCCTTTTTGGAAAAATCAGGGAAGATCCCTTATAACTAATAGAATAAGACCCTCAAAGCTCAAGCCATGGTGAAATATCTGAGTCACTGGAGAATTAAAAGACTGAAATCAGTATTTAAATCATCAAAAATAAAATATGCATAAAAAAGACTTCAAACCATTTCCAAATTGTTCTCCTCTGTTCACTGAGCAACATGATATATTTCTTTTATTTTTCTGATTTTTCTAGGCCAAGATATGGATTTTAAAGTTCTGGTAATTTAATAAGTTCAAAAAATAGGGATTTTCCTACTTAACCACATAGGCGCCAGCTCAACCTCGACAACTGCTAAAAACCACGCGTCGCTCTACCATTTTTATAGAAGGGTTCAAATTGGGCTAGATTTGGGGATTTTGTTTCAAAAAATGGGGCTAAGGTCCAAATTGGGGGCAATTTATTGTTGCATGTCGTCAATAAGAGTGTTATGAAGGGTTTAGGACTAAAATTTGGGAGAATTGGTTGACATTTAGTCAATTTGGGGCTTTTGGATCATTTAGGTAAAATTAGGGATTTTAGATTTCAAGTGGAATTGAATTCAAATGTTGGTCAATTTAGGCATGAATTTGGTTTAGATTGGTATTGGAGATGTTGACGTAAAGTTTTGAAGTGAAATTGGGCAAGATTGGGGTCAATTGAATAGACATTGGTTTTAATTTGGGTATTTTTGGGTTAAATGGGTCAAATTAAGGCTTTTGGTTAAATTGGACTAAATTGGCCAAATTGGGTCATGTGGTAGTTGAGGGAAATAAAATTGGGAATATTTGGGAGGTTTTGGAAATTTATAGGAATTTTTGGAATTTTTGGAAGTTTGGGCTAAGAGGGGCATTTTGATCATTTTGGGGATTTTTGGGGAAATTTGGCAATTTTTAGTAATTTTGGTCTATTTGAGTGGTAGGAGGTATTTTGGAATGTTTTTTGGGGAATTATGGGTAATTTGGGTGATTTTGGAAATTTATGGGGATTTTAGGATTTTGGGGGCAATTTAGGTATTTTTCGGAATTTTGGGTATTTTGGGGCAAAGGGGTTAGAAATTTGGAATGTTTGGGCAAATTGAAGTTAGTTGAAAGTGATTAATATGGAATTTCTTAAATTGAGCCATGTACCAAGGGTCACCCTCATTTGGTCCTCTATGTGTTGGTACTAGCCAAACCCTATATTGAGGCTAAAGGCTTAGGAAAACCACTTACATAAGTTTTCAAAGAGTTAAGGGTTCAAAAAGTGGTGTGCTTTGTTTAGGGTTGTGAGTCTGTAGTGTGAGTGTAAGCTCCAGACCTCCCAGGGTAGATCCTATGGCCTGACCACCTATAGGTAACTTCCCTTCGGCTTCCTTATGCTTAGTCTCTTCCTCCCAAAAACTGGAGGTTAGGCCTTAAGTATATGAGAACACCTTGTGATGTGAGAAAAGTTTGAATTTCTTTGGGGAGGGGTTCCATGACTAGTCTTCTAAAAAATTCACCAGAAGAGTCCTATGGCTAGACCCTAAGCTATTCAAAAGGAATACTAGACCTCAACCAAAATTGAGGTCAACTAATGGACCACCAATAGCTGTGGTGTGCAGGGCAAGCACATTGCACGTATTAGTGTTGACCAACGAGATCAACAAAACTACACAACTGTCTGAGTCAAAACTAAAGAAAAACACAGAATTTAGCGAGGAGGTTTCCGCTGGGGATTATTAGGTTGAAACCTTCAAGTCCCGGGAACTCCTGCTGGGGAAGGAAAATGGGAGCTATGGATTTCAAGCCTCTAAACTCTGAAGGAGTCTGCTTCGCATTGATTATGAAGCTGGAATTTGGATTTATAATTAGGATTGAGAAAATTAAATTTGATTTGAATTCAAATTTTGAATTTGCATTGTAATTTTAAGTTTTATGGAATTTACAAAAATTTCAGAATTTATGAAATTTTAAATTTGAAGATTTTAATTTTATGGGGAAAAATTTTGAGTGTAGAGGGGAAATCAGAGTTTCAGTACCGATCCCGGGAGGATGAGAATTGGAATTTAGGTACCAGCCTTAAAAATGAGAATCGAAATTTCAGTACTGACCTCAGGATTTTTGTGGATGTGGAAAGATTTCTCGAAAGGCAAATGGAAAATTAGGGAATTTTGGGGGAATCAGACGACTAAGCTCCGTTGCCGAAATTTTATGGAGGGCAGAAAAAATTCTCGAAAGGGAGATGGAAATATAAGGAATTTTAAGGAATCGAACGACTAAGCTCTGTTCACGGAATTTCATGGAGGGCAGAAAAATTTCTCGGAAGGGTGATGGAAAAATAGGAAATTTTGAGGAATCGGATGACTAAGCTCCGTTCCCGGAATTTCATGGAGTGCGGAAAAATTTCTCGGAAGGGTGATGGAAATATCGGGAATTTTGAGGAATCAGACGGCTAAGCTCTGTTCCCGAAATTTCATGGAGGGTGAAAAAATTTCTCGGAAGGGTGATGGAAATATAAGGAATTTTGAAGAATCAGACTACTAAGCTCCGTTCCCGGAATTTCATAAAGGGCGGAAAATCTCTCAGAAGGGAGATGGAAAATTAGGGAATTTTGAGTAATTGGACGACTAAGCTCCGTTCCCCAAATTTCATGGAGTTTCATGGAGGGCAATAAAATTTCTCGGAAGGATGATGGTAATAGTGGGATTTTTGGGGAAAATCCGACGACTAAGCTCCGTTCCCAGAATTTCATGGAGGGTGGAAAAATTTCTCTGAAGGGAGACAGAAAATTAGGGAATTTTGGGGGAAATCGGACGACTAAGCTCCGTTCCCGAAGTTTCATGGAGGGCGGAAAAATTTTCTTGGAAGGAAGATGGAAAATTAGGAAATTTTGAGGGAATCGAATGATTAAGTCCATTCCTGAAATTTCATGGAGGGCGGAAAAATTTCTCGGAAGGATGTTGAAAATATAAGGAATTTTGGGGGAATAGGACGACTAAGCTCTGTTCCGGGAATTTCATGGAGGGCGGAAAATTTCTCGAAAGGATGTAGAAAATTAAGGAATTTTGGGGGAAATCAGACGACTAAGCTCCGTTCCCAGAATTTCATGGAGGGCGAAAAATTTTTCTCGAAAGGAAGATGGAAAATTAGGGAATTTTGAAGGAGAACTTGGGGAGGAAAGCTCAAAGACTCACATTCGGCCCAAGGCATCACATTAGGAGGGAAAGCTCGAAGACTCATATCCAACCTAAGAGGCGACAGAGAGGAATCAGAATTTAGTTACTAATCTCGGAATTTCTTGTGAGGATAATTTGGTAAAACCTAGTATTTGACTTTAAAAGAAAGTGATTTAGTGCAATTCGTCCAAGATCAGTAGCCATTGCAAAATTTGTAGAATTTCATGGTATGTCGACGCTGTGTGAAAAGATCCAAATCTCACGGAGCACCCACAAAACCAAGGGATTTAAAGATGAGTGCAAAGGCTCAGGATCTCGAGAGAGAGGAAGAGCAAATATTATCCTTTATTTGTTTTCAATTCATCATTTTCTTTCAATTTGTTTTGTTTCATTATGTTTCATTTGATTTAAGTTTCGATTTTAAGTTTCAATTTTGATTTCATTTCAATTTCAATTTCATTTGACTTAAGTTTTGGGTTCATTTCAGTTTTAATTTCATTTCGTTATGATTTTATCCTTTTCTTTTGCCTTATTATTTTTTCCATTCCATTTTGGAACCAAACACGTGGTTCAACGGCTTTCGACTATCGTGTTGAAAAGAAAGCATTTTTGAAAAACATAAATTTTCATTAATTCTGCTGGAAGTAGTACAACTGATCATATGCTGACAAGCATCCAAAAGTAGATCACGTGTACAAAACTAAACAGAACTGGCATATCAAATCATTTGGCTGCTACAAAAGGTGGCGGTACCGACTGTCATGACCCGTTGTAAGGGGGTAGGCTTCTGCTATCTGAGACTGCTGCGGGGATGAGCCAACCTGCCAAGGTTAATCTCTGGAATAAAATTCCCCTTGCAAACACCAGGAGGTACAACCGTCACAGTGGCAAAAGACGAAGGCTCTCCAGCTCTGCATCTGGTCATAGTAAAATGGCGCTTTGTCTTCACCCATTCTTCTGAAAGTGACTGACGCCCTTTTTCTTTGAACTTCTGGGATGCAGTGTTTTGCTAAGTCTGATCCATTTCCTTTTAATACCAACACTGATCTGTCTGGTAGGGGAATTTGGATACAACCTCGGAATTCTCCCGGACTGACAATCTAGATTTCTCATCCAAACAAGACGTTGCTTTCACTTATAAAACAGACCATGTAGAAGGGTCTCACAAAGTCATTGTGGTCAATATGAGGTGGGATACAATCCCCGTCCTCATAAGTATTTATGATGCAGCTGTTAGGAATACAGTCTTCCAGCAACACATGCCACTCGACCATCCTCTTTATCGTTTTCTTGATCTCTGGTGGCATCAGATCCACCTCATCATGCTGTAAAATCCCTGGGGGATTACCTTATCGATCTATTGCAAAGTTATAGCAACAACCACATTGAATAGTGACTCTGCCTTTCCTCTTTTCCATTTTGACGGCTCTGTATATGTCCTTGGCCTCAGACGGTCTGCTCTGCCCAATGCTTGTAGAGTGTCGGCGCAGTACAAAGTTTCTTCTTCATCCTTCCTCGAGAATACATTAGTATATAACTCGAGTCCTTCCAAAATATTGACAAACTTTCCTTGTATATCTTTGTAGTGTTGAAATTCATGTTTTCTAATTCTTCTAATCTTTGTCATGACGTAGTTTGGAACTCCTTGCAGTGGCGGAGGTGGTAAGACAAATTGCGGTACGTACGGCTCTACCTCAGGTTATTCCCGGCTCCTGAGTAACATTGAGGCTGTTGAATATGCCTCAAATGTGCCATGTTCTTCAATATATAAAACATGACATTCTGAGCACTATGAAAATGCTCCTAACACTGTAGGAAGTCTAGGTAAACCTGAGTTGCAAGTCGGACACCTAGTCAAAATTTCTTCCATTGGATTAGATGTCGGCACGGGATCCTTTGCAGTCTCCAGCTCGGTATCGGCATACGGTGCACTGTCGTCAATTTCTCTCATTTCAAGACTGTGAGAATCTTCTGGAATAAGTGATAGCGCGATGGCTAGCTTCCGAGACTGTCTCCTCTCCATCCTGTCCAAGAGGCGACGCTTGCAGCGATTTGCATTTCTTCTTTTTGTAAACACCAACGGTACATCTGGAGCTCTCTCAGCAGAAGCAGCAACAAGACCACCTTCTGAAGTAGTGATCATGGATGGAATCTAAGTATGTCTCGTATCAATGAGGTGTTAGTCGAAAAACCCCCCAGTTCCTCCGTATCCTGACGTCTGTCCGACCTCTCTGCGACCACTTTTTCTCATTGACTTCATATCTGTAATCTCATTTTGTGTGTTTCTTTCTTCAAGATGTGAAGTCCAAACTGTTTATGGAAGCAAACACCAACTCGCAACCAGACACCGCCTGCACAAGGAAACAAGGGAAATGTCAGTGGGTGGTGTAGTATACGAACAAGAACAAGGATAAAAATCATTATCTTTCAAGATTTAATAATATTTATAATTATTTTGATGCCATTATCTTATTTAATATAGTTTTATGAGATTTAGATTTAAAAATTTCAACAAGCATATTTTGTTATGCGAGAAAATTTATTTTATTACAAAATTTGGACCCAGTCACAAACGTTGGCCCTATTCTACATTCGAACGAAAATTTTTCTTCAGATTTCTCATGTCTTGTAGTACTTCTTGAGATGTAGGCATCATGGGTCTCTCCCCTTGAGAATCTACCAACTGGTACGATCCTCCAGAGTAAACCTTTTCTACCACGAATAGTCTTTCCTAGGTCAGTTCAAATTTTCCACCTTGGTCGGCGTATTTTTAGGTTGGGTGTTTAATTTATAGTTATATATATAATTTGAAAGTAGCATTTAATTTTTAAAATAATTTCAAGTTTGAAAAATTTAAGATATGAAATCAAACCGATCTCACATCCAAAATAGTTTATATAAACGAGCACAGCATCACAAACCATTTATCTATCCTGAAGAATAGACACACTGCTTGATGATGGGGCTCGATTAAATAAACTAAAAGATTTGTAACATCTGTTTGGTCTGCGAACTAATTTTATAAGCTGACAAGTTCCCCTGCTTAATATAAAGGAATTAAGCAGGGTTTATATTACATGGGTTCTTAATGTTCCCTATAAGGGCAAGCCCCTATAATTAATTACATCCTAAGTGACGTGAATCACTTAAGAAAACTCTCGATAATGATTAGTGGTTTTACTCTCAAGAATTTCAAAGTTTAAGGTTTCAAACAAATTGGATTTTGGAAATTTCAATAGGGAATAACTCAAATTTGGAACAGTTTATTTCAGGGGTCCAAAGGAAGAGAAGTAGGGGAAGCTGCGAATCCAAGAGGAATCTTGGCAACTTCCTAAACTATCCTATGATTTGGCTTCAATTTAGAGAGAATTTATTTAGTGTTGTAATCCTGCCAATTTTAGTTAATTAGGGCTTATATTTGTATGACATAATCACACAAATAGCCTCGAAGATGTGAGGGTTTATGTCGTACCAAATGACTACCTCGGAGTCCTAAGTCCGTTAGGGCTTAATTTGTATAACATGGTTATACAAATACCTAACGAAAAGTTGAGGATTTATGCTGCACTAAGCAAACTACCTCGAAATCCTATGGCTTGGTTATTTAATTCTAAGAAAGGTTTTACTGAAGTAGACACAAGTTTTGCTGATGAAGATGGTCGTGCTGCCCACCGTGCTCCAAGCTGCTTGTTGTTGTAGAAGTTTGGTTTTTGAAAATGACAATCAAGAGATGGGAGAAGTTTTTTGGTTTAGAAAGGTTGAAAATTTAGATGGCTTTGTATTTTAATTAAAACAAATCTTAAAGTTGATTAAGCATAACCAATTACGATCCCACGGTTCCATCATCCCAGCAACGCTATTCTCATCGGATTCACTTAGTCCAAATGAATTTGCTAAACTCAACTGAATGAGTTCCACACTTTCATTTAGACCGTGGGAAATTTCGTTAGCATCACGTGGGTTACATCATCCGAGGGATTCCTGATCATCCAACGAGACGTTTTAATTTTAGTTGTAATTGCAGTTTTGTTTTGTTGGTGATTAAATTTTGAGTTGTTTTGAACATGCTGGGTTCAATCATTTTCATGCATTTGTAAATATGGGAAAGTAAGGCATTTAATAAATTGCTAAATGTAAATTGCAATAAACTTAAATGCATACCTGGTGGGCACTCCCGTCATATTCAGGCTGCACTTAAAACACATGTCAGGGAATTTTAAATATTTGCAAGACACACCTAGATAAAGCTAAGGGAAGGTGCTAGTTGTCTACCAAAATCCTAATCCTATTGCTATTCAATTCCTATGACGTCTAGGTTCTCGTGTTTTGTTAAGGATGATTTTCTTCACCAAAGAACAATCAAATTCATTTGTTCTTCTAAAACATTCCGTCGTATTGAGAAAGTGCTTAGGACGAGTCCTGAACATCTTTTCAACGTTTCTGGGATTATTTCGAGTCCAGATGAACTTTATCATATAGGTGAATTAATCATCCAAGAATTTGGTTAAGTTCTTGCTCAGTGAACTTGGACATTTGATTATCTGATGAGTGAAGTGACATTTCACTTGATGCTTCATTTGAGAGTTATGATAATGAAAGCCTTTAGGGATTTAACCACTAAGATTGAATTGTTTTTTCATGACAGTTTAGTTTACTTATAAAATTTCAAATTGATTTTTAGGAGTTTTAAAATTGTTTAAGTTAAAGAGGTGTTTAAACCATTTAGTTCCATTAAGTTCTGATAATTCAAATTTGTTTTAAATATTTTTAAATTGATTGGATTATTATATCTTCATTGTAAATTATTTTTATATTAATTTTTAACCTTTCAAATTTGCTTTAGGTTAAGTTTTAAGTGATTTCAAATTAACTTTAATGTTTTGGGTTCATTTTAGTTTAAATAAGTTAATGTATTAAACTTTAATTTAATTAAGGATTGCTTTCTCTTTAATCAATTTCAATCATTATTATTAGAATTAATTAAAAGCTAAATTAATCCAATTAGGGACTTTAAATTAAAGAATTGATATCTTCTTAAGTCATATCCCCAATTTTAATAATCCAAAATTTAATTATTCCTCCAAAATTTAAATAGCTTAATTAATTATAATTTCATTTTTTATGTTGTAGGTGGTCAATGGGTTTCTATCTCTTAATTCCCTAAGTTTCAATCATCTAAGAGAAAATTTAGGATCAATTATTCATCCCTCCCTTTGATTAAGCCTAAAATATTAATTAGGGTTAAAATTCCTTAATTACCCTTATGCCCTCTTAAGCATATTCACTTCATAACTCATTAAATTGAGCTCAAATGAACTTGAAATTTTTATGTCACTTCACTCATATGTCAATTAAGACATTAGAGGAGAAAAATGTGATTTTTATATTTTTAATTTAATTTATATAATTATTTTATTGAAAAATAAGGATTTTCAATGAAAATTCAACAACATGACCAAGGTAAGTTTCTATCCTCGGAAAAATTATAGGAGGTTCCTACTAACTAGAGGACCACTTGGACCAATTTTGGTGATTTTTTTAATCATATTTTATTAATTATAATAATTTTAAGTTTTACGGTATTAATTAATTATAAAGTAAAATTAAAGTTGAAAATTAAATTTTATATATTTTTTAAATCTCTTTGACCTCAAGGAACTCAGAGAAACAAATTTTATATTTTTCTAATTTTTCTTTGAATTTTTAAAATTATTTTAGTGGGAAAGGTTGAAAAATCCATTTTTAATATTAAAAATTACATTAAGCCTTTAAAATTCAATATCTTTTCCTAGGAACATAGGAAAAATATTTGGTTGGTTCCTAAGTGATTAGGAAGCAAAATATTTTGGTGAATTTTATTATTTTATTATTTTTTTTATTTTTTAATTATTAAAATATTCAAAAATTGGTTAAAAAGGAAAATTTTAGAAAAATTCCAATTTTAATTTTCATAGACATCTCTGATACCAGAGAGGCCTCAAAAAGAATTTGGTGAATTTTTTTAATGTATTTTAAGTTTTATGAATTTTTAAAATTTAAAAATGGCCATGTTACTTAGAAAATTCATTTAGTGGGTTAAAACATTTATATTTGATTCTAACTTTTTATTGGAGACTCCTTTTACCCTAAAGATCTATGGAAAAAAGAATTCAAGTCATTTTTATTTTGAATTTCCCGTAATTAATTTAAGGTTGATTTTAGGTTAAGTGAACCATTAGGATTATTTATAATGTTATAAGCCATGAAATAATTATCCCAAGTTCCTTTGGTCATAAGAAACCTATCATAATTTTTCTAGAATTTTTCAAACAGTATGCTAACTACTGGAATTAAAGTATTAAAATAAGCATAAAAATTTGGAAAATAAATAACTTGTCATAGAGATGGCCTCTGGCCTTGGAAAATTTAGGGAATGTTCTCAAGAACAGAGGAAATCCCTATGGTCTCATGCCATGGTGAATTGCGTGTGTGAATGGAGAACTAAAATACTCAAATTAGTGTTTAATTAATTAAAAATTAAATACTCAACAAAATAGATCAATTCTTTTTTCACATTAATCTACTCTGTTCACTGAGCAAGAGGGCATTTTTAGTTTACTTTTGTGATTTTTCCACAAAAATATATGCATTTTTGAAGTTCTTGAGCATTTAAATAAATAAGAAATACCCTATTTATCTACTTAAACCTGTCAGTGCCACCTCAACCTACGGTGAGTTAAAGCTCCATGCGTCTCCTCCTAATTTGGCACTGCCATCTAATTCGACAACCACGCGGCCCGCGGTTCACGTTTCATCTTTTCGTCTAGCTTGATCCTGGCCATCCATCTGATACATGCGCGATCCGATGGCATCCGTTCATCGTCCCAACTGGTGTAAGCCGAGAACTACCCACCTTCTAGCCCTATGATTTCACTCATTTATCAACCAAATCACACGAGGTTTCTTCCTACATGCTCTTCTAAACAAGGGCTACAAATCCATACGACTAATGTGCATTGAAATCGAGCAGAACAAAAAGGAGAATCCATGAAAGCTCGGGAAGAAGAAGAGTTTACATACCGTGGTTCAAGAGGTGAAGCCTCGATTGAATGTGATCGGCACGTTCTTTGGAGCTGGAGGAGCCTACGGATGAAGCCTCTGGTCCTGGTGAAATGCCTAGGTATGACTTCGTCCAAGTCCGATTTCGAACCTTGGCCGATAGAACAAATGGCTGGTCTCTGTGAGGGGGCTTTTACTGGGGAACTTATTCTCTACCCCTGGTGAAGGTGTGGGAAGAGTTAATTGAGTTTTTGTGGAGTTTCAAGGGTTTTCCTGTTTCTGGCCTGAGATTGAGCTCTGAAATTGAGCTCAAGCAGTGGAGAGTGAGGCAGGAAAACAGTGGGGTTCTTCTTCTCTAGACTGGGAGAAGCTCTGGGGATGATTTTGGGGGTTCTGTTGAGAATAGTTTCAAAACCTTTCTCATGGGCGAGGAGAGGTGTTTAAATGGCCAGGGCCATAGGGCTGAGCATGGGTTCAATTGAGGGGTGGATTCAGTTGCTTAGGTGGAGGGCAGAGAGGCTCCAAGGTTAAATTTGGCTGAGGTGGATAGTTGGGGAGATTTGGGTGAGTTTAGGCTAGTGGTGGCTCTCAGTTTTGACCCCCTCCGGTGACTAGGCTAGCCAGGAAGGACAGGGGAGCTGGCCTCAGGTCAGGTGAGTCAGGTAAAAGGTTTAATGGTGATAAACCAGGCAAGAGGGGCTTTGGGGTAAGGCAAAAGGTGGATTTAACCATTTAAGGGAAGAGATCCCTTAAAATGGGGGACCCTTGGTCCATGGTTCACTTAGCTTGGCCTAGGTGGATCTAGGGTGGTTCCTAGGGTTCAAATGGTGGCTGTGGAAGAGTTGGTTTAGCCACATTTGGTTCAATTTGGTTTGGTTGGGCCATAGGTTCAATTTGGCTCACTTGGGTTTAGATTGGGCTAACTTGAGTTTAGGTTTAATTTAGGTCCAAGTTTCTTGAGTAACATTGTAGAAACGATTGCCATGAATAACTCTCATGAAGACATGGAAAGGTTTTGAGTTCAATTGAAAGGTCAATTAGGTGGATTTTGGGATTTTTGTTAATTTGGGAAAGGTTGGATCAAGCTGGGCCCAAGTTGGTTTAAGGTGGGGGTTAGACCCAATTAAAAGTTTCAAATGGCCTAGGGGATTGTATTGAAGAGTTTCCAACATGAATTAGGAAGAAATTTTAGGATTAGGCCAATCAATTTGGTAAGTTTAGGGCATGAATTCACTTTAGGTTAAAATGGGGGTATTTTTGGTTTTCAAATGGATTTAGATTAAGCTTAGGCTCAAATTGGGTAAATGAAGGTTGCATGAGCTTCATGGAAATTTCATGGAAGGTTTAAGATTAAAACTTGGGGAAATTGGTTGACATTAGGTTAATTGAAGAATTTTGGATTGATTAGGTAAAATTGGATATTTAAGTTTCAAATGCAATTGAACTCAAATGTGAATTAATTTGGCCTTGGATTTGATTTAGATTGGTATTGGGGATGTTGAATTAAAGTTTAGAATTGAAATTGGGCAAGATTGAGGTCAAATGGGTTGATTTGGTTTGACATTGGGTCCATTTAGGTTAAAAATAGGTCAAATTGGGGGTTTTGATAAAAGTGCTTCATTTTGACAAAATTGGCTTATGGTACAGTTGGATAAAATGAAACTAGGAATATTTGGGATTTTTTTGAATTTTCTGGGAATTTTTGGAATTTTTGGATTTTTTGGGCAAAAAGGGTATTTAGGGTATTGAGAGGTTATTTGGAGGGTATTGGGGTATTTTGGTGGATTTAAAAGATGGGAATTGTTTCAAAATGATTTTTTGGTTTTTTAGGAATTTTGGGTAATTTTTGGGAAATTTCGGAAGGGTTTTGGGGTTGTAGGGGCAATTTAGGTAATTTTGGGTGGGCTTGAGGACTTAATGTCAAAACCAAAAATTTTAGTAAAAATGGAATTTTGGTATTGTTGAGGGGGTGGAAACGCTTAGAGTGAGCCATTGACCAATAAATGTCCATTTTTAACATCTCATAGGTTGTTCTTAACCCTCTTAGCCAAGGGCTAGGGGTTTGGACTTAGCCATATGAGTGCTCCAATGAACCAGGAGTCAAGATTGGGTAAGGATGATTCAGGGTTTAGGATCGGTGTAAGAGTGTAGTGTGTGTAAGCCAAACCTCACCAAGACCAGGCCACCCAGGGTAGTCCTAAGGCTTGAACATCCTATAGGAATTCATCTTTGTCTTTTCACACATTAGTCCCAACCTTCTAAGTGATTTGGAGGTTGATGACCATCTATGTGAGATTCTAAAGAGAACCAAGATTTGGTATGAATTTCTAAAAGGTGGGTTCTATCTCTAGTCTTATAGGATAGTCAAGGAGAAGTCCTATGGCTAGATCCTAAGCATTAAAAGGAAAGAAAAGACCTCACCAAAATTGAGGTCAACACACCTATCTTGCGGTGTGCAAGAATAGACTTTCTGAGAACGAGTACGAGGTCACCGATTTTGAACGACCTCGGGCGGACTAACTTATCGTGGGCTTGAATCACCTTTGCTTGGTAGAAATCCAAATTCTGCTGTGCAAGCAATCTTTTTTCCTTCGAGATTTTCTAGTTCTGTCAGTCGTAATTTGGCGTTCTCTTCTGTTGTAATTCGATTGGCGATGGTGATCCGGAGTGACGATAGCTAAACTTCTAATGGAAGGACTGCCTCAGACACGTACAAGTGCATATGGTGTAGACTGCATCGGCGTTCTGATTGTCGTCCTGTAGGCCCACAAAGCTTCTAGTAATTTCTCGTGCCACCCTCTTTTGTTGTCGTCGAGCGTCTTCTTTAGAATTTGAACGAGCATCTTGCTAAAGGCTTCTGCCAAGCCATTTGGTTTGGGATAGTAGATTGTCGAGTATCTCCAATCTATCCCATGTCTATTACAAAGTTGTTGATTTTTGTGCTCTTGAAGGCATATTCATTGTTAGAAATGATCCTGCGTGGCTCATCGAAGCAGTATAGAACCTGATTCTTGAAGAACTGTAGAACTTGCTATGCTAACTTCCCGTAGTGGAATTGCCTCTGCCCACTTAGAGAAGTAGTATGTAGCTGCGAGTATGAATCTAAGTCCATTTGAAGACGGAGGGACTATCGGACCCACTATATCCGTGCCCCAACACTCGAATGGCCACGAGGCGATTGTGGGAACATTCGGATGTTAGTGCAAGACCACTCCGTACACTTGGCATTGATGACATTTCTTTACTGTGTCCATGTAGTCTGTCATCATTGTCGACCGGTAGTATCCGATTCTTTTGATTTTCATCTTCTTTTTTGGTCTTGACTGCTGAGCACCACACAATCCGGCATGTACTTCTTTGAAAATTTTATGTGCTTCTGCTCTATTGAGTCATCTGAGCCACATCCGATCGAAGAATTTTCTGTACAGAACACTATCAATTAAGGCATATGAGAGAGCTCTTTTCTGAGTCTGATGCGCCACTGATTTGTCTTCTGGTAACCTTCTTGTTTACAAATATTCTATCAATGGCTAACTCTAATCTTCTGTATCATCTGACACAGCGGCTGCTATCTATTCTTTTCAAATCTTGTGTAGACTATTGAGGTCGATCTGTGACAAAACTTGACGTCCCTGTACCTTAATATCTTTAGAATCTTCGGGTGGACAAGCCAATTCTTTAGTAAGTTTAGCTAAAGCATCCGCGTGGGCGATATCTACTCTAGGAATTCTATAGAATATCATACTCGGAATCTGTTTGAGCAGTTTCATCGTATACCGGTGGTATTCTTCTAAACTTGGTTTCAAAATTTTGTATTGTCTTGCCACTTGTTGAATGACGAGTTGTGAGTCGCCATAAATGGAAATGTCTGTAATTTCTATTAGTATTGTTAATTCTAAACCAGTGATTAGAGCTTCATATTCTGCCTCATTGTTAGCACACGACACTGAAAGTAGTAGGAGAATCTTAGCATGGCCTTATCTGGTGTCACAAAGATTAAACTGTTTCCTGCTTTGTCGAGTATCACTATCTGTTGTCCTTTATCTCTTTGGGCTGAAGATGCTCTGTCGAAGTACATTTCCCAACATCTGGCACTGTGCTATTCTATTTGTAGTATATGTTCATCTGGTAGTTCGTCATTGAGCGAGGACCCAGCTGGTAGTGGGTGTGCTGCGAGAAAATCTGCAAGAATATGCCCTTTGATAGAGCGAATGGACACAAAAGTTATATCAAATTGCAATAGTATCCGGAAAGTGTTAGTCGGGTCGTTATATATTGCAACGGATTAAATTTCGAGATTAGGTTGCCATTATGAGAAAACATATAATGTCTAAGCTTTTGAGAGGCAAAAACCAGAGCTAGACAATGTTTCTCAACAGGAGGATACTTTACTTCTGCCAGTAATAGACGTCGAGTCAGGTAGTAGAGCACATTTTCTTTACCCTCATCATTGACTTAGGCAAGTAAGGCTCTGAGGGACTCGTCCAAAGCCGCAATATAAAGTATCAAAGGTTTACCCGGGATGGCGGCTGCTAAAATAGGAGGTGTCGTTAGATTTCATTTAATATCCTCAAAGTCTCGTTGACATGGCTCTCCCAGAACAAATGTGACATCCTTTTGAAGTAAGTTCAAAAAGGGTAGACACCTTCCAGACAAAGTAGATTGGAAGTGTCTTAGATATGCGAGTTTTCCTTGAAAAGAATGTAATTGTTTCATGGTTCTGTAAGGAGACATTTCTAATATCACTTTAATCTTCTCTGGGTCGATTTCGATTCTCTAATGACGTACAACGAATCCTAGAAATTTTCTGAAGGTAACGCTGAAAGTGCACTTTAAGGGATTCATCTTTAGATTATATCACCGTAATCGTTCAAATACGATCCTCAAATCATTAGGTGATTTTCCCTTACTTTGATTTTAATGACCAAATCATTCACGTAGCATTCTACTTGGTTGTGAATGAGGTGATCGAATATCTTCGTCGATGCTCTTTGATATGTTGCTTCTGCGTTCTTTAATCCAAACGGCATCACGGTGTAACAATAACTCCCAATCGAAGTTCTGAATGTTGTAAGTTTTGCATCTTCTGGAGCCATCTTAATTTGATTATACCCTGATAATCCATCCATGAAAGAGAAAATTTCATGTGACGATGCGATATCTACCATCAGTTCCGGTGTTGGCAACGGGAATTCATCTTTCGGTCATGCCTTATTCAAATCCCTGAAGTCGACACGCACTTGGATTTATCCATTTTTCTTCTTTATTGGCACGAAGTTAGCTAGCCATGTCGGATATTGTTCTTCTCAGACAAAATTAGCATCTACTAATTTCATTACATTTGGTGTAACTTCTTGTTCGATTTCGAGGCGTATTCTTCTGGGAGCTTGTTTTACTGGTATCATATTTTAATCCACTCCTAGTCAGTAAGCTGCAACCTCTGGAGACAGTCCAGGCATTTCGTCATAGCTCCAAGCGAAGCAATCTTTTAATTCTGGCAGTAACCTGACCAAGTCTGTAACCTCTTCTTTGTTGAGCAATGAACTTATGAAAGTAGGTTGGGGCTGCTCCTCAGTCCCGAGATTATATTCTTTTAATTCGTTAACAATTGAATTGATTTCTTCTTAGAACTCCGGAGGAGCCTCTTCTATTGGTTGGTCTTCGTATTCATTTTAGATGTCCAAGCAATCTTCCACTGGCTGACTAGTAACAACCATGCAAAATCCCGATTCATCGACGGGTCCGATCGTACTGAACCAAAGACCTTCTTTTGAGTTAAGTTTCTTTCCTTTTGTATTCCATAATTTTTCAAACGATTGTAACTTATATTTTGGCATTTACTTTGGCACATATCCTTGTTGTATTAGCTTTTGTACACATTGCTAAAAGTAACCAAAAGGTAATTCCATTAATTCACTAGAATCATTTTCTTCAAAAGTTATACAAGGTTCAAAAGTAGAAGGAGAAGCTTTATAAAACTTGATCGGTTTAACCATCATTATAGATTTCCTTGACTTCCATACACATGATCTTTTGAGGGTAGATCGGAGTTAGAGTCATCTCTTGCACATAATGATTAATCCGATCATACATTGATTCATGTTCATCTCTTTCTGTGTCATCCATAGAAATCTCGAGCTGAGGCTTCTTCTGACTTATCATCAATATTTCTTTATCTTCTTCATAGATTCCTTCTACTTTAATGCTGATCGGTGGCTTCGTCCATTCAACAATCTGGTGAGTTCTTCCTCGACCACATCCCCGACCTTGACCTTGGATGCGTGGGCTAAAAGAACCTCCACCAACTTGTTGTGAAGGAGCGGTGGGAGATCGTTGAACTGGAGTTGTATGGTCCCGTTCTCATATTTCTTCTGAATTTTTTGCTTTACATGTCATAATTTCTTTTGAAAGTATTGTTCTCTTCGGGGGAGTGTAGTAGGCAGTGTCTTCGTGAATGCCTACTTCATGTATTGAAAAAGGCTGTAAGTCTCCCTTAATGCAATGTTCTTGTCCATCCTTGTAGTATTTGATGCATTGGTGAAGTGACGAGTACTCGTGAAGCCACGACCGACCAAGCAGGGTATTGTACGATGTATCCGCATCGATGACATGGAATTTTGCAGTTGTTACTAGATTTCCAACTTTCATTTGTAGTGTTATAGACCCAAGGGCTCTTTCTCATTTCTGATTGAATCCTCTTAGCATCATTTTATCCATAGACAGTTCTCGAGCGTCGATGTCTAAGTAGGCTAGCGTTCGTAGACTCATTATGTTGAGCGACGCTCTAGGATCTACTATCACTCTGGAAAGTACGAATATGCCGATGATGACAGAAATGTAGAGCGGACGGTTGTAATCGGCTGTATCGAGTAGCAAATCTTCATCGGTGAAGGTTACATCAAGCTGTTCTTTTAAAGTACAAACTCCATCTGAGGATGTGTTAGCCAACTGTGCTAAGCAAATATCTGGGTCAAGCAGAGCCTTGATCAAATTTTCTCTCATCTCCTTTGACAGGATCAGAGCATCGTAAATGCTTATTTTGGCTGGAACATTCCTGAGATGAGCTGGCACATTGTAATCCACTTTGTTGGGATTTTTAATTTCATCTCGAACTTGTACTTCTTCCGTTGCTGGAGACACTTCTTCTTGAGTAATTGCCTGTTTTTCTTTGTCCATTGGGGTTGTCCTTGGCGGTAGCACCTTGCCACTTCTAAAGTGCACTTCTGTTATTTCCTCCTCTTCTGAACCCAGAGGTTCTTCTATTACTATATCTGGCTCTTTTGTATCTAAAAGGTCCACGTTGATGGCAAGTGGAGTTCCTTTGCATTCGAGGACTGGCTCGTCGCTACCGATGCTCTCGTAGCCGGTGTTGTTGATATCTTTCTATTTTCATCGACATTTTTGTTGGGAACACTCATGATTTGAGGATTATTTTAGGAATCGAAATCGGGGTTAGATAGGTTGTGATTAGTTACTGTTGACCTCATTTTTGATGAGGTCTTCTCTTCCTCTCTTTAGTACTTAGGATCTAGCCTTAGGCTTTTCCTTTGACTATCTTAGAGGACTAGAATTGGGATTCACCATCTAGAATTTTAAACCACTTCTTAACTCCTCGCAAACACCACAAACTTGACTGTAGACCCCTAATCACCTAGAGGGTTGAAATCAAGTGTGGAAGTTTAAAGGATGAGTTCCTATAGGACTCTTTGGCCTTAGGACTGCCCTGGGTGGCCTGGTCTGATGAAGGGGCTGACTTACACACACACTACACTCATACACTACACTTCCATACACCTCCTAAAACACACCCATACCCGACTTGACCTCCTGACTCATGTAGATGATTCACATGGATGGTCCTTAACCCCTAAGCCCTCGGCTAAGAGGGTTAGGAACAACATAGTGAATGCCTCAAATGAGTCCCTTTATGGCTCAAGTGGGCTTGATATGGCTTCATGGCTCAACCAAAATGATTTTATTCCACTTACATTCACCTAATCTTCCATTTTCCAAATTTTTAATTTTTGACCCCGGGACCCTACACCCGCCAACCTACCCAAAGCCCTGAATAGCCCAAATTTCTCAAAAATTTCCAAATCACCCAAAATTCTCCAAAATCATTCCCAAACATTTTCACATCACTCAAACTGATCATCCATAACCAAAAATACCAAAAATTCCAAAAATACCTCCCAATACCCTCCAAATACCCAAAATACCCCTCTTAGCCAAAAAATCCAAAAATTCAGAAAATTCCCAGAAAATTCCAGAAAATCCCAAATATTCCCAATTTCATTTTGTTCAACTACACCATGGGCCAATTTTGTCAATTTACCCCACTTTTATCAAAACCCCCAATTTGACCCATTTTAACCCAAAGTAAACCCAATGTCAAACCTAACCTACCCAATTGACCTAAATTCTGGTCCAATTCAATTCTAAACTTCAATTCAACATCCCCAACACCAATCTAGACCAAATCCAAGCCTAATTTGATTGGCATTGGGATCCAATTTCACTTTTGGCCTTAAAGCCCAATTTGGACCTATGACCCAAACCTAACCCAAACTCACCCAATTCAACTCCAATTAACCCCAAATCTTTTCTAAATCTTCCTTAACATCCCCATAAACAAAACACTAACATGATTTGCCCAAAATTTAGACCCAAACCCCACTCAAATTCAACCCAAAATCAAAAAGCCCAATTTTGACCTAAACCTAAACCTAGCCCAAATGAGCCCAAATCCCAAAATCAAAACCTAACCAAAGCCAAAACCTCTTTGAAACACTCCCATAAACATTTCCCAACATTAATTTTACATCAATTTCAACTCTAGCCCAACTTTGGCCCATGGTAGCCCATTTGGCCCACCTTAGCCTCTTCACTAAAAAGGCCCATATCCAACCCAATTCAAACCCAAATCACCTCAAATTTGTTTCAAACCATTCATGAAGCATCCCTAAACCAAAACCAACAATTATTTGGCCCAAAATTTTACAAAAATTCTCATCTATGAACACATTCTTAAACTTAAAAGCCCACTTTCCTTAAACCTTCCTAAAAGCCCATTTCCTTCAAAATTCAAAAGCCCAAATCATCCTAAAGCCCACATGACACTTCCCCTCATCATCCATTTGATCAAAATCACCCCTAAGTTTCAAAATCATCAAACCATTCCAAATCAAGCCACATGTCAAATTACCCCCTAAATGTCAAATATTTCTAAAACCCTTTTCATGAAACAAGTCAACCTTTTCCCAAGCCAAATGGAGCCATGAACAAGCCATTCTCAAGCCACATGAAGCCATGAGGGCTTTGACTTGTCATTAGTCCATTTATGGCAAGAAGAGGGGTCCTTTCCTAATCCTTCTTAAACCCTTTTTACCTTAAGCATGTCACACACTAAACCATGCTTAGCCACCTCACCATGGATGGAGACTTCACCACTCCATGGCAGCTGACCCAAGTGACTCTTTTCGGCCCAAAACCGGACCTTGGGTGGTGCACCTAGCCCAAAAGGATGGGTTGACCCAAACCTAGCCAAAATGGCCTCTTCCCCATTCCATTCCAAGCCATCTCCTTTACACATGGCAAGGCCCGATTGATCGCACTAAACCCCAGCCCCGACCCACTCGGACTCGAGGGTGACCCATGCCTGCCGGCCAGCCGCCCGGGTCGCCGGAAAACTCCATTGCCGAGAGCTCACATGTGAGCCCAAGCTTGGAATTCTCACCTGTCGAGTCGCCCCATCCCCGGTGGCCATTGTAGCTCGTTCTTCCCTTGACCTAAGCAGCTGATCCCAACCATTAAACCCCCCAGGAGAGCCTCCGACCATGCCTATTTAAACCCCTCACCCTCTCGGCCAAAGGAGGTGCTGAACAAAACCTTAAGGAAACTCGCCAAAATCATTCCGGATCACTCTCTACACATAGAGCATTTGATCCCCACTGAATTCCAGATCCCAATTCCTCCAAGTCGAGCTCGATTTTGAGCTCAAACTTTAGCCTAAAAACCAGAACACTTCTCCACAGTGAGCCAATCCCCAAATTGATTGGTTCTACACCTTCACCAGACCAAGGGAAGGTGTCCACCAGCAAAAGCCCCATCTCCAGGCTACCCAGTTGCTCCAGCCTCCAAGCTTTGTGATCGGCCGTGGTCGAAGTCCAACCTAGACAATTCACTGGACCGGGAGACTTCATGCGGAGCTTGCTAGGATCCAATCGAAGGTGCAACAACTCTCGGATCGAAGCTTCACTTCTCTGAGCAAAGGTATGAACTCATTCTTCTTCCCGAGCTTACAGAGATTCTCCATTTCATTTGAATAAATTTCAATGCATGTTTACCGTATGGATGTGTTCGTCTCTTCAAGACGAATCCATAGAGCATAAGAACACAAAAATCCGTTGAGAATTGAGTGAGAAATTAGGGTTAGAAGGTTGACGGTCACGGGTGCACACCAGTCGTAGACGATGACCAGGAGCCGTCGGATCGCGCGTGTATCGAGCGGACGGTTCAGATCGCGCCGGATGAGGAGACGGAACGATACGACGAGCCCGGGACGGCCGACTCGGATGGCGGCGCCCAATCACGGCGCGACACGTACCCCTTCGGAGCCGCCGATGTTTCGACGGCGCCGCGTGGATAAGTAGATAAATAGGGTATTTAATGTATTTATTAAATATCGAAACTTTAAAAATTCATAACTTTGTGTAGGAAAATCGGAAAAATAAAATAAAAATACCCTCTTGCTCAGTGAACAGAGGTGAATAATGTGGAAAAGAAATCATTTAATTTCATCAAGTATTTTATTTTTTATAATTTATTTACTCTCTGCATACATTTAATTCTCCATGCATGTATACAATTCACCATGGCATGAGACCATAGGGCTTTTGAAGCCTCTGAATTTGGGAACATTCCCTGAATTTTCCAAAGTCAGAGGTCATCCCTATGAAGAGTTATTGATTTTTCAAATTCATGTCACTATTTTGAGTATTTTAATTCCAATAAATAGCATGTTGTGAAATAAATTCTAGGAAAATTTGGGGATGTTCCTTATGATCAGAGAACCCTAGGAAAAATAGGTTTTGAGTTAGTTCATTTTAGACAACCCTAATTGGCTTAAACACTCAAAATAGGTCTCTAATTAATTAGAGCTAACCATACATCAAATTGACTTCAAATCAATTCTCCATTGACCTTTAGGGTCAGAAGAACCCACCATAAAAATTTGAGGTCAATTGGACTTGGTTAGCCCTATTAATTGGGTTGATTAAGCCATTTAGTCATTTTAAACTTTAAAAATTCATAACTTTCAAAATATCTTTCAAAAATTCACCAAATTGGTTTTGGAACCTCTCGATATCAGGGGAATTTAAGAAAATTAAAATTTCAATTTTCTAAAAAAGTTGATTTTTAATATTATTTTAATATTTTTAATAATTAAAAAATAATAAAAATCACAAAAATAATAAAATTTACCAAAATGTCACATTTTGAATTTTAATCACTTAGGAACAAACCCCATATTTTTCTTAGCCTATTTGGTGAGATATTAATTTTTAAAGCCCTAGGGTAATTTTAAAATTAAAAAATGTATTTTCTAGCATTTTCACTAAAATAATTGTAATAAATCATAGAAAAATCAGAAAATTGCAAAATTTGCTTCTCTGATTTCCTTGATATCAGAGAGATTTTTGAAAAACATAAAATTCATTTTTCAACATTTATTTTATTTTTAAATTAATTAACACTCTAGAACTTAAAATATTTATAATAAAAATAATATAATTCAAAAAATCACCAAAATTGGTCCAAGTGGTCCCCTGGTCATTAGGAATGTCCCCTAATTTTCTTAAGGATAGAAACTTTCCCTTGGTCATGTTATTAAATTTTCCTTGGAAATCTCTATTTTCTACCAAAAATAATCATATAAATAAATTAAATATAGAAAAATCACATTTTCTCCTCTCATGTCTTTATTGACATATGAGTGAAGTCACATAAAAATTTCAAGTCATTTGAGTTCAATTTAGTGAGTTATGAAATTATTAAGCTTAAAGGGTAAAGTGGTAATTAAATTTCTTTTAATCCTTAATTAAAACTTTAGGTTTAATAAAAAATTAACAAGTAAAATATTTGATCCTAATCTGATTTGGATGATTGAAATTTAATAATTGAAGGGTAGAAACCCATTAAGCAATTTAAAATGATTAAACTTTAATTAAATAATTGATTAAATTTGGAAGAATAATAAAATTGGAATTATTAAAATAGGGATATTATTAGGAAGATATTTATTCTTTAATTTAAAAAAATCCCTAAATTAATCATTTCATTAGTGTTTAATTCCTAATTAAAATGATAATTCAAATTTAAAATATTAAAAGACTTAATCATTAAACTAAAATTAAATTATTGAACTCTTTTAAAATTTTAATTAAAATTAAAATGAATAAAATTAAATTAAATTAAAAATTAAATTAAATCAAATTAAATCAAATTAAAAATTAAATTAAAAATTAAATTAAATTAAAAATTAAATTAAATTAAATTAAATTAAATTAAAAATTAAATTAAATTAAATAAATTAAATTAAATTAAATTAAATTAAATCAAATTAAATAAAAAAAATTAAAATAAATCAAATTAGTTCAATGTAACATCAAATCAAACTAAATTGAATTAAATTGAATTAAATTAAATTAAATTAAATTAAATTAAATTGAATTAAGTTGAATTAAATAATATCACCTAAGACATAAAGAAATAAGCACTAAAATAACTTGAACACTATTCCAAATTTAAACCCTTCAATTGAAATTAAGCTAAATCACAAACCATTTGAACACCAATTTACCCTCAAAAGTTTTAGTTATCATAACTCCTAAACAGAATATTAAATGAAATGTTACTTCACTTATAGGACATTCAAATATCCTAGTTCACTGAGCAAGTTAGCAAAACTTGAAAACCTCGGACGATCGATTCATTTACATAATTAAATTCATTTGAACTTGAAACAATCCTAGAAATATTGAAAAAATGTTTAAGATTCTTCTTAAGCACTTCTTCAATATGATAGGATATTTATAAGAACAATTGAACTTAGTTGTTCTTTGATGAAGAAAATCGTCTTCAAACCAAAAACACAAGGAACCTAGACGTCATAGGAAATGACTAGCTATAGGATTAGGAATTTGGTAGAAAACCATAACCCTTACCTTAGCTTTACCTAGGAACTTGCTTAAATATTCTAACCGTGTTTTAAGTGCAGCTTGGGATGACGGGAAGACCCTCCGGGTACGCTTTTATTTTATTGCGATTTACTTTACGGTAATTTATTTAATCGCATCGCACTTATTTTTCTTGCATGATAAACAACGAGTTGCATGAAAACCCACACCTTTAGGACTGAAACCAAAACCGAAACCCATAACTAAATTAAAAGACACTACAAGATAAAATTCACCTCCACAACATTTCAAAATATAAGACAACTCAAAATTTAATCACAAACGGAACACAAAACTACAATTACAACCGAATTAAAACGTCCCGTTGGATGATCGGGAATACCTCGGATGATGTAACCTACGTGTTGCTAACGGGATTTCCCACGGTCTAAATGAAAGTGTGGAACTCATTCGGTTGAGTTTAGCAAATTCATGCTGGACTAAGTGAATCCGATAAAAATAATGATGCGGAAGGATGGAATCGTGGGATCTTAACCGGTGTTGTTATAATCGACTTTAAGATTTGTTTTAATTAAAACACAAAAAACACTTGGAAATTAAGACTTCTCTAAACCAAACACTTTTCTCATCTCCCGATTTATGATTTCTAAAACTAAACCTCTGCAACAACAAGGAGCTCGGAGCATGGTGGGCGGCACGACCATCGTCGTCGGCAAAACTTGAACCTACTTCAGCAAAACTTCCCTAGAATTAAACAACAAAGCCATAGGACTTCGAGGTAGTTTGCACTAGTGCAACATAAATCCTCAACTCTTCGTTAGGCATTTGCATTGCAAATTAAGCCCTAACCGGTCTTAGGATTCCGAGGTAGTCGTCCGATACGACATAAACCCTCATATCTTCCAGTGCTATTTGTATGATTCTATCATATAAATATAAGCCCTAATTAATTAAAATTGGCAAGATTAAAACATTAAATAAACATTAGGACTTTCCTAAATCCAAGCCAAACAATAGGATAGTCGGGAGATTATCGAAGTTCACTTCGAATCCGTAATTTCTCCTACTTTTCTTCCTTTGAATTCCCAAAATAAAATGTTCCAAACTCGATCCATTCCCTATTGAGATTCAAAAATTCAATTATTTGAAAACTTAAACTTTGAAATTCTTGAGAGCAGAATTATTGATTATTATCGAGAGTTTTCTTAGGTGATTCCCGTCACTTAAGATGTGATTAACTATAGGGGCTTGCCCTTATAGGGAATTTTAAAGAACCTAGGTAATATAAACCCTGTTTAATGTTTTCATATTAAGCGGGGAATTTGTCGGCTTATAAAATTGGTTCGCGGACCAAACGGATGTCACAAATCTTCTAGTTTATTTAACCGAGCCCCACCATCAAGCGAGTGTGTTTATCCTTAGGGATAGATACACGGTTTGTGATCCGGTGCTCGTTTATATAAACTATTTGGGATGTGAGATCGGTTTGATTTCATATCTTAAAATCTTCAAATTTAAAATTATTTTCAAAATCAAATACTACTTTCTAAATTATATCTATATTTAAATTAAATTAAAAATTCGCCGACAATTTCTGTAGGCGACCACTTTTCAAAAATACGACACTCAACCTAAAAATATGCCGACAACTTCTGGCGACTCACGTGAGGAAAGTTCCTCTCTCCATTCTAATCGAACAATTCGCTTTCAAAAATCGGTAGTGCATCCATGTCCCTTATGGATCAAACTACCCTTCTTTCCGTTGGGATACTATGTTCATTTCCACCTCGAACAAGTATAACCAACATTCTCTCGGATTTAGGAGCCACTGTTTAGACACCCCTAAACGAGAGAGGTTCCGAGATCCTTTTACCTCATTTCGAGGTGGGGTGGACCCCCAATAGGTGTTAGTTTAGGAGTGATCCTTCGAGTCGAGAAGTCTTGCTTAAGACTCTCTTTTCCTTTCCAACTCCGATTCAGATTCCTTACCTTCTCTACACCTTTGAACACTCCATTCTAAATAAACAAACCCTCTAATAAGTGATTCTTTTAATAAGTGATTCCTTCTTATAAATACATGAACAAGAATGAGTTCGGACTCTTTTCAATTCCTTTCTTTTCGTCCTAAAGAAAAGAAGCATAACTGGGACCGACAACCGAATCTACCCCGCAGAAATGGAAGCCCCGAAACCGATTTTCTCTTTTACCAATGGACCGGACTTCGCCGTCTATAAGGATGAGCTCGCCCGACAATGGAATCATCCGATTTGGACAAGGATTTGAAAACACGAACGTCAAGATCACCGACGTCTCCCTCTTTGCACCGACGAACAAGGTATCCGAAGCCGAGGAGCCGCCGCTCGAGTTCAACCTTAGGTCGACTCAAGAATTCCCTCCTCTCGCAAAGGATCCCGACTAAGAGGAATACTCCCGTCCGCGGGAGGACCGTTCTTACTACCCCCACCGGCCTAGTTGTTTCGCACCTACCCCGACTTTTGCCAAATCAAAGGGGAAAGAAATCCGGAATTATGATGGACCCGTTACCGTGGAGGGTACGGATCTTCTCCGTAAGACCTTCGTTTTCGAAATCGGGTCCGGTTCAAAGATTCCGTCACCGACAAGGACCCAAAGAAGAAACAAAAGTAGAAGGATCGCTAGAGAAGCCGTAGCTGCCGAAATTGCTTTCCTAGAGGAAATTCCGGAACCGCCGAATATACACCGCCGCTCGAATACATACCACTCTTGGGAGGAAGCGGGTTTCATCCCCTCTCCGCTGCGAAGATGAAGAAAATATTCGCAAGATTGCTGCCACATTACCACGACCCGCATATTACAACGATAGCCGCAAGAAAAGAACTAGAACTACGCCAGGTTGCTCGACCGCAAACTTTGGTAGAAAAGTTAGCAAAGAAGGAAAACCGCCCGTGTCGAAATTCTACGAAGGATAGGGCGGGTGCCGGTCAAATCCCGTCTTGGGCCCCGAGTAGAACCCGCCATCATGACGGAAAAGCCAAGTAAAAGAATGAAGGCTAGTCCGCCCGTTGTCGTCTCGGGATTACAAATTAGGGAGGATACCACCTTCCAAAGCATTTGGCCGACGTGACCATCCGGTCCTAGACCTTCTGCCGTTAGAAGGATGGTATGGCGTCCCACTACCGGGCGATTGAGATCGAAACAACGGCTCGAGAAAGAAAGTCTCGCCAGGAGACTTGAATGCGAAGAAAGTGCTTACCGCGATGAAGGGGACTCGTGAGAAGGGGACCCGGCAGCCTATCGCACGACAACCACGAAGACACACAGAAAGCCCCGCTAGAAGATGCCATGGAAAAGTTGAGAACCGATATCCGACGATTGGCAAAAGAAAGAGAAGAAAAGTTCGGAGACGAGATTGATTCATCGGAATTCATGGATGACGAATACGTAGAAATCAACATGGTTGAGACACGAGCTTCAGCAGCTTCGCAAGGTGCTCCTGCAGCCGCAGAAGAGAGGAGCCGGAACCGATGAGAAGGCGGCTCGGGGAAAAGACGACACGATCGCTCAAATGGCGAAAAGGATGGAAGAGATGGCCGTAGCTCCGGCCACTCTCCGCAGTCGAAGTACAACCACATAGTAGAGACACACCTAGAGGTCATTCACATTGTAGACGGAGGAAAGGAGATTACGTCCGTCAATGGGGATGATCACTCGAAAAGGATACAACACAGAGTATGATTCCCGAAAAGGATATCAAGAACTTGGTGGAACAGCGAGTGCGAGAAGCCTTAGCACAATCGAAGAGCGGGACATCCATTCGGACGGGTAGACCTTACCCGAAGAATTCGACGCCGTCCAATACCCGAAAGGCTTCGTACCACCTCCGTTCAAGACCTTCGACGGAACCGGGAACCCCCGACGAGCATGTGGCACACGTTCGTGCCGCTTGTTGCAATGCCGGCGGGAGCGATGCATTACTCTTCCGACAGCTTCGTCGGCAGTCCGTCGAGAATCGCCTTCGACTAGTATGCGGAATTACCAAATGGTTCGATGAAGACGTTCTCGAGCTAGAGAACCTCTTCATGAAGCGATTCGCCGGAGCTCGGCACCACATCACTATAGGTGATTTAGTGGTAGAGAAACAAAAGCCGAATGAAACTTTGGTGGATTACATACTTCGATGGAGGAACTTAAGCATGAAGTGTGAACCACAACCGCAAGAACGAGCATGCGATCGGCATTTTACTAAAAAGCATCCATGGCCCGATAGCACTTCTCCTCAAGGGATTTACTATTAAGACTTTCGAGAAGTTGTTAAGCAAGGCCAGAAGCTTGCAAGAGGAGGCAAAGCAATTAAGTTTCCTCAATAAAACAGATAAACAAAAGCCTGTAAAGACTTTTGAAAAGAAATCCGGGATCGTTGCAGCAGTTGACAAAGGCAAGCAACCGATGCAAATACCACCGTAACGGCCGCAAGCAACCACAACGAATTACCGACAACCCCGGCCCAGCTATCGATCATCTCGCAGTATGAACAACCACCTCGTCCGCAACGTACATTAAGGGAGCTTTTGAGTAGAGAATATCCGTTCAAGAATGAAGCGAATGCCGAAAATGTTCCGCGACTTGATGAAGACCCCGGATTTCCAACTACCGTAACCTAAGAGACCGAAGAAGTCGACAAGAAAGGTGATCCCAACTTTCGCCCTTACCACCGGATGCTTGGGCACAAGATAGAAGATTGTATTACCTTCAAAAGTTGGCTCAATGACAACCCGCGGAAAGGGAATATAACGATCCCGAAGGAGTACATGAAGGAACCCCGTAAAGGAGGTTCCGTCAATGTTGTCTCAACCGATCCCATCATTCCGATAGATCCCTATACGACCGACGATGGATGGACTACCGCTTGGACGAGGTCTTCGAAAAGATTTTAGACGAACATCCAAACCGCTTCGGTGCGAGCTTCAATTCGGAGTTTGAAACCTATTAAGCCGCATCTATCACTTGCGATAGAAGAACCACCTCAACAGGAGACGATCGAAGAAAAGAAGAAAATTGACGAAGAAGAGAAGACCGAGGCACCTAAGGCTAGACTAGGGGCCGCTTATCCTAGGATAGTTGTTTCCGATTCGGGGAGAAATCCCTCGAACCTCCGACTCGTATGATTATCTGCTCACTTCGGTGGGATCTTATAATGATGAGGGTTATGGCGTTGGCTACGTTTTGACTGTTTCTAACGATTACGTAACTAGCGACAATCAACCTAATCCGGACGTCGATTCCGATACAAATAACAATTCTCAAATCATACACGATCTCGACGAGCAAAATAACGAAGAAGACATCCACCAAGGAGGCTACGAGAGTTCAATAAGCAACGAATCTATTTGCGAGTTTCGAGGAACCCCAATCACAATAGAGTTAGAGCCTTCAGACTCTGAAGCTAATCCGGAAGAGCCTGTCATTCCGATTCAAGAAGAGACACCGGCAAGCTCAACAATAGATTCAGAGGAAATTACAGAAGTCAACTTAAGGAGTGGAAAAGTTCTACCTCCGAGAATGGGTCCAAAGGACAAAGGAAAGCGAGTGGTTGTTCAAGAAGAACCAACCCCGCAGAAGAAATACCCATTCGAGAAGAAGCAGAGACACATGAAAATAAAGTGGACTACAACGTGCTAGCCCATCTTAGGAAACTACCGACCAAACTAAGCATTTATGATGCTCTCATCTTATCAAAGGAGATGAGAGAAGCTCTGATCAAGGCCTTACTTGATCCGGAAATTTGCTTAGCTCAAATGGCCGGAGATTCCTTCGATGAGGTTTGCTCGTTAAAGGAACAACGAGGTGTTACCTTCACGGACGATGACCTACTACTTGGAACAACAGATCACAACCGACCGTTGTACATTTCGCTTACAATCGGAAAATTTACACTCTCCGCAGTATTGGTGGATCCAGGAGCATCAATCAATATAATGAATCTTCGAACGCTAGCATACTTGGAAATTGATGCTCGCGAGCTCGAGGCGGACAAAATGTTATTAAGAGGATTCAACCGTAAAGGAGAAAGAGCCCTCGGCTTAATAACACTGCTAATGAAGACCGGTGACTTAGCAAAGACAACCGCGAAATTTCACATAATTGATTCAGAAACGTCGTTTAACGCTCTACTCGGGCCGACCATGGATACATGAAAACAGGATGGTACCATCATCTCTACATCGTTGCATCAAATACTACGACGGAGGGGAACAGAGTGTATTAAAGGTGACTTACAACCGTTCTCCGTACATGAAATCGGAATCCATGAAGATGCAACTTATTATGCACCCCCGAAGAAAACAAGTCTTCTCCAGAGATACCATAACAAATGAAACAAAGGAAATTTGGGACAACGAAGAACCCGAAGTTCTAGTCCAACGAGTCACTCACCACTCCCTTACGGCGAGATGGTGAACGTTTCTCCACAACTCGCATCCGAGGTCGAGGCCGGGACGAGGTCGTGGTAGAGACGTTAGGACGATTGGACGGAGGAAACCGACCATCAATGTCGATTGGGAAGATACTTCGAAGAAGAAAAAGAAATCAAACAAGAAGCAGCGATAATAAGTCGGAAGAAGCCGCAATTCGAATCCCTCTCGAAGATGAGAAGAATGAAGAATACAAATCAATGTACGAGAAGATTAACCACTACGTACATACTATGACCCTAACTCCGATCCATTCTAATAAGATTGAGGGTATGGAGGTCAAAGAGGTACGTAGCGGTGGTGCAAAACCCATCAAATTCTACCGTGGTGCTCCTTCCTCCAAAACTGAAAATAATGTACAACTTGAAGATGCTACTTCATCAGAATTAATGGAATTGCCTTTTGAATGGTACTCTCCCTGTGTTCAAAATTTAATTCAGCATGGTTTCTTACCTCGACAATGGACAAAAGGTCAATCACAACGTTTTGAAAATTTATGGAATAACTCCGGTCGTCCACCCAACTCAAAGCATGGTCTCGGATTCGGCACAGTAGGATCAGTTGATGATACTGAATTTTGCTTGGTTGTCACTTGCGAATCTAATGAAAACCGCATGGAAACTACGGACAAACTCGAAGATTTACAAATTGGAGACGCTCCACCGAATTCGAAGAAGAAATCAAATCTACGATAGATGAGTTAACGGAAGTTAACTTAGGTACTAGCGAAGAGCCTAGACCTACCTTTGTTAGCTCCTTACTCAAAAAAGAAGACTCAGAAGAAATAATCAAGTTATTAATGGAATTTAAAGACCGTTTTGCTTGGAGCTACGATGAGATGCCGTGTTTAGCTCCGGAGGTCGCAATCCATAAACTAGGGGTAGATCCTCGCTTCTATTCCGACGACAAGGTCCCGTAAGAATGCGTCTAGAAATCGAACAACAAGTCATAGCTGAAGTTAAGAAGCTAATAGACGCTAAATTTGTCCGTGAAGAACAATACCCGACTTGGTTAGCCAACGTGGTACCGATCGTGAAGAAGAATGGTCGAATCGAATTTGTGTGGATTTCAGAGATTTAAACAAGGCATGCCCGAAAGATGAATTCCCTCTACCGATCCCAGAATTAATGATCGACATTGCTTCGACACATGAAATATTCTCATTCATGGATGGATCTTCAGGATACAACCAGATAAAAATGGCTCCAGAAGATGAAAAACTTACGGCATTCATAACGCCGATCGGAGTATATTGCTACACAGTGATGCCATTCGGACTGAAGAACGCAGGAGCAACCTACCAAAGAGCAATGACAAGAATTTTTGATGATCTCATCCATAATCAAGTCGAATGCTACGTGGACGATGTGGTCATCAAAAGCAAAGTAAAGGACAACCACTTGTATGATTTGAGAATTGTTTTCGAACGATTAAGACAATTTAACCTTAAGATGAATCCCTTAAAATGCGCCTTCGGCGTCACCTCCGGAAATTCTTAGGATTCGTTGTCCGACATCGTGGAATCGAAATCGACCCGGAAAAGATTAAAGCTATCTTAGAGATGCCACCTCCCGTAACCTTAAAACAACTACGATCTTTTCAAGGGAAGTCGGCATATCTTCGACGCTTTATCTCAAACCCGTCGAGTAGGTGTCGACCTTTCTCGGCACTAGTTAAAAAGGACGCCAAATTTATTTGGGAAGAGAAATGCCGTAGGGCCTTCGAGGACATTAAACAATATTTAATGACACCTCCCGTCCTAGCAGCCCCGCCTAAGGTAGACCGCTAATACTTTATACCGCGGCTTTAGACGACTCTCTCGGAGCCCCGTTAGCCTGTGTCAATGATGAGGGTAAAGAAAATGCTCTTTATTACCTAAGTCGTCGTTCATCGCCGACGGAAATAAGGTATCCCGCAATTGAAAAGCATTGTTTGGCCCTGATCTTCGCCGCTCAAAAGCTCAGGCACTACATGCTTTCTCATAAGGTCAACCTAATATCGAAATTTAATCCATTGCAATACTTGATGACCCGCCCAACGCTTTCCGGTAGACTTGCCAGATGGTCGATGATATTATTGCAATTCGATATAACTTTCGTGCCTCTCCGTGCCGTAAAAGGACAAGTCCTGGCAGACTTCCTCGCAGCACACCCTTTGCCGGCAGAATCTCCTCTCAATGACGATTTGCTAGATGAACAAATAATGAACCTAGAAGACCATGATGATCGATGTTGGGAATTATATTTCGACGGAGCATCTTCAGCACATAAAGACGAAGAATCGCAAGTGATAGTGCTCTGTAAGGCAGGGATCGGACTAATCTTTATAACACCGGAGCGGGGGATGTTAAGATACTCCTACCACTCGACGGAGCCGTGTACAAACAACGAAGCGTAATACGAAGCCCTCATAACAGGACCGGAATTAACTATTCAAATGGGGATAACGTACATCAACATCTACGGGGATTCGCAATTAATCATTCAACGGATCGCGGACAATACAGAATTTTAAAGCCAAGACTCGAACAATACTTCCAAGTATGTCATACAAATTGTTGGAATAGATTTCAAATGTGACGATCTACAAAATTCCCGTAAAAGAAAATGCTTTAGCGAGATGCTTTAGCCCGTCTCGCAAAAGAATTTGCCTGTTTGCAAGATGAATCGAGTAGAAGTGTCGGCTCACGGACGTCGGTCCTATCACGGTTCGACATAGGCACAATACACAAATCGAAAAAAGAAAAAGAATCAATTGCAAGCAGCGATGTAAGACACGAAGATCGGCGACAACCATTGATAGACTACCCGCAAACAGAAAGCTACCGTGACGATAGGTCGCTAGCCCATCGTATCAAGAAAAGAACTCGTCCTATGCATTAATAAACAACACGTTATACGTAAGGTCTTTCGATCAAATGTGGCTAAGGTGCCTAAGCGGGTCCGAGGCCCGTGAAATTGTTAAGGAGGTGCATTCGAGACTCCGTGGCGCTCACTCGCCGGCCCGAAAATTAAAATGAAAATTAAAAGACTAGGGTACTACCGGCCCTCGATGATGACCGATCGCATGAAAATCGCCAAGAGCCGGTCATCGCTGCCAAGTGCACGGAGTGGTTCTACACCAACCTCCAAATGTGCTACATCCGACAATCGCATCGTGGCCATTCGAATGTTGGGGCACGGATATAGTGGGTCCAATAGAACCACCGTCGTCAAAAGGACATCGCTTCATTCTTGCGGCTACGATTACTTTTCCAAGTGGGCAGAGGCAGCCCACTTCAGAGAAGTGAAAGCACATCACGTACTACAATTTTTCAAGAACCAAGTTGTTTACCGTTTCGGAGTGCCGCGCGTAATCATCTCGGATAATGGGTCGCATTCAGAAGTACGCAAATCAACAATTTTGTCAGGAGACATGGAATCGACTGGCGATATTCGACGATTTACTACCCAAGAGCAAACGGCCTTGCTGAAGCTTTTAATAAAACTCTCGTTCAAATTTTAAAGAAAACCTTGGACGATAATAAGAGAAATTGGCACGAGAAGTTGTTAGAAGCCTTATGGGCCTACCGGACAACCTTCAGAACACCTACTCAAGCTACACCTTACGCTCTGGTGTATGGGTCCGAGGCAGTGTTACCCTTAGAAGTCCAGCTTCCTTCACTTAGGATTGCAGTTGCAAACAAAATCACAACAGAAGAGAACGCCAAATTACGACTCGAAGAATTAGAGAGCCTGGAAGAGAAAAGACTTGCAGCGCAACAAAACTTAGAACTATACCAAGCTAAGATGGTTCAAGCCCATGATAAACCGGTCCGCCCAAGAACCTTTAAAGTTGGTGACTTAGTTCTCGTTCTCAAGAGACCTATTCTTGCACACCGCAAGATAGGAGGAAAATTTGAACCCACTTGGGAGGGACCATTTGTAGTCGAGGCAGCCTACTCGAGAGGCTCCTACCGACTAGTGAACTCGCCAAGGAGAACGACATATGCTTCCGATCAATGGACGATACTTGAAAAAGTATTACGCTACCCGATGTTTCGAAGGAATGAACTTTCCATCCCTAGAAGCACGGGTGAAGTGATTACTTATGATCGGGTCCGAACCCAAAAATAACAAAAATGTGCTAAAATAAATAAAATCCTGATAATAAAGTTTTCTTTGTTTTCTCTCTTCCAAATCAAAATCTCTTACCTGATCTTATCCCACTTCATTCCTGTTAAGTTTAAAAATATAAGAATAATAAAAAAAAATGTCTTTAATAAACATTTTCTTAATGTTCTTGTTCTTAGTACAGCCCCTGATCCTTTTCCTTGTCTTTTCGCAGGGAAATGTCGAACGGGCGGTTGGTCCCGAACTTTAAGAATGGCGTAAGCCTTGCACTCGATGAAAAGAGGGTGAAGGATGGAGCGATAATCGAGATCGACTCGGATTTCGCACCAGCAGCCTACAAGACGAGGAAAGTGACCGGGTCCCGGTTGACCGAGGAGAACCGCCCGGACATACGAGGATGAAAGTGGGTGGCCCAAGCCACCAATCCAAGCAAGAAGAAAAGAAAGACAAACATCGAAGAAGATAAGAAAATGAAGTCCGTAGTCGCTACAGCAGGCGGCAGCTTGTCGCCGCCGCGCCCACGGAGATTCAGGAAGTTCGAAGAGCTACTCTCACGGCAACGCAACGAAGAAATAAGAATCGCCGTATCCGTAAGATGTTAACAAAACTAGCTGCGCGACCGCGACGAGACAGCTTGCCAATGTCGCTGCATACACTTCAAGGACACCGGCTCACCGGAACCTCGAAGAAAGGAGGCCAGCCTCCTAGGATGACGAAAGAACCGTGGAAATTTCCGGAAGATCGAAGAAAGAAGGCTACCACGCCACCAAACGTAACCACCAATGATGCATGACCTTGTCAGCGTAAGCAACCCCGGGGATGTCCCGACAAGCATCATCCCCGAGGAGCCGAGGTATGCGGTGAGAACGTGAAGGGATTGAACCGTATATCCCACAATATGTCACTGTGCCTCGCCATCCGCGGATCATTCCGGAATACGAGTTAGAAAGAATACGTAATGTCCGTAAGAAAACTTTTGAATACTTCGAGAGAATTGTGAGGCGTAAGAATCAATATACCTGGAGGGCCTCGAGCTACATACGTACGTATTCTCGTAGTATGAACAACAGAAGAATCGTGGATTGCATCCGGGATTTGAAAAGAATGGGCCGAGCGGGCCGCCTAAGGGAAAACACATACTCGTAACCCCGGAGATGGATGCCGTGGAAAGGAAGAATCACAATACAATGTGGATGTCGTTACAACTTTGCGGAGGACAGAAGGGAAACCCACCGGAATACTCCGTCATGGGCAAGTGGATCCGATGCCATTAGTCATCAAGAGAATGGTAAAGAGATTGATAACATGGAGGGTATCGCAGCCAGATTGCATACCCAATAGCCGCATTATCAACATCTACAAACGAGGTGACCGCATACCCCCACACATAGATCACCACGACTTTGTCGACCTTTCGCACGCCTCTTTCCCGAGCGAGTGTAACATCATGTTCGGATCCGACCTCCGGATAGCAGGTCCAGGTGAGTTCCGAGGGCCGCAAAGATACCTTTACCGGTAGGTTCCGTCATGATACCGAAGGGCAACGGAGCGTATATCGCTAAGCATTGCATACCGTGAGTACCAGTGAAGCGGATCTCGGTTACTTTCGAAGGATGGACGACAGGAAGACACCTTACCATTTCCAACGTGACCCGAGCTAGAGAGCCTCCGCCTCTACTAGCCGTGAGTTACATGGAAAATATCACACCTCCAATGTACATCCATACGGCATCCTTGCCAAGGATGGCTTGGAAGGTGATGTTATCGACCATGTACCCCACTATTCGGACATGGATTTTTGACATATGCTTCTTTGGATGGATCGACAAAGATCATACACGATCCGTTTCGAGTTTACATGGATTGTATGAAATATATTCCGTATCAAGATGTATGATGTATCTTCTACATGATTGGAATGAAAGTGACCATGTCACATTTTTGGCCTTCACCTCTTTTGTGCAAATTGATTGGGAAACGCCGTTAAAGTTAAATGAACTTCGAACAAAGAACAGAAAAGGAATAAAAAAAAGAGAATAAAAGAAAACTTTCCTTAAAAAAAAATCTAAAAAAAAATGACAAACACCAAATTCACATGAACATTAAATAAACGATAAAATAAAATTTGAATCATTAAAAGATAAACAAAATCAACATAAATGTTAAATCAAATTCTCAATCAAATTTCAAATGTGATCTTCCAAATTTCAAATCAAATCTTAAATCAAATTTCAACCGAGTTCAAACTCATCCTTCCAAATATCAAATTCAATCTTTCCGTACTCCAAATCTCAATCAAATTCAAGTTCAATCTTTCCGCATTCCAAATCTCTATCAAATCTCAAATTCGATCTTCCCGATCTTAAATCAAATCTCAAACGAAAATTCAAATTCAATCTCCCAAATCCGAAATCCAATCCGTTCGTTCTCTCCCTTGTCCGGGATGGAAGCGGTTGATTCCATCGACACGGATCGAATCCGATGGCGAGGAATTATATCCAATCCAAACCAAAGAACTTCCGATCAACTCTTTTGAATGGGATATGTGACATCTACATATTCTCTCCTAATCTATTTCCTTCCACGAAAGTCTTTTACAACTTTCATGAAATTCTCGAAAAACCAAAATTCCACACTCTTCAAATCAACACTACAAATCTTTGCAAAATCAATTACCAAAAAAATTCAAATTCAAACTTTTGGGTCGAGGATTTTACGTCCAAGACTGCACTGCTTTAGGATTCTTTCCCTATTGCACTGAAATACATCAAATTCAAACTCTTGGGTCGAGGATTTTACATCCAAGACTGCATCGCTTTAGGATTCTTTCCCTATCGCACCGAAATACATCAAATTCAAGCTTTGGGTCGAGGATTTTACAACCAAGACCGCACTCGCTTTAGGATTCTTTCCCTATTGCACCGAAATACATCAAATTCAAACTTTTGGGTCGAGGATTTTACATCCAAGACCGCACCGCTTTAGGATTCTTTCCCTATCGCACCGAAATACATCAAATTCAAACTCTTGGGTCGAGGATTTTACATCCAAGACCGCACCGCTTTAGGATTCTTTCCCTATTGCACCGAAATACATCAAATTCAAACTTTCGGGTCGAGGATTTTACATCCAAGATCGCACCGCTTTAGGATCCTTTCCCTATCGCACCGAAATACATCAAATTCAAACTTTTGGGTCGAGGATTTTACATCCAAGACCGCACCGCTCGTAGGATTCTTTCCCTATCGCACCGAAATACATCAAATTCAAACTCTTGGGTCGAGGATTTTACATCTAAGACCGCACCGCTTTAGGATTCTTTCCCTATCGCACCGAAATACATCAAATTCAAGCTTTGGGTCGAGGATTTTACATCCAAGACCGCATCGCTTTAGGATTCTTTCCCTATCGCACCGAAATACATCAAATTCAAACTTTTGGGTCAAGGATTTTACATCCAAGACCGCACCGCTTTAGGATTCTTTCCCTATCGCACCGAAATACATCAAATTCAAACTCTCGGGTCGAGGATTTTACATCCAAGATCGCACTCTTTAGGATCCTTTCCCTATTGCACCGAAATACATCAAATTCAAGCTTTGGGTCGAGGATTTTACATCCAAGACCGCATCGCTTTAGGATTCTTTCCCTATCGCACCGAAATACATCAAATCAAATTCCTGGATTAAGGATTTTACATCCGAGATCGTATCGCTTTAGGATCATTTCCCTATCGCAATGAAATACATCAAAATCAAACTCTTGAGGTTAAGGATTTTACATCCAATACCGCATTACTCCGAGATCTTTCCTCATTGTAATGATCCAATCCAATCGATTCGATCTTCTTTTGGGGTCAAGATGTTACATCTAAAACTTCAAAATTCCAATTTTCATTTCAAATCAAGTCCGTTCAAATTAATCTTGACAGACTTCAATCTAAATTGAAACTCGAGTTGAAATCTGAATTCACACATCAAAACTTAGACTGAAACAAAGATTTAAATCGAAATTTCCCCGGATCTTGTGATTTGGAATTCACTTCCTTTTCCTTTCCCCAGCAAGAGTTCAGGAATCTCCAGTCTTAGAGATATACTTGACACTCCCCAGCGGAAACTCTTCTACGTCGTCCTAAGTTTGTTACTTGGACATCTGTGTTGGTTTTGTTGATCGCTTCGGTCAACACCAATACGCGCGGTGTGCTCCGTCACCTCACCACACCTATTGGGGGTCCATTTGTCGACCTCATTTTTGATGAGGTCTTCTCTTCCTCTCTTTAGTACTTAGATCTAGCCTTAGGCTTTTCCTTCGACTATCTTAGAGGACTAGAATTGGGATTCACCATCTAGAATTTTAAACCACTTCTTAACTCCCCGCAAACTCCACAAACTCGACCGTAGACCCCTAATCACCTAGAGGGTTGAAATCAAGTGTGGAAGTTTAAAGGATGAGTTCCTATAGAACTCTTTGGCCTAAGGACTGCCCTGGGTGGCCTGGTCTGATGAAGGGGCTGACTTACACACACACTACACTCATACACTACACTTCCATACACCTCCTAAAACACACCCATACCCGAGTTGACCTCCCCGACTCATGTAGATGATTCACATGGATGGTCCTTAACCCCTAAGCCCTCGGCTAAGAGGGTTAGGAACAACATAGCTGAATGCCTCAAATGAGTCCCTTTATGGCTCATGTGGGCTTGATATGGCTTCATGGCTCAACCAAAATGATTTTATTCCACTTACATTCACCTAATCTTCCATTTTCCAAATTTTTAATTTTTGACCCCCGGGACCCTACACCCGCCAACCAACCCAAAGCCCTGAATAACTCCAAATTTCTCAAAAATTTCCAAATCACCCAAAATTCTCCAAAATCATTCCCAAACATTTCCACATCACTCAAACTGATCATCCATAACCAAAAATACCAAAAATTCCAAAAATACCTCCCAATACCCTCCAAATACCCAAAATACCCCTCTTAGCCAAAAAATCCAAAAATTCAGAAAATTCCCAGAAAATTCCAGAAAATCCCAAATATTCCCAATCTCATTTTGTTCAACTACACCATGGGCCAATTTTGTCAATTTACCCCACTTTTATCAAAACCCCCAATTTGACCCATTTTAACCCAAAGTAAACCCAATGTCAAACCTAACCTACCCAATTGACCTAAATTCTGGTCCAATTCAATTCTAAACTTCAATTCAACATCCCCAACACCAATATAGACCAAATCCAAGCCCAATTTGATTGGCATTGGGATCCAATTTCACTTTTGGCCTTAAAGCCCAATTTGGACCTATGACCCAAACCTAACCCAAACTCACCCAATTCAACTCCAATTAACCCCAAATCTTTTCTAAATCTTCCTTAACATCCCCATAAACAAAACACTAACATGATTTGCCCAAAATTTAGACCCAAACCCCACTCAAATTCAACCCAAAATCAAAAAGCCCAATTTTGACCTAAACCTAAACCTAGCCCAAATGAGCCCAAATCCCAAAATCAAAACCTAACCAAAGCCAAAACCTCTTTGAAACACTCCCATAAACATTTCCCAACATTAATTTTACATCAATTTCAACTCTAGCCCAACTTTGGCCCATGGTAGCCCATTTGGCCCACCTTAGCCTCTTTACCAAAAAGGCTCATATCCAACCCAATTCAAACCCAAATCACCTCAAATTTGTTTCAAACCATTCATGAAGCATCCCTAAACCAAAACCAACAATTATTTGGCCCAAACTTTTACAAAAATTCTCATCTATGAACACATTCTTAAACTTAAAAGCCCACTTTCCTTAAACCTTCCTAAAAGCCCATTTCCTTCAAAATTCAAAAGCCCAAATCATCCTAAAGCCCACATGACACTTCCCCTCATCATCCATTTGATCAAAATCACCCCTAAGTTTCAAAATCATCAAACCATTCCAAATCAAGCCACATGTCAAATTACCCCCTAAATGTCAAATATTTCTAAAACCCTTTTAATGAAACAAGTCAACCTTTTCCCAAGCCAAATGGAGCCATGAACAAGCCATTCTCAAGCCACATGAAGCCATGAGGGCTTTGACTTGTCATTAGTCCATTTATGGCAAGAAGAGGGGGTCCTTTCCTAATCCTTCTTAAACCCTTTTTACCTTAAGCATGTCACACACTAAACCATGCTTAGCCACCTCACCATGGATGGAGACTTCACCACTCCATGGCAAGTCCGACCCAAGTGACTCTTTTCAGCCCAAAACCGACCTCGGGTGGTGCACCTAGCCCAAAAGGATGGGTTGACCCAAACCTAGCCAAAATGGCCTCTTCCCCATTCCATTCCAAGCCATCTCCTTTACACATGGCAAGGCCCAATCGATCGCACTAAACCCCAGCCCCGACCCACCCGGACCCGAGGGTGACCCATGCCCGCCGGCCACCGCCCGGGTCGCCGGAAAACTCCATTGCCGAGAGCTCACATGTGAGCCCAAGCTTGGAATTCTCACCGCCGAGCCGCCCCATCCCCGATGGCCATTGTAGCCGTTCTTCCCTCGACCTAAGCAACTCGATCCCAACCATTAAACCCCCCGGGAGAGCCTCCACCCATGCCTATTTAAACCCCTCACCCTCTCGGCCAAAGGAGGTGCTGAACAAAACCTTAAGGAAACTCGCCAAAATCATTCCGCATCACTCTCTACACATAGAGCATTTGATCCCCACCGACTCCAACCTACTCCTCTCCAACTGAGCTCAATTTCGAGCTCAAACTTTAGCCTAAAAACCAGGACACTTCTCTACAAGTGAGCCAATCCCCAAATTGATTGGTTCTACACCTTCACTCGTACCAAGGGAAGGTGTCCACCAGCAAAAGCCCCATCTCCAGAGCCACCCAGCTTGCTCCAGCCTCCAAGCTTTGTGATCGGCCGTGGTCGAAGTCCAACCTGGACAATTCACTGCATCAGGAGACTTCATCTGGAGCTTGCTAGGATCCAATCTAAGGTGCAACAACTCTCAGATCGAAGCTTCACTTCTCTGAGCAAAGGTATGAACTCATTCTTCTTCCCAAGCTTACAGAGATTCTCCATTTCATTTGAATAAATTTCAATGCATGTTTACCGTATGGATGTGTTCGTCTCTTCAAGACGAATCCATAGAGCATAAGAACACGAAAATCCGTTGAGAATCGAGTGAGAAATTAGGGTTAGAAGGTTGACGGTCACGGGTGCACACCAGCCGTAGACGATGACCAGGAGCCGTCGGATCGCGCGTGTATCGAGCGGACGGCTCGCATCGCGCCGGATGAGGAGACGGAACGATACGGCCGGGCCCCGGGACGGCCGACTCGGATGGCGGCGCCCAATCACAGCCGTGACACGTACCCCTTCGGAGCCGCCGATGTTTCGCCGGCGCCGCGTGGATAAGTAGATAAATAGGGTATTTAATGTATTTATTAAATATCGAAACTTTAAAAATTCATAACTTTGTGTAGGAAAATCGAAAAATAAAATAAAAATACCCTCTTGCTCGGTGAACAGAGGAGAATAATGTGGAAAAGAAATCATTTAATTTCATCAAGTATTTTATTTTTTATAATTTATTTACTCTCTGCATACATTTAATTCTCCATGCATGTATACAATTCACCATGGCATGAGACCATAGGGCTTTTGAAGCCTCCGAATCGGGGAACATTCCCTGAATTTTCCAAAGTCGAGGTCATCCTTATGAAGAGTTATTGATTTTTCAAATTCATGTCACTCGTTTTGAGTATTTTAATTCCAATAAATAGCATGTTGTGAAATAAATTCTAGGAAAATTTGGGGATGTTCCTTATGATTAGAGAACCCTAGGAAAAATAGGTTTTGAGTTAGTTCATTTTAGACAACCCTAATTGGCTTAAACACTCAAAATAGGTCTCTAATTAATTAGAGCTAACCATACATCAAATTGACTTCAAATCAATTCTCCATTGACCTTTAGGGTCAGAAGAACCCATCATAAAAATTTGAGGTCAATTGGACTTGGTTAGCCCTATTAATTGGGTTGATTAAGCCATTTAGTCATTTTAAACTTTAAAAATTCATAACTTTCAAAATATCTTTCAAAAATTCACCAAATTAGTTTTGGAACCTCTCTGATATCAGGGGAATTTAAGAAAATTAAAATTTCAATTTTCTAAAAAAGTTGATTTTTAATATTATTTTAATATTTTTAATAATTAAAAAATAATAAAATCACAATAATAATAAAATTCACCAAAATGTCACATTTTGAATTTTAATCACTTTGGAACAAACCCCATATTTTTCTTAGGCCTATTTGGTGAGATATTAATTTTTAAAGCCCTAGGGTAATTTTAAAATTAAAAAATGTATTTTCTAGCATTTTCACTAAAATAATTGTAATAAATCATAGAAAAATCAGAAAATTGCAAAATTTGCTTCTCTGATTTCCTTGATATCAGAGAGATTTTTGAAAAACATAAAATTCATTTTTCAACATTTATTTTATTTTTAAATTAATTAACACTCCAGAACTTAAAATATTTATAATAAAAATAATATAATTCAAAAAATCACCAAAATTGGTCCAAGTGGTCCCCTGGTCATTAGGAATGTCCCCTAATTTTCTTAAGGACAGAAACTTTCCCTTGGTCATGTTATTAAATTTTCCTTGGAAATCTCTATTTTCTACCAAAAAAAATCATATAAATAAATTAAATACAGAAAAATCACATTTTCTCCTCTCATGTCTTTATTGACATATGAGTGAAGTCACATAAAAATTTCAAGTTCATTTGAGTTCAATTTAGTGAGTTATGAAATTATTAAGCTTAAAGGGTAAAGTGGTAATTAAATTTCTTTTAATCCTTAATTAAAACTTTAGGTTTAATAAAAAATTAACAAGTAAAATATTTGATCCTAATCTGATTTGGATGATTGAAATTTAATAATTGAAGGGTAGAAACCCATTAAGCAATTTAAAATGATTAAACTTTAATTAAATAATTGATTAAATTTGGAAGAATAATAAAATTGGAATTATTAAAATAGGGATATTATTAGGAAGATATTTATTCTTTAATTTAAAAATCCCTAAATTAATCATTTCATTAGTGTTTAATTCCTAATTAAAATGATAATTCAAATTTAAAATATTAAAAGACTTAATCATTAAACTAAAATTAAATTATTGAACTCTTTTAAAATTTTAATTAAAATTAAAATGAATAAAATTAAATTAAATTAAAAATTAAATTAAATCAAATTAAATCAAATTAAAAATTAAATTAAAAATTAAATTAAATTAAAAATTAAATTAAATTAAATTAAATTAAATTAAAAATTAAATTAAATTAAATAAATTAAATTAAATTAAATTAAATTAAATCAACTTAAAAAAAAAAATTAAAATAAATCAAATTAGTTCAATGTAACATCAAATCAAACTAAATTGAATTAAATTGAATTAAATTAAATTAAATTAAATTAAATTAAATTGAATTAAGTTGAATTAAATAACATCACCTAAGACATAAAGAAATAAGCCTAAAATAACTTGAACACTATTCCAAATTTAAACCCTTCAATCGAAATTAAGCTAAATCACAAACCATTTCAACACCAATTTACCCTCAAAAGTTTTAGTTATCATAACTCCTAAACATAATATTAAATGAAATGTTACTTCACTTATAGGACATTCAAATATCCTAGTTCACTGAGCAAGTTAGCAAAACTTGAAAACCTCGGACGATCGATTCATTTACATAATTAAATTCATTTGGACTTGAAACAATCCTAGAAATATTGAAAAGATGTTTAAGATTCTTCTTAAGCACTTCTTCAATATGATAGGATATTTATAAGAACAATTGAACTTAGTTGTTCTTTGATGAAGAAAATCGTCTTCAAACCAAAAACACAAGGAACTTAGACGTCATAGGAAATGACTAGCTATAGGATTAGGAATTTGGTAGAAAACCATAACCCTTACCTTAGCTTTACCTAGGAACTTGCTTAAATATTCTAACTGTGTTTTAAGTGCAGCTTGGGATGACGGGAAGACCCTCCAGGTACGCTTTTATTTTATTGCGATTTACTTTACGGTAATTTATTTAATCGCATCGCACTTATTTTTCTTGCATGATAAACAACAGTTGCATGAAAACCCACACCTTTAGGACGTAAACCAAAACTGAAACCCATAACTAAATTAAAAGACACTACAAGATAAAATTCACCTCCACAACATTTCAAAATATAAGACAACTCAAAATTTAATCACAAACGTAACACAAAACTATAATTACAACCGAATTAAAACGTCCTGTTGGATGATCGGGAATACCTCGGATGATGTAACCTACGTGTTGCTAACGGGATTTCCCACGGTCTAAATGAAAGTGTGGAACTCATTCAATTGAGTTTAGCAAATTCATCCGGACTAAGTGAATCCGATAAAAATAATGATGCCGAAGGATGGAACCGTGGGCTCTTAACCGGTGTTGTTATAATCAACTTTAAGATTTGTTTTAATTAAAACACAAAAAACACTTAGAAATTAAGACTTCTCTAAACCAAACACTTTTCTCATCTCCTGATTTATGATTTCTAAAACTAAACCTCTGCAACAACAAGGAGCTCGGAGCATGGTGGGCAGCACGACCATCGTCGTCGGCAAAACTTGAACCTACTTCAAAGAAACTTCCCTAGAATTAAACAACAAAGCCATAGGACTTCGAGGTAGTTTGCCTAGTGCAACATAAATCCTCAACTCTTCGTTAGGCATTTGCATTGCAAATTAAGCCCTAACCGGTCTTAGGATTCCGAGGTAGTCGTCCGATATGACATAAACCCTCATATCTTCCGAGCTATTTGTATGATTCTATCATATAAATATAAGCCCTAATTAATTAAAATTGGAAAGATTAAAACATTAAATAAACATTAGGACTTTCCTAAATCCAAGCCAAACAATAGGATAGTCGGGAGATTATCGAAGTTCACTTCGAATCCGTAATTTCTCCTACTTTTCTTCCTTTGAATTCCCAAAATAAAATGTTCCAAACTCGATCCATTCCCTATTGAGATTCAAAAATTCAATTCTTTGAAAACTTAAACTTTGAAATTCTTGAGAGCAGAATTATTGATTATTATCGAGAGTTTTCTTAGGTGATTCCCGTCACTTAAGATGTGATTAACTATAGGGGCTTGCCCTTATAGGGAATTTTAAAGAACCCGTGTAATATAAACCCCGTTTAATGTTTTCATATTAAGCGGGGAATTTGTCGGCTTATAAAATTGGTTCGCGGACCAAACGGATGTCACAAATCTTCTAGTTTATTTAACCGAGCCCCACCATCAAGCAGTGGTGTTTATCCTTAGGGATAGATACACGGTTTGTGATGCGGTGCTCGTTTATATAAACTATTTGGGATGTGAGATCGGTTTGATTTCATATCTTAAAATCTTCAAATTTAAAATTATTTTCAAAATCAAATACTACTTTCTAAATTATATCTATATTTAAATTAAATTAAAAATTCGCCGACAATTTCTATAGGCGACCTCTTTTCAAAAATACGACACTCAACCTAAAAATATGCCGACAGTTACGTCATCACAAGAGACAACAAGAACGTAGCCAACATCGTTTATATTATCATTATGAGACCCTGGAGGGGCATAAAAATAATGGTACAAAGTCCGAGGTTTGAGGGGTTTTAACCCCGAATCCGAAACAACCAATCTAATAGGGATAACCTCTATCCTACCCTTCGTGCTATCCTCCTTAATTTCATTCACAATTCATTTCTTCCTCCATTCTTGTCACGGTGGCTTCCTTAGTGAAGTCTTGATCTTGGAGTGGGCTGGCAGTAGACTCCGGACAGTAGCTTTATTTGGAGCAGACTGGATCTAATCCAGAACTCTCTTGAGTTCATTCCAAATTGTGCTCCATCCACCTTTGTCAGTGTATGGATCAATCAGAAAGATCGACTCAGCTGAAATCACATTTATAGAACCACTTTCAGGTTCTTTTAAGTATTCCTTTGGTATCGTTATATTTCCTTCTTTGTAATTCCGCTCAAGCCAATCCTTAAAACTGAAGCAGCTTTCTATGGTGTGTCCAAGCATCCTGTGGTAGGGGCAGAAGTTGGGCTGATCCTTCATGTCCACTTCTTCTGGCTGCTTCAGCTCGGGCAAACTAAACTCGGGCTTCTACATTAGATTCTTGAACATCTTTGCTACGACGTCATTTTTGAAGGATTAGTTTCTGCGTAGTCGTTCTGACATTGTCGGCTATTATCGTCCATCTGTCTTGTATGACCTATGCTGCTGACCAAGCTGATTGCTCTATTGTGCATGAGGCTGACCATACTGCTGAGGCTGACTGTACTGAGGTGACTAACTATACTACTGCTCAGGCAGAATTCTCATTGGCTACTTTCCTTTGTCGACCTCTGTCACTATGACTGATCTCTTCTCGTATGCTTTGGTCGATTTTGTCTTTTCTGTCTTTTTTGCAGGATCAATGTGCTTGACTTCTTCTTGTGGGCTGCTGGCTTTACTAAGTAGTATCTTGATCACGTACTGTTCTTGTAGCTGAGATTCACATTTCATGCTTAAGTTTCTCCATCTGGGAATGTAGTCGACCAAAGTCTCGTCGAGCTTCTGCCGCTCCACCATGAGATCTCCTATGGTAACATGATGTCGGGCACCAGCAAATCTTTTCACAAAAAGGTTTTCCATTTCTGCAAAAGTCTTTACTGATCCAATGGGAAGCTCAACATACCAATCGAAAGCTATTCCTGACTGGCTACTGAGAAACTGACGGAACAACAGAGCTTCACTTCTTCCGGTGTTGCAACAACTAGCTCTGAAATGTGCTATGTGTTGACAAGGATTCCCTGTCCCGTCGAACGTCTTAAAAGTCTGGGGCACGAAGCCTTGAGGGTAAGGAAAGACATCAAACTCCTCCGTGTCTACCCTTTGAAACTGATGCACCTCCTTTGGACTGAGCTAAGGCCTCCCAAAATTGATGTTCAACCATCTATTTAATGTCTTGTTTTGGCAAGTTCGGTGTTGGATCTCTTCTTGGTGGCTTGTCTTAATTGACTAAAGCGATCTCCCTTCTTTCATCGACAATGTGTATAATCTCAGGCTGGTTGACCTCTAGAGATGTTGTTGGTTGTGGTTATGACTGCCCGTGGAGGGTAGCCATGGCGTTCATGGCAGCGGTCATCTCCTCCATTCTCTTCTCCAGATGGCTAATATGTTCATCTCTTGTCAGGATGGTCCTCCACAACTCATCTGGGGTGTTCTCCTTACTAGGAGCATCGTGCGCAGATGACATGGACTGAGTATAAACCATGTTGACTTCCATGAAATCTTCGTTCATGTAATCTGACAGGAAGCAATCCTCATCATCAATGTCCAACCCTTGTTGTTTGGCTAACTCAAAAAATTCTGCCCAAAGCTTTTGAACTCAATCATCAAATGTTTTCTTCTTAGTCAGCTTTAAATCTATAGGTTTCATCGTGCTATCGCTCTTTTCTGCAATTGATTTAGAAGCAATGGCGACAGTGAAGATGGGAACATCAGACTCGTGAACCATTTTGTGGTCAACAGACCTTTCAGAATGTACCGGTACAACACCTCTCGGTAACCACACTTTCCTCTTAAAATTTGACATCCCGAGACGAGGTGTATTGGTGAGGACATCGGGGTGACGAGGGGAAGTGTGCTCCCTAGTGTGTAGACCATGTACAGAGGAGAATACTCCTCTCTTTTTCTTTCTCTTTTGGGATTTGTCATGATCATTGGTGGTTGGTATACTCGAACCCAGCCGGGACCTGACTGACTTGCTTACAGTAGTATAATCTATAGCAGTTGTATCAACACGCTTCCTCAAATGATCTTTGATGGAAACTCGGATGAGTCTTTCCATTTCCAGAATTTTATCCTTAATTTCAGGGGATATTGCACATCCCATCCTCTTGGGAAGCTTGGCGATGGAACACCCCTCTATTTTAGACAATCTTCATAAAAGGGTGTGAGCTCGGGTGATAGATGTAGGCCTTCCCCTCACCTTATCACAACCGTGTGGTGCTGTAAGTGTAGAAAAAATCCTTTGGAGGCTTTCGACTCCAGTAGTGCCAGCTAATGGGTGGAACCTGGTACCTCGAAGAAGAGGAGAGGTGTCCGGTTAACTGAATTCCTCCTTTTAAGGAATCTCATCAAATACTGGCTGATTTGCGACTTATCTTCTGGCAGCCCTGCGAATCCTGCGGTTGTAGTTTCTTCTTTGAGATTTGGTTAGCAGGGGAGGTCTAGAACTTGAGCCAACTTCGAAGACTGACGGCGGGGCAAGAAAGGTATCCTCAGAATCATCTTCTAGCAGAATCTCTTTCCCTTTGGCGGATGGGAAAGTAGGTGCGGTGACAGCGAAGCCGGTGGCAGCAGAGGTAACAAATCTCCTTGGCACGGAGACGAATGACCTGATGGGATCAGTGGTTATTTTCAACTTCTTAGCAAAAGGGAAATCTTCATGGGAGTTCATATCAAACTCAACAGACGGCTCTTGAATTTCGGGCGTGGCAACTTTCACGACCACAAATGGAGCTTTTCCAAGTACGACTTCAAACACACTGAAGCCAGCCCCAAATTGAATCATTGGTGCTGCAAGACAGGCCTCACGAGAGGAGGGAAGTTTGCAGGAGAAAGTTAGCGTAGGGGCTGACATCTTTAACTATCAAGTGAAGAATTTTGAAGGTTAGTGATGGCCAATAACCTTTCCATCATTATGCAAATACTAAGAAAAGGTTGTTCTGTAGACTGGGGAAATTTATTTCATTTTATTATCACTTTATTACATTTTTTGGATTTTCACGTGTTTGTTAAAAGGAGTTTTGAGGTTTGAAGAAGAGTGGGTCAATCTGCCGAAGACAGGATTGAACTCGAAAGGCACAGAAAAGAGGTGAAGTACGGGACCCCATCCGAGGTCCCCTTCACAGCGCAGATTACCCTAGCGAGAATTGCTCGCTAGCACACCAATTAGGGGTCTGACCCCACAAGATCGAAAGGAAAACCTAAGGACTCTTCAACCCTTCTGTTTAGGAGTGATTAAATAGACGATCTTGAAATCTAGAGGAGTTGATCACACTTTCCCAAGAAATTAATGGGTGAAGTATGTCAACAGAAGAATGGTAATCTGGCTCATGAGCACATTATCGATATGTGATTATAATATTTCCTGATTTTAATGAGAGAGAAACTGTCCCAGCAGAGTCGCCAAAAAACTGTCGGCGTTTTTAAAATTCTTCCTTCTTTCAAACATATGGTTCTCGGGTGTTTTGTTTTGAAAAGTGTTTTAACTTTATAATATAGAAATTTGATTTAATTTTATATATATATATATATATATATATATATATATATATATATATATATAATTATATATATATATATATATATATATATATGGAATTTGAAATTAATAATTTTATTTTGAAGAATATGAAATCAAACCGATCTCATATAAATAATAGTTTAATAATTAAGCATTTCATTACAAGACATGTATTTATGTTGAATATTAAGTACATGGCTTGAGGTGAAGCTTGTTCAAATAAACCAAAGAGTTTATAACATCCGTTTGATCTGCGAACCATTTTAACCGACAATTTCCCTATATAATATGAATAAATTAGATAGGGTTTATATTAATCTTAGGTCTTTAAGTTTCTTGTAAAGGCAAGCCCCTATAGTTAATTACATCTTAGGAAAATAAAGTTACCTACAAAAAACTCTTGATATAAATTAGGAAATATTTATATTCATGAATCCCAAAGGTAAGGTTTTCAGAGAAAATGTGATAGTCAGAAATTCAATAGGTGAATGGCTCAAATTTTAGAATATTTTAATTTATCAGAATCCAAAGGAGAGAAGGCTAGGGGAAGAACACAGATTCAAGGAAAATCTTGATGTCTTCCCAAACTATCCTATGGTTCGACTTTAAATCATGAAATGAAGTTATTTAAATTTCAATCCTGCCAATTAATTATAGGGATTACATTTGCATAGTAACCTGGAAGATGGGAGGATTTATGTCGTACCGGGCGATAACCTCAGAATCCTAAAGCGAATTAGGGCTTATATTGCACAACAGGGCTGTGCAAAGGCTTAAAGAAAAGGTGAGGATTTATGCCACACTAGTCGGACTACCTCAAAGTTCTATGGTTTGTTGTTTAAACTAAGGGATGGTTTTGATGATGTAAACAAATTTTGTTGTTAAAGATGGCTGTGCTGCCCAATATGCGTGCTCCAAGCTCCTTGTCGTAGAAGGTTCAGTTTAAAGAAGTGTCAATTGAGGAGAGAAGAGAAGTGTTATGTTTTAGAAATATTTGAATGGATGTGTCTTAATATTTTATTAGGGGAATATTAAAGCTGATTATAGCAACACCGGATAAGATCTCACGGTTCCATTATCCCGGCACCACTATTTTCATCAGATTCACTTAGTTCAAATGAATTTACTAAATTTAATTGAATGAGTTCCATACTTTCGTTTCGACTGTGGGAAAACCCTGCTAGCAACACATGGGTTACCTCCTCCATGGAATTTACGATCGTCCAACGAGATGTCTTAATTTATGTACAATTGTAGTTTTTTTTTTGTTTGTGATTAAATTTTAAGTTGTTTTATATTTTGAATGTTGTAGGGTGAATTTGATCTTGTTTTGTTTTAATTTAGTTTTGGTTTTGGTTTTGTGGCTATCCTAAAGGTTTCAGTTTTCATGCAAAGTGGCAATGTTGTTTAGCATGTAAATTACAAGAAAAGTAAAGTGTGGTAAAGAAAACACGGGAAAAGAAAGCACTAAAACTTATAAAAGTGTACCTGGAGAGTCTTCTCTTTTCTCCACCTGAAACTTTAGTATTCTTTGCAATAAACATTTATATTTGCAGGGAAGTAAAACCTTATGGATATGTTCGTCACAGGCCTACCATGTCCTAGGTCATAACCTAGCGGGTCTTATTTGTTGATTTGAGAGATATTTTCATTTAATAAATATGATCGGTGCAATAGTTCTGCAAGGTGTCCAAAAGACTTGTGAAGTGCCTCTGAGAGATACCAAGTTGTTTCACAATTCTATTGAGCTTCCTTGAGATCATTTTGAACCTATCAAAATTATTAAATAATCTATCTATTTTATACCGTTATGCTCAATGAGTTGGTGTTCTTAATTAACCCGAAAGATAGGGTAATTATCATTTGTTATTTCATTTAGAGATTATGTGGGTGAAAAAACCCTTTAGGCAAAGTTAATTTATTTGGGAAAATTAGCCAATTAATTTCATAACTGGGCTTGAAGTGTTTTTCAGGTATTTATAATTTGACTATATTTTTTTTCTAAACTTCTTTTAGCAAGATTGATTAAGCCTAGCTCACTACTAGGCCCTTAAAATTTTGATGGATACATTTGTAATTCTTTTTGGAAAAAGTTAAATGAGTTTAATCATTTTTTATCAAAATTATGGCATATCATTTAATAAATCAAATAGGGGTGTGAGTTAGTGGATTATTAACTTCCAAGATTAACCCTTAACCCTAAGGATCATTTTGTTTAATTATCTTCCAAATTAAAATTAATTTGGAAAATCTGAATACTTAGTTTTGATATGACAAAATTGAAGTTGGTTTCTACCATTAGTCCCTTTAATGTCTCAAACATCTAAACATATTATTTAGGATCATTAATTACCCATTTTACCCTTTGATTAAGCTTAAATATTAATTAAGGCTAAAAACCTTAAAATTACAGCTTTGCCCTTGGGGCCTGATCACCTCATAATTTTTTTTTAAATTCAATTCAAATGACCTTAGAACTTTTATGCTACCTTAATAATGAACTAATTAAAACATTAGAGGAGAAAATGTAATTTTTCAAAATTTAATTTAATTTATATATTTATTTTAATGCAAAAGTAGAGGTTTCTAGTGAAAATTCAATAACTTGATCAAAAAAAATATTTTACTTTTAAATTTTTATTGGAGGTAAAACTAGACCAGAGGACCACTTGGACCAAATTTAATGATTTTTTTACGTTCGTTTTAATTAATAGAATTATTTTAATTTCTGGAATTTTAATTAATTATAAAATATTTTAAAAGTTGAAAATTAAATTTTATATTTTTTTAAAAATCCCTCTGAGGTCAGGGAACACAAAGAAACAAAGTTCGTATTTTTTGGATTTTTATTTTATTTTTAGAATTATTTTAGTGCAAAATTAAGGAAATTCATTTTTTAGCCTTTTAAAAATTCATTTAAGCCTTTAAAAATTGATATTTTAACTTAGAGACTTAGGAAACTTATGGGGATGGTTCCTAAGTGATTAGGAGACCAAATGTGTTAATTTAATGTTTTTTAAAATTTTTGTTATTTTTTAAAATTATTTAATTATTTGGCTATTAAAATATCTCCAAAAAAGAAGATTTTATAGAAATTCCAATTTTATTTTTAGAAAATTCCTCTGATCATAGAGAACTCCCAAAATTAATTTTTTAATTTTTGGAGTGGTATTTTATTTACTAAAATTCATTTAAGTGACAAAAATGCCATTAGATTTAGGAAAATAATTTAGCTTATTAAATTAACTCCAAATGACTTCAAAATTTTTAGGGGAGTTCCTCTGTCCCTGAAGCACTGTGGAGAATCATCTTTGGGTTATTTTGATTTTTATCTTGTTTTAATAATTTAAGAGTTTGTTTTAGGTCAAGTTGATGATTAGTGCACATCTTAGTGATTTAGCCTATGAAATAATTACCCTAATGTCCTTTAATCATAAGAGACCTACCAAAATTTACTTTGCATTTTTTTTATTATTATTTTAATTCTTACAATTTTTATACCAAAACAGACACAATAACTTGAAAAATAGAGATCTCCTTACAGAGACCCCCCTGACTTTAGAAAAATTAGGGAAGATCCCTTATAACAGATAGAATAAGACCCCTAAAGCTCAAGCCATGGTGAAATATCTTGGTCAGTGGAGAATTAAAAGATTGTAATCAATATTTAAATCATTAAAAATAAAATATGCATAAAAAATACTTCAAACCATTCCACATTGTTCTCCTCTGATCACTGAGCAACATGGTATTTTTATTTTATTTTTCTAATTTTTCTAGGCCAAGATATAGATTTTTAAAGTTCTGGAAATTTAATAAATTCAGAAAATAGGGATTTTCCTACTTAACCATGTAGGCGTCAGCTCAACCTCGGTAGCTGCTAAAGACCACGCGTCGCTTCACCATTTGACATCGCCATCTGACTGGGATGCCACGTGGCCCACTGTTTTGTTTCATCTTCCCATTCGGTGCCATCCTAGCCCTCCATTTAATACACAGATGATCCAACGGCGCTCAAGCTTCATCCCCGTCTGGAGTGCACCTGATGCCCAAATATTTATGCTTATGATTTACATAGGAATTTTACGATTTATATTATGGCATACTACACAAGTATACGTATCGTTTATCAAGTAATATAGGACTTTCTGATTAAGTCCCGAGATATCGAACCCACGGGGAAATGTCTACAAATTTAAAGAAATAAGAAAACTAAATTTTTAATTTTTTAATTGATTTTTGTAAGTATGTTTTATGATTTTAAATTCAAAAACTTTTTTTTGATATTCTAAATAACAAGTTAAGCAGGAAATAAAATTATCAATACTCTAAACACGATATAAAAGTTATAAGAATGAAATATATTTTTCCTTCTTCAATGAATCAATAATAATTATGGATATTTATGTTGTGGAAGTATTTAAATGTATTATGCCAAATAGGAGAAATTATATTCTTTACCCTTGGCTCTATAAAGAAAATTGGTTAATTAAAAATTTTGAAATTTTGTAGATGGGTTAGGCAGGGAAGATACCAGCTCTTTCTCTAAAGTTCCCTCGATTCCCTCCACCTGGGGGCTAAAATCTCATAATAAAATTTAAAATACAAACCAAATTAGGGGTCTTTAGCCTGTCACTCTAAATTCCTCTAATTTTACTCCACAATAAAACATATCTCCCTATATATTTGCATTCAATCATATGGACTACAATTCTCACCCATTTAATTGCATGTAATTCTTTCCAATTGATGTTTGAGACAATACCACATTGGATCTTACATAATCTCACAACAAATTTTAACATCTTAATTGGCCAAATCAAGAAGTAAATTAAGTTCAAGGAATTGAATAATCACAATTTATTCCAACATTAAACACTTATACTTTCTACAACATTACTTCCAAAATTTAATTACTTCATCATCTAAGAAAGAAAAAAAATAAAGTAAACTACTCATATTTCATGAAGAAAACACAAACAAAACTTGGTATGAAAGCATAAATCATAACGAAAACACAACAATCTTACTTAAAAACAAAGTGTAAAAACAAAGATAAATACTTATATGAAAAACCTCTCCACTAGACTCTGGGAGTTCCTTTGGAATTTTGCTTTCCACAATAAAACTCTATAGAGTTTGGTGCCCAACTCTAATTACTCAAATAAAGACTTTAAACTTCAATAAAAACTAGATATAAGGATAAAAGAAAATTGGTGAGAATAAGGCTTCACACCAACGCTTTTTCCTTTCTTACTCTCTACTCTCTACTATAGAAAAGAAGAACTCTAAATTACTAACAACTACTCTCTTCAACTCTCACTAATAATAACTCTAATACAACAATAATCACCCCCTTCATAAATTATGAGGCTTCATTTTTATAATTTTCTAAAACGTGTCTTGGTGTCTCTTCAAAGCATGTCCAGATTCAATGTATCCACCAAAAGATGCATCCCTTCAATCATGTTTGCCGCCTAAAGGAAGTTAAGGAAGTCATCACCAAAAGTTGCTTCAAACACCCTTGAAAATGGCGCCAAAATTGATTTAGATTCAAATTTTAACTGTGGCGCTTAAGCGCCGGCACTTTGACACTTAGGCGTCAGAGGCCAAATTTATCAAACTTCATAATTTTGCTCAAAATTTGGTCCTTTTTCATTTCTTTCATCATAATTAATTAATGTCATCATACCTGCAAGAAAAACACAAAATATCTTCTGTTAAAGTGCAATATCATCAAAAATAGGTATAAAAATGTGCATAAAAACACTATATATTTTAGGTGCATCAAAATCCCCCAAACCTAAAATGTTACTTGTCCTCGAGTGACTCTTAACCATAAAAATTTTAACATGCATATTATATAAATGAGTTTCTTTAGGAAGGTTTCAAATTTTTGTTCTAGAAATGAAATAATCCAATTTAGAAAAAATTTTAGTAAATAAGACCAATTTAAAGTTCAGAAAGTTCTTAATTAATGGATAATGAAAATATAATTTTATATCTAATTCAGAAATACTTGTAGATTTTTCAAAATATAGGAGTCAAATATTTTATTTTTGTCAATTAAAAATTTTAATTGAGAATAATTTTACTTACTATATTATAACCTTAAGTTTTAGATTTTCTCAAAACATATATTTTAAACTTTTAGTATGGAACTAATTTTTTATTAGGCCTTTAAATCCTCAAGCTTCTCCTTCCTTCTCACATACTATTTTTCACTTTTTTCTCTTATTTTTCTTCTTTTTCTTTTCTTTTTCTTTTCTTTTCTTTTTCTTCTTCTTTTTTTATATAAGGCAAGGATTACTATATTTGGATATGCCTTTAAGGATTTTGAATTCCACCCATCAATTTAAAATAAAGGTCTAATATGTATCTTTCACTTAAAAATCATAATAATAGTGTTGAAAATTATTTCTCAATAAAAGAAAATTAAGCTTTAAAAAATAAAAGTCAGATCTTCTATTCATCTAAAAATACAGCATTTCTTACTAAAGATAGTTTAACTCTAATTAACATTTCTTTATTAAGAACATTTTAACTTTAAATTTTTCATTATTACTATAAATTTTAACAAATTTCTTTTATTCATTTCTATATTCAAAATTTTGTTTCCCTAATATAACTTCATATACATAATTATTTTTAATCAAAAAACCAAATTTATTTTAAGTATTCTTGAGAACAAATAAAATTTATGGTTTTTTAAAAAATTTAGTTTTTTAAATCCCCCCCCCCCAAACTTTAATTTTTAGTTAGGATAAAAAAATTTAAACATAAGAAATGATACATTAGTGAGAATAAAATAAACTAAAATAACATGCTTGTAGGAATTTCAATATCCTAAATATCCAAGTATAACATTTTTAAAGAAAAACAAGAGTAAAAAGAAACTAAATTTAGTTTTTCATAAAATCAAAATTTCAAAAGACTTCTACAGTAGTGGAGGTTTTTAAAGCAAATACACACCAACATAACATTCTAAAATCACAATAATACTAGATAATAACTGGTAGTAGATTTTGAAATGTTCTAAACATGCAATTTTCAAATAGTGGTTTTTAATAGTGTTTTACATTTCCTAACAAATTTGAATTAATTTATACTCTATTAAAAATTCAAACACTAAATACACATTAAAAATTTTACTACTACACACATATCACAAACTACTACATTTAACATTAATTTATCACATAAACATCTGAATGTGCATAAAAAGAAATAGACTAACTATGCTCTTTACAAAATCAGAGTTCATGTCATAAATACATCACATAACAATTAAACATAACATCACATATAAAAACATCAAATTAAAAAACATAACTACACATAAGAAATCACAGAATAAAACAAACAAAACAGAACAACCCTAATCATCGTCCTCATCATCATCTTCTTCAGCCTAGTCTTTGGATGACACATAACGTATATAAAACAGATGAGGGGGCATCTCAGCACCGTGATCACCTCAAATCACTCTATCCATGTACTCCTGATAATTCTCCTCATATTCATAAAGCTTAACAATATACCTTTTAATATTTTCAATCATACCATCTATATCTCTAACATGCTCTCGGGTAAGATTCACTTTCTTCAAAATCTTCTTTAATAGTCCAGTCTTTGAATCACTAGATGATGATGCTCTAGAAGTAGTAGCACGTGAACTAGAAGCAGAAGAAGCAGAAGTAGAAGCAGTGGAAATTCAAAATCCTCCTCTCCAACCAAACTCTAACCAACAATTACACTAGTAATAGGTCTCAATGGCTGAAGAAATTCCTCCCATGTTTCAAACTTCACACCAGATCGCTAAAAAATTGAATAAGTTAAGGATGGAAATCCCATACCTGAATTAGTAGCAGATCTGGCACAGTTCATCGCATAGTCAAAAATAGAAGCCCCTACATCAATAGGCTTTCCTAACTGAATACAATGGTTCAGAACTGCTATGTCCCTTGTAACTTCACTTGTATGACTTGAAGGCAACAACTTAGATGAGAAAAATAATGCCATGCCTTTGAAATGGCATTCAACTTAGAGGCTTGAAAATTTACTCTTCTTTCATTTTTTATCTTCCATAAACCTCTTCCATCAGTCAGAATGATATGATCTCATCTAATTCTCCTTCAGTAGGATGATAATTAGCATAAAAACAAAATAATGCAGGAGGCATGTGGTAGAAGACATTGATTAATGCAGGTGAAAAATGCACAGTTCACCTCTAACCATCACCAAATTCTCTTCTGCTGCAGACAAGTTTGCATAAAACTTTTTGACCACAGAAACAACAGCGAAAACGGAGAAGTAATAGTAATTCTCCCAATTCCTTCTAGTAATCATTTCTTCAATAACTTCTACTTGCTTACTAAATACTCGTTCAACAATCTATTTAGTCGACATATCGATCCTCTGCTCTTGCACTAACAAATTTGTTGGAATCAAATTTTGCTTTATCTTTCGAGGGCTTTAACTTTGGAGCCATCTCTAAAAAAAACACAAAAATTCACCATAAATTCCAAAAGTAAACTAAACTTGCTAATTTAAATTCCAAAGGTAATTTCCACTAAATCCAAGAAAATTTTCTTGTTTTCCTCAAATTTCACCATAAATAATGATCTTAAGATTTTTCAATAATATACTCAAAATATATAGTGAAAATAAAAAATATTTACTTAGGAGTAGTGCTCATACCTCAAGGAATTCAAATCTGACAAATTTCGTTGAAATCGGCTCTTAATTGATCCAACTTAAGGATGCCCTAAATCTTATTTCACGACTTCGAGAGGTTGAGGGTGACGGGAAATGTTAAAAAAGTCAATTTTTGGGTTTTTAACTGCAGAAAATCAATTTTCTCGAACTGGAGCTTAAGCGCGAGGCTTCGACGCTTACCCGCAAAATCTAGCGCTAAGTCGCCAGTACCCTGATTTTCACAATGAATTTAAAAATGTACTAAACCCCTTGGTTAATCATCCTAAATCATTTTAAATAATCATTTTTTCCCTCTAAACTTTTCTAATTCTCCAAAGAAAGTTAAATTTCCATCAATTCCAAACAAATTTCACACAAACACAAACTTTCATTTAATTAAAACAATCACACTTGATAAAAACTAAAAATTTCTATCCAAACATTTTGGATGAAATTTCTCAATACATAATAACTCAAAAACATAAACACAAAGATAAATTTTCTTCATTAAGATGTAATAAAAACAATTAAAATTTTAATAAAACACGAACATTTAACACTAGACACAAAACACTTAACACATAAAACCAGAACACTAGGATATACTCAAATTAATTCCAATCTCCATTAGGTTGAATGTATCTAGAACCACCATTAGTTACATTTGAACCATCTAGAATATAGATCTGATAAAACGGGTGATGGTTGAAAACTCTTACATCTTCTTCTTTTAACCTTTTGTTTTTCAGAAACATCGCCTTATCTGCTACTTCCACATGATTTGTATGACTGAATTGCATTTTAAGTTGCCATCCTATATGTGCTAAATGAGTGTTAGTTTCATTTACCTTTGCTTCAATTGACTCCACGTTGGCTTCAATCTTCGCATTCCTTTCTACAATAACTTGAATATTAACTACTAGGAATCCGTTGTATAACTCTTGTGCACTTTCACTAATAAATTTCTGCTTGTTGACTTTCTCCTTCTTTTTAATTTCACTCTCCCAAGAAGATATTTTTGCACTCAAAACACTTTTCTTAAGACTCAGGATTGAAAATAGGGACCAGGGCAAGTGTTTCTCTTAATTCAGGGCCTTTTTATAGACATGGAAAGTGCTAAAACCGACCCTAGATGTTTTAAAACTCTAAAATAACTTCTAAAACCACTTCCCCAAGATTTTGGCTTCTAGAAATTCATTTATCATGTTTTTCTTAACTGCGGCGCTTAAGCGTCAACCAGGCGGCGCTTAGCCGCCAGTGCAAATTTTTGCACAGGTCTACCAAATGTCCAATTTTTCATTCTGACTGTTTTAAGTCATCCTTTAATATCAAATAAACACCACTATGACCAATCTCTTCAACATACTACCACATAATCATAAAAATAAACCAAACATAGCAAACAAAACAAACATAAAGCAAAGCACACCGATAAATATGGGTTGCGTCCCACAAAGCGCTTTGTTTAATGTCTTCAGCCTGACATACCCAGAACTTATTCTGAGTGACCCAACATCAGATTTTCATCAGGTTTAATTTGATCCACTGAAAAATAAGGTTTAAGTCTATGACCATTAACTTTGAATATTTTTCCAGTCTTAGGATCTTGATTATCCACAACTCCATAAGAATAAACTTTTATCACAATAAATGGACCCATCCATTTGGACATAAGTTTTCAAGCAAAAATTTTCAACTTGACATCATACAAAAAAACTTTTTGTTCTGGCTCAAGATTTTTAGTAAGAATCTTCCGATCATGCCATAACTTCATCTCCCTTTTATAAATCTTAGCATTTTCATAAGATTCATTCCTTATGTCTTCAAGCTCATTTTATTGCTGTAATATCTTCTCAGCAACATCCTTTAAATTATAATTGAACTCTTTTATAGCCTAATATGCTTTATGCTCAAGTTTAACAGGTAAATGATAAGCTTTTCCAAAAATTAGTCTATATGGGGATATTCCTGTAGGAGTTCTGTAAGCAGTCCTATAAGTCCACAAAGAATAATCCAGTTTGATTGACCAATCTTTTCTGTTTGGATTAACAGTCTTTTCCAATATTCTTTAAATTTCATGATTGGATAATTCAACCAAATCACTTGTCTGCAGATGATAAGCAGTAGCAATGTGATGGTTAATATGATATTTCTTTACTAACTTCTCCATAATCGCATTTTTTAAAATAACTTCCCCCATCTGTTATGATTACTCTTGGTATTCCAAATCTACAAAATATATTCTTTCTTAAAAACTTTGCAATACTTTAAGCATCACATTGAGGTGAAGCAACACCTTCAATCCATTTGGATACATAGTCTACTGCTATTAAAATATAAATCTTTTCGAAATATGGTGTAAATTGTCCCATGAAATCTAATCCCCAAACATCAAATATTTCAACTTCCAACATATAATTGAGAGGCATCTCCTTTCTTCTAGAAATATTGCCTACACGTTGACATCGATCACAATTTTTAATATATGCATTAACATCTTTAAAAATGGTAGGCTAATAAATTCCAAATTGTAAAATTCTATAAGCAGTTCTATCAACTCCAAAATGTCCCCCATAATTAGAATTATGACATTTCAAATAATTTCATAAGTTTCTTCTAAAGGCACACATCTTCGAATGATCAAATCTTTTCCTTGTTTATATAAAATTTTGTCATCCCAAAAATAAGTTTTAGCATCAGATAAAAATTTCTTCCTTTTCTGGTATGTCAAACCATATGCTATAATATCACTGACAATAAAGTTTACAATGTCGGCATATCATGGAATACGCCATTCATTAATAGTGAACAGTTTTTCATCAGGAAAATGTTCATTAATTTTTTCAGTATTACTAAGAGATTTTTTCGTTTCAAGCAATTTGACTATCAACATCCTTCTATCTACTATCTCAAAATTAAATTCTTGCTAATGAAGAATCCATCTAATCAATCTCGGCTTTGCATCTTTGTTTTTCATTAAATATTTGATAGCAGAATGATCAGTATGCACTACACATTTAGTTCCAATTATATATGATCGAAATTTATTAAAAGCAAATACTATAGCTAATAACTCTTTGAGCTTCATTAATTTGAGCTTCATTAAGAGTTTTACTTGCATAGTAAATTACTTTGAAATTTTTATCATATTTCTGACCCAAAACAGCACCAATAACATAATCACTAGCATCACACATTAATTCAAAAGGTTTTTCCCAATTTGGTGAAATTATAATAGGTGCAGTGATTAATTTTTCTTTTAATGTTTCAAAAGCTTTTAGGCATTTATCATCAAAATAAAAAATTACATCCTTTTCCAATAAACGACATAAGGGTTATGAAAATTTTGAAAAGTCTTTAATGTAATGCCTATAGAATCCAACATGTCATAGAAAACATCTAATTCCTTTTACATTTGTTGGACAAGGTAAATTAGAGATAACTTAAATTTTTGCAGGATCTACCTCTAAACCTTTTTCTGATATTCTATGCCCTAATATAATTTCTCCAGCTACCATAAATTGCATTTTTCCCAATTAAGGACCAAATTAGTTTCTTCGTAGCATTTTAGAACTTTAGATAAATGTTCTAAACATGATTCAAATTAACTTCCAAACACTGAAAAGTCATCCATAAAACATTAATCCCTTTTTCAAGTAAATCACAGAAAATAGCCGTCATACATCTTTGAAATGTAGCAGGGGCATTACATAAACCAAAAGGCATTCTTCTTAAAGCAAACTTACCATAAGGACTGGTAAACATTGTTTTCTCTTGATCCTCGGGAGCAATTTGAATTTGGTGGTACCCAATATATCCGTCCAGAAAACAAATGTATTTATGCCCAGCTAGTCTATCCAACATCTGATCTTGAAATGGGAGTGTAAAATGATCTTTCCTTGTAGCAAGATTTAACTTTCTATAATCAATGCATATCCACCACCGTGTAACTTGTCTTTTTGGTATAATCTAATTCTTCTCATTAACAGTCACAGTTACTCCTTTCTTAGGAACACAATGAATAGGACTAACCCATGCACTATCTGAAATAGGGTAGATAATCCCAACATCCAACCACTTTAAAATTTCTTTCTTAACAACATATTTCATAATAAGATTTAATCTCCTTTGAGGTTTAGCCCTAGGTTTGAAATTATCTTCCATAAGAATTCTATGCATAAAAATTGAAGGACTGATTCCTTTAATATCAATGTTCATCCATCCGAAGTCATTCTTGTACTTTTTTAAAACTTCAAACAAAATCTCTTCTTCTATTTTAGTTAATTGAGAAGAAATTATCACTGGTAAAGTTGAGGACTCACCTAGAAAAATATACTTCAAATGATCAGCAAGCATCTTTAACTCCAGTTCAGGATGTTTTTTAATTGATGGACCAAAAAATTCATCTTTTTCAGTCATGTCCAACAGTTCAAAATTTTCATGAACATAATTTGGATCTTCCTCATGAAAATCTTCAGAATGATGTAACTCCTCTTCTTGCTCATGTTCTAATTCTTCTCTTTAAGATTTCTTTTCATAAGTTGATTTGAAATGACATTCACTCAAATACTTGATAACATCCATCCTATAACATTCATCATCTTTACCTCTTGTAGGATATTTCATTGATTTTGAAATGTTGAATGTAACAGTCTGATCATTAACTCTCATTGTTAATTCCCTTTTTTGCACATCTATCATCGCTCTGCCTGTGGCTAGGAAAGGTCTTCCTAAAATTATGAGTATCTCTTTATCTTCCTCCATATCCAGAATAATGAAATCAACAGGAATATAAATTGATCCACTTTTACCAAAAAACATCTTCAATAACTCCTTTAGGATATGTTATCGAACGATCTACTAATTGCAGAGTTACAGTAATTGGAGTTATTTCTCCTAATCTCAGTCTTTTAAATATTGAAAGAGGCATAAGGTTAATGCTTGCACCTAAATCACATAAAGCTTTTCCATAAAATCTATCTCCGATTGCACATGGAATTGTGAAACTACCAAAATCTCTAAGTTTTTCGGGAAGCTTCTTCTGAATTATTGCACTACACTCCTCACTAAGTGCAACCGTCTCATTATCTTCAAACTTCCTTTTTTTGTTTTTATCTTTTTCAGAATTTTTTATTTTTTTTATTTTTCTTATTGTTCTTTCTAATTCAGAATCGTAAGGTACAAGTCCCTCAGACCCTGAACTATTCATACAACGTTAAATAAAATAAAACAAAAAACACTAACAAAAATAAAGAAAAGTAAAAGATTTTAATTTTTCTTAATTTTCTTTAAATGAAATATTAATCAATATCCCTTGCAATGGCACCAAAAACTTGATGCCCGAATATTTATGCTTACGATTTAGATAGAAATTTTATGATTTATAATATGGCGTACTATGCAAATATACGTATCATTTATCAAGTAATATAGGACTTTCTGATTAATCCCCGAGACATCAGACCCACAAAGAAATGTGTAAAAATTTAAAGAAATAAGAAAAATAACTATTTACATTTTTAATTGATTTTTGTATGTATGTTTTAAGATTTTAATTTTGAAAATTTGTTTTTGATATTTTTAACAACTAGTTAAGCAGGAAAAAAATTATCAATACTCTAAACACGATATAAAAGTTATAAGAATTAAATATCTTTTTTCTTCTTCAATGAATTAGTAATAATTAAGGATATTTATTTTGTGGAAGTATTTAAATGTATTGTGCCAAATAGGAGCAATTATATTCTTTACCCTTACTTAGTTCTATAAAGAAAATTGATTAATTTAATTTTTTTTAATTTTGTAGATGGGTTAGGCAGGGAAGATACCAGCTCTCACTATAGAGTTCCCTCTATTCCATCAACTTGGGGGCTAACATCTCATAACAAATTTTAAAATAACAAACCAAATTAGGGGGCTTTAGCCTGTCACTATAAAGTCCTCTAATTTTACTCCCCAATAAAGCATCTCCCTATATATTTGCATTCAATCATATGGACTACAATTCTCACCCATATAATTGATTGAGATTCTTTCCAATTGTTGTTTGAGACAATACTGCATTGGATTTTACATAATCTCACAACAAATTTTAAAATATTAATTGGCCAAATCAAGAAGTAAATTAAGTTCAAGGGATTGAATCATCAAAAATTATTCCAGCATTAAACACTTATACTTTCCAAAACATTACATTCATAATTTAATTACTTCATCATCTAAGAAAGAAAAAGATAAACTAAACTACTCAGATTTCATAAAGAAAAAACAAACAAAACTTGATATGAAAGCATAAATCATAATGAAAACACAACAATCTTACTTAAAAACAAAGTGTAAAAATAAAGATAAATACTTATCTGAAAATCTTCTCCACCAGACTCTGGAAGTTCCTTTAGAATTTTGCTTTCCAAAATACAACTCTATAGAGGTTGGTGCCCAACTCTGATGACTCTAATAAACACTTTAAACTTCAACAAAAACTAGATATAAGGATAAAATAAAATTGGTGAGAAGAAGGCTTCACACCAACCCTTTTTCCTTTCTTACTCTATATTATCTACTATAGAAAAGAAGAACTCTAAATTACTAACAAAAACTCTCTTCAACTCACATTGATAATAACTCTAATACCACAATAATTACCCCCTTCATAAATTATAAGGCTTCATTTTTATAGTTTTCCAAAAGGTGCCTTGGTGTCCTGTCAAATCATGTCCAGATTCAATGTATCCACCAAAAGATGCATCCCTTTAATCATATTTTCTGCCCAAAGGAAGTTAAGGAAGTCACCGCCAAAAGTTTCTTCAAACACCCCTTGAAAATGATGCCAAAATTGATTTAAATTTTATTTTTAACTGTGGCACTTAGGCGCCAGAGGCCAAATTTATCAAACTTCATAATTTTGCACCAAATTTGGTCCTTTTTCGCTCCTTTCATTATAATTAATTATTTTCATCATACCTGCAAGAAAAACACAAAATAGCTTCCATCAAAGTGTAATATTATCAAAAATAGGTATAAAAATGTGCATAAAAACACTATAGATTTTAGGTGCATCAGCACCTAAAACCATCCACACTAAAACCCTAATTTATTAGTCGATACTCAATTAAATCACCTGAGGTTTGATCCTGTAGACTCGTCTAAGCATGACGAACATATCCGTATGGTTAAGCACAGTTTAAATGAACCCTATTTACATGAAGAATCTTGAGAAGCTTAGGAAGAAAAAGGAGGCAATACCTTGGCTCTGAGAAGTGAAGCTTCAATCAGAAATGTTCTACACCTTCGTTGGAGTCCCAGAAGGTTAGGGATGAAGCTTATTGCCATGGTGAATTTGCTAGGTATGAAAGTGACCAAAGCCAATTTTGAGCTTTAATGGAAGTCTGGTGCAGAGGCCTTCTGTGATGGGGCTTTGATGGGGGATCTTCTTTCCTCATTGCTGTGAAGATGTGGGTTCAATTAATTGAGATTTGGAGCTGTGTGGAGGTATATTAGAAAGTTTCTTAATTTTCAGCCAAATTTAAGCTCTGAAATAGAGCATAGGCAATGGGGACAGAGGGGGGAAAATGGCTGGAATGATCTTAGGGAGGTTTGGAGAGGCTTTGGTGAGATTTTGGCAGAGTTCTCAGGGCCTGACTTTGGGTGCAAAGTGCTGCTTAGGTGGAGGGAAGAACAGTTTTGGTGGCAATTTTGGGCTGAGCTGGCCATGGGGTTGAATATGGGTTTGGCCAAGGGGGAGGTGGCTCTCCGTTTTTGGCTTTTTCTAGCCACTAGGACAGCTGGCCAGGCTAGGGGAGGTGTCCAGTGAGCCAGGTGCACCAGTGGGCAAGCCATGAGTGCAATAGGTTTTAATGGTTAAGGCATTATGGAAAACATCTCTTAGATTTAACCATTTAAGGGATGAGATCCCCTAATATGGGGGACCTTTGGTTCATGGCTCCACTAGGGTGAGCTAGGTGGGTTTAGTCCAGTCCCTAGGGTCAACTTAGTGGCTGTGGAGGAGTTGGCTCGGTCACATTTGGTTCAATTTGGTTTGATTGGGTCATGGGTTCATTTTGGTCACCTTGGGTTCAAATTGGGCTAACTTGGGTTTGAGCTTGAATGGAGCCCAAGTATCTTGAGCAACATTGTGTAGATGATTGTATTAAAGATTTTTTATGAAGACTTAGAGTGGTTTTGAGTTCATTTGGGGGTTCAATTTGGTGGATTTTGGTATTTTTGTTAATTTGGGCATGTTGGGCTAGACTTGGGTCTAGGTTGGGATAGAATGGGGTATAGACCCAATTGAAGTTCCCAAATGGTCTAGGGGAGTGTGATGAAGAGTTTTCAACAAAAATTGGGTGCCAATTTGAAGTTTGGGTCAGTCAATTTGATAGATTTTTTGAGAAGGGTTCAAATTGGGCTAGATTTGGGGATTTTGGTTCAAATGGGTTTGAATGGGGATAAGGTCCAAATTGGGGGCAATTGAATATTGTATGTGGTCCATAGGAGTGTTATGAAGTGTTTAGGATTGAAATTTAGCCGAATTGGTTGACATTGGGTCAATTTGGGGATTTTGGATCATTTAGGTAAAATTGGGGATGTTGGATTTCAAGCGAAAATGAATTCAAATGTGGGTTGGCCTTGTATTTAGTTTATATTGGTATTGGAGATTTTGAATTAAAGTTTGGAACTGAAATTGGGCAAGATTGAGGTCAATTGGGTAGACATTAGGTTTAATTTGGGTATTTTTGGGTTAAATGAGTCAAATTGGGGCTTTTGGTTATGTTGGACTAAATTGGCCAAATTGAGTCATAGGGTAGTTGAAAGAAATGAAATTAGGAATATTTGGGAGGTTTTGGGAATTTATGGTAATTTTTGAAATTTTTTGGAATTTTTGGTTAAGAGGGGCATTTTGGTCATTTTGGGGATTTTGGAGGAAATTTGGCAATTTTGAGTGATTTTGGTCAATTTGAGTAAGAGGAGGTATTTTGGAATGATTTTTGAAGAATTATGGGTAATTTGGGTGATTTTGGAGATTTTGGGGGATTTTAAGGTTTTGGAGGCATTTTAGGTATTTTGAAAATTTTTGGTATTTTGGGGCAAAGGGTTTAGAAATTTGGAATGTTTGGGCAAATTGAAGTTGATTAAAAATGAGTAATATGAAATTGCTTAAATTGAGCCATGCTCATTTGGTCATCTATGTGTTGGTACTAGCCAACCCCTAGCCTGAAGCTAAAGGCTTGGGAAAACCACTTACATGTGTTTCTAAAGAGTTAGGGGATCAAAAGGTGGTGTGATTTGTTTAGGGTTGTGAGTGTGTAGTGTGAGTGTAAGCTCCATACCTCCTAGGGTAGATCTTATGGCCTTACCACCCATAGGTAACTTCCCCTGGGCTTCCTTATGCTTCGTCTCTTCCTCCCAAAAACTGGAGTTTAGGCCTTAAGAATATGAAAACTCCCAGTGAAGTGAGAAAGTCTGAATTTCTATGGGAAGGGGTTCCATGACTAATCTTCTAAGAAAATCACCAGGAGAGTCCTATGGCTAAACCCTAGGCTATTCTAAAGGAAGAATAGACCTCAACTAAAAGTGAGGTCAACAATGAAATCAGTTTCTATCAGTTTTTTAACTTCTACAATGACTTGTTGCTCTATTTCAACACGCATTCTTCTCGAAGCTTGTTTAACAAGGATTGCAGTTTAATTTATCCCAAGTTTATGGACTGCGACTTCTGGAGAAAAACCAGGCATTTCGTCATAAGTCCAAGCAAAGCAATTTTTGAATTATGTCAACAGTTGAATTATATCTTTTGTTTCTATATCATTAAGGAATGAACAAATGAAAGTTGGTTTCGGATTTTCATCAGTTGCTAAATTTATTTCTCTTAACTCAACAACTGTTGATTTAATTTCTTCTTCCAATTCCGGAGGAGCTTCTTCAATTTGGAGATCAGATGTCAGTTCAGAGTTATGTTCTTCAGTGACGACTATGCAAAATTCTTTATCATCTAGGGGTTCTAGAGTACCAAATCCAATACCTTCTTTGGAGTTAGGAGTTCATTTTTTATTATTCCACGTCTGTTCAATAAAATGTGGTTGTTTTAAAGACCATTTTTTAAGCATCAGACTGTTTTGAATAAATTTTTGTGCCCAAGGAGAGTACAGCTCAAAAGGAATTTTCATTGATTTTGGAAGATTTTCATCTTCTATTTTTACATCAGCTTCAGTACTTGAAGAAGTAGCGCCAAGTCTAAACTTAATTGGTTTTTTGTCATCACTAAATACTTCTTTGACTACTAAATTCTCAATCTTAGTAGTAGAGATTAGAGTTAGAGTTATAGAGTGTATATAATGATTAATTTTATCATACATAGATTCAAATTGTTTCTCTTTGTCTTATTTTTCAATGGATATTTTGAATTGAGGCTCTTTTAGAACTGACGATGTCGTTTCTTCTTTTGTATCTTCCTTAGAGTCTAGGTGAATTTTGAACTTCAATGATTTCTTCATTGTGACAATTGGGTTTTCTTTCCCTCGTCCTCGTCTCCGGCCTCGGCCTCGAACATGAGTTTGATCAATGTCATTCATCTTTGAAGAAGGATAATCTTTTTCATTTATTTTCTTCTCTTTATCTTTTTCTTTTATATTCATTGTTGTCTCTCTAGTGAATATTGTTTTTTTTATAGGAGCATAATATGACACTGATTCATGGATCAAAAAAGGTTGCAAATCTCCTACAATACGACATTCTTGTCCTTTTTGCAAATATTTTATACACTGATTCAGTGAAGAAGGAACAATTTTATGCTCATGAAGCCATGGTCTGCCGAATAAAGCATTAAAAAAGATATCAGAGTCAATGATATGGAATTTTACCGTTGTCGTCAAGTCGTCTATCTTTAGGATAAATGTTATTGATCCAAGAGCTCGTTCTTGATAGTTGGGATGCATCAAAATCCAAATATGCAAGAGTTCTCAAATTCATAATGTTAATTGAGGCACCTGGGTCGATAAGAACCCTTGAAAGTGTCGTTTCATTTTTTTCACTGTGATGTACAGTGGACGATTAAGCTCAGTTGTTCCAAGAAACAAGTCATTGTAAGAGAAAGAAACCTTTGTTGATTCTTCTAATGCACAGACTTCATTCTGAGTAATACTAGCCAGTTGAGCTAAGCAAATGTTTGGATCTAAAAGGGCTTTTATTAATGACTCCCTCATTTCTATGGAATGTATAAGAGCGTCATAGATGCTTAACTTTGCTGGTAACTTTCTCAAATGAGCTAATACATTATAGTCCACTTTGTTACAAAGATCATTATCATTTCTTTCAGGGGGTTGAAGGCATATTGGAGGAATGATCTTTTCTGATGTGAATGTTTGTTTTTCCTTCTCTTTTGGAGCTATTCTAGGAGGTAGAACCTTTCCACTTCCCAAATTAATCTTAATTTTTTCTTCAAGTTTACTGTCCGACTCTTTTGTTTCTGAGTCTGAAGATTCCAATTCTATGGATATTAGGGTTCCTTGTAATTGAAGTGTGACCCGATTTTTGTATTTCCAAATACAAGGATTTGTTACCACTGCTAGAAAATTTAATTTCTGGCAAAGGCGCGAAACACTTGACTTGGAATAACTTGCTATATAGATGTGTACCAAATTTTAATTACGGCAATAACATTAAATAAAACTTGATTGCTACTGAATGCTAGGCCGTTAATGTTTAATACTTTTTTTAAATATATGTTTATATAGCAAAATATAATTTAAAAAGAAAATATTTTATATACTTTTTGGGTACTACGCAAGTATACATATCGTTTCAAGTAATATAGGGCTTTGAAACAAAGACCCTATCGATCCACGGGAAAAAATATGGTAATAAATTTTTAAATATTGTATTTCAAAAATCATTTTGTATTTTAATCTAACTATAAATTAATTTTAATTTACTAGATGTAGTTAAAGAAAACATTAATAAGAAAATGATTTTGTGAAAACTATATAAAACAAACAACTTTCTTCCCTTCAATTAATCTAAGATTTTTTTAAGATAATTTAATATTCTTTGGAGAATTTGATTTATGGTATTGTGCCAAATAGAAGCATTCCTATTCTTTACCCTTTGATCCAAGCGCAAAGAACATTGGCTAATTTACAGATCAGGTTTGGATGTATTGTTAGTAAAATGGGTTAATCTAGACTCACACTACTAGATGTCCAAGGGTGGCTTTGGTCGGCCCTACTACTGACCCTTTCCTTATCTATAAATCAAATTATAAGAATTTAGTCTGTCACTCTAAAAACTTATCAATTCTACACCCCTTAAATCTTATCTTCCTATTTATTTGCACTTCACCTTGAATAGCCCGCACATGGCCTTCGACTACCCAAGGATTCATGTGACATTTACAAGTTAAGAGTTCTTCTCCTTCTAGGTCTCAAAACTCTTCAACAGGTTTGAACAATTTAAATGACCAATTTAAAAAGTAAAGTAATAACAGGTATTAATATCATCACAATGTTTTGAAAATATTTTGAATTTCAATTCTCCATCGAATCTTATATTATCTTATTTATCTTTTCATAATTGAAGGAAGAAAGTAAACTAACTACTCAGAACGCATTGAATATAATCAACAAAAACATAATAAATAAACTTTGAATCATAAATAAAATACTTATATCAAATATTCCTTCTACAGATCTTCTGATTCCTATTGACTCCACAGTGTAATGAACTCCAGACGCAACAACTTGAAAATAAACTCACTAAACTAAATAAAAGTGGCCCTAAATTTCTCTCTCTATTTCTCTCTCTAAGGATGAGAGATCCTAAAGTGGCTAAGAGAAAGGAGTTACAATGGGGGGCATGTTTTTCTAAAGAAATGGACTCCTATTTATAGGCTTCAAGGGTTGCCTAAAGGCACCTCTTCAAAACATGTCCACATTCAATGAATCTTCTAGAAGGTCTGTCTGGCGCCTAGGCGCCGGACACCGCGTCCAGTTCTTTGCACCTCTTCACTTTGGCTCGCACCTCTTCGTGATTAAAACCATTTTGGAGCGTCCAAATGCAATGTATCACATGTCCTATTATCAAGGAACAACTGCCAGTCTTATAAAATATCCAATAACCGCTCACTCCATCAAAATAATCGTTCAAACGTTGTCAAAAACTTGACAGTTCTGTATCAAGTCTGGTGCTTAGGCGCCAACTTCTAGCGCTTAGGCGCCAAGCCATATTTTTTATAATTTTTGTATTTTGCTCCATTTTTGCTCCTTTTTGCTCCGTTTTGCTCCTTTTTCCTTTTTTGGACCTTTTTACATCACCTACATCCAAAAACACAAAAATACCTTTCATTAAAGCATAATATCCTTAGAAATTGATAAGAGTTAAGGCATAAAAATAGGTATTCTTTTTTTATGGATCAAAGTGTGGTAATATCACTTTCATCATCTTCAATGTCAGAATTATTATCAATGTTATTGTCATTTTGGTTGTCTTTAGATTGATTGAGATCATGTACAATTTGAGTATTGTCTATAGGACTAGAATTTGAATGATCATTTTAAGGAGTATCATCCAAAATAGATAAAATGTAAGCAGAACTGGAAGCGTTATTATTCACAGTAGTGGTAAACAAAAAGTCATACAAAGTCAATGGCATAAGGGATTTTTACCCTTCGTCTGAGACAACTATCCTAGTAGGAGATGGATACACATAAGAACTAGGAGATACAAAAGGAACTGCAGTCCCTATATTTAGAAGACCTTTAATACTTTTTGTTTCTTAATTTTTCTTTTTCTTTTCTTTCATGAAAGATTTTGTAAGTTGATATTCAGTAAGGATCTCCTCAAAAGATTTACCCCAAACAATGTTGTCTTTGTTCTTGTTATCGGAATTAAGGGCTCGTTTGGGGCAGCTTAGAGAGGGTGCGGCGGCGTCTTCTAAAAGCTACCGAATGTTTGTTTCGCGCGTATAAACTATAGTAGTATATCGCTCGACGCATTTCAATGCCTATCCTTCGTGATTTGCAGCCGCACTTCCGAGCCCCGTTTTTCGCTTTTCGATCGCGCGTATTACCCTCCAGCCCTCAGTCTCGTTCCCGTCCCATCTTTTGCGTCCCGCTCTCCTGTCTTCTCTAGAGATTTCTCCCAATTCGTCCAACATCCCGTTCATGGTTCAAGGCGGATAGTAAGAGGTTTGAAGCTATTTTTCCAATGCTCTACCTATTTGCATTCAAGAGTACAACATTGATTCCCTGGGTCTCATCAAGCAGAAGAGGAAAAATAATAGCTTCCACTACCCAAAATTTTTTCTTGGCTCTCCTTCACCCTACTCCCGACGCCTTAGAGATTGAACCTTGTGACACATTTGCTAGTGGAGCCAGCTAGAAAGGCAACGACAAGATTACGGCAGTGTGGACTTCCTTCTTTCCGTTCGCTCCTACCTAAAACCATCAAAGAAGGTAACTTCCACCTTCCTTCCTGTCGCACGCATCAACTCTCCTAAATCCCGTAATCTGCTAAATCCCGTAATACATCTCCCACGGGTTTTCCTAACAAGGGTATCGGTCGTTTTAATTGTGTTGAGGTTGATATTTTCAAAAACTATTTTAATAAAAATTTGATTTGTTTTAATATATACATATATAGATTTTTGAAAGTAATATTTTAATTTTAGAAAATACGAAATCAAACTAATCTCATACAGACGTTAGTTTAGATAATCAAGCGCTTCATCACAAGACATGTATCTATCCCAAAGAATAGATATATGACTTGGAATGAGGATTAATCAAACAAACTAAAGAATTCATGACATCCATTTGATCTACGAACCATTTTTGACCGACAATTTCCCCTACCTAATATGAAGGAATTAGATAGGATTTATATTAATTTGGGGTCTTTAAGTTTTCTATAAGGGCAAGCCCCTATAATTAATTACATCTTAGATAACCGAAGTCACTTAAGAAAACTCTTGATATAGATCAAGAAATATTTATATTCACGACTTCCAAAGGAAGGTTTTCCAAGAAAATGTGATAGTCGGAATATCAATGGGTGAATGAATTAAATTTTGGAACATTTTATTTTATCGGAATCCAACGGAGAGAAGGCTAGGTGAAGAACACAGATTGAAGGGAAACCTTGATGTCCTCCCGAGCTATCCTATTGTTTGGCATTAAATCTTAGAAATGAAGTTATTTAAATTTTAGTCCTGCCAATTAATTATTGGGATTACACTTGCATAATGTCCGATTATGCAAATAACCTGGAAGATGGGGGATTTATGTCCTATCTGACGATAACTTCAAAGTCCTAAAGCAAATTAAGGCTTATATTATACAGCAAGGTTGTGTAAAGGCCTAAATAAAAGGTGAGGATTTATGCTGCACTAGGCAAGCTACCTCGAAGTCCTATGGATTGTTGTTTAGACTAACGAAAGTTTTTGCTGATGTAGATAAGTTTTGCTGTTGAAGATAGCCGTGCTGCCCACTATGCTTGCTCCAACCTCCTCTTCGCAGCAGATTTAGTTTAAAGAAGTGTCAATTGAGGAGAGAAGAGAATTATCATGTTTTGGAAATATTTAAATTGAGATGTCTTAATATCTTATTAGCGGAACATTAAAGTTGATTATAGCGACACTGGTTAAGATCCCACGGTTCCATCATTTCAACAGCACTATTTTCATCGAATTCACTTAGTCCAAATGAATTTACTAAACTCAACTTAATGAGTTCCATAATTTCATTTCTGTGGGAAAACTCTGTTAGCAACACGTGGGTTACCTCCTCTAAGGATTTCCCGAGCATCCAACGAGACGTTTTAATTTAGTTACAATTGTGGTTTTGTTGTTTTATTTGTAATTAAATTTTGAGTTGTTTTATATTTTGAGCATTGTGGCTGTGGATTTTATCTTGTTGTGATTTCTTAATTTAGTTTAGGTTTTAGTTTTGTGACTATCCTAAAGGTTTCAGTTTTCATGCAGGGTGACATTGTTGTTTATCATGCAAATTGCAAGAAAAGTAAAGTGTAGTGAAGAAAACATGGGAAAAGAAAGAGTTGTAGACTTATAAAAGAGTACCCGGTGAGTCTTCTCGTTCCTCCACCTGAAACTTTAGTATTTTTTGCAATAAACATTTACGTTTGCAGGGAAGTAAAAGTTTATGGATATGTTCATCATTGGCCCACCAAGTCCTAGGTCATAATCTGGTGAAATTTTATTCATTAGTGAGATATTTTCATTTAATAAGTATAATAAATGCAATAGTCCTTCAAGATGTCCAGAAGAGTTGTGAAGAACCTCTAGGAGATACCTAGATGTTTCACAATTCTTTTGAGCTTCCTTGAGATCATTTTGGATTTATTAGAGTTATTAAATGATTTATCTTTTTCATACCCTTATGCTTAGTGAGTTGGTGTTTTTAATTAACCCGAAAGACAGGATAATTATCACTTGTTGTTTCTTTTAGAGATTATGTGGGTGAAAATCCCTTTAGGCAAAGTTAATTTGTTTGGGAAAATTGGCCAATTAATTTCATTATTAGGCTTATAGTGTTTTCAAATATTTAGAATTTGACGATGTTAGCTTTTCTAAACTTCTTTTAGCAAAATTTATTAATTAATCCTAGCTTACCACTAAGCCTTTAAAATTTTGATGGATACATTTGTAATTCTTTTGGAAAAAGTAAAATGAGTTTAATTAATATTTATCAAAACATTGCGCTATCATTTAATATATCAAATAGGGGCGTAAGTTAGTAGATTATTAACCTCCAAGATTCATCCCTAACCCTAAGGATCATTTTGTTCAATTATCTTCCAAATTAATTGAGAAAAATCCAAATATTTAGTCTTGGTATGACAAAATTGAATTTGGTTTTTACCATTTATTCCTTTAATGTCTCAAAAATTCCAAACATATCATTTAGGATCATTAATGTCCCATTTACCCTTTGATTAAGCCTAAATATTAATGAAGGCCAAAAACCCTTAAAATTACAACTTTGCCCTTGGGGCCTTATCACTTCATAATTTCTTGAATTCAATTCAAATGACTTTGGAATTTTCATGCTACCTTACTAATGAGATAATTAAAACATCAGAGGGGAAAATGTGGTTTTTCAAATTTTAAGTTAATTTATATATTTATTTTAATACAAAAATAGAGGTTTTTAGTGAAAATTCAATAACTTGATCAAAAAAAAAAATTTATTTTGAAATTTTTACTGGAGGTAAACCTAGACTAGAGGACCACTTGAACCAAACTTCATGATTTTTTTAAAGTTTATTTTAATTATTAGAATTATTTTAATTTCTGGAGTTTTAATTAATTATAAAATATTTTAAAAGTTGAAAACTCAATTTCTTATTTTTCAAAAATCCCTCTAAGGTCAGGGAACCCAGACAAATCAATTTCATATTTTTCTGATTTCTATTTTTATTTTCAGAATTATTTTAGTGGAAAACTAAGGAAATTCATTTTTTAGCCTTTTTAAAAAAATTCATTTAAGCCTTTAAAAACTAATATCTTGACTTAGGGACTTAGAAAAATTATGGGGATGGTTCCTAAGTTATTAGGAGACCAAGTGCGACAATTTTAAGATTTAATATTTTTGTGATTTTTAACATTTTTTAATTATTTAAATATTAAAATATGATTTAAAATGTGAATTTTATCAAAATTTCAATTTTATTTTTACAAAATTCCTCTAATTACAGACAACTTCCAAACTTAATTTTATAAAATTTTGAGTGGTATTTTAATTATTAAAATTCATTTAAGTGCCAAAAATGCCATTAGGCTTAAGAAAATCGTTTAACTTATTAAATTAATTCTAAATGAATTCAAAATTTTTAGGGGAGTTCCTCTGTCTCTGAAGCACAGTGGAGAATCATTTTTGGATTATTTTGTTTTTTATTTTATCTTAATTAATTATGAGTTTATTTTGGTCATGTTGATGATTAGTGCATATCTTAGTGATTTATCCCATGAAATAAGTATCCTAGGGGCCTCTGATCATAAGAGACCTACAAAAATTTACTTTGTAATTTTTTTATTATTATTTTAATTAATACAAGTTTTATACCAAAACAGACACAATAACTTGAAAAATAGAGACTTTCTCACAGAGATCTCTCATGACCTTAAGAAAATCAGAGAAGGTCCCTTATAACAGATAGAATAAGACCCCCAAAGCTCAAGCCATGGTGAATTGTATGGGTCAATGGAGAATTAAAAGACAGAAATCAGTATTTAAATCATTAAAAATAAAATATTCATAAAAACTACTTCAAACATTTCCATACTATTCTCGTCTATTCACTGAGCAAAAGAGTATTTTTCTTTTTTTGTCTGATTTTTCTAGGCCACGATATGGATTTTCTAAGCTTAGGTGAATTAAATAAATAAGAAAAATCAGATTTTCCTTCTTAAGTGACTAGGCGCCACCTCAACCTACAAGGATTGAAGCACCACGCGGCGCACTCTCGTCCATCTAATGCAATCTAGACCGTCCAACAAAAGCACACGCAATCCAACGGATGCCATTTTTTGTCCCTAACTAGTGTGATCCCGTGACCGTCCGCACTTAAGCCCTAACTTCTCAGCCTAGACTCAACCAAATCGCTTCGAGTTTGATCCTATAGACTCGTCTAGGCATTGTAAATATATCCGTAAGGTTAAGCATGGTTTAAATTAACCTTAATTACATGGAGAATCCAGAGAAGCTCGAGAAGAAGAAGGAGTCAATACCTTGGCTCTGAAAAGTGAAGCTTCAATCAGAGATGCTCTACACCTTCGTTGGAGTCCCAGGAGCTCAGGGATGAAGCCTCTTGCCCTGGTGAATTGCCTAGGTATGAAAGTGACCAAAGCCGATTTCGAGCTTTGATGGAAGTCTGGTGCAGAGGCCTTCTGTGATGGGACTTTGATGGGGGATCTTATTCTTTTACTGCTGGGAAGGTGTGGATGCAATTAATTGAGATTTGGTGCTGTGTGGAGGTGTGTTGGAAAGTGTCCTGGTTTCCAACCAAGTTTAAGCTGTGAAATTGAGCTCAGGCAGAGGGAACCTGAGGCGGAAAGTGACTGGAATAGTCTTATGGAGGCCTGGAGGAGCTCTTGTGAGATTTTGGTAGAATTTGGTTAAGAAATTTTTAGCACTTGGATTATGGCCGTGAGTGGGTGATTTTATAGCCATGACCAATTTACTGAGCTCAGGGCCTGGCTTTGGGTGCTTTAAACCACTTAGGGTAAGGGCAGAGTAGTGCCATTGATCACTGAGGTGATCCCTCACTGACAAGGCTCAATTTTGAATTTTAAGGGGTATGAGGGTGCTCGGGCTGAGCTGTTCTGGCGGCTAGGGTGGCCGGCAAGGACAAGGAAGGTGGCTGGCAGGCTGATGGGAGGCAAGAGAGGAGTTAATGAAGTTAATTTTCTACCATGATGAGTGGCTTGCTTGGAGAGATGGGTTAGGCCAAAAGGTGACGGGGAGTTATCCTTGGTGAAGGACCTTTGGTCCATGGCTTAATGGACTTGGGTCTAGTGGATTTTGGCTGGTTTTTGGGGTCCTAAGGTTGGCTGCCATGGAGTTGGTTTGGTCAATTTGGTTCAATTGGGTTCCATTTAAGTGTCAATGGGTCATGGGTTCAATTTAGGTCACATTGGGCTTAAGTTAGGCTAGCTTGGGTTTGAGCTTGAGTTGGACCAAATAGATTGTTCAAAATGGTTCACATGATTGTCATAAAGAGTTTAGAGAAGAATTGGGGTGGTTTTGGAGAGGTTTGGCGGTTCAATTTGGCTTGGTTTGGTGCTTTTGTCAATTTGGGGAAAGTTAGCTAAGCTTTAGTTTAGGTTGGGATAGAGTGGGGTTTAGGCTAATTGAAGGTTCCAAATGGCCTATGGGAATGTCATAAAGAGTTCCCAACATCAATTGGATGGAAATTTTGGGAGTAGGGTAATCAATTTGGGAGATTGTGGGCATATGGCATGTTTGGGTCAAAATTAGGAGTTTTGGACTTTAAGTGGATTTGGGTGAGACCCGGGATCAAATTGGGGGATGATTCAATTCAATTTAGGGGAGTGTTATGAAGTGTTTAGAATTAAAATTGGGGAGAAATTGATTGGTATTTGGTCAATTTGGGGGATTTGAGTCACTTGGCAAAATTAGGGATTTTGGGTTTTAAGTGAAATTGAACTCAAATGTGGGTCAATTTAAGCTTGGATTTGGCTTAAATTGGTATTGGAGATGTTGAATTAAAGTTTTTAATTGAAATTGGGCAAGATTGGGATGAATTGGGTAGACATTGGATCTAATTTGGGCACTTTTGGGTTAAATGAGTCATACTGGGGCTTTTGGTTAAATTGGGCTAAATTGGCCAAATTGGGTTATGTGGTAGTTGAGAGAATTGAAATTAGTAATATTTGGTAGGTTTTGGGAATTTATGGAAATTTATGGAATTTTTGGAATTTTGGGCTAAGAGGGGCATTTTGGTCATTTTTGGGTTTTTTTTTGGAAATTTGGTAATTTTAGGTAATTTTGGTCAATTTAAGTGGTGGAGGGGTATTTTGCAATGATTTTTAGGGAAATATGGGCAATTTGGGTGATTTTGGAAATTTGGGGAATTTTAGGGCTTTTGGGGCATTTTAGGTATTTTGGGTCAAATGGGTTAGACATTTCGAATGTTTGGGAAAATTGACATTTGTTGAACGTGAGTAGTATGAAATTGTCCATATTGAGCCATGGACCAAGGTTCACCCTCATTTGATCTTCTATGTGTTGGTACTGACCAAACTCTAGTCTAAGGCTAAAAGCTTAGGAAAACCACTTACATAAGTTTTCAAAGAGTTAGGGGGATGAAATTATGATGTGCTTTGTTTAGGGTTGTGAGTATGTAGTGTGAGTGTGGTGTAAGCTCTAGACCTCCCAGGGTAGATTTTATGTCATGACCACCTATAAGAGACTTCCCCTGGGCTTCCTTATGCTTGGTCTCTTCCTCCCAAAACTTGAGGTTAGGCCTAAAACATATGAAAACTCACAGTGAAGTAACAAAAGTATGAATTTCTATGGTGAGGGGTGCCATGACTAGTCTTCTAAGAAATTCAATAGTAGAGCCCTATGGCTAGACCCTAGGCTATTCTAAAGAGAGACTAGACCTCAACCAAAAGTGAGGTCAACAAGGGGTAACAGTGGAACAAGTTTAGGGTTTTTTTTATTTAATGTTTCTTGGGTAGGTATTACCTCTGTAACTCTTATTTTCACCCTATCAAAATAATAACAAAATAAATTACTATTTTAATTAAAATTAATTAAGTTCATAATTTCATAGGAGATGTAATACCTATACATCTTCATGATTTACATGGACACTATATGAAATGAAATAAAAATTCAATTTTTCATCAATCTGGCAATAACCAGAAATTATAAATGTCTTTTTCACTTAATTTATTCATACAGTTCTGTTGCAAACTACTTCATCAAATAGAGCCAGTTTGGCCATTTATTCAGCAACAACTGTCAATAAGTTGTTCTGAATAAGCTGCCCCAAACAGCAAGCCAGCTTACTCTGATAATCTGCAGGTTATCATATTATTAGAATAATCTGCTTATCATCATATTATAAATAATCAACAGCTGCCCCAAACAGACCCTAAGTTTATCTACCGAATGGATTTTGACTGACCCTTTGTCAGGTTCTTCCAAATATTCTTTCGGGATTACTATATTTTCTTTTGTAAAGTTACGCTCTAACCAATCTTGAAGACAAAACATTCTTCAATCTTGTGTCAAAGCATTCTATGATAAGGACAATAAATGGGATTGTCCATCATGTCAACTTAAATTCTTTTGGTAGCTTAAATTCTGGTATTTTAAGCAAGCTATAGAATATTTTGCTGACGGCCTCTATTTTAATGGATATTCTTTATTCACTCTTTCGGTCATTGTTGTTTTATCTATCTGTACTGGGATTGGTTATTGAAGTTGTAATTGAGGATATGTTTGTGATACTGACGGATTCTGTCATTGTTTCTTTTGTTCAGGTTGAACCTGCATCACTTGTTTACCTTTCACTACAACATTTATTTGCTTCTTTTCAAACATCTTGACAATATTTGTCTTTTCAGTCTTCTCTGTTACACTCATCTGCTTAGCCTCTTCTTGAAGATTGACAAATTTACTGAGCAATTTTTCAAAAGTTTTTATTGTAAATCCTTTAAGCGTGAATGCTATAGGACCATGAATATTTTTAAGCAGGATTTCAACAGCATGTTGTTCTTGAAGTTGTGGTTCACATTTCATGCTGAGGTTTCTCCAGCGCAAATTGTAATCCACTAAACTTTCTCCTGGTTTTTATTTTTCAACTACTAAGTCACCAACTGAAGTATGATGTTGTGTTCCAGCAAATCGTTGAATGAAGAGAATTTCTAGCTCTACAAAAGTTTTAACACACCCATTAGGAAGTTTCGCATACTAGTCAATGGCAACTCCCGTAAGACTGTTAACAAATTGACGGAACAAAAGAGAGTCACTTCGTCCTGCATTGCAGCAGCTTGTTCTGAAGTGTTTTAAATGTTATCGGGTATTACTGGTTCCATCAAACATTTTAAAGACAGGAGGAACAAAACCTTTAGGGTATTGAACAGAATCAAACTCCTCTAGATATGGTCTGCCCTTTGGAATTAATGATCCAGCCTTTACCTGAGCCATTGTTTCTTTTATCCTTTATTCTATAAGCTGTGTGATATCTTTTTTCTGGAATTTCAGTGTGAGGGGAATCCTTTTTCTTTTGAGTACTATCTTCAACTTCTATTGGCTCTCCTTTATCTCCAAAAATGTGGATTGCCTCCGGCCTAACAATTTTAATGGTCGGTGATGGATTTGTTGGTGGATTTTGTAAAGCTGCTACTAACTCTTCCATTTTTTGTTCAAGATGACTGATTTGTTCGTCTCATTGTTGTAATTTGTTTACTGTATCTTCTTCATTTAATTCTCATGCTAAAGAAGTAGACCGTGTTTCTACCATATTAATGTTGGTAATATTTTCATTGAACTGTCAGATGTGTCTTTCTTTTCTCGCATCGAGAATTATTTGATGTCATTCTTTAATTTTTTTAGTCTTTCTTCAAGTGATTTTGCAGGACTTTCTTTACAAATTCCTTCTTGTGAACTATTTGCAGGAGTGCTCATAGTATCTGAATTTTCTTCAGACGATCTTTGTTTCCATACATTATTTCTTAGTATGGGACGAGACTCTCTAATTGGTGTATCATCGTATTTTGAAAATGAGCAATCTACATTTTTTAACATATGGACCAAATCTCTCATTTTGGTAGACGTATCTTCTGCTTCTGATATCAGTTTGTCATATCTGGCCTTCTCTTTTATAACTGTCACATCTTTTACTCTTGACTCTAGTCGAAACTTTACTGGCACTTGAGTACATTGATCATCTGTTGGGGTTTGATAGCCAATTTCTTGATAAACAGAGTTTTCTATTGCGAAAATTCTTTTTATTGTTTTAGAGACTGTACATCCCATCTTGTCCAATAATTGAGAAATTGAACATTTATCTTTTCGTGCTAGTCTTTTAAACACTGAATATATAGCGTGCATTGATGGAGAACTTCTAGGTTGAAAGAAATTATCAGTATATTCAACAGGGATCGGAATATACCGATTTTCTTTTGAAAAGGAAGGGTTATCGAAAACACTTTGTTTAAATTCAAGTGTTTCAAAATTATCATTCTCGTTCTACTTTTTCTTCCTTTTAAGGGAACGATATCTATTTTTATGAATAGTTTTGGAACAAGATCCAACTTCATAGATGGATGGTGGTTGAATATCATCCTCTTCATAGATTTGCTTTCCTTTCCTATCAATTTGTCTTTTCATCTCTTAAAGAGTATAAGAATCTTCAGGTGTATATTCAGTAGGTCATCTGTAAAATTTAGAAAGTCTTCATAAGGTTGCAGATCAATTCTTCAAAAGAGTGTATATCAGTTTGGTATGAATTATCTAATGCAAATTCAGTTTCACCAAATTATTCAAAATCATTATGATAAAGGGAAACATCTTCTTCCATTGGTGTATTGAAGTCTTGATAATAAGAAAAGATTGAATTTGGAGATTCCTTTGCAACTTTTCTGAAATTTTAAGAAAGACGAATGTTATGGACTTATTTATAAACTGATAATTTGTTTTAAAAATTTGAAAAGATGTAGTTCTTATTTTTCAAAGAAGGAAATATCAAATAAAAACAAGTGATAACAAAAAATGAGAAGAAAGAATATCCCCACTGGAGTCACCAAATAAAATCTCTTGGTGGTGGTGTCGTCACCGCGTCGAAGATTTTCTGGGTGTCGATGTCAATATGGAGTCACCACTCTGTTTATCTATAATATTGCTCTAATTTTCAATAAATCTTATATCTTTAGTTTCTATAAAAGAATCTTTAGATAATAAGAATTTTGAAGGAAATAAGGGCTAATAGTATAGAAAACAGTAGAAAAAGAGATGTCGGTGATAATCTCTATAAAGAAAATTCTAGAATGCCTTATCCTAGAAGTATTCTTGTAAGGATATGTAAAGTTTTGATAACCAGAGATTTCTAGGTGTAATACCTATTTTGAGTTCTTTAAATCTCCTATACGAGAAAGCTCCCATAGTTAATTACATATTAGGTAATTTATAATTGTCTAAGAAAACTTCTAATTAATGTTAATCACTTGATTTATAATAAAAAGTTTTTAAGGAATGATTTGCAAACTATCAATCCTAGATGTCATTTTGTTATGTCAATTTTTTTTTGTTATCTTCTCATCTTGTTCTTCATAATTTTTGTTTTGTTGTTTATTATTTTTGTTTTTTTGTTTTTATTTTGTTGTTTATTTGTTTGGTGGCTATCTAAAATTTTTTATTTTGATTTATCTTGATTTTGTCATTTTAATGTTGTTTATTTTGTTTTGTTTTGTCAATGTTGTTGTTTTGATGTCGTTGTGTTTTTGTTTTGTTTTGTTGTCTTTGGTCTTGTTTTAGGAATGTCGTCCTGTAAAACAGAGTTAACACATCTTATAACATGTAAAAAAATCTAAAACGTAACTTGTTTTCATCCTGCAAAGGAAAATAGTGTCAAAATAAAATAATGTCAATTTTATTTTTTTTTAATCTTTTTATTTTGTTTAGTTATATTTTTAGATAAACCAGTCAATATGTCATCGTCCCAGGGTCATTAGGGGCCTTAATCTACTTAGTCTAAAAGGTGTTTAAACTAGGACTGGAAGATTTCTATCAGCAACCAGGATTGTGTTGTCCGAGAAATCTTCGTTGATTAAGAACACTGGGGTTCAAGTTGCATTTGGTGATGTTTGTTCATTAAGGTTTCATTTAAGTTTTAATGCCCTTTTCCAATTTTAGGTTTTAAAAAATTTAGGTTGTTTACGATTTCTTAAGATTATTATGTCATTTCATGTAAAAATCTTTAAGTTTAATGTCTTTTGAACTTAAAGTTTTAAATTTGATGTGTTTTGATTTTTTTAGGTTTATTATCAATCTAAAATTTTGATAGGATTTGAGAAATCATTTTACAGATTTGATTATATCTAGAAATTTATATTCAATTTCATTTGAATTTAAAGATTTAGATCTAATGATTTTTGAAAATTAAATTCAATGTCATAAATTAGACTTTAGAATCTTAGATTCAGTGTCTTTCAAATCTGATTTTAAGTCTAATTACAAAATCTAACCTAAGTTAGATTTTAAAATATCATATCTAAAAGAAGTGTTAAGTCTAGTATGAATTAGACTTAGATAAAGTCATTTGATAATCAAATTTAATGTCGTTTGAATTTGAATATCATTGATTTGGTCTTTAAAGTAGTTTGAATCAAAAATTGTTTTTTGTTTGATGTGGTTTGAATTTAACCTAGGTTCAATTTGGATTGAACCTGAGTTAATCTTAAGTTCATGTCTATTGGATTAGATTAACTTGAGTTCATGTCTGTTTGAACTTAAGTTAATATTGTTGATTTTGATTCAATGTAAATTGAATCTAAAGTTGAGTTAACTTAATTCTATGTTTGTCTGAACTTAAGCTAGAATTATTTTGATTTAAATTCAATATAAATTTTAAATTTAAATTAATTTAAGTTCACGTCTGTTTGAGATTAAGTTAAAAAAAAGTTGATTTAGGTTCGATTTAAGTCAAATTTTAGTTTAGGTTGATCTTAATATTAAGCTAGAATTGTCAAACTTACTTTTGTCGAAATAAGTTCAATTTTGATTGAATCTTATGTTTGATTTGTATTAAGTTTAATGTTGAGTTGGGTTTAATTTAAATCAAGCTTGATGTTTTCATAAGTTTGATTTAGATTGAACTTAATGTTGAATTAAGTTTGATTTGGGTCTAACTTAATATCGAGTTGAGTTTGATTTTGATCAAACATATTGTTTTTGCTAAAATAATTCAATTTTGATTGAACATAATGTTGAATTAAGTTCGATTTGGGTCTAGCTTAATGTTGAGTTGAGTTTGATTTTGATCAAACTTAATTTTTTGTTAAAATAAGTTCAATTTAGATTCAACTTAATGTTGAATTAAGTTTGATTTTGGTCGAACATAATTTAGTTCAAACAAGTTACATTCAAGTTAGGTTGAATTTAAACTTAAGATTGATTGAACTCAAAATTAATTGATTTAAGTTAGGATCAAGTTAGGTTGAATCTATAATTAAAGTTGACTTAAGTTCAATATAGGTTGAACTTAAGTTTGATTTAGGTTTTATTTAAGCTAGATTCAAGTTAGGTTGAACCAAAAATTAAGGTTGACTTAGTTCAATATGGGTTTAACTTAAGTTTGATTTTGGTTTTATTTAAGTTTGGTTCAAGTTAGATTGAACCTAAACTTAAGGTTGACTTAAGTTCAATATGGGTTGAACTTAAGTTTGATTTATGTTTGATTTAAGTTAGGTTTAAGTTAGGTTGAACCTAAACTTAAGGTTGACTTAAGTTCAATATGGGTTGAACTTAAGTTTGATATAGGTTTTATTTAAGTTAGGTTCAAGTTAGGTTGAACCAAAACTTAAGGTTAACTTAAGTTCAATATGGGTTGAGCTTAAGTTTTATTTAGGTTTTATTTAAGTTAGGTTCAAGTTAGGTTGAACCTAAACTTAAGGTTGACTTAAGTTCAATATAGGTTGAACTTAAGTTTGATTTAGGTTCTATTTAAGTTAGCTTCAAGTTAGGTTGAACCTAAACTTAAGGTTAACTTAAGTTCAATATGGGTTGAACTGAAGTTTGTTTTAACTTGGGTTCAATTTGGGTTAAACCTAAGTTGAATATATTGAGTTAGGTTCAATATGGGTTGAACCTAAATTTTGAGTTAAGTCTATTTAAAATAAACTTAATTAAGGTTTACGTTTTATTTAAATAATACTTAAAAGTTAATTAAGTCTAATTAGATTAGACTTAATTAGGATTTAAAGATCATTCAAGTCTTATTTAGGTAAAACTTAAGGATTAATTAAGTCTAATTAAAATTAAACTTAGCTGAAATTTGAAATTATTTAAGCCTAATAAGTTATACATAATTAGAATATAAGTTTGATTAATCTTTATTTAATTAAGATTTAATAATTTTATTAATTCTTATGAATTAGACTTAAAAAAATTTTTAGAATTTATTAAACCTTAGTTGGTTTTAATAATTTAATTAAGTCTAATGTGATAGACTTAATTATAGTTTAAGACTTAATTATGATTTTGGATTGATTAAACCTTATTTGATTAAGGTTTAATAGTTTCATTAAGTCTAATGTGATAGACTTAATTATGGTTTAGTTTAATAGGTTTAAGACTAATTAAACCTAATTTGGGCAAGGTTTAAGTGATTAATTAGACTTAATATTGGTTAAGTCTCATTAGTTTACGATTAATTAAACCTAATTTGAATAAGGTTTAATTGATTAATTAGACTTAATACAGGTTAAGTCTAATTAGTTCAGGGTTAATTAAACCTAATTTGGATAAGGTTTAACTGATTAATTAGACTTAATATGGGTTAAGTCTAATTGGTTTAGGATTAATTAACCTAATTTGGGTAAAGTTTAATTGATTAATTAGACTTAAGATGGGTTAAGTCTAATTAGTTTAGGATTAATTAAACCTAATTTGGGTAAGGTTTAATCGATTAATTAGACTTAATTAGGTTTAAGTCTAATTGGTTTAGGATTAATTAGACCTAATTTGGGTAAGGTTTAATTGATTAATTAAACTTAAATATGTTTTAGACTAATAGGTTTAAGACTAATTAAACCTAATTTGGGCAAGGTTTAATTGGTTAACTAGACCTAATTAGAGTTAAGTTTAGTTGGTTTAAGGTTAATTAAACCCAATTTAGTTAAGGTCTAATTGATTAATTAGACTTAATTAGGGATAATTCTAATTGGTTTCAAGTTAACTGAACCTAATTTAGGTATGGTTTAATTGATTAATTAGACTTAATTAGGGTTATGTCTTATTGGTTTAAGGTTAATTAAACCTAATTTAGGTAAGTTTAGTAGATTAATTAGACTTAGTTAGGGTTAATTCTAATTGGTTTAAGGTTAATTAAACCTAATTTAGGCAAAGTTTAATTGATTAACTAGACTTAATTAGAGTTAAGTCTAATTGGTTTAAAGTTAATTAAACCAAATTTAGGTATGGTCTAATTGATTAATTAGACTTAATTAGGGTTAAGTTTAATTGGTTAAAGTTTAATTCAACCTAATTTAGGTAAGGTTTTATTGATTAATTAACTTAATTAGGGTTAAGTCTAATTGGTTTAAGGTTCATTAAACCTAATTTAGGTAAGGTTTAATTGAGTAATTAGACTTAATTATGGTTAAGCCTACTTGGTTTAAGGTTAATTAAACCTAATTTAGGTAAAGTTTAATTGATTAATTAGATTTAATTTGGGTTAAGTCTAATTGTTTTAAGGTTAATTAAACCTAATTTAGGTAAGGTTTAATTGTTTGATTAGCCTTAATTAGGGTTTTGTCTAATTGGTTTAAGGTTAGTTAAACCTAATTTAGGTAATGTTTAATTGGTTTATTAGACTTAATTAAGTTTATGTCTAATTAGTTTAAGGTTAATTAAACCTAATTTAGGTAAGGTTTAATTGATTAATTAGACTTAATTAGGGTTTAAATGTTACTTAAACCTAATGTGAGTAAGGTTTAATAAACTAATTAAGTTTAATGTGGGTTAAACCTAATTAGGGTTTAAAGGTTACATAAACCTTTTGTAAGTAAGGTTTAAGTAACTAATTAGGTTTAATGTGGGTTAAACCTAATTAGGGTTTAAATGTTACTTAAACCTAATGTAAATTAGGTTTAAGTTGACTAATTAGGTTTAATGTGTGTTAAACCTAATTAGGGTTTATTTTTATATTAAACTTAATGTAGTTAAGGTTTAATAGGTTCACTAAGTTTAATATGTCTTCAAACTTAATTAAATTGGTATTATTTAAGATTTATTCATTTCTTTTTTAAGTTTGATTTAATTAAGCATAATTTTTCTTTACGCTTAATTAAGGATTTGACTAAGGTATTACATAAGTCTAATTTGTTATCTTAGACTTAACTAGATTTTTCCATGAGTCTACTGTGAGTTAGACTCATTTTAAACTTAGTCTATTATGAAAATAGGCTAAGTAATGAAAAGGTAATTTTTAGGATTTAAATTTATTAGTTAATAATGGATTTTAAAACCTAAATTTTGAAATATAATTTAAAATTGTTTAATGACTTAAAAATCATTGTCTTTGGGTTATTGTCTGTTACCCTAAAGTTTCAAATCATTTTCCAATTTTATCTTTCTTAATTTCTAATTTTTATAATTACTTTTAGAAATAATTGTAAAGTGGCTTAAGGACTATTAAACGTCACCCTAGAAAATTTTTTTGTCCTTAGAAAGTTAGGGAACATATGTTATGATAAGAGGATGATTTTGTGAAAATTTCATAATTTTTTAAATTATAATTAATTTTTAATAATTAAATTACTCGAGAGAGTAATTAATAAATTAAAAATAAATTATAATTCAAAAATTAAATATTTTAAGTCCACATTGTTCTACTTATTACCTTGAGTTAGAGGTATTTTTATAGTATTTTTGTGATTTTTATATACATAGGTATGTATTTTTGATTAGATTAAGGTTAATTTGATTTAAATAAACCTTTATCCATTCAGAAAAATCTTGGGGGCGTCGCGTGTCCTCAGATCAGTCGAAACGCAGCTGATCCACTGCAGGAACCCAAACAGCGGAGACAGCGGGACTTTATCTCAACCGTCCATTGCCGAAACACGGGAACGGACAGCTAAGGTTCATCGTCTTCATCACGCCTGATCCCGCAGGCCGTCCATGGTCTAGGAGCAATATCTCGCTCGATTCTTGATGAAATTGAGTGAGGTTTATTCCTAGACAATTGTCTTAAGCAGACGAACATATCCATACAGATATGTGGGGTTTTGAAATAATTAATTTCACAAAGTGTGAAACCCGAACGCCATTAAAAGGGAATATCCATACCTTAGTCATAGTTGATTTGAACTTGATTTGAATGGTTCTGGAGCTTCGTCTTGACCTTAGAGAGCTTCTCCATAAGTCAATTTGAGTTGAAATTAGGTCCCTATTTGATTTTGTTTAAGAGGTGCTCAGCCTACATGAGCTTGATCAATCAGTGTCTTAGGGGCTATGGGGATGCCTGATTTTGATTGGGCTTACCTTCGTTCAGTCCCTAAATGGATTTGGGATGGCTAATTTGAAGATTTGTGGAGGTTGGTTTCTAACACCTAAACTGTCTTGGTTTTTTCTTATTTGGGTGCTCTTGGGTTGGCTAAATTGAGGGGATTTGGTGGGTTTCAAAGCATGGTTTCATTGGGGATCAACTACTTAATCTCCAGGGAACATTTTTGGTGTTGATGGTCTGAGTGTTTGGGCAGTGGTACAGTGTCTCCTATTTTGGTCCTCTTCCATCATGTGCTCGTGTTTGCTCCATTTATAGCCATGGAAATGGCTATGGATAAGTTTGAGCTGAACAGAATTCTCTTGGGGGAGTTGCTAACTCCCTCATTAATGTCTAAAGAGAGGTTTCTGGCTGTGGTGGTGATGGATTTTCAATTTCAAAGCCTAGCTATTATAGGTTTAACTATGGTGAAGACTTGAGTTTAAAATTTGGCTTGCTTCTATTGGATCACCTATGAGGTGGATAAGGCTTCTTCATTTGATCTGAATTAGTTTTCCTCATATGAGCTTCATGGGTCATTCATTGGGTTTAGAAGAGGAGGACTCATAAGCTTCATATTCCTCATTTCCTATGGTTGGTCATGATGGTCGTTAACTATGGTAATGGGGATGGTTTAAGTGATGTTGCACCCCCATTTGTGAGTCTATAGCATGTTTGTGGTGTCACACATGTTGGTTAGCCACCTCACCTTATGAGAGGAGATGAACCATCAAGCAAGTTGAAAGGAAGATGACACATATTTTCCTTACCCCATTTTTTTTCTCACAATGTTTTTAATCTTAGTGGAAATTTAACCTCATGACTTGGTCTTTCTCCATTGGATTGGGAAAGAGGTGATTGCCACCTATGAAGCCATGTTACACCTCATCTTGAGAGGGGAAGACACATATGCCTAACCATCATGATAATATCATGACAACTCTTAACCTTGGTTAAAGGTGATGAGTTATGGATTAGGTAATGTGTTGACCATGTCATGATGGATTCAATGGGTCTTAGGTAACCCATTAGTGACTCCCCATAATTTAAATTTAAGTTTAAAAATCAATAAAGGGGTTTATGCATCATGTGTGATGCCTTAAATTCAAAATTAATTTTGGTTTATTTTTGTTTAATTCCATTTCTAATTAATTATATAATTATTTAGAAATATATGAAATTGTAATATTAACCCATAAATTAATTAAAATGATTTTTGGGAATTAATCATTTTAATTAATTTTATTCATTTGGTTTAAAATTGAATATTTTGACCAAATTTAATTTTGATTGACCCAAATTGACCTAAGTTAACCCAAGTTGATTTCTAGTTCAAAGTTATTCAATGTGACTTTCTCAACCTTGTCATGGTTGATTTGGTCATAAAATTAGTGGTTTTGTCATTTTGGGGTCTAAATTGGTCATGTTGACCAAATTTATGGTTTTGGTGAACCCAAAGGTCAATGTGGTAATTTCGAGATTAATTTTGGTGACTTTGATCAATATCAAATTGATTATGTTAATGTTTGTTATTGAAGTCAATTTTTTGATGAAAGGGGTATGGATTAGCCATTTTTGACAAATTTTGACCTATCTAGGTCAAAGGTTTGACCAAAGTTGTCTTAATGGTCATGTAATGCCTTTAGGTAGTTAAATAGGTTATATTTGACTATTTTAGTGTTTTGATTGACTTGGTAGTCAATGGTTGATCTTTGAGTAAAAAATTTATTAATTTTTCTAAAGTTATTTTCTAGGCCAAAAGTTGGCTCATTGGATCAATAATTGGTAATTGGGTCAGGAATTGACCATTTTGACTAAAGTTGACCTTTAGGTCAAAGGGTTGAGCTATTGGGTCAGTAGGGTTGGTCATTGGGTCAAAATTGACCATTATGATCAAAGTTGACTTTTTTGGTCAAAGGTTGACTTATTGGGTCAATAGGGTTGGTCATTGGGTCAAGATTGACCATTTTGACCAAGGTTGACTTTTTGAGTCATAGGTTGACCTGTTGAGTCAGTAGGGTTGGTCATTGGGTCAAGATTGACCATTTTGGCCAAGGTTGACTTTTTGAGTAATAGTTTGACATGTTGGGTCAATGGGGTTGGTCATTGGATATGAAATTGACTAATTTGACCAAAGTTGAATTTTTGGGTCAAAGGTTGACCTGTTGGGTCAATAAGTTTGATCATATCAGGGTTTGTCATTGCAAATTAGATTATTTAAGAATTTTCATTAAAATTTAGATTAAAAAGGACTTATTAAATTTTTACCCTCGTTATTGTGGTTTATTAAATGTCATTAAGACCTTTCACAAAAGTGAGGTCAACATCACTTAAGAAAACTCTCAATTAAGATCAGTGGTTCTGCTTTCAAGAATTGTAAAATTCCAATTTTCAAGGATAGAGACGATAAATTCAAAAGGGTATGGTTCAAAGTAGGAGCAGTTTATTTTGAGGAATCCAAAGAATGAAGAAGTAGGGGACGTCATAGGATTTGAGAAGAATCTCAAATGACCTCGCAACTATCCTATTTGTTTTGCTTTACATTTTTGAAATGAAGTTATTTAGCTGTTTAATCCTGCCGATTTTATTATCTTGGGCTTATACTAGCACGATACCCGATCGTACGAATAGCCTAAGAAGATAGTAGGATTTACATCGTATCGCACGACAACCTCGGAATCCTAAAAGTGTTAGGGCTTATATTGTACAACAAAATTATGCAAAATCCTAAAAGATGAAGTGAGGATTTAAGTCGTGTTAGAAGAACTACCTCGGAATCCTGTGACCTTTATTTAAACTAAAGAAAAGTTAAGTTAATGTAGATGAGTTTTTTTGTTGAAGATGGCCATGCTGCCCACCATGCTTTCCCCGAGCTCTTTGTTATTGCAGAGGGTTTAGTTTAAGAAGTGACAATCAAATGATGAGAGAAGGTCATGTTGTAGAAATGTTTAAATTGAGGTGACTTAAAATCTTGTTGGGGAAATGTTAAAATTTATTAAGCGATATCGGTTAGGATCCCAAGGTTCCCTCGTTACGACACCACTATTTTCTTCTGATTCACTTAGCCCAAATGCATTTACTAAACTCAATTGAATGAGTTCCACACTTTCATTTAGATCGCGAGAAATCTCGTTAGCAACATGTAGGTTACCTCCTCCGAGAGATTCCCAATCATCCAATGAGACGTTTTAATTTACTTATGAATGAAATTTTGTTTGGTTTGTGATTGAATTTTGAGTTGTTTAAACATGTTGGGTTCTATCATTTTGGCAGTTTATCACAAATATAATATGCAAAAAAAAGCAGTAAAGACATTTAAGTAAAGCAACGCAAATTGCTATTAAATAAATGTGTACCTAGCCAGTCTTCTCGTTTCCTCCACCTGAAAGTTTAGCTTTGCAATGCATATATATAATATTGCAGGAATTTAAAGCATGCAAGAAAATATGAGAAGTAGGTGTGAAGTGTGCTTATCCAATCATAAGTTGTGACTTAGTGGATCCTTAAGGTGTGTCAAGGATGATTTTCTTCATCAAAGAACAATGAAATCCAATTGTTCTTCTAAAATGCCCCATTAGATTGGGAAAGTGCTTTGAATGTATCTTAAACATCTTTCCGATGCCTCTGGGATCATTTTGAGTCGAAATGAACTTCATCGAGCCAATCATCAATCATCCCAATTTAATTAAGGTTTAAGAGTGATTTCATTCTTGCTCAGTGAACTAAGATATTTTAATTATCCCTCGAGTTAGGTGACATTCACTTGATGTTTCGTTTAAGAGTTATGTGAGTGAGAGCCTTTAGGTGTAAATTGAATTGTTAGGAAACTTAGCCAATTTATTTATGTTGAATTAACTAGAGCTTTAAGCGTTCCAAATTAATGTTTCAAATTAGTTATAATATTTTAAAATATTTAAATTAATTATATTATTTTGGTTTGATTATATTGTTTTAAATTCAGTTATATTATCATAATTATATTATCTTAAAGTTACTTCAATTTATTATTATGTTGTTTTAGAACTGTTTTAATTATATTAATTTAAATTGTTTTAAATTAGTTATATTATTTCAAAACTATTTTTTTATTTCATTATATTATTTTGTTTCAAATTTCATTAATAATTTTTCTTAACTTTTATGTGTGGGCTTATAATTATAGGTGGCAATGAATTCAATGAATCTTTGTTAATTCATTAATTAGGGGTTGAAATTGGTGGACTAAGATCTTCCAAAATTGAACCCCTTCACTTAATATCTTCTCTTTTAATTAACTTCTAAATTTTTAATAATTAAGGAAATTATAATATTTCTTTTAATGTTGAAGATGAAGAGTTAGTTTCTATCTCATTTAATCCCCCATATTTCAATCATCTAAGGAGATCACTTAAGATTTTTCATTGCCCATTACCCATAGTTAAACCTAAATATTAATTAAGGCTAAATTCCATAATTATCATTTGATAATTCATCAAATTAAAATCAAATGACTTGGAAACTTTTTTGTCACCTTACTCATGGGTCAATTAAAATATCAGAGGAGAAAATGTGATTCTTCTTAATTTAATTTAATTTATATATATATTTTAATGCAAAATAGGGTTTTTATTCAATGAAAATTTAAAAAATTGGCAAGGCTATGAATCTGCCCTTAAAATGTTTACTGGAGGTAGACCTAAACTAGAGCACCACTAGGACCAATTTTCATGATTTTTGGAGTTTGAACTTAATTATGAGAATTATTTTAGTTTCTGGAGTATTAATTAGTTATAAAATATTTTAAAAGTTGAAACTTAAGTTTTATATTTTTATTAAATCTCTTTGAGGTTAGGAAACCCAGAGGAGAAGTCTTCATATTTTTTTAATTTTTTTTGAATTATTGGAATTATTATTGTGGGAAAATTAGAGAAATTCATTTTTAACCTTTAAAAACTATTTAAGCCTTTAACAATTAATGTCTTCACGTAGGGACTTAGGAAAAGTATCACAATTGCTCCCAAGTGATTAGGAGATAATTTATAACATTTTAATGAATTTCATTAATTATGTGATTTTTTAACAATTTTTAATTATTTTTAATATTTTAAAATTAAATTTTAGGCTTAAAAATGAAATATTTGTTTTTATTACCATTTTGTTTTTATAAAATTTCACTGGTCATGAGGAGCTCCCAATACCAATTTCGTAATTTATTTACTTGTATTTTAATTATTAAAAATTATATTAATGTCAAAATTAGTAATTAACTTAAAAAATTAAGTTTAATGACCAAATGAATTCCAAATGACCTCAATTTTTTTATGGGAGTCCCTCTAACCCTAATCCACAGTGGAGAATTATTTTCAAGCCATTTTGATTTGTATTTAATGCAAATTAATTTAATCTCATTTTTTGTATTTGGTGGCCATTAGGGTTGATCTTATTGATTTATACCATGATTTTATTTCTCCTAGGGTCCTCTGGTCACTGTGAACCTACAAGACCGATTTTATATTTTCCTTATCGACATTTTAATTATTAAAATTTTTAAAACCAAAATAGGGACCATTAACTTGAAAATTAGGGTTCTCCGGAGATATCCTCTGACCTTAGAAAAATCAGAATATGTACTTAATAACAGAGGGAACAAAAGCCTTATGGTCACATGCCATGGTGAAATGTTTATGACAGTGGAGAATTGAAATACTAAAAATAGTATTTAATTAATTAAAAATAAAATACTAAACAAAATATTTTGATTTTGGTTCCACGTTGTTCTCATCTGTTCACTGAGCAAGAGGGTATCTTTATTTTGATTTTAGGATTATTCTTGGCACATCAGCATCGCGTCATCCTATGGTGGACCAAAACTTCACGCGGTGCGGTTTGATTCGGCGCTGCTAGCTGACTGTGATGCAACATGTACTGCTGTTCACTGATCGTCTGCTCGTCTAGCATTATCCTAGCCTTCCATTTGTCGGTATATTTTTAGGTTGAGTGTTGTATTTTTGAAAAGAGGTCGCCTACAGAAGTTGTTGGTGAATTTTAGATTTAATTTAAATAAATAATTTGAAAAGTAGTATTTAATTTTTGAAAATAATTTTTAAATTTGAAAATTTTAAGATATGAAATCAAACTGATCTCACATCCCGAATAGTTTATATAAACGAGCACTGCACTACAAACCGTGTATTTATCCCGAAGAATAGACACACTGCTTGATAATGGGGCTCGATTAAATAAACTAGAAAGGTTTGTGACATCCGTTTGGTCCGCGAACCAATTTTATAAGCCGACAAGTTCCCTCGCTTAATATGAAAACATTAAACAGGGTTTATATTACTCGGGTTCTTAAAATTCCCTATAAGGGCAAGCCCCTATAGTTAATTTCATCTTAAGTGACGGGAATCACCTAAGAAAACTCTCGATAATAATCGGTAGTTCGCTCTCAAGAATTTCAAAGTTTAAGTTTTCAAGGGATTGAATTTTGGAATTTCAATAGGGAATGGATCAAATTTGGAATATTTTATTTTGGGAATCCAAAGGAAGAAAGGTAGGAGAAATCACAGATTCAAAGCAAACTCCGGTAATTTCTTGACTATCCTATTGTTTGGCTTGAATTTAGGAAAGTCCTAATGTTTATTTAATGTTTTGATCTTGCCAATTTTAATTAATTAGGACTTATATTTGTATGATAAAATCATACAAATAGCCTTGAAGATGTGAGGGTTTATGTCGTACCAAACGACTACCTCGGAGTCCTAAGACCGATTAGGGCTTAATTTACATGACATGATCATGCAAATGCCTAACGAAGAGTTGAGGATTTATGTTGCACCAGGCAAACTACCTCGAAGTCCTATGGCTTGGTTATTTAATTCTAAGAAAGTTTTGGTCGAAGTAGACTCGAGTTTTGCCGATGACGATGGCCGTGCTGCCCACCATGCTCCGAGCTCCTTGTTGTATCAAAGGTTTAGTTTTAGAAGTCATAAATCGAGGAGATGAGAGAAGTGTTCTGGTTTAGAGAAGGTCTTAATTTCCAAGTGTTTTTTATGTTTTAATTAAAACAAATCTTAAAGTTGATTATAACAACACCGGTTAAGATCCCACGGTTCCATCCTTCCGGCATCGTTATTTTTATCGGATTCACTTAGTCCAGATGAATTTGCTAAACTCAACCGAATGAGTTCCACACATTCATTTAGACTCGTGGGAAATCCCGTTAGCAACACGTAAGTTACATCATCGAGGTATTCCCGATCATCCAACAAGACGTTTTAATTTAGTTGTAGTTGTAGTTTTGTTGTTCGTTTGTGATTAAATTTTGAGTTGTTTTATATTGTGAAATGTTGTGGCGGTGAATTTTATCTTGTAATGACTTTTAATTTAGTTTTGGTTTCAGTTTTAGGGACTACCCTAAAGGTTTTGGTTTTCATGCAACAGTTAATTGTCATGCAAAAAAGGTAAGTGCGATGCGATTAAATAAATTGCAATAAGGTAAATTGCAATAAAATAAAAGCGTACCTAGAGGGTCTTCCCGTCATCCCAAGCTGCACTTAAAACACAATTAGAATATTTAAGCATTTTAAGTAAGTTCCTAGGTAAAGCTAAGGGAAGGGTTATGGTTTTCTGCCAAGGTCCTGTTCCTATAGCAAGTCACCTCCTATGACGTCTAGGTTCTTGTGTTTTGGTTTGAAGACGATTTTCTTCATCAAAGAACAATTAAGTTCAATTTTTCTTATAAACATCCTATCATATCGAGGAAGTGCTTAAGACGAATCTTAAACATCTTTTCAATATTTCTAGGATTATTTTAAGTCCAAGAGAATTTAATTATACAAATGAATTAATCGTCCGGGAGTTCAAGTTTTGTTATCTTGCTCAGTGAACTAGGACATTTGAATATCCTATAAGTGAAGTAACACTTCACTTAATACTCCATTTAGGAGTTGTGACAACAAAAGCTTTCGAGGGCAAATTGATGTTCAAGTGATTTATGATTTAATTGAATTTCAGTTAATGGATTTAAGTTTGGAATAGTGTTCAAGTTGTTTTAGATTTTTTTTTGAATTCTTTATGTCTTAGGTGATGTTATTTTTAATTCAATTTAATTTAACTTTAATTTAATTTAATTTGGTTTAGTTTAAATTTTAATTTAATTTATTTAATTTAATCTAATTTTAATTTTAACTTGATTTTATTTTTTATTTTAATTTAATTTAATTTAATTTAATTTAATTTAATTTAATATGATTTAATTTAATTTAATTTAATTTAATTTGATTTAATTTAATTTAATTTAATTTGATTTAATTTAATATGTTTTAATTTAATTTTATTTAATTTAATTTAATTTAAATATTAATTTTATTTTATTTTTAATTTTAATTTAATATTTTATTTTTTATGTTTTAAAGATGATTTAATTTTAATTGTTAAAGTATTAATTTAATTGAAATTTTAAAAGGATTTAATTTAAATAATTTAACTTTAATTTAATTTAATGATTAAGTCTTTTAGCATTTTAAATCTTAAATTTGGATTATCATTTTAATTAGGAATTAAATATTATTGAGATGATTAATTTAGGGATTCTTAAATTAAAGAATAAATCTCTTCCTAATAATATCCCTATTTTAATAATTCTAATTTTATTATTCTTCCAAATTTAATTAATTATTTGATTAAGGTTTATTTTAATTATTTTTAAATTGTTTAGTAGGTTTCTACCCTTTAATTATTTAAATTTCAATCATCCAAATCAGATTAAGATCAAATATTTTACTTTTTCATTTTATTAAGCTTAAAGTTTTAATTAATGGTTAAAATTTTAATTACCATTTTGCCCTTCAAGCTTACTAATTCCATAACTTACTAAATTGAGCTCAAATGAATTTGAAATTTTTATGTGACTTCACTCATATGTCAATAAAGGCATTAGAGTAGAAAATATGATTTTTCTGTATTTAATTTATTTATGTAATTATTTTTGGTGGAAAATAGGTATTTCCAAGGAAAATTTAATAATATGACCAAGGAAACGTTTCTGTCCTTAAGAAAATTATGGGACATTCCTAATGACCAGAGGACAACTTGGACCAATTTTGGTGATTTTTTGAATTATATTCTTTTTATTATAATTATTTTGAATTTTTGAGTATTAATTAATTTAAAAATAAAATAAAGGTTGAAAAATGAATTTTTTATTTTTCAAAAATCTCTCTGATATCAAGGAAATCAAAGAACCAATTTTTACAATTTTTTGATTTTTCTTTGATTTATTAGAATTATTTTAGTGGAAATTCTAAAAAATACATTTTTTTAATTTTAAAATTACCTTAGGGCTTTAAAATTTAATATCTCATCATATAGACTTAAGAAAAATATGGGGTTTGTTCCTAAGTGATTAAAATTCAAAATGTGACATTTTGGTGAATTTTATTATTTTTGTGATTTTTATTATTTTTTAATTATTAAAAATATTAAAATAATGCAAAAAATTAACTTTTTTAGAAAATTGAAATTTTAATTTTTTTAAATTCCCCTGATATCAGAGAGGCTCCAAAATGAAAGTCCTATGGCTAGATCCTAAGTACTATGAGGAAAGAAAGACCTCACCAAAATGATGTCAACAAATGGACCACCAATAGGTGTGGTGTGCTAACTAAGCACACCGCACGTATTGCTGTTGACCGAAGAGATCTACAAGACCAACACAGACGTTCCAAGCCAACACACTCAGAACAAAACAAAGAAAGAGTAATGAAGGTTTCAGCTGGGGACTACCAGGTAAATCTCCAAAACTGAAGATTCTATAATTCTCGCTGGAGATTTATAAGTGAATTTTCAGGTAGCAAGATTTCAGAGTTGGATTTTAGATTCACTTTATTTTGATTTTGTATCTTTTGATTTTAAATTTCTGATTTTGATTTTGATCTTGAGTTGAATTTTGATTTTTAATGAAGTTTGATTTAGGATTGTCTTTTTGGGATGAGTTTTGAGATTGATTTTTTTAGTCTAATTTTGAGATTAAGATTAAAATGGAAGTTTGAAATTTATTTGGATTCTTTGTTCAAAGTCGATTGAATTTTGCGATTTGTAGGAAGTTTTGGATTTGCTAGATGCAGAAATTAAGTTTGTAAGGGGTGAACATTGGAATTTAGGTACCAGCCTCGAAGAAAAGATTATACTAGCTAGGTCTACCATTCAGGAAATACGTTTGAACTAGATCTAGTTAAGGAAATGGATACCAGTCAGGAAATTATGCCAAACTTCAGGATGGGAATCAAAATTTGAGTACTGATCCTGAGATGAGAACTGGAATATGGGTACCAACCTCGAAATGGGAGCTGGAATTTGGGTACCTGGAATGAGAATCAGAATTCATGTACCGACTTCAAAAAGATAGGAATCAAAATTTAAATACTGACCCCGAGATGAGAACTAGAATTCAGGTACCAGTCTCAGAATGAGAATCAAAAGTCAAGTACCGACCTCAAGATTTAGGAGTGTGGAAAATTTCTCGGATAGAATGAGAGATTGGAGGCCACCGAGTATAGGATGTCTGTAACCATTTAAGTTGGTCTCATACCCATATCAGAGTTTTAGAGTACGAAAAAATTTGTGGATAGGATGTGAGATTGGCGGTCACCAAGTATAGGATGCCTTTACCCATTTAAGGTGGTCTCATAACTATGTCGGAGTTTTAGAATGGGGAAACGTTTAGTGGATGGGATGCGGGATTGGAGGTCACCGAGTATGGATACCTTTACCCATTTAAGGTGGTCTCATACCTATGTCAGAGTTTTAGAATGCAAAAAAATTAGTGGATGGGATGCCGGATTGGCAGTCACCGAGTATAGGATGCCTTTACCCATTTAAAGTGGTCTCATACTTATGCCATAGTTTTAGAATGCAGAAAAATTTAGTGGATGAGATGCGGGATTGGCAGAAATTGAGAGAACAGGGTTTGAGATATCGAACTCAAAATGTGAACTGGAATTTGGGTACCAGTATCGGAGAAATGGGAATTGGATTTTAAGTACCAAACCCAAAGGTTGACGATTGATTCATGAAGATTTGGAGAAAAAATCATGAAAATTTGACGTCAAAATTTTAGTAGAAGATTGGAATGGGACGCGAAGGCTTTTCATATCCTACAGAGTTGATCAAAGAGATCGATGGTTTAACATACTGTATGAGTTCGTGCCATCAGAACATATTCAAAAACTTCATGGTTCCATGTCAACAGACTCAGTCGACCTTGTCACAACAAGGCAGGAATCGCATAGAGTTGAAAGAATTTGAGTACAAGCCGAGGCTGACGATTTCAGATTTGGAATTTGTTTTCTTTGTTTTAGTGATTTGACTTTCTTTTAGTTTCAACTTTCGTTTTGATTTGAGTTTCATTTCGATTTTGAAGTTCATTTCTTTTGATTTTGAATTTCATTTTTGATTATATATATTCGATTTTGATGGGTTCCCCCTTTTTTTATTATCTTTTTTTTGTTTTTATTTTATTCTAATCGTTCTTTATTTAAGTTTCCTTAAATCGAGCTAAACTCGAATTAGTGGCGTTCACAGTCAATTACACAGAACTAAAGGTAAATATGACATAGTCTTTTCCATTTAATCATTGAAAGTACATCACTGTTGACCTCATTTTTGATGAGGTCTTCTCTTCTTTTTTTAGTAGTTAGGATCTAGCCTTAGGCTTTTCCTTTGGCTATCCTAGAGGATTAGAATTGGGACCCACCACTTAGAAATTCAAACCACTTTTTAACTCCCTGCAAACTCCACAAACTTGATTGTAGACCCCTAATCACCTAGAGAGTTGAAATCAAATGTGGAAGTTTAAAGGATGAGTTCCTATAGGACTCTTTGGCCTTAGGACCGCCTCAGGTGGCTCTGTTCTGGTGAAGGGCTGACTTACACACACTACACCTATACACTACACTTTCACACACCTCCTAAAACCACACCCATACCCAACTTGACCTCCTGACTCATGAAGGTGATCCACATGGATGGTCCTTAACCCCTAAGCCCTTGGCTAAGAGGGTTAGGAACAACATAGTGAATGCCTCAAATGAGTCCCTTCATAGCTCATCTAGGCTTGATATGGCTTCCTGGATCAAACCAAAATGATTTCATTCCACTTACATTTACCCAATCTTCAATTTTCCAAATTTTTAATTTTTGACCCCCGGGACCCCAGACCCGCCTAGCCTACCCAAAACCCTTGAAATTACCCAAATTTTCCAAAATTCTCCAAATCACCCAAAAATCCTCAAAACCAATCCCAAACACTTCCTCACCAATCAAATTGATCATCCATAGCCAAAAATACCAAAAATTCCAAAAATACCCCCTCAATACCCTCCAAATACCCAAAATGCCCCTCTTGACCCAAAAATCCAAAAATTCAGAAAATTCCCAGAAAATTCTAGAAAATCCTAAATATTCCAAATTTAATTTTGTTCAACTACACTATGGGCCAATTTTGTCAATTTACCCCACTTTTGTCAAAATCCCCAATTTGACCCATTTTTAACCCAAAGTGAACCCAATGTCAAACCAAACCTACCCAATTGACCCAAATTCTGGTCCAATTCAATTCTAAACTTCAATTCAACATCCCCAACACCAATCTAGACCAAATCCATGCCAAATTTGACTGGCATTTGAATCCAATTTTACTTTTGACCTTAAAGACCAATTTGGACCCATGACCCAAACTTAGCCCAAACTAACCCAATTCAACTCCAATTAACCCCAAATTTTTTCTAAACCTTCCCTAACATCCCCACAAATAAAACACTAACATAATTTTCCCAAAATTTCGACCCAAACCCTATTCAAATCAACCCAAAACCAAAAAAGCCCAATTTTGACCTAAACCCAAACTTAACCCAAATAGACCCAAACCCCAAAATCCAACCCCAACAAAAGTTGAAACCTCTTTGAAACACTCCCATAAACATTTCCCAACATTAATTTTACATCAACTTCAACCCTAACCCAACATTGGTCCAAATTAGCCCAATTTGACATACATTGGCCCTTTACGAAATGAACCCAAATCCAACCCAATTCAAACCCAAACCACTCCAAACTTGTTTCAAATCAATCATGACACATCCTTAGACAAAACTCAACATTTATTTGGCATGGCCCATTGCAAATTTTTCTCTTCAAAAGCCCATTTTCTAACCTAAAAGCTCATTCCCTTAAACCATTTTAAAAGCCCACCTTTACCAAATTTTAAAAAGCCCAAACCCATCCTAAAGCCCACACTACAATCTCATCTCATCCTCACTCAATTAATATCACTCCCTAAGTGCTAAATCCATCATGAAAATCAAACCAAAATGGTATTATGCCAAATCCCATCAAATAACCCCAAAATTTCAAAAAATTCCTAAAACCCTTTTCCATGAAAATTGACCAAACTCTTGGCAAGCCAAATGTAAGCCATGAAGCCACTCTTAAGCCACATGCAAGCCATGTGAGTTGTTCACATGTGACATTAACACATTGGGTAAAAGGAGGAGATCCTTTCCACACTCCCTTAAGATGATTAACCATCTCCATGTCTCCCCTAAACCATGTTTAAATCTAATTGTACTTGGATTGTGACTTGACCCCACTAATCAAGCTAATCCAAATCACTTTCCCTTCAGCCTAAACCAAGCATTGGGTGGTGCACCTAGCTCAAAAGGATGGGTTGACCCATTTAGAACCAAAATGGCCTCTCCCCCATGCCATTTTAATCCAAGCTCTTTACACATGGCATTGGCCAATTGCCTACACAAAACCCCAGCCCTGACCCACCTGAACTTGAGGGTGACCCTTGCCTGTCGGCCAGTCGCCTGGATCACCGGAAAACACCATGGCCGAGACTTTGGGAGGAGCCAAATTTTGGAATTCCACCTTGCTGAGCTGCCTCACTCCAAATGTCCATTGCAGTTGTTCTTCTCCTCACCAGAGCAGCTGGTCCCAGTCCCTAACTCCCCCTGGGAGGCCCTCCAGCCTCTCCTATTTAAACCCCACCTCCTCTCGGCCATGGGAGGTGCTGAACCAAACCTTACTGAAACCCTGCCAAAATTGCTCCAGACCACTCTCCACTCTTAGAACAGTTGATCCCCAATGACAATTTGCCCTAATCCCAACCAACAGAGCCCAATTTCTCAGCCAAAATTCCACCCAAAACCAGGACATCTCCCAATTCTCCACCAAATTCAAATTAAACTCACCCACACCTGCACAAGGTCAAGAGAAGGAGTTCCCCAAGGAAAGCCCTCTCTCCAGGCCATCCATCTGTTCCAGACTCCAAGCTTTGTAATCGGCTGTGGTCGAAATCGTACATGGACAATTCACCAGCCCAAGGGACTTCATCTGGAGCTTGCTTTGACCCAATCGAAGGTGACACAACTCTCAGATCGAAGATTCACTTCTCTGAGCAAAGGTATGGACTCACTCTTCTTCCCGAGCTTACAGAGATTCTCTATTTAATTTGAGTCAATTTCAATACATGTTTACCGTATGGATGTGTTCGTCTCCTCAAGACGAATCCATAGAGCATAAGAACACAAAAATCCGTTGAGAAATTAGGGTTAGAGGGTTGACGGTCACGGGTGCACACTAGTCGTAGACGATGACTGGGAGCCGTCAGATCGAGCGTGTATCGAGCGGACGGTCTGGATCGAGCCGGACAGCGTGATAGTGCATGAATCGCGGGCCCCTGGAGCGCTGAGTCGGATGGCGGCGCCGAATCAGAAGACGACACGTTGCCTTTCGGAGCTGCCGAGGATGGCGTGGCGCCGCGTGGATAAGTAGGAAATTAGGGTATTTTTTTATTTATTTAATTCCCTAAACTTCAAAAATGCATAACTTTGTGTAGGAAAATCAGAAAAATAAAATAAAAATACCCTCTTACTCAGTGAACAGAGGAGAATAATGTGGAAAAGAAATCATCTAATTTTATCAAATATTTTATTTTTAATTATTTATTTACTCTCTGCACTATTTCAATTCTCCATGCATGTATACAATTCACCATGGCATGAGACCATAGGGCATTTGAAGCCTCTGAATTTAGAAACATTCCCTGAATTTTCCGAAGTTAGAGGCCACCCCTATGAAGAGTTATTGATTTTTCAATTCTAGGTCACTATTCTGAGTATTTTAATTCCAATAATTAGCATATTGTGAAATAAATTCTAGGAAAATTTGGTGATGTTTCTTATGACCAGAGGACCCTAGGGAAAATAGTTTTTGAGTTAACTCACTTGTAATAACTTTAATTGGCTTAAACACCCAAAATGGGGCTTTAATTAATTAGAGCTAATCATACGTCAAATTGACTTGAAATCAATTCTCCACTGACCTTTAGGATTAGAGGAACCCACCATAAAAGTTTGAAGTCAATTGGACTTGGTTAGCCCTATCAAATGGGTTGATTAAGCCATTTAACCAAAATTAAACTTAAAAAATTCATAACTTTCAAAATACTTCTCAAAAATTCACCAAATTGGTTTGGGAGCCTCTCTGATATCAGGGGAATTTATGAAAATTAAAATTGCAATTTTCTAAAAAAGTTGATTTTTTTTGCATTATTTTAATATTTTTAATAATTAAAAAAATAATAAAAAATCACAAAAATAATAAAATTCACCAAAATGTCACATTTTGAATTTGAATCACTTAGGAGCAAACCCCATATTTTTCTTAAGTCTCTATGATGAGATATTAAATTTTAAAGCCCTAAGGTAATTTTAAAATTAAAAAAAAATGTATTTTCTAGCATTTCCACTAAAATAATTCTAATAAATCAAAGAAAAATCAGAAAATTATAAAATTTGGTTCTCTGGTTTCCTTGATATTAGAGAGATTTTTGAAAAATATAAAATTCAATTTTCAACCTTTATTTTATTTTTAAATTAATTAATACTCCAAAACTCAAAATAATTATAATAAAAAGAATATAATTCAAAAAATCACCACAATTGGTCCAAGTGGTCCTCTGGTCATTAGGAATGTCTCATAATTTTCTTAAGGACAAAAACTTCATATTATTGAATTTTCCTTGAAAATCCCTATTTTCCACCAAAAATAATTACATAAATAAATTAAATACAGAAAAATCACATTTTCTCATCTAAAGTCTTGATTGATATATGAGTGAAGTTACATAAAAATTTCAAATTCATTGAAGCTCAATTTAGTGAGTTATGAAATTAGAAGGTTTAAAGGGCAAAATGGTAATTAAAATTTTAACCTATAATTAAAAATTTTAGGTTTAATTAAAATGAAAGAGTAAAATATTTGATCCTAATATGATTTGGATGATTGAAATTTAAATAATTAAAGGGTAGAAACCTACCAAATAATTTAAAAATAATTAAAATAAACCTTAATTAAATAATTAATTAAATTTGGAAGAATAATGAAAAATTGGAATTATTAAAATAGGGATATTATTAGGAAGAGATTTGTTCTTTAATTTAAGAATCCCTAAATTAATCACCTCAATAATATTTAATTCCTAATTAAAATGATAATTCAAATTCAAGATTTAAAATACTAAAAGACTTAATCATTAAATTAAATTAAAGTTAAAACATTTAAATTAAATCCTTTTAAAATTTCAATTAAATTAATACTTTAACAATTAAAATTAAATCATCCTTAAAGCATAAAAAATAAAATATTAAATTAAAATTAAAATAAAATTTAATTAAAATTTAAATTAAATTAAATTGAATTAAATTAAATTTAAATCGAATTAAATTAAATTAAATTAAACTAAATTAAATTAAATTAAAACATATTAAATTAAATTAAATTAAATAAAAAAATAAAATTAAGTTTAAATAAAATTAAAATTAAATTAAAAAATAAAATTAAATTAAAAGTAAAACTAAACCAAATTAAATTAAACTAAAATTAAATTAAAATTAAATTGAATTAAATATAACATAATAAATCTAAAACAACTTCGAACACTATTCCAAACTTAAACCCATTAATTAAAATTAAATTAAATCACAAATCACTTGAACATCAATTTGCCCTCGAAAGCTCTTGTTGTCATAACTCCTAAACGGAGTGTTAAGTGAAGTGTTACTTCACTTATAGGATATTCAAATGTCCTAGTTCACTGAGCAAGATAACAAAACTTGAACTCCTGGATGATTAATTCATTTGTATAATTAAATTCTCTTGGACTTAAAACAATCCTAGAGGTATTGAAAAGATGTTTAAGACTCGCCTTAAGCACATCCTCAATATGATAGGATATCTATAAGAACAATTGAACTTAATTGTTCTTTGATGAAGAAAATCGTCCTCAAACCAAAACACAAGAACTTAGACGTCATAGGAGGTGACTATCTATAGGAATAGGACCTTGGTAGAAAACCATAACCCTTCCCTTAGCTTTACCTAGGAACTTGCTTTAAATGCTTAAATATTCTAAATAGTGTTTTAAGTGCAGCTTGGGATGACGGGAAGACCCTCCAGGCACGCTTTTAATTTATTGCAATTTACTTTATTGCAATTTACTTAATCGCATCGCACTTACTTTTCTTGCATGATAAACAACTGTTGCATGAAAACCCACACCTTTAGGATAGTCCCTAAAGCTGAAACCAAAACTAAATTAAAAGTCAATACAAGATAAAATTCACCGCCACAACATTTCAAAATATAAAACAACTCAAAATTTAACCACAAACAAAACAACAAAACTACAACTACAACTAAATTAAAACGTCTTGTTGGATGATCGGGAATACCTCGGATGATGTAACCTACGTGTTGCTAACGGGATTTCCCACGGTCTAAATGAAAGTGTGGAACTCATTTAGTTGAGTTTAGCAAATACATCTGGACTAAGTGAATCCGATAAAAATAACGATGCCGGAAGGATGGAACCGTGGGATCTTAACCGGTGTTGTTATAATCAACTTTCAGATTTTTTTAATTAAAACATAAAAACACTTGGAAACTAAGACCTTCTCTAAACCAGAACACTTCTCTCATCTCCTGATTTATGACTTCTAAAACTAAACCTCTGCAACAACAAGGAGCTCGGAGCATGGTGTGCAGCGCGGCCATCGTCATCAGCAAAACATGAGTCTACTTCAGCAAAACTTTCTTAGAATTAAATAATCAAGCCATAGGACTTCGAGGTAGTTTGCCTAGTGCAACATAAATCCTCAACTCTTCGTTAGGCATTTGCATTGCAAATTAAGCCCTAATCGCTCTTAGGATTCCGAGGTAGTCGTCCGATACGACATAAACCCTCACATCTTCGAGGCTATTTGTGTGATCACATCATACGAATATAAGTCCTAATTAATTAAAATTGGCAAGATCAAAACATTAAATAAACATTAGGGCATTCCTAAATTCAAGACAAACAATAGAATAGTCGGGAAATTACTGAAGTTCGCTTCGAATCTGTGATTTCTCCTACCTTTCTTCCTTTGAATTCCCAAAATAAAATGTTCCAAATTTGATCCATTCCCTATTGAAATTCCAAAATTCAATCCCTTGTAAACTTAAACTTTGAAATTCTTGAGAGCAGTAACTACCGATTATTATCGAGAATTTTCTTAGGTGATTCCCGTCACTTAAGATGTAATTAACTATAGGGGCTTGCCCTTATAGGGAATTTTAAGAACCCAGGTAATATAAACCCTGTTTAATGTTTTTTTATATTAAGCGGGGGAACTTGTCGGCAAATAAAATGGTTTTGCAGACCAAACGGATGTCACAAACCCTTTTAGTTTATTTAATCGAGCCCCACCATCAAACAGTGTGCCTATTCTTCGGAATAGACACGCGGTTTGTGGTGCGGTGCTCGTTTATATAAACTATTCGAGATGTGAGATTAGTTTGATTTCATATCTTAAAATTTTCAAAATTATTTTTAAAATCAAAACACTACTTTCCAAATCATATATATATATATATATATATATATATATATATATATATATATATATATATGTAAATTAAATTAAAAATTCGCCGACAATTTATGTTAGGCGACCCCTTTCCAAAAATAAAACACATAACCTAAAAATATGCCGACAATCACGTAGTTTCACGAAAACATTTCCTGAAAATAGATTCTTTTAACATATCCATATGTATCCAAAAGAAGATTGTCTTGGGTCTTCATGTTGCTTTTTAAAATTGTATGTCAGACTCATTCATGTCTGAATAGTAAACTACATAGGTACTAACATCACCTTCTAAGCCACTTTCAAGAATAAAATTTCGTACAAGTATGCATTAGAGGTGTGCTATTTCTATGCAACTTACAGCTCATAAGGCTGCAGATTCTCTAAATCCGGATCTAGCTGGAAATGTACCGGTATATTGCTTTCATCCATTCTTCTGAAGGTGATTGAGATTTGTTGGTAAGGGATTGCTGGTATGCACTATTTTGCCACATCCACACCGTTTCCTTTCAATACGAGGACAGAGCCTACCAGTAGAAGTATCTCTACTGGCCCTCAGAATTCACTAGGGCCGACTATCCAAAGTTCTGTCTCGAACATGATATTACACTGGTTGATGAAAGAAACTGTGCAGAAGGGCCTCACAAAGTCATGGTGATCTATGTGAGGTGGGATGCAATCACCTACTTCATAAATGTTGATAATACACCTATTTGGTATGCAGTCAGCGAGTAACACTAGCCAGAAACCATCTGCTCTATCATCTTCTTGATCAAAATCGGCATTGGGCCCACTTCATCATGGCGGAGTATCCCTGGTGAGTTTCCTTTTCTGTCTTCGGCACAGTTATAAGAACATCCGAACTAAATCGTGATCCTCCCCTTGCCTCATTTCCATTGTTGTGGCTCTGAATATGTCTTCCTCTTTAGATGACCTACATGTCCCAAATCTCTGAGGTGGAATACGGAGTCAACTATCTACACCTACTTGTACTCGGAGAATACATTTTTTTGTAGCCCCAAGTCTTATAAGATATTCACATACTTGCCTTGTATCCTTTAGAGGTACTCGAAATCTCGCTTCTGCACCATCTGAACTCTTTCTAGTTCATGTTCCGGGAGGATCTGGATTCATTAGGGCCCAGTGATGTACTGTGGGATGTATGGCTCCACATTGGCACATTTTCCTGCAATTGTCTCTACCTCGGGGATGGTCTTTGTCAAAATATTTTCTCAAACTTCCTTTGTTACGATGCCCTTTGAGATTGTCCTCCTCGGTCTATCTACATCAGCTGTAGAGGTTTCTTCTACCAATTTCTTTAACATCCTGTGAATGCGGAGGTTCTTATTCCTTCTCTGTGTCGGGGGTCAGAGTGGCTCTTCTTTTCTCTTGGATGTCTGTAAGGATGGCGCTGATAAACTTTCCCCCTGCGGCCGCTATCATTGATTTCATTCTATTGTCTTTAGTTACATCAATTTTCCTTTTCTTTTCTCCAGTATGTTGGCTTTTGTTGCTGAATTTTACCACCATCTTACCATGGAACTCTCTTGGGTCCACAACAGTCTAAGAGGCCTCTTTGTACTCCAGTTCTGCTTGTACAAAGTCCAGGTAGAACTTGATCACAACACCGGCTTTCACTTCATCTTCATTTAGTGCAAGACTCACACCATCTATAAAAGTAAGGATAAGCACGCCGTTCAAAATCATGTTGACCTTATGAGCAAGCATGTAGTATCTGAGCTTCTGGGTGGCAAAGATCAATGCCAAACAATGCTTCTCAATGGGACCCTCATGATTAACCTGGGCTAGGAGAGCTTCGAAGGAGTCATTTAAAGCTGCGATATAAAGTATTAATGATGTATCTAAGACAGGGGCTGCTAAGACAGGAGGTGTCATTAAGTATTGCTTAATGTTTTCGAAGGCATGTTGACATTTATTGTCCCAAGTGAACTTGGCATCCTTCTTAACTAAAGTAGAAAAAGTCTGACACCTTTCTGATAAATTAGAAATATATCGTCAAAGATATGCCAACTTCCTTTGAAATGATCACAATTGTCTCAAGGGTTTAAGGGTTGGAATTTCTAAGATAGCTTTAATCTATTCTGGATCATTTTCAATTCTGCGATGTCGGGCAGCAAACCCCAAGAATTTTCTCAAGGGTTTAAGGATTCATTTTCAATTCTATGTAGCAGTATACTTCTATTGGTGTTATGAAGGATGTGAGCTTTTCATCTTCCGGTGCCATCTTGATTTGATTATATCCAGATGACCCATCTAGAAAAGAGAAAATTTCATGGGTCAACGCGATGTCAATCAATAGCTCTAGAATTGGTAGTGGACATTTGTCTTTCAGGAATGCTTTATTCAAATCTATGAAATCCACACAAATTAAAATTTAGTCATTCTTCTTCCTAACAGGTACCACATTGGCCAAAAAAGTCAGGTATTGTTTTTTAAGGATGAATTTAGCGTCTTTAGCTTTTTAACTTAAGTTATAAATTATTGTTCGATCTCTAGAAGCATTCTCTTTGAAGCTTGTTTGACTAGAATGGCTGTGTAATAGACCCCTAAATTGTGAAATGTAACCTCCAGAAATATTTCAGACATCTCCTCATAACTTCAGGAAAAACAATCTTTGAATTCCATTAATAGTTTAACCATATTGGCGAAGTCTTCTTCACTGAGCATAGAGCTAAAAAAGGTTTGTCTAGGCTCTTTGTAGTCCCTAAGTTAACTTCCTTTATCTCGTTAACTATTGACTTAATTTCCTCTTCAAATTCTAGCGGAGCTACTTCGGTTGGAGAATCTTCAAAGTCATCTAAAGCTTCTAAACAATCTTCTTCAGGCTCATTAGTAACAACCAGGTAAGATTCTGTATCATCCAACGTCTTACCGTGCCGAATCTGAGACCCTGTTTTAAGTTGGGAGGTCGACCAGAATTACTCCATAATTTCTCAAAATGGTGTGATTGGTCTTTTGACCACTGTTTTGGTATAATAACATGTTGAATTAAATTTTAAACACACGAAGAATACCACTCAAACGACGGTTTCATTAATTCAGATGGGGCAACATCTTCTATTTTTACATCATTTTCAGGGCTAGAAGAAGAAACACCCTTTAAAAATTTAATTGGCTTAACACCACCACCATGCACCTCCTTGACAACCTAACCATCGACCTTGCTAGGGTAGATCGGGGTTAGGGCCATAGTCTGCACATAGTGGTTTATCTTGTCGTACATTGATTTGTATTCTTTGTTCTTTTCATCTTCTAGGGAGATTTTGATTTGAGGTTCCTTTCGATTTATCTCATTGCTTATTTCTTAGTTTCTCTTTCTTCTTCAGAATTGTCTTCCCATTTAATATTGATCATTGAATTCTTTTGTCCAACAATTCTATCGTTTCTTCCTCGACCTCGTCCCCAGCCTCGACCTCGGATGCGTGTTTTGGGAAAGCTTTCACCATCTCGCTGTAAGGGAGTGGTGAGGAATTATTGAAGTTGAATTGGAGGATCTTCATCATCTTGTACTTCTTCTACTTTGTTTGGAACAATATTTCTAGAGAAAAATGTCTTCTTCGGAGGCATGTAGTAAACAGCGACTTCATGAACTCCCACTTCGTGTACAGAGAAAGGCTGTAAGTCACCTTTAATGCAATGCTCTTGACCACCTTCATAGTAATTTATAAACAGGTGTAGAGACGACGAAACCATCCGGTACTCGTGGATCCATGGTCGACTTAGTAGGGCATTGATGACGTTTCAAAATCGATTATGTGTAACTTTAAAGTTGTTATTGCCAAATCACCGATCCTCATTGGTAGTGTTATTAACGCAGGAGCTCTTTCTTATTTCTAATTGAAGCCTTTTAGTAACATTTTGTCTACTTTAAGATCACGGGCATCAATTTCCAGATACGCTAAAGTATGAAGATTCATCCCATTGATTGATACTCTCGGATCAACTAACACCCTGGAAAGTGTGAAGTTTCCGATAATAACTAAGATGTACAAGGGTTGATTGAGATCAGATGTCCCAAGTACTAAGTCATTGTCCGTGAAAGTAACACTGTATTGTTCTCTTAATGAGCAAACCTCATCTAAGGAATTACTAGCCATTTGAGCTAAGCAATTCTCTGGATCGAGTAAGGCCTGATTATAGTTTTCCTCATCTTCTTTGACTGGATTAGAGAGTCGTAAATGCTCAGTTTGGCTAGCAACTTCCGAAGATGGGCTAGCACGTTATAATCTACTTTATTATTAGGTTCTCCAACCTCTTCCTGAGTGGGTAATTCTTCTGATGGGGTTAGCTCTTTCTGAGCAACCACCTACTTTCCTTTATCTTTCGGACCCATCCTCAGGAGCAAGACTTTTCCACATCTTAAGTTGATTTATGTTATTTCTTCCAAATCTGGTACTGAATTTGCTGGTCCTGAGCTAGAATGACTGGCTCTTCTGGAGTTTCCTTAGAATCCGAGGATTCGAGCTTGATTGCAATAGGGGAGCCTTGCAATTCATAGACGAGTTCGTCGCTTCCAAAACTATCATAAAAACTTTCGTCGATATCCTTCTTACCAGTGATATTGAGGTTTTGTATTATTTAAGAATTGCTATTAGAGTTGAAATTGAGATTTGAATTAGGTTGGTTAATGTTAGTTACGTAATCTTTAGAAATAGTCAAAACATAGCCAACACCATAAATTTTATCATTATAGCACCCCATAGGGGCAAACGGATAATCATACAGAATCAGAGGTTCGTGAAAATTCTCCCCCAACTCCGAAATAACCATCCTACGGTACTCTTCGGGTCTTCAGTCTTCTTCTCTTTTGAGGTCTTCTCTTCTTCCTTCTGGGGCGATTCCTCCATTACAATTGATAGTGCTGGCTTAGCAAGTCTTGAACTTTGAATTGAGGCACGCACCGAAGCTGTTTGGATATGACTCAATATCTTCTTTTAAGATTTTTTCCATGCGGTACTCCATCCATCACTGACTACGTACGGGTTTATCGGAACAATAGGATCGACCGAAATGACATTGATAGAACCTCTTTGGGGCTCTCTCATGTACTCTTTCAGGATCGTTATGTTCCCTTTCCTGAGGTTGTTCTCTAGCCAATTCTTGAAAGTGAAGCAGTCTTCTATCTTGTGTCCGATCATCCTATGGTAAGGGCAGTACAACGGATGATCTTTCTTGTCCATTTCTTTTGGCATTTTGGGTTCTAGAAACTGGAATCCATCCTTTTTTATTACGCTACAGAACATCTTTCCCACTTATTTGTTCTTAAAGGGGTATTCTTTGTTTATGAGTTCTGTCAGGGTGCGTTTCTGTTGAGGAAAATATTGATTATACATCTGAGACGATTGATAACTTGACTAAGACAGTTTGTAACTCGGCTGAGACCACTGATAAATCTGTTGAGGCCATTCAGTTTGTATTTCCATCTGCTGCTTGCCTTTTTCCACTATTGCAATAGTTCCATATTTCTTCTTGAAGGCTTTTACTGGCTTCTACTTATCAGACTTTTCCAGAAAACTGAGTTGTTTTTCCTCTTCTTGTAGACTCCCCGCCTTGCTAAGAAATTTCTCAAATGTCTTGATTATAAATCCTTTAAGGAGAAGTGCTATCGGGTCGTTTATACCATTCAATAAAGTTCTAATCGCATGATGTTCTTGGAGTTGTGGTTCACATTTCCTACTTAAACTTCTCCATGCAAAATATTGTCCACCAAAGTTTCGTCCAACCTCTGTTTTGTAACTACAAGGTCACCGATTGTGTTGTGGTGCTGAGCTCCAACAAACCATTTCACGAATAGTTTTTCTAATTCTGTAAATTTCTTTACTGATTCGTTGGGTAACTTCACATACCAATTGTAGGTAATCTCTAAAAGGCTTCTAACAAACTGGCGGAACAACAAAGCATCACTCCCCCCTGCATTGCAGTAACTCGTACGAATATGAGCAACATGTTGTCGGGGGTTTCCTGTTCCATAGAAAGTCTTAAACAAAGGTGGTACAAAGCCATTGGGGTATTGTATGAAATTAAATTTTCAGAGTAGGTTCTACCTCTCAGGATTAATGCCCCATTCTTGGACTGGGGTAAGGCTTCTCTTTCCTGCTGTTCTACCATGTTCTTAATGTTCTTTTCTAGTATTACACCTTGAACGTGATCTTTCTTTAGTTTCTCATCCCTATTGATGGAGGTGAGTTTCTTTTCTCCATTCAAAATTTGAATGACGACTGCAGGCGCTTCTTTTGGAGTTTGAGGTTGACTTTGGAGTGCGGTAGTAGCAGCAGTCATTTCTTCCATCTTCCTTTCAAATCAGTCGATGATTTCATCCCTCTGCTGAATGAACTTTCGCATTGTCTCTGAGTCATCTCCCTCTTCGAACTCTTAAGCTTCTCGTCGAGATGATGACAACCGAGTTTCAACTATGTTTATTTTAGCAAAGTCTTCTTCTATATAATCTGACAAATCTTCTTCATCTTCAAGCCAGTTCCTCCCTTCTTTGGACAATTGATCGATGTTAGTTTGTAGCCTTTCCAAAGAAGCTTCAAGTGACTTTCCTCTTATGGTTTCAAATTTATCGGGTGATGGTTAATGAATTTCACCTTCTAGGTTGCTTTTGGGATGACAACACTCCCTTCGGATTGAGGCTCTTTTTTAGAATTTCTCATCCTAAACTATTCTATCGGTATTGGGGATGTAATCTTATGTTGCCACACAATCCTTCCTGATATTAGGAGCCTAGGACTGGGTGATCTGTTGTCAGTGGGTTGGAAGGTGGTGTGTTCCCTAATATGTGGAGCAAATACCACAGTGGGTAATCTCTTATTCGATTTTATTTTCCTTAGCAGAAGTTTCTTTTGAGTAGTAAGGGAAGACATTCTTGGTCTGTGACGGAACCTGACCGGAACACTCCCCATTCTCCTTAAAATCTCAAATACAGGGTAGTTCTGTTTCTTTGACAATTTCTCAATTACTGTCCATAATCGAGTCAGCGACGTGTTCTTCATCTTTCTTTGTCTTTGATTGTAGTACAAGGGTCGGGGTAGTGCAGCAAGAATTTTTCGGGCATCTTCCTCATCCGAGGTGGCGAAGTGTGGATGAAATCTACTTCCTCTTAGCAGTGGCAAGATTTCAAGTAGTTCTTCTTCTTCGTGAATTTTTGCAAGAATAATAACTTCAGTAGTCCTGTTCTTTCTAATCTTTGCGATCATCCAGTTCTCGTTTCTCCTTTATGTTCTAGCCAGGGGTACAAATCTTGAACTGGACCCTATCTCAAACACTGACGGGGTTGCAACAAAAGTCGAACCCTCCACCGTAGCAGGCTCATCACTTAACTGGACTTCCTTCCCCTTTAGTTTGGCGAGAACGGGGATAGGTATAGTGACAACTAGAACGGCAGGGGTAGCAATGATAGTTATGGGAGTGGAAACTAATCTCTTACAAGCAGCAGTTTTTTCTTTAGTTGGAACCCTCTTTAGGGGAGGAAATTCATGTGATGATTTCAGGTTGAACTCGACTACAGGTTCCACAGATTCTAGTACCCTGGACTTTAGTACAGCTACGATGACATCCCTGAACATGATGTCCGTGTTGTCAAATCCTTGTCCAAAGAGAATGACTGCTTCATCAAGTAGATCGTTCTTGTTGATTGCTAAGTTCATTCCAGCGGTGAAGGAAAAAATCAACCTTGGCGCAAACATTTTCTGCATAGAGCATTCAGAGTGTTACTGTCATCCTATGCTTCCTTTCATTACAATAATCTTAGGACGAAATATAAAATTGTCTGAACTAAATGTTTTTTTTTTCTTTAGGGTTTTAAGAGTTTATCAAATTTTATTTTGTTTTGAGTTTATTAGGAACAAGATTCAGAAGTGCAATACGCACAACCCGTTAGGAACAATTAAGCTAACGAAGAAGAGAATGTGAAGAAGAAATAAAATACCCACTCTGGGATTTGAAAAGGAAGCAAAGTCATTGTATCAATCTCACTTTGATGTGTCGCTCCTATTCTAACACACCTTTTGAGGGTCTGCCTCACCTCTTTAGAGAAGTGGGGAAGATTCCAGAACCTCTATGTTTAAGGATGTTTAAACAGTGGCTCCAAAATGTAAAAGGAGTTGACGATACCTATTCAAGACAGAAATGAACGAGGTATGTCAATGGAAGAATGATAGTTTGGTCAACTAGGGGCATGGACTCACTACCAATTTATGAAAGTAAAACCATCTAATTAAAATGGAGAGAAGAACATTTCCCCAGTGGAGTCGCCATAAATTGTTGGTCGATAAAGTTTATCTCATGTTGTATTGAAAATAATTTACATTTTTTTTAATATAAAAATAATTTTTGGTTTAATTTAATAAATATAGCTTTTGAAAATGGTATTTGAAAATATAATTTTAAAATATGAAATCTTAACTGATTTTATATATTTAATGATTTAAATAAACGTGTGCCGCACCATAAGCCATCCATCCATTCCGATAGAAAGATACATTGCTTAATGGTGATGCTCGGTTAAATTGACCATGAAATTTATGGCCACCGTTTAGCCTGTGAACCAATTTTGTAAGCCGACAAGTTCCCTTATCTAATATAAGGAAATTAGGCAGGGCTTATATTACCTGGGTTCTAAAGTTCCTTATAAAGGCAAGCCTCTATAGTTAATTACATCTTAAAAGACGGGAGACACTTAAGAAAACTCAGGATTAAGATCAATGGTTCTACTTTCAAGAATTGTAAAGTTCAAGTTTTCAAGGGTGGATACGAGAAATTCCAAAGGGCAACGTTCAAAGTAGGAGCAGTTTATTTTAAGGAATCTAAAGAAATGAAGAAGAAGGGGATGTCATAGGATTTGAGGAGAACCTCAAATGACCACCCAACTATCCTATTTGTTTGGATTTACATTTTTTAAATGAAGTTATTTAAATGTTTAATCCTGCTGATTTTATTATCTAGGACTTATATTCGCATGATACCCGATCATACGAATAGCGTATGAAGATAGGAGGATTTACGCTGTATTGCACGACAACCTCAGAATCCTAAATGTGTTGGGACTTATTTGGACGACATAATTATGGAAAATCCTAAAAGATAAAGTGAGGATTTAAGTCATGCTATACAAACTACCTCGAAATCCTATGGCCTTTATTTAAACTAAAGAAAGCCTAAGTTATGTAGATGAGTTTTGATGTTGAAGATGGCTGTGCTGCCCACCATGCTTGCACCGAGCTCTTTGTTGTTACAGATGGTTTAGTTTAAGAAGTGACAATCAAAGGGTGAGAGAAGTTTCATGTTGTAAAAATGTTTAAATTGAGGTGTCTTAAAATCTTATTTGGGAAATGTTAAAGTTTATCAAGCGATACCGGTTAGGATCCTACGGTTCCCTCGTTCTGACACCACTCTTTGCTAAACTCAACTAAATGAGTTCCACACTTTCATTTAGACCGTGAGAAATCTCGTTAGCAACATGTAGGTTACCTCCTCCTAGGGATTCCTGATCATCCAATGAGACGTTTTAATTTATTTATTATTGCAGTCTTGTTTTCTTTGTGATTGAATTATGAGTTGTTTAAACATGTTGGGTTCTATCATTTTAGCAGTTTATCACAAATCTAATATGCAACAAAAATTAGTAATGACATTCAAGTAAAGCAACACAATTTGCTATTAAATAAATGTGTATCTAGCGAGTCTTCTCGTTTCCTCCAACAAAAAATTTAACTTTGCAATGCATATATATAATATTGTAGGATTTTAAAGCATGCCGGAAAAAATGAAAAGTAGGTGTGAAGTGTGCCTATCTAGTCATAAGTTGTGATTTAGTGGGTCCTTAAGGTGTGTTAAGGATGAATTTCTTCATCAAAGAACAATGAAATCCAATCGTTCTTATAAAATGCCCCATCAGGTCGGGAAAGTACTTAGGATGTATCTTAAACATATTTTCGATGCCTCTGGGTTCATTTTGAGTACAAATGGACTTCATCGAGCCAATCAATCAATCATCCCAATTTAATTAAGGTTTAAGAGTGATTTAATTCTTGCTCAGTGAACTGAGATATTATAATTATCCCTCAAATGAGGTGACATTCACTTAATCTTTCATTTAAGAGTTATGTGAGTGAGAGCTTTTAGGGGTAAATTGAATTGTTAGAAATCTTAGCCAATTTATTTAAGGTTGAATTAATTAGATTTTTAAGTCGTTCCAAATTAACGTTCCAAATTAGTTATAATATTTTAAAATATTTTAATTAGTTTGATTATATTGTTTTAAATTCAATTATATTATCTTGAAGTTACTTCAACTTAATCATATTATTATGTTGTATTATAATTGTTTAATTATATTAATTTAAATTGTTGCAAATTAATTATATTATTTCAAAAAAAATTTTTTATTTGATTATATTATTTTGTTTCAAATTTCATTAATAAGTTTTCTTAACTCTTATGGGTGAGCTTATAATTAGAGGTGACAATGAATTGAGTGAATCTTTGTTAATTCATTAATTAGGGGTTGAAATTGGTGGACTAAGATCTTCCAAGATTGAACCCATTCACTTAATATCTTCTCTTTTAATTAACTTCCAAATTTTTAATAATTAAGGAAATTATAATATTTCTTTTAGTATTGAAGATGATGAGTTAGCTTCTATCTCTTTTAATCCCCCATATTTCAATCATTTAAGGAGACCACTTAAGATTTTTCATTGCCCATTACCCATAGTTAAACCTAAATATTAATGAAGGCTAAATTCCATAATTATCATTTTGTCCCTTTAGGCTTCTTCATTTCATAATTCATCAAATTAAACTCAAATGACTTGGAAATTTTTGTCACCTTACTCATGGATCAATTTAAATATCAGAGGAGAAAATGTGATTTTTTTGAAGTTAATTTAATTTATATATTTATTTTAATGCAAAATAGTGTTTTTTCAATGAAAAATCAATAACTTGGCAAAAGCTAAGCCTTTGCCCTTGAAACATTTACTGGAAGTAGACATAGACTAGTGGACCACTAGGAACAATTTTCATGATTTATGGAGTTTTAATTTATATATAAAAATTATTTTTTTGGGAGTATTAATGAATTATAAAATATTTTAAAAGGGGAAAATTAAGTTTTTGATTTTTATTAAATATCTCTCAGGTCAGGGAATCAGAGGAGAAGATTTCATATTTTTCTAATTTTTTTTGAAGTATTGGATTGTTTTTGTGAGAAAATTAAATAAATTCATTTTTAACCTTTAAAAATTATATAAGCCTTCAATAAATAATATCTTCACTTAGGGACTTAGGAAAATTATCCCTGTTGCTCCCAAGTGATTAGGAGATAATTTAGAACTTATTCATTAATTTTATTAATTTTTTTATTTCTTATCATTTTTTAATTATTTTAACTATTTTAAAATTCAATTTTAGGCTTTAAAATAAAATATTTGTTTTAATTACCATTTTATTTTTATAAAATTCCACTTGTCTTGAGGAACTCCCAAAACCAATTTCATAATTTTTTGACTTGTATTTTAATTATTTAAAATTATTTTAATGTAAAAATTGGTAATTGACCAAATGAATTCCAAATGACTTCAAATATTTAATGCGAGTCCATCTAACCCTATTCCTCAGTGGAGAATTTTTTTCAAGTCATTTTGATTTGTTTTTAATGCATATTAATTTAATCTCATTTGTAGGGTTTGGTGGCCATTAGGGTTGATATTATTGATTTAAACCAAGATTTTATTTTTCCTTGGGTCCTTTGGTCACAGTGAACCTACAAGACTGATTTTATATTTTTCTTATGGACATTTTAATTATTAGAATTTTTAAACCAAAATAGGCACCATCAACATGAAAATTAGGATTCTTCCTCTAATGATATCCTCTGACCTTGAAAAATCAGAAGATGTCCCTAATAAAAGAGGGAACAAAAGCCGTATGGTCCCAAGCCATGGTGAAATTTTTATGGCAGTGGAGAATTGAAATACTAAAAGCAGTATTTAATTAATTAAAAATAAAATACTAAACAAAATATTTTTATTTTGATTCCATATTGGTCTCCTCTGTTCACTGAGCAAGTGGATATTTTTATTTTATTTTTAGAATTTTTAGGCAAAGTTATGGATTTTTGAAGTTGGACTGATTTAAATAAATAAAAAAATAACCTAATGGCCACCAAACCCTATAAATGAGGCGTGGTTTGATTCAACGTCGCCAGCTAACAGTTTTAATTCTACGAGGTTTGATTCAACGTTTTGTTAATAGTTTTAATCTCATTTGTAGTTCTACTTAAACACTTCAATGTCGAGTCATCCTACGGCGGATCAAAACTCCATGAGGCGTGGTTTGATTCAATTTCGCCAGCTAACAGTGCTGCCATGCGTTCCACTATTCAGGGATCTTCTACTTGTCTGGTGTGTTCCTAGCCTTCCATTCATTACATGCGCGATTGGACGGCTGTCTAGCTTCATCCCCATCTGATGTGAACCCGTGACTGTCCACAATAAACCCCTAATTTAACCCTCGATACTCAACCAAATCAAAGTGAGGTTTGATCCTATGGACTCGACTAAGCTAGGATAACATATCCATACAGCTATGATGCATTGAAGTTAACTAAACATGCATGGAGAATTCAGAGAAGCTCGGGAAGAGGAGTTCAATACCTTTTCTCTGAGAATTGATGCTTCAATCAGAGATGCTCTACACCTTCATAGAGGTCCCAGGAGCTTAGGGGTAAAGCCACTTGCCTTGGTGAATTGCCTAGGTATCAAATCGACCAAGGCCGATTTGGAGCTCTGGTGGAAGTCCCTACTAGAGTGGTCTAGTGATGGGACTTTTAGTGGGGAACTTCTTCTCTTACTGTGGGGATGGTGTGGGTGAGTTTAATTTGGTTTTGGTGGAGTTTGGAGAGGTGTCATTGTTGACCTCATTTTTGATGAGGTCTTCTCTTCTTCTCTTTAGTACTTAGGATCTAGCCTTAGGCTTTTCCTTTGACTATCTTAGAGGACTAGAATTGGGATCCACCATCTAGAATTTTAAACCACTTCTTAACTCCCTACAAACTCCACAAACTTAACTATAGACCCCTAATCACCTAGAGGGTTGAAATCAAATGTGGAAGTTTAAAGGATGAGTTCCTATAGGACTCTTTGGCCTTAAGACCTGCACTGGTGGCACGGTGCAGTAACTGGCCGACTTACACATACACTACACCTATGCACTACACTTTCACACACCTCCTAAAACACACCCTTACCCAACTTAACTTCCTGACTCATGTAGGTGATTCACATGGATGGTCCTTAACCTATAAGCCCTTGGCTAAGAGGGTTAGGAACAACATGGTGAATGCCTCAAATGAGTCCCTTCATGGCTCATGTGGGCTTGATATGGCTTCATGGCTCAACAAAAATGATTTCATTTCACTTACATCCACCCAATCTTCAATTTTCCAAATTTTCAATTTTTGACCCCAGGACCCAACACCCGCCAACCTACCCAAAGCTCCGAATAGCCCAAATTTCTCAAAAATTTCCAAATTACCCAAAATTCTCCAAAATCAATCCCAAACATTTCCACATCACTCAAACTGATCATCCATATCCAAAAATATCAAAAATTCCAAAAATACCCCCCAATACCTTCCAAATACCCAAAATACCCCTTTTGACCCAAAAATCCAAAAATTCAGAAAATTCCCAGAAAATTCCAGAAAATCCCAAATATTCCCAATTTCATTTTGTTCAACTACACCATGGGCCAATTTTGTCAATTTACCCCACTTTTGTCAAAACCCCAGGTTGACCCATTTTAACCCAAAGTAAACCCAATGTCAAACCAAACCTACCCAATTGACCCAAATTCTGGTCCAATTCAATTCTAAACTTCAATTCAACATCCCCAACACCAATCTAGACCAAAGCCAAGCCCAATTTGATTGGCATTGGGATCCAATTTCACTTTTGGCCTTAAAGCCCAATTTGGACCTATGACCCAAACCTAACCCAAACTCACCCAATTCAACTCCAATTAACCCCAAATATTTTCTAAACCTTCCTTGACATCCCCATAAACAAAACACTAGCATGATTTGCCCAAAATTTAGACCCAAACCCCACTCAAATTCAACCCAAAATCAAAAAGCCCAATTTTGACCTAAACTTAAACCTAACCCAAATGAGCCCAAACCCCAAAATCAAAACCCAACCAAAGCCAAAACCTCTTTGAAACACTCCCAAAAACATTTCCCAACATTAATTTTACATCAACTTCAACTCTAGCCCAACTTTGGCCCATGGTAGCCCATTTTGGCCCACTTTAGCCTCTTTACCAAAAAGCCCATATCCAACCCAATTCAAACCCAAATCACCTCAAATTTGTTTCAAACCACTCATGAAGCATCCCTAAACCAAACTCAACAATTATTTGGCCCAAGCCTTTACCAAAATTTCATCCCAAAAATCCATTTTAAAATTCAAAAGCCCACTTTCCTAAACCATTTAAAAGCCCATCTAAAACCATTTCAATGAGCCCAAAATTGATTCTAAAGCCCATATGACATTTTCATTTGTCATCCATTTGATGAAAATCATTCCCTAAGTTTCAATTCCATCATCAAATAAATCTAAATCAAGCACCATGCCAAATTGCCCAAAAATACCAAAATATTCCTAAAATCCATTTTCATGAAATTGACCAAGCTTTCCCCAAGCCAAAGGTGAGCCATGAAGCCATGCATGAGCCACATGTGAGCCATGAAAGCCTTGGACACTTCACCATACCCAAAATGGCAAAAGGAGGGGACCCTTTAATGATTCTCTTAAGAGTAATTAACCACTCCCATGTCTCCCCTAACTCTTGCTTAAGCTTAATTGTACTTGGATTGTGACTTGACCCCACTAATCAAGCCGATCCAAGTGACTTTCCCTTCTGCCCAAATTGGCCTCGGAGGGTGAACCTAACCCAAAACCAAGGGTTGACCCATTTAGACCCAAAACTAGCCCTTTCCCATTCCACTTTGATTCAAACCCTTTACACATGGCCAATGCTACGTGATCGCACAAGCCTCCAGCCCCGACCCACCCGACCTCGAGGGTGACCCATGCTCGGCCGGCCGGCCACCCGGTCCGCCGGAAAACGCCATGCCCGAGACCTCGGGAGTGAGCCAACATTGAAATTCTCCCTTGCCGAGCCGCCCCATGCCTAGTGGTCACCATGGCCGTTCTTCTCCTCACCGCAGCAAGCTGATCCCAAGCCCTAACTCCCCACGGGAGGCCCTCCAGCCATGCCTATTTAAACACCACCCCCTCACGGCCATGAGAAGAGAGTTGCAAAAACCTTGCCAAAACTCGCCAAAATTGTTCCGGACCCCTCCTCATACACGAACACTTGATCCCCAAGTGAGATCCCCCTGCCATTTCTTCTCTCGCGAGCTCAATTTCGAGTTGAAATCCAAGCCCAAAACCAGGACACTCCTCCACGGTGAGCCAATCCCCAAATTGATTGTCTCTACACCTTCACCGGACCAGGGAAGGTGTCCACCAGTAAAAGCCCCATCTCCGAGGCCACCCGGTTGCTCCGGACTCCAAGCTTTGTGATCGAGTCGTGGTCGAAGTCCAACCTAGACAATTCACTGGACCAGGAGACTTCATCCGGAGCTTCGTAGGATCCGGTCGAAGGTGCGACAACTCTCGGATCGAAGCTTCACTTCTCCGAGCAAAGGTATGAACTCATTCTTCTTCCCGAGCTTACGGAGATTCTCCATTTCATTTGAGTAAATTTCAATGCATGTTTACCGTATGGATGTGTTCGTCTCTTCAAGACGAATCCGTAGAGCATAAGAACACGAAAATCCATTGAGAATCGAGTGAGAAATTAGGGTTAGAAGGTTGACGGTCACGGGTGCACACCACTCGTAGACGATGACCAGGAGCCGTTGGATCGCGCGTGTATCGAGCGGACGGATCAGATTGCGCCGGACCAGAGAACGTTACGTGAACTGCGGGTCCCGGGACGGGCGACTCGGATGGCGGCGCCCAATCGCGACGCGACACGTACCGCTTCGGAGAGGCTAAGGATGCGCTGGCGCCGCGTGGATAAGTAGAAAATTAGGGGTATTTTCTATTTATTTAATTCCCTAAACTTGGAAAATTCATAACTTTGTGTAGAAAAATCAGAAAAATAAAAGAAAAATACCCTCTTACTCAGTGAACAGAGGAGAATAATGTGGAAAAGAAATCATTCAATTTTGTCCAGTATTTTATTTTTAGTAATTTATTTACTCTCTGCATACATTTAATTCTCCATGCATTCATACAATTCACCATGACATGAAACCATAGGGCTTTTGAAGCCTCTGAATTTGGGAACATTCCCTGAATTTTCCAAAGTCAGAGGCCATCCCTATGAAAAGTTATTGATTTTTCAAATGCATGTTGCTATTTTAAGTATTTTAATTCCAAAAATTAGCATGTTGTGAAATAAATTCTAGGAAAATTTGGTGATGTTCCTTATGACCGAGAGAACCCTAGGAAAAATAGGATTTGAGTTAATTCACTCAGATTAACCCTAATTGGCTTAAATACCCAAAATAGATCTCTAATTAATTAGAGTTAACCATAGATCAAATTGACTTGAAATCAATTCTCCACTGACCTTTAGGATCGGAGGAACCCATCATAAAAATTTGAGGTCAATTGGACTTGGTTAGCCCCACTAATTGGGTTAATTAAGCCACTTAGTCATTTTAAACTTTAAAAATTCATAACTTTCAAAATATCTTTCAAAAATTCACCAAATTGGTTTTGGAGTCTCTCTGATATCAGGGGAGTTTAAGAAAATTAAAATTTCAATTTTCTAAAAAAGTTGATTTTTAATATTATTTTAATACTTTTAATAATTAAAAAATAATAAAAATCACAAAAATAATAAAATTCACCAAAATGTTATATTTTGAATTTTAATCACTTGGGAACAAGTCCCATATTTTTTCCTAGGTCTATTTAGTGAGATATTAATTTTTAAAGCTCTAGGGTAATTTTAAAATTAAAAAATATATATATTTTCTAGCATTTTCACCAAAATAATTATAATAAATCAAAGAAAAATCAGAAAATTGCAAAGTTTGGTTCTCTGGAATCCTTGATATCAGAGAGAATTTTAAAAATTATAAAATTTATTTTTCAACATTTATTTTATTTTTAAATTAATTAATACTCCAGAACTTAAAATAATTCTAATAAATAAAATATAATTCAAAAAATTACAAAATTTGGTCCAAGTGGTCCTCTGGTCATTAGGAATGTCCCCTAATTTTCTTAAGGACAGAAACTTTCCCTTGGTCATATTATTGAATTTTCCTTGGAAATTTCTATTTTCTACAAAAAATAATTATATAAATAAATTAAATACAGAAAAATCACATTTTCTCCTCTCATGTCTTTATTGACACATAAATGAAGTCACATAAAAATTTCAAGTTCATTTGAGTTCAATTTAATGAGTTATGAAATTATTAAGCTTGAAGGGCAAAATGGTAATTAAAATTTTAACCCTTAATTAAAACTTTAGGTTTAATAAAAATTAACAAGTAAAATATTTGATCCTAATCTGATTTGGATGATTGAAATTTAATAATTAAAGGGTAGAAACCCATTAAGCAATTTAAAATGATTAAACTTTAATTAAATAATTAATTGAATTTGGAAGAATAATAAAATTGGAATTATTAAAATAAGGGATATTATTAGGAAGAGATTTATTCTTTAATTTAAAAATCCCTAAATTAATCATCTCATTAATACTCAACTCTTAATTAAAATGATAACTCAAATTTAAAATATTAAAAGACTTAATCATTAAACTAAAATTAAATCATTAAACTCTTTCAAAAATTTTCAATTAAATTAAATTAAATTAAGATTAAAAGTTGAATTAAATTAAATTAAAATTAAATTAAATTAAATAAACAAATTAAATTAAATTAAATGAATTAAATAAATTAAATTAAATTAAATAAGTAAATTAAATTAAATTAAATAAATTAAATTAAATTAAATTAAATTAAAATTAAAATTAAATTAAATTAAATTAAGAAATTAAATCAAATAAATTAAATTGAATTAAATTAAATCAAATCAAATTAAATTAAATTAAAATAAATTAAATTAAATTAAGTCGAATTAAATAACCTCACTTAAGACATGAAGAAATAAATCTAAAATAACTTGAACACTATTCCAAACTTAAATCATTAATTTGAACTTAAATTTGAATCACAAATCATTAAATATCATTTTACCCTTAGGAGCTTTAGTTATCATAACTCTTAAATAGAACATTAAAATGAAATGTTACTTCACTTATAGGACATTCAAATGTCCTAGTTCATCGAGCAAGTTAACAAAACTTGAAAACCTCGGACGATCGATTCATTTACACAATTAAATTCATTTGGACTTAAAATAATCCTAGAAATATTGAAAAGATGTTTGGGATCTCTCCTAAGCACTTCCTCAATATGATAGGATGTTGATAAGAACAATTGAACTTAATTGTTCTTTGATGAAGAAAATCGTCTTCAAACTAAAAACACGAAGAACCTAGACGTCATAGGAAACGACTAGCTATAGGATTAGGAATTTGGTAGAAAACCATAAACCTTTCCCTTAGCTTTACCTAGGAACTTGCTTAAATATTCTAACTGTGTTTTAAGTGCAGCTTGTGATGACGGGAAGATCCTCCAGGTACGCTTTTATTTTATTGCAATTTATTTTATTGCAATTTATTTAATCGCATCGCACTTATTTTTCTTGCATGATAAACAACAGTTGCATGAAAACCGACACCTTTAGGACAGAAACCAAAACTGAAACCCATAACTAAATTAAAAGACACTACAAGATAAAATTCACCTCCACAACATTTCAAAATATAAGACAACTCAAAATTTAATCACAAACGGAACACAAAACTACAATTACAACTAAATTAAAACGTCCCTGTTGGATGATCGGGAATACCTCGGATGATGTAACCTACGTGTTGCTAACGGGATTTCCCACGGTCTAAATGAAAGTGTGGAACTCATTCGGTTGAGTTTAGCAAATTCATCTGGACTAAGTGAATCCGATAAAAATAATGATGCCGGAAGGATGGAACCGTGGGATCTTAACCGGTGTCGTTATAATCAACTTTAAGATTTGTTTTAATTAAAACACAAAAACACTTGGAAATTAAGACTTCTCTAAACCAGAACACTTCTCTCATCTCTTGATTTATGATTTCTAAAACTAAACCTCTGCAACGACAAGGAGCTCGGAGCATGGTGGGCGACGACGGCCATCGTCGTCGACAAAACTTGAACCCACATCAACAAAACTTTCTTAGAATTAAATAACAAAGCCATAGGACTTCGAGGTAGTTTGCCTAGTGCAACATAAATCCTCAACTCTTCGTTAGGCATTTGCATTGCAAATTAAGCCCTAACCGGTCTTAGGATTCCGAGGTAGTCGTCCGATACGACATAAACCCTCACATCTTCCAGGCAATTTGTATGATTCTATCATATAAATATAAGCCCTAATTAACTAAATTGGCAAGATTAAAACATTAAATAAACATTAGGACTTTCCTAAATCCAAGCCAAACAATAGGATAGTCGGGAGATTACCGAAGTCCGCTTCGAATCCGTGATCTCTCCTACTTTTCTTCCTTTGAATTCCCAAAATAAAAATGTTCTAAATTTGATCCATTTCCTATTGAAATTTCCAAAATTCAATCCTTTGAAAACTTAAACTTTGAAATTCTTGAGAGCAGAATTATTGATTATTATCGAGAGTTTTCTTAGGTGATTCCCGTCACTCAAGATGTAATTAACTATAGGGGCTTGCCCTTATAGGGAACTTTAAGAACCCAGGTAATATAAACCCTGTTTAATAGTTTCATATTAAGCAGGGGAATTTGTCGGCTTATAAAATTGGTTCGCAGACCAAACGGATGTCACAAACCTTTCTAGTTTATTTAATCGAGCCCCATTATCAAGCAATGTGTCTATTCTTCGGGATAGATACACGGTTTGTGGTGCGGCGCTCGTTTATATAAACTATTCGGGATGTGAGATCAGTTTGATTTCATATCTTAAAATTTTCAAATTTAAAATTAATTTTCAAAATCAAATACTACTTTTCAAATTATTTATTTAAATTAAATTAAAATTCGCCGACAATTTCTGTAGGCGACTCTCTTTTCAAAATAAAACACATAACCTAAAAATATGCCGACATCTTCTGGCGACTCCGCTGGGGAGTAGTTCCTCTCTCCATTTTAATCAAATAATTCTGCTTTCAAAAATCGGTAGTGTATCCATGTCCCTAATGGATCAAACTACCCTTCTTTCCGTTGGAATACTGTGTTCATTTCTACCTTGAACAAGTATAACCAATATTCTCTCGGATTTAGGAGCCACTTGTTTAGACACCCATAAACAGAGAGGTTCCGAGATCCTTTTACCTCATTTACGAGGTGGGGTGAACCCCGATAGGTGTTAGTTTAGGAGTGATCCTTCGGGTCGAGAAGTTTTGCTTAAGACTCTCTTTTCCCTTCCAACTCCGATTCGATTCCTTACCTTCTCTACACCTTTGAACACTCCGTTCTAAATAAACAAACCCTCTAATAAGTGATTCTTTTAATAAGTGATTCCTTCTTATAAATACATGAACATGAATGAGTTCGGACTCTTTTCAATTCCTTTCTTTTCGTCCTAAAGAAAAGAAGCATAACTTGGGACCGACAACCGGAATCTACCCCGCGAAATGGAAGCCCCAAAGCCGATTTTCTCCTTCACCAACGGATCGGATCTCGCCGTCTATAAGGATGAGTTGCTCGATAATGGAATCATCCGATTTGGACAAGGATTTGAAAACACGAACGTCAAGATCACCGACGTCTCCTTTTCGCACCGATGAACAAAGTATCCGAAGCCGAAGAGCCGCTGCTCGAGTTCAACCTTAGGTCAACCCAAGAATTCCCTCCTCCGCAAAGGATCCCGACTAAGAGGAATACTCGTTGTCCGCAGGAGGATCGTTCTTTCTACCCCCACCTGGTCTAGTTGCTTCTCGCACCTGCCCCGACTTTTGCCAAATCAAAGGGGAAAAAATCCGAGATTATGATAGACCCGTTACCGTGGAGGGTACAGCATCTTCTCGTAAGACCTTCGTTTTCGAAATCGGGTCCGGTTCAAGAATTCCGTCACTAACAAAGACCCGGAGAAGAAACAGAAATAGAAGGATCGCTAAAGAAGCCGAGGCTGCTGAAATTGCTTTCCAGAAGAAATTCCAGAACTCGCAGAATATACACCGCCGCTCGAATACATACCACTCTTGGGAGGAAACGAGTTTCATCCCCTCTCCGCCGCGGAAGATGAAGAAAATATTCGCAAGATTGCCGCCACATTACCACGACCCGCATATTACAACGATAGCCGCAAGAAAAGAACTAGAACTACGCCGTTTGCTCGACCGCAAACTTTGGTAGAAAAGTTAGCGAAGAAGGAAAACCGCCCGTATCGAAATTCTACGGAGGATAGGGCGGGTGCCGCTCAAATCCCGTCTTGGGCCCCGAGTAGAACCCACCATCATGACGGAAAAGCCAAGTAAAAGAATGAAGGCTAGTCCACCGTTATCGTCTCGAGATTACAGATTAGGGAGGATACCACCTTCCGAAGCATTTGGCCGAACGGACCATGCGGTCCTAGACCTTCTGCCGCCGGAAGGATGGTATGGCGTCCCACTACGGGCGATTGAGATTGAAACAACAGCTCGAGAAAGAAAGTCTCGCCGGAGACTTGAATCCGAAGAAAGTGCTACCGCGATGAAGGGGACTCGTGAGAAGGAGACCCGGCAGCCTATCGCACGACAACCACGAAGACACACGAAAGCCCCGCTAGAAGATGCCATGGAAAAGTTGAGAACCGATATCCGACGATTGGCAAAAGAAAGAGAAGAAAAGTTCGGAGACGAGATTGATTCATCGGAATTCATGGACGACGAATACGCGTAAATCAACATGGTTGAGACACGAGCTTCATCGGCTTCGCAAGGTGCTCCTCGCGGCCGCGAAAGAGAGGAGCCGGAACCGATGAGAAGGCAGTACGCAAGAGAAAGACGACACGATCGCTCAAATGGCGAAAAGGATGGAAGAGATGGCCGTAGCTCCGGCCACTCTCCGCAGTCAAGTACAACCACAAAGGGAAACACCCCCGCGAGGTCATTCACATTGTAGACGGAGGAAAGGAGATTACGTCCGTCAATGGGGATGATCAGCTAAAAAAGGATACAACACAAAGTATGATTCCTGAAAAGGATATCAAGAACTTGGTGGAACAGCAGGTGCGAGAAGCCTTAGCACAATCAAAGAGCGGGACATCCATTCGGACGGGTAGACCTTACCCCGAAGAATTCGACGCTGTCCAATACCCGAAAGGCTTCGTACCACCTCTGTTCAAGACCTTTGACGGAACCGGGAACCCCCGACAGCATGTGGCACACTTTCGTGCCGGTTGTTGCAATGCCGGCGGGAGCGATGCATTACTCTTCCGACGGTTCGTCGCCAGTCCGTCGAGAATCGCCTTCGACCGGTATGCGGAATTACCAAACGGTTCGGTAAAGACATTCTCGCAGCTAGAGAACCTCTTCATCAAGCGATTCGCCGGAGCTCGACACCACATCACTATAGGTGATTTAGTGGTAGAGAAGCGTAAGCCGAATGAAACTTTGGTAGATTACATACTCCGATGGAGGAACTTAAGTATGAAGTGTGAACCACAACCGCAAGAACAAGCATGCGATCGAATTTTGCTAAAAAGCATCCATGGCCCGATAGCACTTCTCCTCGAGGGATTTACTATTAAGACTTTCGGGAAGTTGTTAAGCAAGGCCGGAAGCTTGCAAGAGGAGGCAAAGCAATTAAGTTTCACCGACAAGACGGATAAACAAAAGCCCGTAAAGACTTTTGAAAAGAAATCCGGATCGTCGCAGCGAGTTGACAAAGGCAAGCAACCGATGCAAATACCACCAGAACGGCCGCAACAACCACAACAGAATTACCAGCAACCCCGGCCCAGCTATCAGTCATCTCCGCAATAAGAACAACCACCTCGTCCGCAACGTACATTAAGAGAGCTTTTGAGCAGAGAATATCCGTTCAAGAATGAAGCAGTGCCGAAAATGTTCCGCAGTCGATGAAGACTCCGGATTTCCACTGCAGAGCCTAAAAGACCGGAGGAAGTCAACAAGAAGGGTGATCCCAACTTTTGCCCTTACCACCGGATGCTTCGGACACAAGATAGAAGATTGCATTACCTTCAAAAGTTGGCTCAATGACAACCTCGCGGAAAGGGAATATAACGATCCCGAAGGAGTACATGAAGGAACCCCGTAAAGGAGGTTCCGTCAATGTTATCTCGATCGATCCCATCATTCCGATAGATCCCTATACGACTAACGATGGATGGACTACCGCTTGGACGAGGTCTTCGAAAAAGATTTTAGACGAGCATCCGGACCGCTTCGGTACGAGCTTCAATTCGTAGTTTGAAACCCGTTAAGCCGGTACTATCACTTGCGATAGAAGAACCACCTCAACAGAGACGATTGAAGAAAAGAAGAAAATTGACGAAGAAGAGAAGACCGAGGCACCTAAGGCTAGACTAGGGGCCGCTTATCCTAGGATAGTTGTTTCCGATTCGGGGAGAAATCCCTCGAACCCCCGACTCGTATGATTATCTACTCACTTCGGTGGGATCATATAATGATAAGGGTGATGGCGTTGGCTACGTTTTGATCGTTTCTAACGATTACGTAACTAACGATAATCCGGATATCGATTTCGATACCAACGACAATTCTCAAATCATACACGATCTCGACAAGCAAAATAATGAAGAAGACATCCATCAAGGAGGCTACGAGAGTTCAACAAGCAATGAATCTATCTCGCGAGTTTCGAGGAGCTCCGATCACGATAGAATTAGAGCCTTCAGACTCTGAAGCTAATCCGGAAGAGCCTGTCATTCCGATTCAAGAAAAGACACCGGCAAGCTCAACAATAGATTCAGAAGAAATTACAGAAGTCAACTTAAGGAGTGGAAAAGTTCTACCTCCGAGAATGGGTCCAAAAGACAAAGGGAAGCAGGTGGTTGTTCAAGAAGAACCAACCCCAGCAGAAGAAATACCCATTCGAGAAGAAGCGAGAGACACATGAAAACAAAGTGGACTACAACGTGCTAGCCCATCTTAGGAAACTACCGACCAAACTGAGCATCTACGACGCCCTCATCTTATCAAAGGAGATGAGAGAAACTCTGATCAAAGCCTTACTTGATCCAGAAATTTGCTTAGCTCAAATGGCCGGAGAGTCCTTAGATGAGGTTTGCTCGTTAAAGGAACAACGAGGTGTTACCTTCACGGACGACGACCTACTACTTGGAACAGCAGATCACAACCGACCGTTGTACATTTCAGTTACAATCGGAAAATTTACACTCTCCAGAGTATTGGTAGATCCAGGAGCATCAATCAATATAATGAATCTTCGAACGCTAAGCATACTTGGAAATTGATGCCCGCGAGCTCGAGGCGGACAAAATGTTATTAAGAGGATTCAATCGGAAAGGAGAAAGAGCCCTCGGCTCAATAACGCTATCGATGAAGACCGGTGACTTAGCAAAGACAACCGCGAAATTTCACATAATTGATTCGAAACATCGTTCAACGCTCTACCGGGCCGACCATGGATACATGAAAACAGGATGGTACCATCATCTCTACATCGGTGCATCAAGTACTACGATGGAGGGGAACAGAGTGCATCAAAGGTGACTTACAACCATTCTCCGTACATGAAATTGGAATCCACGAGGATGCAGCTTATTATGCACCGCCGAAGAAAACGATCTTCTCCAGAGATACTATAACAAATGAAGCAAAGAAAGTTCAGGACAACGAAGAACCTGAAGTTCTAGTCCAACAGTCACTCACCACTCCCTTACGACGAGATGGTGAAGGTTTCTCCACAACTCGCATCCGAGGTCGAGGCCGGGGACGAGGTCGTGGTAGAGACATTAGGACAGTTGGACAGAGGAAACCAACCATCAATGTCGATCGGGAAGATAGCTTCGAAGAAGAAAAAGAAATCAAACAAGAAGCAGCGACAATAAGTCGAAAGAAGCCGCAATTCAAAATCCCTATCGAAGATGAAAGAAACGAAGAATATAAATCGATGTACGAGAAGATTAACCACTATGTACATACTATGACCCCGACCCCGATCCGTTCTAATAAGATCGAGGGTATGGAGGTCAAAGAGGTACGTAGCGGTGGTGCAAAACCAATCAAATTCTACCGTGGTGCTTCTTCCTCCAAAACCGAAAATAATGTACAACTTGAAGATGCTACTTCATCGAATTAATGGAATTGCCTTTTGAGTGGTACTCTCCATGTGTTCAAAATTTAATTCAACGTGGTTTCTTACCTCGACAAGTGGACAAAAGGTCAATCACAACGTTTTGAAAATTTATGGAATAACTCCGGTCGTCCACCCAACTCAAAACATGGTCTCGGATTCGGCACGTAGGGTCGGTTGATGATACCGAATTTTGCTTGGTTATCACCTGCGAATCTAATGAAAACCGCATGGAAACTACGAGAAGAACTCGAAGATTTGCAAATTGGAGACGCTCCACCGAATTCGAAGAAGAAATCAAATCTACAATAGATGAATTAACGAAGTTAACTTAGGTACTAGCAAAGAGCCTAAACCTACCTTTGTTAGCTCCTTACTCAATAAAGAAGACTCGAAGAAATAATCAAGTTATTAATGGAATTTAAAGACTCGTTTTGCTTGGAGCTACGATGAGATGCCGTGTTTAGCTCCGTAGGTCGCAGTCCATAAACTAGAGTGGACCCTACTTCGTTCCGAATCGACAAGGTCCCGGAAGAATGCGTCTAGAAATCGAACAACAAGTCATAGCCGAAGTTAAAAAGCTAATAGACGCTAAATTTGTCCGTGAAGAACAATACCCGACTTGGTTAGCCAACGTGGTACCAGTCGGGAAGAAGAATGGTCGGATCGAATTTGTGTGGATTTCGGAGATTTAAACAAAGCATGTCCAAAAGATGAATTTCCTCTACCGATCCTGAATTAATGATCGACATCGCTTCAACACACAAAATATTCTCATTCATGGATGGATCTTCAGGATACAACCAGATAAAAATGGCTCCAGAAGATGAAAAGCTTACAGCATTCAGAACGCCGATCGGAGTATTTTGCTACACAGTGACGCCATTCGGACTGAAGAACGCAGAAGCAACCTACTGGAGAGCAATGACAAGAATTTTTGATGATCTCATCCATAATCAAGTCGAATGCTACGTGGACGATGTGGTCATCAAAAGCAAAATAAAGGACAACCACTTGTATGATTTGAGAATTGTTTTCGAACGATTAAGACAATTTAACCTTAAGATGAATCCTTAAAATGCGCCTTCGGCGTCACCTCCGGGAAATTCTTAGGATTCGTTGTCCGACATCGTGGAATTGAAATCGATCCGGAAAAGATTAAAGCTATCTTAGAAATGCCGCCTCCCAAAACCTTAAAACAACTACGATCTTTTCAAGGGAAGCCGGCATATCTTCGACGCTTTATCTCAAACCCGTCGAGTAGGTGTCGACCTTTCTCGGCACTAGTTAAAAAGGACGCCAAATTTATTTGGGAAGAGAAATGCCGTAGAGCCTTCGAGGACATTAAACAATATTTAATGACACCTCCCGTCTTAGCAGTCCCGGCCTCGTGTAGACCGCTAATACTTTATACCGCGGCTTTAGACGACTCCTCTGAGCCTCGTTAGCCTGTGTCAATGATGAGGGTAAAGAAAATGCTCTTTATTATTTAAGTCGTCGTTCATCGCCGACGGAAATAAGGTATCCCGCAATTGAAAAGCATTGTTTGGCCCCGATCTTCGCCGCTCAAAAGCTCGGGCACTACATGCTTTCTCATAAGGTCAACCTGATCTCGAAGTTTAATCCATTGCAATACTTGATGACTCGTCCAACGCTTTCCAGCAGACTTGCCAGATGGTCAATGATATTATTGCAATTCGATATAACTTTCGTGCCTCTTCGTGCCGTAAAGGGACAAGTCCTAGCGAGACTTTCTCGCAAGACACCCTTCGCCGGCAGAATCTCCTCTCAATGACGATCCGCCGGATGAACAAATAATGAACCTAGAAGACCTTGATGATCGACGTTGGGAATTATATTTCGACGGAGCATCTTCATCGCACAAAGACGAAGAATCGCAAGTGATAGTGCCCGGTAAGGCAGGAATCGGGCTAATATTTATAACACCGGAGCGGGGAATGTTAAGATACTCCTACCACTTGACAGAGCCGTGTACAAACAACGAAGCAGAATACGAAGCCCTCATAACGGATCTGGAATTAACCATTCAAATGGGGATAACAGTACATCAACATCTACGGGATTCGCGAGTTAATCATTCAACGGATCGTCGGACAAGACGGAATTTTAAAACCAAGGCTCGAGCAATACTTCCAAGATGCCATACAATGCTGGAACAGATTCCAAATGTGACAATCTACAAAATTCCCGTAAAAGAAAACGCTTTAACGGATGCGCTAGCTCGTCTCGCAAAAGAATTTGCCCGTTTGCAAGATGAATCGAGAGAAGTGTCGGCTTCACGGACGCCAGATCCTATCACGACTTGACATAGACACGATACACAAACCGAAAAGGAAGAAGAATCAATCGCAAGCAGTGACGTAGAAAACACGGAAGATCGGCGACAACCATCGATGGATTACCTACAAACAGGAAAACTACCGGAGGATAGGTCGTTAGCCCATCGGATCAAGAAAAGAACTCCGTCCTACGCATTAATAAACAACACATTATACGAAGGTCTTTTGATCAAATGTGGCTAAGGTGCCTAAGCGGGTCCGAGGCCCGTGAAATTGTTAAAGAGGTGCATTCGGGACTCGTGGCGCTCACCGATCGAGTCCAAAGATGAAAATGAAAATTAAAAGACTAGGGTACTACCGGCCCTCGATGATGACCGACCGCATGAAAATCGCCAAGAGCCGTCACCGGTGCCAAGTGCACGGAGTGGTTCTACACCAACCTCCAAATGTGCTACATCCGACAATCGCATCGTGGCCATTTGAATGTTGGGGCACGGATATAGTGGGTCCAATAGAACCACCGTCGTCAAAAGGACATCGCTTCATTCTTGCGGCTACGGATTACTTTTCCAAGTGGGCGAGGCGGCTCCACTTAGAGAAGTGAAAGCACACCACATGCTACAGTTTTTCAAGAACCAAGTTGTCTACCGTTTCGGGGTGCCGCGCAGGATCATCTCGGATAATGGGTCGACATTCAGAAGCACACAAATCAACAATTTTGTCAGGAGACACGGAATCGACCGGCGATATTCAACAATTTACTACCCAAGAGCAAACGGCCTTGTCGAGGCTTTTAATAAAACTCTCGTTCAAATTTTAAAGAAGACTTTAGACGACAATAAGAGAAATTGGCACGAGAAGTTGTTAGAAGCCTTATGGGCTTACCGGACAACCTTCGTAACTCCTACGCAAGCTACACCTTACGCTCTGGTGTATGGGACCGAGGCAGTGTTACCTTTAGAGGTTCAGCTTCCTTCACTCAGAATTGCAGTTGCAAATAAAATCACAACAGAAGAGAACGCCAAATTACGACTCGAAGAATTAGAAAGCCTGGAAGGGAAAAGACTTGCAGCGCAACAGAATCTAGAACTATACCAAGCTAAGATGATTCAAGCCCATGACAAACTGGTCCGCCCAAGAACCTTCAAAGTTGGTGACTTAGTTCTCGTTCTTAAAAGACCTATTCTTGCACACCGCAAGATAGGAGGAAAATTTGAACCCACTTGGGAAGGACCATTTGTAGTTGAGGCAGTCTACTCAGGAGGCTCCTACCAGCTAGTGAATTGCCAGGGAGAACGACATATGCTTCCGATCAATGGACGATACTTGAAAAAGTATTACGCTACCTGATGTTTCGAAGGAATGAACTTTCCATCCCTAGAAGCACGGGTGAAGTGATTACTTATGAATGAGTCCGAACCCAAAAATAATAAAATGTGCTAAAATAAATAAAATCCTGACAATAAAATTTTCCTTGTTTTCTTTTCCAAATCAAAATCTCTTTCCTGATCTTATCCCACTTCATTCCTGTTAAGTTTGAAAATATAAAAATAATAATAAAACAAGATGTCTTTAATAAACATTTTCTTGATGTTCTTGTTCTTAGTACAGCCCCTGATCCTTTTCCTTGTCTTTTCGCAGGGAAATGTCGAGCGGGCGGTTGGTCTTGAACTTTAAGAATGGCGTAAGCCTTGCACTCGATGAAAAGAGGGTGAAAGATGGAGCGATAATCGAGATTGACTCGGATTTCGCACCGACAGGCCTACGATACGAGGAAAGTGACCGGGTCCCGGTTGACCGAGAAGAACTGCCCGGACATACGAGTGATGAAAGTGGGTGGCCCAAGCCACCAATCCAGCAACAAGAAAAGAAAGACAAATATTGAAGAAGATAAGAAAATGAAGTCTGTAGTCGCTACAGCAGAGGGCGAGCTTGTCGGCGCCGCGCCCACAGAGATTCAAGAAGTTCGGAGAGCTACTCTCACAACGAACGCAACGAAGAAATAAGAATCGCCGTATCCGTAAGATGTTGACAAAACTAGCTGCGGATCAGCACGACGAGGCAGTTGCTAATGTCAGTGCATACACTTCAAGGACACCGGTTCACCAGGAACCAGAAGAAAGGAGGCCAGCTCCTAGGATGGCAGAAAGAACCAGAGAAATCTCACAAAGACCAGAAGAAAGAAGGCTACCACGCCACCGGATAGAACCACCAGTGATGCATGACCTTGTTGCAGAAGCAACCCCGGGGATGTCCCGACGGACATCATCCCCGAGGAGCCGAGGTATGCGGGAGAACGTGAAGGGATTGAACCATACATCCCACAATATGTCACAAGGCCTCGCCATCTGCAGATCATTCCGGAATACGAGCTGGATAGAATGTAGAATGTTGAAAAGAAAACCTTTGAATACTTCGAAAGGATTAGAGGCAGAAGAATCAATATACTGGAGGGCCTCGAATTACATACAGACGTATTCTCGGAGTATGAGCGAAGAAGCAAATCGTGGATTGCATCCGGATTTGAAAAGACTGGGCCGAGCAGCCGCCTAAGGGAAAACACATACTCGTAGCCCCGGAGATGGATGCCAGGGAAAGGAAGAATCACAATACAATGTGGATGTTGTTACAACTTTGCCGAGGACAGGAAGGGAAACCCGCCGGGAATACTCCGTCATGGGCAAGTGGACCCGATGCCATTAGTCATCAAGAGAATGGTAAAGAGATTGATAACATGGAGGGTACTCGCCGCAGACCGCATACCCAATAGCCGCATCATCAACATCTACAAGCAGGGTGACCGTATACCCCCACACATTGATCACCATGACTTTGTCGGACCTTTCGCACGGTCTCTTTTCCGAGCGAGTGTAACATCATGTTCGGATCCGACCTCCGGATAGCGAGCCCGGTGAGTTCCGAGGGCCGATAAAGATACCACTACCGGTAGGTTCCGTCATGATACCGAAGGGTAACGGAGCGGATATCGCCAAGCATTGCATACCGGAGTACCAGATGAAGCGGATCTCGCTTACGTTCGGGAGGATGGACGACAGAAAGATACCTTACCATTTCCAGCCAGACCCGGAGCTAGAAAGCCTCCGACCTTACGAGCTGTGAGTTACATGGAGAATATCACACCTCCAATGTACATCCATACGGCATCCTTGCCAAGGATGGCTTGGAAGGTGATGTTATTGACCATGCATCTCACTATTCAGACATGGACTTTTGACAGATGCTTCTTTAGATGGATCAACAAAGATCATACACGATCCGTTTCGAGTCTACATGGATTGTATGAAATATATTCCGGATCAAGTTGTACGATGTATCTTCGAGTATGATTGGAATAAAAGTGACCATGTCACATCTTTGGCCTTCACCTCTTTTGTTCAAATTGGTTGGGAAACGCCGTTAAAGTTAAATGAACTTCGAACAAAGAACGAGAAAAGAAAAAAAGAACGAGAAGAAAAACTTTCGTTAAAAAAAAGAGTATCTAAAAAAAAAAATGACAAACACCAAATTCACATGAACATTAAATAAATAACAAAATAAAATTTGAATCATTAAAGGATAAACAAAATCAACAAGAATGTTAAATCAAATTCTCAATCAAATTTCGAATCCATTCTCAATCAAAATTCAAATTCAATCTTTCCAGATTCCAAATCTCTATCAAAATTCAAATTCAATCTTTCCAAATTTCAAATCTCAGTCAAATTTCAAATCTCAAATTCGATCTTTCCAGATCTCACATCAAACCTTACATCAAATTCAAACCTTTCGGGTCGAGGATTTTACATCCAAGATCGCACCGTTCTAGGGTTCTCTTCCTACCGCACCGAAATACATCAATTCAAACCTTTGGGTCGAGGATTTTACATCCAAGACTGCACTCGCTTTAGGATTCTCTTCCTATTGCACCGAAATACATCAATTCAAACCTTTGGGTCGAGGATTTTACATCCAAGACCGCATCGCTTTAGGATTCTCTTCCTACTGCACCGAAATACATCAATTCAAACCTTTGGGTCGAGGATTTTACATCCAAGACTGCACCGCTTTAGGATTTTCTTCCTACTGCACTGAAATACATCAATTCCAACCTTTGGGTCGAGGATTTTACATCCAAGACTGCACTCGCTTTAGGATTCTCTTCCTATTGCACCGAAATACATCAATTCAAACCTTTGGGTCGAGGATTTTACATCCAAGACCGCACTCGCTTTAGGATTCTCTTCCTACCGCACCTGAAATACATCAATTCAAACTCTTGGGTCGAGGATTTTACATCCAAGATCGCACTCGCTTTAGGATTCTTTTCCTACCGCACCGAAATACATCAAATTTAAACCTTTGGGTCGAGGATTTTACATCCAAGACCGCACTCGCTTTAGGATTCTCTTCCTATCGCACCGAAATACATCAATTCAAACTTTTGGGTCGAGGATTTTACATCCAAGATCGCACTCGCTTTAGGATTCTTTTCCTATTGCACCGAAATACATCAAATCAAACCCTCGAGGTTAAGGATTTTACATCCAATACCGCATTACTCCGAGATCTTTCCTCATTGTAATGATCCAATCCAATCGATTCGATCTTCTTTTGGGGTTGAAGATGTTACATCTAAAACTTCAAAATTCCAATTTTCATTTCAAATCAGATTCTTTCAAATTAATCCTAACTAAACTTCAATCTAAATTAAAACACCAAATTGAAATCTAAACTCACGCATCGTGACTCGAACATGAAATAAAATAAAATCTAAATCGAAATTCTCTCAAAACATGTGATTTGGGATTCACCTCCTTTTCCTTTCCCGCCGAGAGTTCAAGAATCTCACGTCCCGGAGATATACTTGACACTCCCCAGCGGAAGCTCTTCTACTTTGTCCTAAGTTTGTTACTTGGACATCCGTGTTGGTTTTGTTGATCGTTTCGGTCAACACCAATACGCGCGGTGTGCTCCGTCACTCACCACACCTATCGGGGGTCCATTTGTTGACCTCGTTTTTGATGAGGTCTTCTCTTCTTCTCTTTAGTACTTAGGATCTAGCCTTAGGCTTTTCCTTTCGACTATCTTAGAGGACTAGAATCGGGATCCACCATCTAGAATTTTAAACCACTTCTTAACTCCCTACAAACTCCACAAACTCGACTATAGACCCCTAATCACCTAGAGGGTTGAAATCAAATGTGGAAGTTTAAAGGATGAGTTCCTATAGGACTCTTTGGCCTTAGGATCGCCTCAGGTGGCCCGGTCCGGTAACGGGCCGACTTACACATACACTACACCTATGCACTACACTTTCACACACCTCCTAAAACACACCCTTACCCAACTTAACTTCCCGACTCATGTAGGTGATTCACATGGATGGTCCTTAACCTATAAGCCCTTGGCTAAGAGGGTTAGGAACAACATACGTGAATGCCTCAAATGAGTCCCTTCATGGCTCATGTGGGCTTGATATGGCTTCATGGCTCAACAAAAATGATTTCATTTCACTTACATCCACCCAATCTTCAATTTTCCAAATTTTCAATTTTTGACCCCCGGACCCAACACCCGCCAACCTACCCAAAGCCTCGAATAGCCCAAATTTCTCAAAAATTTCCAAATTACCCAAAATTCTCCAAAATCAATCCCAAACATTTCCACATCACTCAAACTGATCATCCATATCCAAAAATATCAAAAATTCCAAAAATACCCCCCAATACCTTCCAAATACCCAAAATACCCCTTTTGACCCAAAAATCCAAAAATTCAGAAAATTCCCAGAAAATTCCAGAAAATCCCAAATATTCCCAATTTCATTTTGTTCAACTACACCATGGGCCAATTTTGTCAATTTACCCCACTTTTGTCAAAACCCCCAATTTGACCCATTTTAACCCAAAGTAAACCCAATGTCAAACCAAACCTACCCAATTGACCCAAATTCTGGTCCAATTCAATTCTAAACTTCAATTCAACATCCCCAACACCAATCTAGACCAAAGCCAAGCCCAATTTGATTGGCATTGGGATCCAATTTCACTTTTGGCCTTAAAGCCCAATTTGGACCTATGACCCAAACCTAACCCAAACTCACCCAATTCAACTCCAATTAACCCCAAATCTTTTCTAAACCTTCCTTGACATCCCCATAAACAAAACACTAGCATGATTTGCCCAAAATTTAGACCCAAACCCCACTCAAATTCAACCCAAAATCAAAAAGCCCAATTTTGACCTAAACTTAAACCTAACCCAAATGAGCCCAAACCCCAAAATCAAAACCCAACCAAAGCCAAAACCTCTTTGAAACACTCCCAAAAACATTTCCCAACATTAATTTTACATCAACTTCAACTCTAGCCCAACTTTGGCCCATGGTAGCCCATTTTGGCCCACTTTAGCCTCTTTACCAAAAAGCCCATATCCAACCCAATTCAAACCCAAATCACCTCAAATTTGTTTCAAACCACTCATGAAGCATCCCTAAACCAAACTCAACAATTATTTGGCCCAAGCCTTTACCAAAATTTCATCCCAAAAATCCATTTTAAAATTCAAAAGCCCACTTTCCTAAACCATTTAAAAGCCCATCTAAAACCATTTCAATGAGCCCAAAATTGATTCTAAAGCCCATATGACATTTTCATTTGTCATCCATTTGATGAAAATCATTCCCTAAGTTTCAATTCCATCATCAAATAAATCTAAATCAAGCACCATGCCAAATTGCCCAAAAATACCAAAATATTCCTAAAATCCATTTTCATGAAATCGACCAAGCTTTCCCCAAGCCAAAGGTGAGCCATGAAGCCATGCATGAGCCACATGTGAGCCATGAAAGCCTTGGACACTTCACCATACCCAAAATGGCAAAAGGAGGGGACCCTTTAATGATTCTCTTAAGAGTAATTAACCACTCCCATGTCTCCCCTAACTCTTGCTTAAGCTTAATTGTACTTGGATTGTGACTTGACCCCACTAATCAAGCCGATCCAAGTGACTTTCCCTTCGACCCAAATCGGCCTTGGAGGGTGAACCTAACCCAAAACCAAGGGTTGACCCATTTAGACCCAAAACTAGCCCTTTCCCATTCCACTTCGATTCAAACCCTTTACACATGGCCACTGCTAATCGATCGCACAAGCCTCCAGCCCCGACCCACCCGACCTCGAGGGTGACCCATGCTCGGCCGGCCGCCACCCGCCGCCGGAAAACGCCATGCCCGAGACCTTGGGAGTGAGCCAACATTGAAATTCTCCCTTGCCGAGCCGCCCCATGCCCAGTGGTCACCATGGCCGTTCTTCTCCTCACCGAGCAAGTCGATCCCAAGCCCTAACTCCCCCGGGAGGCCCTCCGACCCATGCCTATTTAAACACCACCCCCTCACGGCCATGAGAAGAGAGTTGCAAAAACCTTGCCAAAACTCGCCAAAATTGTTCCGTACCCCTCCTCATACACGAACACTTGATCCCCGGTGAGATCCCCCTGCCATTTCTTCTCTGCGAGCTCAATTTCGCAGTCGAAATCCAAGCCCAAAACCAGGACACTCCTCCACAGTGGAGCCAATCCCCAAATTGATTGTCTCTACACCTTCACTCGTACCGAGGAAGGTGTCCACCGATAAAAGCCCCATCTCCGAGCCACCCAGCTTGCTCCGTACTCCAAGCTTTGTGATCGACTGTGGTCGAAGTCCAACCTAGACAATTCACTGCGACCGGAGACTTCATCTCGGAGCTTGCTGCAGGATCCGGTCGAAGGTGCAACAACTCTCGGATCGAAGCTTCACTTCTCCGAGCAAAGGTATGAACTCATTCTTCTTCCCGAGCTTACAGAGATTCTCCATTTCATTTGAGTAAATTTCAATGCATGTTTACCAGTATGGATGTGTTCGTCTCTTCAAGACGAATCCGTAGAGCATAAGAACACGAAAATCCATCGAGAATCGAGCGAGAAATTAGGGTTAGAAGGTTGACGGTCACGGGTGCACACCACTCGTAGACGATGACCGGGAGCCGTTGGATCGCGCGTGTATCGAGCGGACGGATCGGATTGCGCCGGACCGCGAGAACGTTACGTGAACCGCGGGTCCCGGACGGCCGACTCGCGATGGCGGCGCCCAATCGCGGCGCGACACGTACCGCTTCGGAGAGGCTAAGGATGCGCTGGCGCCGCGTGGATAAGTAGAAAATTAGGGGTATTTTCTATTTATTTAATTCCCTAAACTTGGAAAATTCATAACTTTGTGTAGAAAAATCAGAAAAATAAAAGAAAAATACCCTCTTGCTCAGTGAACGGAGGAGAATAATGTGGAAAAGAAATCATTCAATTTTGTCCAGTATTTTATTTTTAGTAATTTATTTACTCTCTGCATACATTTAATTCTCCATGCATTCATACAATTCACCATGACATGAAACCATAGGGCTTTTGAAGCCTCCGAATTTGGGAACATTCCCCGAATTTTCCAAAGTCGAGGCCATCCCTATGAAAAGTTATTGATTTTTCAAATGCATGTTGCTATTTTAAGTATTTTAATTCCAAAAATTAGCATGTTGTGAAATAAATTCTAGGAAAATTTGGTGATGTTCCTTATGACCAGAGAACCCTAGGAAAAATAGGATTTGAGTTAATTCACTCGGATTAACCCTAATCGGCTTAAATACCCAAAATAGATCTCTAATTAATTAGAGTTAACCATAGATCAAATTGACTTGAAATCAATTCTCCACTGACCTTTAGGATCAGAGGAACCCATCATAAAAATTTGAGGTCAATTGGACTTGGTTAGCCCCACTAATTGGGTTAATTAAGCCACTTAGTCATTTTAAACTTTAAAAATTCATAACTTTCAAAATATCTTTCAAAAATTCACCAAATTGGTTTTGGAGTCTCTCTGATATCAGGGGAGTTTAAGAAAATTAAAATTTCAATTTTCTAAAAAAGTTGATTTTTAATATTATTTTAATACTTTTAATAATTAAAAAATAATAAAAATCACAAAAATAATAAAATTCACCAAAATGTTATATTTTGAATTTTAATCACTTGGAACAAGTCCCATATTTTTTCCTAGGTCTATTTAGTGAGATATTAATTTTTAAAGCTCTAGGGTAATTTTAAAATTAAAAAAAATATATATTTTCTAGCATTTTCACCAAAATAATTATAATAAATCAAAGAAAAATCAGAAAATTGCAAAGTTTGGTTCTCTGGAATCCTTGATATCAGAGAGAATTTTAAAAATTATAAAATTTATTTTTCAACATTTATTTTATTTTTAAATTAATTAATACTCCAGAACTTAAAATAATTCTAATAAATAAAATATAATTCAAAAAATTACAAAATTTGGTCCAAGTGGTCCTCTGGTCATTAGGAATGTCCCCTAATTTTCTTAAGGACAGAAACTTTCCCTTGGTCATATTATTGAATTTTCCTTGGAAATTTCTATTTTCTACAAAAAATAATTATATAAATAAATTAAATACAGAAAAATCACATTTTCTCCTCTCATGTCTTTATTGACACATAAATGAAGTCACATAAAAATTTCAAGTTCATTTGAGTTCAATTTAATGAGTTATGAAATTATTAAGCTTGAAGGGCAAAATGGTAATTAAAATTTTAACCCTTAATTAAAACTTTAGGTTTAATAAAAATTAACAAGTAAAATATTTGATCCTAATCTGATTTGGATGATTGAAATTTAATAATTAAAGGGTAGAAACCCATTAAGCAATTTAAAATGATTAAACTTTAATTAAATAATTAATTGAATTTGGAAGAATAATAAAATTGGAATTATTAAAATAAGGGATATTATTAGGAAGAGATTTATTCTTTAATTTAAAAATCCCTAAATTAATCATCTCATTAATACTCAACTCTTAATTAAAATGATAACTCAAATTTAAAATATTAAAAGACTTAATCATTAAACTAAAATTAAATCATTAAACTCTTTCAAAAATTTTCAATTAAATTAAATTAAATTAAGATTAAAAGTTGAATTAAATTAAATTAAAATTAAATTAAATTAAATAAACAAATTAAATTAAATTAAATGAATTAAATAAATTAAATTAAATTAAATAAGTAAATTAAATTAAATTAAATAAATTAAATTAAATTAAATTAAATTAAAATTAAAATTAAATTAAATTAAATTAAGAAATTAAATCAAATAAATTAAATTGAATTAAATTAAATCAAATCAAATTAAATTAAATTAAAATAAATTAAATTAAATTAAGTCGAATTAAATAACCTCACTTAAGACATGAAGAAATAAATCTAAAATAACTTGAACACTATTCCAAACTTAAATCATTAATTTGAACTTAAATTTGAATCACAAATCATTAAATATCATTTTACCCTTAGGAGCTTTAGTTATCATAACTCTTAAATAGTAACATTAAAATGAAATGTTACTTCACTTATAGGACATTCAAATGTCCTAGCTTCACTGAGCAAGTTAACAAAACTTGAAAACCTCGGACGATCGATTCATTTACACAATTAAATTCATTTGGACTTAAAATAATCCTAGAAATATTGAAAAGATGTTTGGGATCTCTCCTAAGCACTTCCTCAATATGATAGGATGTTGATAAGAACAATCGAACTTAATTGTTCTTTGATGAAGAAAATCGTCTTCAAACTAAAAACACGAAGAACCTAGACGTCATAGGAAACGACTAGCTATAGGATTAGGAATTTGGTAGAAAACCATAAACCTTTCCCTTAGCTTTACCTAGGAACTTGCTTAAATATTCTAACTGTGTTTTAAGTGCAGCTTGTGATGACGGGAAGATCCTCCAGGTACGCTTTTATTTTATTGCAATTTATTTTATTGCAATTTATTTAATCGCATCGCACTTATTTTTCTTGCATGATAAACAACGGTTGCATGAAAACCGACACCTTTAGGACATAAACCAAAACCGAAACCCATAACTAAATTAAAAGACACTACAAGATAAAATTCACCTCCACAACATTTCAAAATATAAGACAACTCAAAATTTAATCACAAACAGAACACAAAACTACAATTACAACTAAATTAAAACGTCCTCGTTGGATGATCGGAATACCTCGGATGATGTAACCTACGTGTTGCTAACGGGATTTCCCACGGTCTAAATGAAAGTGTGGAACTCATTCAATTGAGTTTAGCAAATTCATCTGGACTAAGTGAATCCGATAAAAATAATGATGCCGGAAGGATGGAACCGTGGGATCTTAACCGGTGTCGTTATAATCAACTTTAAGATTTGTTTTAATTAAAACACAAAAACACTTGGAAATTAAGACTTCTCTAAACCAGAACACTTCTCTCATCTCTTGATTTATGATTTCTAAAACTAAACCTCTGCAACGACAAGGAGCTCGGAGCATGGTGGGCAGCACGGCCATCGTCGTCAGCAAAACTTGAACCCACATCAACAAAACTTTCTTAGAATTAAATAACAAAGCCATAGGACTTCGAGGTAGTTTGCCTAGTGCAACATAAATCCTCAACTCTTCGTTAGGCATTTGCATTGCAAATTAAGCCCTAACCGGTCTTAGGATTCCGAGGTAGTCGTCCGATACGACATAAACCCTCACATCTTCCAGGCAATTTGTATGATTCTATCATATAAATATAAGCCCTAATTAACTAAATTGGCAAGATTAAAACATTAAATAAACATTAGGACTTTCCTAAATCCAAGCCAAACAATAGGATAGTCGGGAGATTACCGAAGTCCGCTTCGAATCCGTGATCTCTCCTACTTTTCTTCCTTTGAATTCCCAAAATAAAAATGTTCTAAATTTGATCCATTTCCTATTGAAATTTCCAAAATTCAATCCTTTGAAAACTTAAACTTTGAAATTCTTGAGAGCGAGAATTATCGATTATTATCGAGAGTTTTCTTAGGTGATTCCCGTCACTCAAGATGTAATTAACTATAGGGGCTTGCCCTTATAGGGAACTTTAAGAACCCGGGTAATATAAACCCCGTTTAATAGTTTCATATTAAGCAGGGGAATTTGTCGGCTTATAAAATTGGTTCGCGTACCAAACGGATGTCACAAACCTTTCTAGTTTATTTAATCGAGCCCCATTATCAAGCAGTGTGTCTATTCTTCGGGATAGATACACGGTTTGTGGTGCGGCGCTCGTTTATATAAACTATTCGGGATGTGAGATCAGTTTGATTTCATATCTTAAAATTTTCAAATTTAAAATTAATTTTCAAAATCAAATACTACTTTTCAAATTATTTATTTAAATTAAATTAAAATTCGCCGACAATTTCTGTAGGCGACTCTCTTTTCAAAATAAAACACATAACCTAAAAATATGCCGACATCTTCCGGCGACTCACTTGGGAGTAGTTCCTCTCTCCATTTTAATCAAATAATTCCGCTTTCAAAAATCGGTAGTGTATCCATGTCCCTAATGGATCAAACTACCCTTCTTTCCGTTGGAATACCGTGTTCATTTCTACCTTGAACAAGTATAACCAATATTCTCTCGGATTTAGGAGCCACTGTTTAGACACCCATAAACAGAGAGGTTCCGAGATCCTTTTACCTCATTTCTGAGGTGGGGTGAACCCCCGATAGGTGTTAGTTTAGGAGTGATCCTTCGGGTCGAGAAGTTTTGCTTAAGACTCTCTTTTCCCTTCCAACTCCGATTCAGATTCCTTACCTTCTCTACACCTTTGAACACTCCGTTCTAAATAAACAAACCCTCTAATAAGTGATTCTTTTAATAAGTGATTCCTTCTTATAAATACATGAACATGAATGAGTTCGGACTCTTTTCAATTCCTTTCTTTTCGTCCTAAAGAAAAGAAGCATAACTCGGGACCGACAACCGAATCTACCCTGCAGAAATGGAAGCCCCAAAACTGATTTTCTCCTTCACCAACGGACTGGATCTCGCTGTCTATAAGGATGAGTTGCCCGATAATGGAATCATCCGATTTGGACAAGGATTTGAAAACACGAACGTCAAGATCACCGACGTCTCCCTTTTCGCACTGATGAACAAAGTATCTGAAGCTGAAGAGCCGCTGCTTGAGTTCAACCTTAGGTCAACCCAAGAATTCCCTCCTCTGCAAAGGATCCCGACTAAGAGGAATACTGTTGCCCGCAGGAGGACTGTTCTTTCTACCCCCACTGGTCTAGTTGTTTCTGCACCTGCCCCGACTTTTGCCAAATCAAAGGGGAAAAAATCCAGAATTATGATGAACTCGTTACCGTGGAGGGTACGGATCTTCCCGTAAGACCTTACGTTTTCGAAATCGGGTCCAGGCTCAAGAATTCCGTCACTAACAAAGACCCGGAGAAGAAACGAAATAGAAGGATCGCTAAAGAAGCTGGGGTCGCTGAAATTGCTTTCCTAGAAGAAATTCCGAACTCGCCGAATATACACCGCTGCCTGAATACATACCACTCTTGGGAGGAAACAGGTTTCATCCCCTCTCCGCCGCAGAAGATGAAGAAAATATTCGCAAGATTGCTGCCACATTACCACAGCCCGCATATTACAACGATAGCCGCAAGAAAAAAACTAGAACTACGCCGTTTGCTCGACCGCAAACTTTGGTAGAAAAGTTAGCGAAGAAGGAAAACCGCCCCGTATCGAAATTCTACGGAGGATAGTGGCGGGTGCCGCCAAATCCCGTCTTGGGCCCCGAGTAGAACCCACCATCATGACGGAAAAGCCAAGTAAAAGAATGAAGGCTAGTCCACCCGTTATCGTCTCGGGATTACAGATTAGGGAGGATACCACCTTCCAAGCATTTGGCCGACGGACCATCCGGTCCTAGACCTTCGCCGCCGAAGGATGGTATGGCGTCCCACTACCTGGGCGACTGAGATTGAAACGAGCAGCTCGAGAAAGAAAGTCTCGCCAGGAGACTTGAATCGAAGAAAGTGCTACCGCGATGAAGGGGACTCGTGAGAAGGAGACCCGGCAGCTATCGCACGACAACCACGAAGACACACGAAAGCCCCGCTAGAAGATGCCATGGAAAAGCCGAGAACCGATATCCGACGATTGGCAAAAGAAAGAGAAGAAAAGTTCGGAGACGAGATTGATTCATCGGAATTCATGGACGACGAATACGCAGAAATCAACATGGTTGAGACACGAGCTTCATCGGCTTCGCAAGGTGCTCCCGCAGCTCGCAGAAGAGAGGAGCCAGAACTGATGAGAAGGCAGCTGCAAGAGAAAGACGACACGATCGCTCAAATGGCGAAAAGGATGGAAGAGATGGCCGTAGCTCTGGCCACTCTCCAGAGTCAAGTACAACCACAAAGGGAAACACCCCCGTGAGGTCATTCACATCGTAGACGGAGGAAAGGAGATTACGTCCGTCAATGGGGATGATCAGCTAAAAAGGATACAACACAAAGTATGATTCCCGAAAAGGATATCAAGAACTTGGTGGAACAGCGAGTGCGAGAAGCCTTAGCACAATCAAAGAGCGGGACATCCATTCGGACGGGTAGACCTTACCCCGAAGAATTCGACGCCGTCCAATACCCGAAAGGCTTCGTACCACCTCTCGTTCAAGACCTTCGACGGAACCGGGAACCCCCGACAAGCATGTGGCACACTTTCGTGCCGCTTGTTGCAATGCCGGCGGGAGCGATGCATTACTCTTCCGACGGTTCGTCGCCAGTCCGTCGAGAATCGCCTTCGACCGGTATGCGAATTACCAAACGGTTCGGTAAAGACATTCTCGTAGCTAGAGAACCTCTTCATCAAGCGATTCGCCGGAGCTCAGCACCACATCACTATAGGTGATTTAGTGGTAGAGAAGCAGAAGCCGAATGAAACTTTGGTAGATTACATACTCCGATGGAGGAACTTAAGTATGAAGTGTGAACCACAACTGCAAGAACAGCATGCAGTCGGAATTTTGCTAAAAAGCATCCATGGCCCGATAGCACTTCTCCTCAAGGGATTTACTATTAAGACTTTCGGGAAGTTGTTAAGCAAGGCCGGAAGCTTGCAAGAGGAGGCAAAGCAATTAAGTTTCACCGACAAGACAGATAAACAAAAGCCTGTAAAGACTTTTGAAAAGAAATCCGGGATCGTCGCAGCAGTTGACAAAGGCAAGCAACCGATGCAAATACCACCGAACGGCCGCAACAACCACAACGGAATTACCAAGCAACCCCGGCCCAGACTATCAGTCATCTCCGCAATAAGAACAACCACCTCGTCCGCAACGTACATTAAGAGAGCTTTTGAGCGAGAGAATATCCGTTCAAGAATGAAGCAAGCAGCCGAAAATGTTCCGTAGTTCGATGAAGACTCCGGATTTCCAACTCGCCGAGCCTAAAAGACTCGGAGGAAGTCAACAAGAAGGGTGATCCCAACTTTTGCCCTTACCACCGCATGCTTCGGACACAAGATAGAAGATTGCATTACCTTCAAAAGTTGGCTCAATGACAACCTCGCGGAAAGGGAATATAACGATCCCGAAGGAGTACATGAAGGAACCCCGTGAAAGGAGGTTCCGTCAATGTTATCTCGACCGATCCCATCATTCCGATAGATCCCTATACGACCGACGATGGATGGACTACCGCTTGGACGAGGTCTTCGAAAAAGATTTTAGACAAAGATCCGGACCGCTTCGGTACGAGCTTCAATTCAGAGTTTGAAACCTGTTAAGCCGGTACTATCACTTGCGATAGAAGAACCACCTCAACAGGAGACGATTGAAGAAAAGAAGAAAATTGACGAAGAAGAGAAGACCGAGGCACCTAAGGCTAGACTAGGGGCTGCTTATCCTAGGATAGTTGTTTCCGATTCGGGGGAGAAATCCCTCGAACCCCTGACTCTGTATGATTATCTACTCACTTCGGTGGGATCATATAATGATAAGGGTGATGGCGTTGGCTACGTTTTGATTGTTTCTAACGATTACGTAACTAACGATAATCCGGATATCGATTTCGATACCAACGACAATTCTCAAATCATACACGATCTCGACAAGCAAAATAATGAAGAAGACATCCATCAAGGAGGCTACGAGAGTTCAACAAGCAATGAATCTATCTGCGAGTTTCGAGGAGCTCCAGTCACGATAGAATTAGAGCCTTCAGACTCTGAAGCTAAACCGGAAGAGCCTCGTCATTCCGATTCAAGAAAAGACACCGGCAAGCTCAACAATAGATTCGGAAGAAATTACGAAGTCAACTTAAGGAGTGGAAAAGTTCTACCTCCGAGAATGGGTCCAAAAGACAAAGGGAAGCAGTGTGGTTGTTCAGGAAGAACCAACCCCGACAGAAGAAATACCCATTCGAGAAGAAGCAGAGACACATGAAAACAAAGTGGACTACAACGTGCTAGCCCATCTTAGGAAACTACCAGCCAAACTGAGCATCTACGACGCCCTCATCTTATCAAAGGAGATGAGAGAAACTCTGATCAAAGCCTTACTTGATCCGAGAAATTTGCTTAGCTCAAATGGCCGGAGAGTCCTTAGATGAGGTTTGCTCGTTAAAGGAACAACGAGGTGTTACCTTCACGGACGACGACCTACTACTTGGAACGACAGATCACAACCGACCGTTGTACATTTCAGCTTACAATCGGAAAATTTACACTCTCCGCAGTATTGGTAGATCCAGGAGCATCAATCAATATAATGAATCTTCGAACGCTAGCATACTTGGAAATTGATGCCCGCGAGCTCGAGGCGGACAAAATGTTATTAAGAGGATTCAATCAGAAAGGGGAAAGAGCCCTCGGCTCAATAACGCTATCGATGAAGACCGGTGACTTAGCAAAGACAACCGCGAAATTTCACATAATTGATTCGAAACATCGTTCAACGCTCTACTGGGCCGACCATGGATACATGAAAACAGGATGGTACCATCATCTCTACATCGCTGCATCAAGTACTACGATGGAGGGGAACGAGTGCATCAAAGGTGACTTACAACCATTCTCCGTACATGAAATTGGAATCCACGAGGATGCAGCCTTATTATGCACCGCCGAAGAAAACGATCTTCTCCGGAGATACTATAACAAATGAAGCAAAGAAAGTTCAGGACAACGAAGAACCCGAAGTTCTAGTCCAACGAGTCACTCACCACTCCCTTACAACGAGATGGTGAAGGTTTCTCCACAACTCGCATCCGAGGTCGAGGCCGGGGACGAGGTCGTGGTAGAGACATTAGGACAACTGGACGGAGGAAACCAACCATCAATGTCGATTGGGAAGATAGTTCGAAGAAGAAAAAGAAATCAAACAAGAAGCAGACGACAATAAGTCGAAAGAAGCCGCAATTCAAAATCCCTATCGAAGATGAAAGAAACGAAGAATATAAATCGATGTACGAGAAGATTAACCACTATGTACATACTATGACCCTGACCCCGATCCGTTCTAATAAGATCGAGGGTATGGAGGTCAAAGAGGTACGTAGCGGTGGTGCAAAACCAATCAAATTCTACCGTGGTGCTTCTTCCTCCAAAACTGAAAATAATGTACAACTTGAAGATGCTACTTCATCAGAATTAATGGAATTGCCTTTTGAGTGGTACTCTCCATGTGTTCAAAATTTAATTCAACGTGGTTTCTTACCTCGACAGTGGACAAAAGGTCAATCACAACGTTTTGAAAATTTATGGAATAACTCCGGTCGTCCACCCAACTCAAAACATGGTCTCGGATTCGGCACAGTAGGGTCAGTTGATGATACCGAATTTTGCTCGGTTATCACTCGCGAATCTAATGAAAACTGCATGGAAACTACAGAAGAACTCGAAGATTTGCAAATTGGAGACGCTCCACCAGAATTCGAAGAAGAAATCAAATCTACAATAGATGAATTAACAGAAGTTAACTTAGGTACTAGCAAAGAGCCTAAACCTACCTTTGTTAGCTCCTTACTCAATAAAGAAGACTCAGAAGAAATAATCAAGTTATTAATGGAATTTAAAGACTGTTTTGCTTGGAGCTACGATGAGATGCTGTGTTTAGCTCCGCAGGTCGCAGTCCATAAACTAGGAGTGGACCCTACTTCGTTCCGTCGGACAAGGTCCTGAAGAATGCGTCTAGAAATCGAACAACAAGTCATAGCCGAAGTTAAAAAGCTAATAGACGCTAAATTTGTCCGTGAAGAACAATACCCGACTTGGTTAGCCAACGTGGTACCGATCAGGAAGAAGAATGGTCGGATCGAATTTGTGTGGATTTCGGAGATTTAAACAAAGCATGTCCAAAAGATGAATTTCCTCTACCGATCCCGAATTAATGATCGACATCGCTTCAACACACAAAATATTCTCATTCATGGATGGATCTTCGTGATACAACCAAATAAAAATGGCTCCGGAAGATGAAAAGCTTACAGCATTCGTAACGCCGATCGGAGTATTTTGCTACACAGGTGATGCCATTCGGATCGAAGAACGCAGGAGCAACCTACCGGAGAGCAATGACAAGAATTTTTGATGATCTCATCCATAATCAAGTCGAATGCTACGTGGACGATGTGGTCATCAAAAGCAAAATAAAGGACAACCACTTGTATGATTTGAGAATTGTTTTCGAACGATTAAGACAATTTAACCTTAAGATGAATCCCTTAAAATGCGCCTTCGGCGTCACCTCCGGAAATTCTTAGGATTCGTTGTCCGACATCGTGGAATTGAAATCGATCCGGAAAAGATTAAAGCTATCTTAGAAATGCCGCCTCCCAAAACCTTAAAACAACTACGATCTTTTCAAGGGAAGCCGGCATATCTTCGACGCTTTATCTCAAACCCGTCGAGTAGGTGTCAGCCTTTCTCGGCACTAGTTAAAAAGGACGCCAAATTTATTTGGGAAGAGAAATGCCGAGAGAGCCTTCGAGGACATTAAACAATATTTAATGACACCTCCCGTCTTAGCAGCCCTGGCCTCGTGTAGACCGCTAATACTTTATACCGCGGCTTTAGACGACTCCCTCGAGCCCCGTTAGCCCAGTGTCAATGATGAGGGTAAAGAAAATGCTCTTTATTACTTAAGTCGTCGTTCATCGCCGACGGAAATAAGGTATCCCGCAATTGAAAAGCATTGTTTGGCCCCGATCTTCGCCGCTCAAAAGCTCGAGCATTACATGCTTTCTCATAAGGTCAACCCGATCTCGAAGTTTAATCCATTGCAATACTTGATGACTCGTCCAACGCTTTCCGCGGACTTGCCGGATGGTCAATGATATTATCGCAATTCGATATAACTTTCGTGCCTCTTCGTGCCGTAAAGGGACAAGCCCCAGCGGACTTTCTCGCAAAGACACCCTTTGCCGGCAGAATCTCCTCTCAATGACGATCTGCCAGATGAACAAATAATGAACCTAGAAGACCTTGATGATCGACGTTGGGAATTATATTTTGACGGAGCATCTTCATCGCACAAAGACGAAGAATCGCAAGTGATAGTGCCCGGTAAGGCAGGAATCGGGCTAATATTTATAACACCGGAGCGGGGAATGTTAAGATACTCCTACCACTTGACAGAGCCGTGTACAAACAACGAAGCAGAATACGAAGCCCTCATAACAGGACTGGAATTAACCATTCAAATGGGGATAACAGACATCAACATCTACGGGGATTCGCAGTTAATCATTCAACAGATCGCCGGACAGATACGGAATTTTAAAACCAAGGCTCGAGCAATACTTCCAAGTATGCCATACGAATTCGTTGAACAGATTCCAAATGTGACAATCTACAAAATTCTCGTAAAAGAAAACGCTTTAGCGGATGCGCTAGCTCGTCTCGCAAAAGAATTTGCCCGTTTGCAAGATGAATCGATAGAAGTGTCGGTTCACGGACGCCGGATCCTATCACAGCTCGACATAGACACGATACACAAATCGAAAAGGAAGAAGAATCAATCGCAGACAGTGACGATGTAAAACACGGAAGATCGGGCGACGACCATTGATGGGTTACCTACAAACAGGAAAACTACCGGAGGATAGGTCGTTAGCCCATCGGATCAAGAAAAGAACTCGTCCTACGCATTAATAAACAACACATTATACGGAAGGTCTTTCGATCAAATGTGGCTAAGGTGCCTAAGCGGGTCCGAGGCCCGTGAAATTGTTAAAGAGGTGCATTCGGGACTCGTGGCGCTCACCAGTCGTGTCCAAAGATGAAAATGAAAATTAAAAGACTAGGGTACTACCGGCCCTCGATGATGACCGACCGCATGAAAATCGCCAAGAGCCGTCACCGATGCCAAGTGCACGGAGTGGTTCTACACCAACCTCCAAATGTGCTACATCCGACAATCTGCATCGTGGCCATTTGAATGTTGGGGCACGGATATAGTGGGTCCAATAGAACCACCGTCGTCAAAAGGACATCGCTTCATTCTTGCGGCTACGGATTACTTTTCCAAGTGGGCGAGGCAGCTCCACTTCGAGAAGTGAAAGCACACCACATGCTACAGCTTTTCAAGAACCAAGTTGTCTACCGTTTCGGGGTGCCGCGCGAGATCATCTCGGATAATGGGTCAGCATTCGAAGCACACAAATCAACAATTTTGTCGAGAGACACGGAATCGACCGGCGATATTCAACAATTTACTACCCAAGAGCAAACGGCCTCGTCGAGGCTTTTAATAAAACTCTCGTTCAAATTTTAAAGAAGACTTTAGACGACAATAAGAGAAATTGGCACGAGAAGTTGTTAGAAGCCTTATGGGCTTACCGGACAACCTTCGAACTCCTACGCAAGCTACACCTTACGCTCCGGTGTATGGGACCGAGGCAAGTGTTACCTTTAGAGGTTCGACTTCCTTCACTCGGAATCGCGGTTGCAAATAAAATCACAACGAAGAGAACGTCAAATTACGACTCGAAGAATTAGAAAGCCTCGGAAGGGAAAAGACTTGTAGCGCAACGGAATTTAGAACTATACCAAGCTAAGATGATTCAAGCCCATGACAAACTGGTCCGCCCAAGAACCTTCAAAGTTGGTGACTTAGTTCTCGTTCTTAAAAGACCTATTCTTGCACACCGCAAGATAGGAGGAAAATTTGAACCCACTTGGGAAGGACCATTTGTAGTTGAGGCAGTCTACTCAGGAGGCTCCTACCAGCTAGTGAATTGCCAGGGAGAACGACATATGCTTCCGATCAATGGACGATACTTGAAAAAGTATTACGCTACCTGATGTTTCGAAGGAATGAACTTTCCATCCCTAGAAGCACGGGTGAAGTGATTACTTATGAATGAGTCCGAACCCAAAAATAATAAAATGTGCTAAAATAAATAAAATCCTGACAATAAAATTTTCCTTGTTTTCTTTTCCAAATCAAAATCTCTTTCCTGATCTTATCCCACTTCATTCCTGTTAAGTTTGAAAATATAAAAATAATAATAAAACAAGATGTCTTTAATAAACATTTTCTTGATGTTCTTGTTCTTAGTACAGCCCTCGATCCTTTTCCTTGTCTTTTCGCAGGGAAATGTCGAGCGGGCGGTTGGTCTTGAACTTTAAGAATGGCGTAAGCCTTGCACTCGATGAAAAGAGGGTGAAAGATGGAGCGATAATCGAGATTGACTCGGATTTCGCACCGGCGAGCCTACGATGACGAGGAAAGTGATCGGGTCCCGGCTGACCGAGAAGAACTGCCCGGACATACGAGTGATGAAAGTGGGTGGCCCAAGCCACCAATCCAACGAACAAGAAAAGAAAGACAAATATTGAAGAAGATAAGAAAATGAAGTCCGTAGTCGCTACGGCAGAGGGCGGGCTTGTCGGCGCCGCGCCCACGGAGATTCAAGAAGTTCGGAGAGCTACTCTCGCGACAACGCAACGAAGAAATAAGAATCGCCGTATCCGTAAGATGTTGACAAAACTAGTCGCGGATCAAGCACGACGAGGCAGATTGCTAATGTCGGTGCATACACTTCAAGGACACCGGTTCACCAGGAACCGGAAGAAAGGAGGCCAGCTCCTAGGATGGCGAAAGAACCGGAGAAATCTCACAAAGATCAGAAGAAAGAAGGCTACCACGCCACCGGATAGAACCACCAGTGATGCATGACCTTGTTGCAGAAGCAACCCCGGGGGATGTCCCGACAGACATCATCCCTGAGGAGCCGAGGTATGCAGGAGAACGTGAAGGGATTGAACCATACATCCCACAATATGTCACAAGGCCTCGCCATCTGCAGATCATTCCGGAATACGAGCTGGAGAGAATGTAGAATGTTGAAAAGAAAACCTTTGAATACTTCGAAAGGATTAGAGGCAGAAGAATCAATATACTGGAGGGCCTCGAATTACATACAGACGTATTCTCAGAGTATGAGCAGCAGCAAATCGTGGATTGCATCCGGGATTTGAAAAGACTGGGCCGAGCGAGGCCGCCTAAGGGAAAACACATACTCGAGCCCCGGAGATGGATGCCGGGGAAAGGAAGAATCACAATACAATGTGGATGTCTGTTACAACTTTGCCGAGGACGGAAGGGAAACCCGCCGGGAATACTCCGTCATGGGCAAGTGGACCCGATGCCATTAGTCATCAAGAGAATGGTAAAGAGATTGATAACATGGAGGGTACGCGCCATGGACCGCATACCCAATACTGCATCATCAACATCTACAAGCGGGGTGATCGTATACCCCCACACATTGATCACCATGACTTTGTCGGACCTTTCGCACGGTCTCTTTTCCGAGCGAGTGTAACATCATGTTCGGATCCGACCTCCGGATAGCGAGCCCGGGTGAGTTCCGAGGGCCGAGTAAAGATACCACTACCGGTAGGTTCCGTCATGATACCGAAGGGTAACGGAGCGGATATCGCCAAGCATTGCATACCAGGAGTACCGGTGAAGCGGATCTCGGTTACGTTCGGGAGGATGGACGACGTAAAGATACCTTACCATTTCAGCACGGACCCGGAGCTAGAAAGCCTCCGACCTTACGAGTCTGTGAGTTACATGGAGAATATCACACCTCCAATGTACATCCATACGGCATCCTTGCCAAGGATGGCTTGGAAGGTGATGTTATTGACCATGCATCTCACTATTCAGACATGGACTTTTGACAGATGCTTCTTTAGATGGATCAACAAAGATCATACACAGTCCGTTTTGAGTCTACATGGATTGTATGAAATATATTCCAGATCAAGTTGTACGATGTATCTTCAGTATGATTGGAATAAAAGTGACCATGTCACATCTTTGGCCTTCACCTCTTTTGTTCAAATTGGTTGGGAAACGCCGTTAAAGTTAAATGAACTTCGAACAAAGAACAGAAAAGAAAAAAAAGAACAGAAGAAAAACTTTCGTTAAAAAAAAAAAAGAGGATCTAAAAAAAAAATGACAAACACCAAATTCACATGAACATTAAATAAATAACAAAATAAAATTTGAATCATTAAAGGATAAACAAAATCAACAAGAATGTTAAATCAAATTCTCAATCAAATTTCGAATCCATTCTCAATCAAAATTCAAATTCAATCTTTCCAGATTCCAAATCTCTATCAAAATTCAAATTCAATCTTTCCAAATTTCAAATCTCAGTCAAATTTCAAATCTCAAATTCGATCTTTCCAGATCTCACATCAAACATTACATCAATTCAAACCTTTGGGTCGAGGATTTTACATCCAAGACTGCACTGCTTTAGGGTTCTCTTCCTACTGCACTGAAATACATCAATTCAAACCTTTGGGTCGAGGATTTTACATCCAAGACTGCACTGCTTTAGGATTCTCTTCCTATTGCACCGAAATACATCAATTCAAACCTTTGGGTCGAGGATTTTACATCCAAGACCGCACTCGCTTTAGGATTCTCTTCCTACCGCACCGAAATACATCAATTCAAACCTTTGGGTCGAGGATTTTACATCCAAGACTCGCACTTGCTTTAGGATTCTCTTCTCTACCGCACCGAAATACATCAATTCAAACCTTTGGGTCGAGGATTTTACATCCAAGACTGCACTGCTTTAGGATTCTCTTCCTACTGCACTGAAATACATCAATTCCAACCTTTGGGTCGAGGATTTTACATCCAAGACTGCACTGCTTTAGGATTCTCTTCCTATTGCACTGAAATACATCAATTCAAACCTTTGGGTCGAGGATTTTACATCCAAGACTGCACTGCTTTAGGATTCTCTTCCTACTGCACTGAAATACATCAATTCAAACTCTTGGGTCGAGGATTTTACATCCAAGACTGCACTGCTTTAGGATTCTTTTCCTACTGCACTGAAATACATCAAATTTAAACCTTTGGGTCGAGGATTTTACATCCAAGACCGTACCGCTTTAGGATTCTCTTCCTACCGCACCGAAATACATCAATTCAAACTTTTGGGTCGAGGATTTTACATCCAAGACTGCACTGCTTTAGGATTCTTTTCCTATTGCACTGAAATACATCAAATCAAACCCTTGAGGTTAAGGATTTTACATCCAATACCGCATTACTCTGAGATCTTTCCTCATTGTAATGATCCAATCCAATCGATTCGATCTTCTTTTGGGGTTGAAGATGTTACATCTAAAACTTCAAAATTCCAATTTTCATTTCAAATCGATTCTTTCAAATTAATCCTAACTAAACTTCAATCTAAATTAAAACACCAAATTGAAATCTAAACTCACGCATCGTGACTTGAACATGAAATAAAATAAAATCTAAATCGAAATTCTCTCAAAACATGTGATTTGGGATTCACCTCCTTTTCCTTTCCCCAGCCGAGAGTTCAAGAATCTCCTGTCCCGTAGATATACTTGACACTCCCCAGCGAAGCTCTTCTACTTTGTCCTAAGTTTGTTACTTGGACATCCGTGTTGGTTTTGTTGATCGTTTCGGTCAACACCAATACGCGCGGTGTGCTCCGTCGACTCACCACACCTATTGGGGGTCCATTTGTTGACCTCGTTTTCGATGAGGTCTTCTCTTCTTCTCTTTAGTACTTAGGATCTAGCCTTAGGCTTTTCCTTTCGACTATCTTAGAGGACTAGAATTGGGATCCACCATCTAGAATTTTAAACCACTTCTTAACTCCCTACAAACTCCACAAACTTGACTATAGACCCCTAATCACCTAGAGGGTTGAAATCAAATGTGGAAGTTTAAAGGATGAGTTCCTATGGGACTCTTTGGCCTTAGGATCGCCTCGCGTGGCCCGGTCCAGTAACGGGCCGACTTACACATACACTACACCTATGCACTACACTTTCACACACCTCCTAAAACACACCCTTACCCAACTTAACTTCCCGACTCATGTAGGTGATTCACATGGATGGTCCTTAACCTATAAGCCCTCGGCTAAGAGGGTTAGGAACAACATGGTGAATGCCTCAAATGAGTCCCTTCATGGCTCATGTGGGCTTGATATGGCTTCATGGCTCAACAAAAATGATTTCATTTCACTTACATCCACCCAATCTTCAATTTTCCAAATTTTCAATTTTTGACCCCGGACCCAACACCCGCCAACCTACCCAAAGCCCCGAATAGCCCAAATTTCTCAAAAATTTCCAAATTACCCAAAATTCTCCAAAATCAATCCCAAACATTTCCACATCACTCAAACTGATCATCCATATCCAAAAATATCAAAAATTCCAAAAATACCCCCCAATACCTTCCAAATACCCAAAATACCCCTTTTGACCCAAAAATCCAAAAATTCAGAAAATTCCCACAAAATTCCCGAAAATCCCAAATATTCCCAATTTCATTTTGTTCAACTACACCATGGGCCAATTTTGTCAATTTACCCCACTTTTGTCAAAACCCCCAGTTTGACCCATTTTAACCCAAAGTAAACCCAATGTCAAACCAAACCTACCCAATTGACCCAAATTCTGGTCCAATTCAATTCTAAACTTCAATTCAACATCCCCAACACCAATCTAGACCAAAGCCAAGCCCAATTTGATTGGCATTGGGATCCAATTTCACTTTTGGCCTTAAAGCCCAATTTGGACCTATGACCCAAACCTAACCCAAACTCACCCAATTCAACTCCAATTAACCCCAAATCTTTTCTAAACCTTCCTTGACATCCCCATAAACAAAACACTAGCATGATTTGCCCAAAATTTAGACCCAAACCCCACTCAAATTCAACCCAAAATCAAAAAGCCCAATTTTGACCTAAACTTAAACCTAACCCAAATGAGCCCAAACCCCAAAATCAAAACCCAACCAAAGCCAAAACCTCTTTGAAACACTCCCAAAAACATTTCCCAACATTAATTTTACATCAACTTCAACTCTAGCCCAACTTTGGCCCATGGTAGCCCATTTTGGCCCACTTTAGCCTCTTTACCAAAAAGCCCATATCCAACCCAATTCAAACCCAAATCACCTCAAATTTGTTTCAAACCACTCATGAAGCATCCCTAAACCAAACTCAACAATTATTTGGCCCAAGCCTTTACCAAAATTTCATCCCAAAAATCCATTTTAAAATTCAAAAGCCCACTTTCCTAAACCATTTAAAAGCCCATCTAAAACCATTTCAATGAGCCCAAAATTGATTCTAAAGCCCATATGACATTTTCATTTGTCATCCATTTGATGAAAATCATTCCCTAAGTTTCAATTCCATCATCAAATAAATCTAAATCAAGCACCATGCCAAATTGCCCAAAAATACCAAAATATTCCTAAAATCCATTTTCATGAAATCGACCAAGCTTTCCCCAAGCCAAAGGTGAGCCATGAAGCCATGCATGAGCCACATGTGAGCCATGAAAGCCTTGGACACTTCACCATACCCAAAATGGCAAAAGGAGGGGACCCTTTAATGATTCTCTTAAGAGTAATTAACCACTCCCATGTCTCCCCTAACTCTTGCTTAAGCTTAATTGTACTTGGATTGTGACTCGACCCCACTAATCAAGCCGATCCAAGTGACTTTCCCTTCAGCCCAAATTGGCCTTGGAGGGTGAACCTAACCCAAAACCAAGGGTTGACCCATTTAGACCCAAAACTAGCCCTTTCCCATTCCACTTTGATTCAAACCCTTTACACATGGCCAATGCTAATTGACCTGCACAAGCCTCCAGCCCCGACCCACCCGACCTCGAGGGTGACCCATGCCCGGCCGGCCGGCCACCCGGCCGCCGGAAAACGCCATGCCCGAGACCTTGGGAGTGAGCCAACATTGAAATTCTCCCTCGCCGAGCCGCCCCATGCCTAGTGGTCACCATGGCTGTTCTTCTCCTCACCGAGCAGCCGATCCCAAGCCCTAACTCCCCCGGGAGGCCCTCCGACCATGCCTATTTAAACACCACCCCCTCACGGCCATGAGAAGAGAGTTGCAAAAACCTTGCCAAAACTCTGCCAAAATTGTTCCAGACCCCTCCTCATACACAGAACACTTGATCCCCAGTGAGATCCCCCTGCCATTTCTTCTCTGTGAGCTCAATTTCAGAGTTGAAATCCAAGCCCAAAACCAGGACACTCCTCCACAGTGAGCCAATCCCCAAATTGATTGTCTCTACACCTTCACCAGACCAAGGGAAGGTGTCCACCAAGAAAAGCCCCATCTCCGGGCCACCCGGCTGCTCCGGACTCCAAGCTTTGTGATCGACTGTGGTCGAAGTCCAACCTAGACAATTCACTGCGACCGGAGACTTCATCCGGAGCTTCGCAGGATCCGGCCGAAGGTGCAACAACTCTCGGATCGAAGCTTCACTTCTCCGAGCAAAGGTATGAACTCATTCTTCTTCCCGAGCTTACGGAGATTCTCCATTTCATTTGAGTAAATTTCAATGCATGTTTACCGTATGGATGTGTTCGTCTCTTCAAGACGAATCCGTAGAGCATAAGAACACGAAAATCCATCGAGAATCGAGTGAGAAATTAGGGTTAGAAGGTTGACGGTCACGGGTGCACACCACTCGTAGACGATGACCAGGAGCCGTTGGATCGCGCGTGTATCGAGCGGACGGATCAGATTGCGCCGGACCAGAGAACGTTACGTGAACTGCGGGTCCCGGGACGGCTGACTCAGATGGCGGCGCCCAATCACAGCGCGACACGTACCGCTTCGGAGAGGCTAAGGATGCGCTGGCGCCGCGTGGATAAGTAGAAAATTAGGGGTATTTTCTATTTATTTAATTCCCTAAACTTGGAAAATTCATAACTTTGTGTAGAAAAATCAGAAAAATAAAAGAAAAATACCCTCTTACTCGAGTGAACGGAGGAGAATAATGTGGAAAAGAAATCATTCAATTTTGTCCAGTATTTTATTTTTAGTAATTTATTTACTCTCTGCATACATTTAATTCTCCATGCATTCATACAATTCACCATGACATGAAACCATAGGGCTTTTGAAGCCTCTGAATTTGGGAACATTCCCGAATTTTCCAAAGTCGAGGCCATCCCTATGAAAAGTTATTGATTTTTCAAATGCATGTTGCTATTTTAAGTATTTTAATTCCAAAAATTAGCATGTTGTGAAATAAATTCTAGGAAAATTTGGTGATGTTCCTTATGACCGGAGAACCCTAGGAAAAATAGGATTTGAGTTAATTCACTCGCATTAACCCTAATCGGCTTAAATACCCAAAATAGATCTCTAATTAATTAGAGTTAAACATAGATCAAATTGACTTGAAATCAATTCTCCACTGACCTTTAGGATCAGAGGAACCCATCATAAAAATTTGAGGTCAATTGGACTTGGTTAGCCCCACTAATTGGGTTAATTAAGCCACTTAGTCATTTTAAACTTTAAAAATTCATAACTTTCAAAATATCTTTCAAAAATTCACCAAATTGGTTTTGGAGTCTCTCTGATATCAGGGGAGTTTAAGAAAATTAAAATTTCAATTTTCTAAAAAAGTTGATTTTTAATATTATTTTAATACTTTTAATAATTAAAAAATAATAAAAATCACAAAAATAATAAAATTCACCAAAATGTTATATTTTGAATTTTAATCACTTGGGAACAAGTCCCATATTTTTTCCTAGGTCTATTTAGTGAGATATTAATTTTTAAAGCTCTAGGGTAATTTTAAAATTAAAAAAATATATATTTTCTAGCATTTTCACCAAAATAATTATAATAAATCAAAGAAAAATCAGAAAATTGCAAAGTTTGGTTCTCTGGAATCCTTGATATCAGAGAGAATTTTAAAAATTATAAAATTTATTTTTCAACATTTATTTTATTTTTAAATTAATTAATACTCCATAACTTAAAATAATTCTAATAAATAAAATATAATTCAAAAAATTACAAAATTTGGTCCAAGTGGTCCTCTGGTCATTAGGAATGTCCCCTAATTTTCTTAAGGACAGAAACTTTCCCTTGGTCATATTATTGAATTTTCCTTGGAAATTTCTATTTTCTACAAAAAATAATTATATAAATAAATTAAATACAGAAAAATCACATTTTCTCCTCTCATGTCTTTATTGACACATAAATGAAGTCACATAAAAATTTCAAGTTCATTCGAGTTCAATTTAATGAGTTATGAAATTATTAAGCTTCAAGGGCAAAATGGTAATTAAAATTTTAACCCTTAATTAAAACTTTAGGTTTAATAAAAATTAACAAGTAAAATATTTGATCCTAATCTGATTTGGATGATTGAAATTTAATAATTAAAGGGTAGAAACCCATTAAGCAATTTAAAATGATTAAACTTTAATTAAATAATTAATTGAATTTGGAAGAATAATAAAATTGGAATTATTAAAATAAGGGATATTATTAGGAAGAGATTTATTCTTTAATTTAAAAATCCCTAAATTAATCATCTCATTAATACTCAACTCTTAATTAAAATGATAACTCAAATTTAAAATATTAAAAGACTTAATCATTAAACTAAAATTAAATCATTAAACTCTTTTAAAAATTTTCAATTAAATTAAATTAAATTAAGATTAAAAGTTGAATTAAATTAAATTAAAATTAAATTAAATTAAATAAACAAATTAAATTAAATTTAATGAATTAAATAAATTAAATTAAATTAAATAAGTAAATTAAATTAAATTAAATAAATTAAATTAAATTAAATTAAATTAAAATTAAAATTAAATTAAATTAAATTAAGAAATTAAATCAAATAAATTAAATTGAATTAAATTAAATCAAATCAAATTAAATTAAATTAAAATAAATTAAATTAAATTAAGTCGAATTAAATAACCTCACTTAAGACATGAAGAAATAAATCTAAAATAACTTGAACACTATTCCAAACTTAAATCATTAATTTAACTTAAATTTGAATCACAAATCATTAAATATCATTTTACCCTTAGGAGCTTTAGTTATCATAACTCTTAAATAGAACATTAAAATGAAATGTTACTTCACTTATAGGACATTCAAATGTCCTAGTTCACCGAGCAAGTTAACAAAACTTGAAAACCTCTGGACGATCGATTCATTTACACAATTAAATTCATTTGGACTTAAAATAATCCTAGAAATATTGAAAAGATGTTTGGGATCTCTCCTAAGCACTTCCTCAATATGATAGGATGTTGATAAGAACAATTGAACTTAATCGTTCTTTGATGAAGAAAATCGTCTTCAAACTAAAAACACAAAGAACCTAGACGTCATAGGAAACGACTAGCTATAGGATTAGGAATTTGGTAGAAAACCATAAACCTTTCCCTTAGCTTTACCTAGGAACTTGCTTAAATATTCTAACCGTGTTTTAAGTGCAGCTTGTGATGACGGGAAGATCCTCCGAGTACGCTTTTATTTTATTGCAATTTATTTTATTGCAATTTATTTAATCGCATCGCACTTATTTTTCTTGCATGATAAACAACAGTTGCATGAAAACCGACACCTTTAGGACATAAACCAAAACTGAAACCCATAACTAAATTAAAAGACACTACAAGATAAAATTCACCTCCACAACATTTCAAAATATAAGACAACTCAAAATTTAATCACAAACAGAACACAAAACTACAATTACAACTAAATTAAAACGTCCTGTTGGATGATCGGGAATACCTCGGATGATGTAACCTACGTGTTGCTAACGGGATTTCCCACGGTCTAAATGAAAGTGTGGAACTCATTCAGTTGAGTTTAGCAAATTCATCCGGACTAAGTGAATCCGATAAAAATAATGATGCCGAAGGATGGAACCGTGGGATCTTAACCGGTGTCGTTATAATCAACTTTAAGATTTGTTTTAATTAAAACACAAAAACACTTGGAAATTAAGACTTCTCTAAACCAGAACACTTCTCTCATCTCTTGATTTATGATTTCTAAAACTAAACCTCTGCAACGACAAGGAGCTCGGAGCATGGTGGGCAGCACGGCCATCGTCGTCAGCAAAACTTGAACCCACATCAACAAAACTTTCTTAGAATTAAATAACAAAGCCATAGGACTTCGAGGTAGTTTGCCTAGTGCAACATAAATCCTCAACTCTTCGTTAGGCATTTGCATTGCAAATTAAGCCCTAACCGGTCTTAGGATTCCGAGGTAGTCGTCCGATACGACATAAACCCTCACATCTTCCGAGCAATTTGTATGATTCTATCATATAAATATAAGCCCTAATTAACTAAATCGGCAAGATTAAAACATTAAATAAACATTAGGACTTTCCTAAATCCAAGCCAAACAATAGGATAGTCGGGAGATTACCGAAGTCCGCTTCGAATCCGTGATCTCTCCTACTTTTCTTCCTTTGAATTCCCAAAATAAAAATGTTCTAAATTTGATCAATTTCCTATTGAAATTTCCAAAATTCAATCCTTTCGAAAACTTAAACTTTGAAATTCTTGAGAGCGAATTATTGATTATTATCGAGAGTTTTCTTAGGTGATTCCCGTCACTCAAGATGTAATTAACTATAGGGGCTTGCCCTTATAGGGAACTTTAAGAACCCAGTAATATAAACCCCGTTTAATAGTTTCATATTAAGCGGGGAATTTGTCGGCTTATAAAATTGGTTCGCAGACTAAACGGATGTCACAAACCTTTCTAGTTTATTTAATCGAGCCCCATTATCAAGCAAGCGGTGTCTATTCTTCGGGATAGATACACGGTTTGTGGTGCGGCGCTCGTTTATATAAACTATTCGGGATGTGAGATCAGCTTGATTTCATATCTTAAAATTTTCAAATTTAAAATTAATTTTCAAAATCAAATACTACTTTTCAAATTATTTATTTAAATTAAATTAAAATTCGCCGACAATTTCTGTAGGCGACTCTCTTTTCAAAATAAAACACATAACCTAAAAATATGCCGACAGTCATGTTCTGGGCTCAAAGTTGAGCTCAGAAATTGAGCTCAGGCATGTAATTTAAGGGCTGAAAAATTGTGGGGATTGGCTTCTCTGTGTTTGAATTAGGTGAGTGAAGAATTTGGCTGAGTCTCCCCAAGTAATTCCAATGGCTTTCTTCTTGGTCGTGGTGGGTGGAGTTTAAATAGAGGAGTTTGGGGCTTCAATTAGGCTAGCGAGTGGATTAGCCCAACTACTTAAGTGGAGGGGAGAAATGCCCAAGTGGCCAATTGGGCTTGGCCAGCTTGGATGGGTACAATTTGGGTGTTTAACCAAGTTTGGACTCTCGGGTTGGTGTTTTCCGAGGACCAGGGTGGCCGCCCAGCCAGGCATGGTTCACCATCCAACTCAGGGAGGTCAGTGCTTGATTTGGGTGTGAGCAATTGAGGTTGGCCATGTGTAAAGGTGAGGAATTAAAATAGAATGGTGGAAGGGGTGATTCTGCGTTCAAATGGGTCAAAGCATGGAATTGGGCTTGGTTCACCCACCAAGGGGGGTTTGGGTGCTGACGGGAATCATTTGGGTCAACTTGGAAAGGGTGGAGAAGTCCCCATCCATAATGCTTTGGCTAAGCATGGGTTAGAGTGGAGCATTAAAAGGGTTAAAAAGCTTTATTAAGAGGAGTGGAAAGTGGATCCTCATTTTGCCACTAATAGCATGGTGAGATGGAAAGGGCTCACTTGGCTAACCTATGGCTTGGAGCAAAGCTTCATGGCTCACCTTTGGCTTTGGAAGTTGCTTGACAAAGGAATTTGGAATCTTGAGGTATTTTGGTGGAATTTTCATAAGGCTTTATAGAGAATTAAAATCATGAAATGAATCTTTAGGGGGATGATTTAATGAAATAGATGATGGAAAGAAATGTCATGTGGGCGTGGGATAGACAAAGGTTTGGATTTGGGCTTTTGAACGATGGGCCTTTAAAATTGGGGGAGAACCTAGGCATGAGTTTGGGTTGAGCATGGGTCAAAATTTGGATCAATTAAATGTTAGGATTAGTGTAGTAATATGTTAGGAAGAGTTTAGAAATGATTTGGGGTGATTTTGAATTGAATTGAATGATAATTTTGATGGAATTTGACATATGGTCAATTTTGAGTAAATTGGGTCATGTTGGGTAAATGTTGGGCTAAGGTTAGGTTAGGGGCCAATTGGTTGCAAAAGGTTCATCGGGATATGATAAAGCATTTTTAACATACATTGGGTTCCAATTTGGTGTTAGGTCATTCAATTTGGTAGATTTTAGACATGTGATACGTTTGGGTCAAACCTGGGGATTTTGGGTTTGGTTGGATTTGGATGGGGTTTGAATTCCAACTAGGGGCAATTAAATGTTGCACTTAGTTTATGGGAATCTTATGAAGATTTTAGAATTCAATTTTAGGGGAATTTGATTGACATTAGGTTAAATTTGGGGAATTTGGCTACTTAGTCAATTTTGATACATTCAACTTTTGGGTGAAGTTGGGTCTAAATAAGTGTCAAATTGGGCTTGGTTTTAGTTGAGATTGGGACTGAAGATATTGAAGTTTGATTTGAGATTGCAATTGGGCAAGCATGAGGTCAATTAGTCCAAGATTGGTCTTAGATTTGGGGAAATTGAGCTTTAAGGGCAAATTGGGGCTTTTAATAAAATTCGATCAAATTAGTCTAATTAGGTCAAATAAAGTGGTTTAAATTGAAATTTGGAATATTTTGAAGACTTTTGGGAATTTTTGTGATTTTTTGGAATTTTTGAAATTTTGGGCTATGGAGGGGTATTTTGGTAATTTTGGTCAATTTTGCTCAAAGTACTCAAAAGGCTGATTTAAAGGCTCGAGGTGGTTCAGGAAGGAATTTGGAGTAAGATGATAGTGTACATGGTCATTTTTTATCAATGTGGAAGGTTTTATGAACCTCAGAGTGTTTAATAAGTATCTGTTATTTCAGTACTGAGGTGCCAAAAAGCTGTCCGGAGATATGACAAGTTTACAGTCAAAGTTCTCAGTATGACAGAGAATGTTTTGGTGTCATTTTAAGGACTTATTTGTGATTGTGGAAAATTTTATGAAATTTGGGCTAAGGTGAGTAAGTAAGCCATGAAGCCATTTTAAACTCATTGGAGTCATATGAGGACTCATTTTGGACACTCAACATGTTAATCTTAACCCTCTTTGACAGGGGCTAGAAGTTTGAGTCGCCCATGTGAGTCTTCCAATAACTCAAGAGGTCAAATCAAGATAGGTTCAAGTGGGTTTAGGGTTTGGTATGTGTGAGAAGGTGTAGTGTGTGCAAGCTGACCTAATTAAGACTAGACCACCCGGGTTAGTCCTGAAGCTTGACCATCTTATGGGGGCTCATCCTTGACCTTCCAAACAATGGTCTTAACCTTCCAAGTAGCTTGGAGGTTCACAACTAGAATTCCATGGAGAGCAAGTAAGTAGTTTAAATTTCTAAGTGTTGGGTTCTATCTCTAGTCTTCTAGGATAGTCAAAAGAGAAGTCCTATAGCTAGATCCTAAGCACTAAGAGAGAAGAATGACCCCACAAAAATGAGGTCAACAAATCAAAATTCCAATTATTAGAACCCAGGTTAAAAGAACTATCCAAACTTTAACTGGAATACCAATAATTAGGGTGGTAGTACTCAACAATGTGGGAACAATCAAGTAAACCCATTGGGTAATTAGAACAACCAAGGGAATAATAATTATAGACCTACTTATCCTCTAGGTTTTAACAGTGCTTCACAATTTAAGGAGAAGAAGTTGTCTATAGAAGAAGTGGTGTTACAGATGGGAAATCAATTGCAAAGTCAAGGAACTACAATTAGAAATATTGAGAATCAATTAGGATAGATTGCCAATTCATTAAGTAATAGATCCCAATGAACGATTCCAAATAATACAGAGATAAATCCAAGAGATAAAAATAAAGAGAAAGTAAAGGCTATTCAATTAAGAAGTGGAAGATAGTTGGAAGGTAGAGTTTAGAAAGAGATTGAGGGAGAGAAAGAAGAGATTGAAGAACCAACAGAGGATGCTCAGAAAGGCTTGGAAAGACCTATTTCTCCTATTAAAATTGATTTAGAAAATCCACCACCACCATTTTCTTAGAGACATCGACAACAAAAGTTGGATAAGCAATTTTCCAAGTTCTTGGAGATTTTTAAGAAGCTTACAATTGATATTCCATTTATTGAAGCCTTAGAACAAATACCAAGTTAAGTGATTTTTATGAAGGATATTCTAAATAGGAAAAAGAAGTTTGAAGATAACGAGACTGTTGCACTTAGTGAAGAATGCAGCGCAATAATTCAGAAGAAGCTTCCTGAAAATCTTAAAGATCTCCGTAGCTTCACAATTTCATGTGTAATCAGAGACAGATTTTATAGAAAAGCTTTATGTGATTAGAGTGCAAGCAATAACCTTATGCCATTATCTATATTTAAAAGACTATGATTAGGATAAATAACCCCTACTACTATAACTTTGCAGTTAGAAAATCGTTCGATCACATACCAAAAGGAGTTATAGGACATGTGTTAGTAAAAGTGGATCAATTTATCTTTCCTATGATTTCATTGTACTTGATATGGGGGAAGAGAAAGAGATACCTATTATTTTGAGGAGATATTTCCTCTCTACAAGAAGAACAATGATTGATCTTCAGAAAGGGGAATTAACTATGCATGTGAATGATCAAACAGTTACATTTAATATTTCAAAATCAATGAAATATCCTGATAGAGGTAAAAATGATGAATGTTTCAGGATGGACATTATAAAATATTTAAGAGAATGTCATTTCAAAATAACATATGAAGAAAAATCTGAAAGTGAACAGTTAGATCATGAGCAAGAAGAGGAAACACAATATTTTGATGATTTTATTAAGGAAGACTTAAATTATATTCGAGAAAGTTTTAAATTTTTGGAAATGACAAAGAAAGAAGAATCTTTTTGTCCTTCAATTGAAAGACCTCCTGAACTTGAATTTAATTTACTTCGTGAACATTTAAAATATTCCTTTTTAGGTGATTCCTCAACATTGCCTGCTATAATTTCCTTGAAGTTAACTACAGAAGAAGAAGAGAGTTTGTTTGAATTTTTAAAGAAATATAAGAAAGCCTTTGCATAGACAATAGCTGATATTAAAGGAATCAGTCCTTCAATTTGTATGCACATAATTCTTATGGAAGAAAACTGTAAACCCAGGGCTGATCCTCAAAGGAGATTAAATCTTATTATGAAAGAAGTTGTTAAGAAAGAAATTTTAAAGTGGTTAGATGCTGAAATTATCTACCCTATTTTAGATAGTGCATGGGTTAGTCTTATTCACTGTGTTCCTAAGAAAGGAGGAGTGACTGTAACTGTTAATGAAAAGAATTAAATAATACCAAAAAGTCAAGTTACAGGGTGTCGAATATGTATTGATTATAGAAAATTAAATCTTTCCACCAGGAAAGATCATTTTCCACTTCCCTTTCTTGATCAAATGTTGGACAGATTCGTTGGGCATAAATACATTTATTTTTTGGATGGATATACTGGTTATCACCAAAAACAGATTGCTCCTAAGTATCAAGAGAAAACAACATTTACCAGTCCTTATGGTACATTTGCTTTTAGAAAAATGCTCTTTGGTTTATGTAATGCCCCTACTACATTTCAAAGAAGTATGATGACAGTTTTCTCTGATCTAATTGAAAAAGGAATTAAAGTGTTTATATAGGATTTTTTAGTGTTTGGAATTTAACTTGAATCATGTTTTGATCATTTATCTAAAGTTCTTAAACGTTGCGAAGAAACAAATTTTTTCCTTAATTGGGAAAAATGCCAATTTATGGTAGCAGGAAGAATTCTTTTGGAATGTTAAATTTCAGAAAAAGGTATGGAAGTAGACCCTAAAAAATTTCAAGTTATCGCTAATTTATCTTGCCCAACAAATGTAAGGGAAATTAGAAGTTTGTTGGGACATGCTAGATTCTACAGGAGTTATATTAAAGACTTTTCAAAAATTGCTAAACCTCTATGCCAATTATTTGAAAAGGATGTCATTTTTAATTTTAAGGAAGTCTGCCTAAAAGCTTTTGAGTTATTAAAAGAAAAATTAATCACTGCACCAATTATAGTTTCACCAGATTGGGAAAACTTTTTTAATTAATGTGTGAAGCAAGTGATTATGCTATTGGTGCTGTTTTAGGACAGAAATATGATAAAATTTCAAAATGATCTACTATGCTAGTAGAATTATGAATGAAGCTCAAATTAATTATACCATAACTAAAATAGAGTTACTAGCTATAATATATGCTTTTGATAAATTTAGGTCATATTTGATTGGGTATCTAAGATCAATTTATCTTCTGAGACTGGTACCAAACTTCAAGTTCTCATTTCGAGATCATTACCTAAATTATGATTCTCATCCTTCTCGATCGGTGCCTAAATTTTGATTCTCTCTTCGAGGCTGGTACATAAATTCCAGTTCTCTTTGAAATCCCGAGGTTGGGACCTAGGTTCCAATTCTCATTTCAAATCCAGAATTCCTGTGAAATCCACCTTGAAATCAATCTTAAGTCAAATTTCAACCAAAATGGAAACCCGAATCGAAATTCAAAACTCAAACTTAAAACTTGAAATAAAAATGAAACTAATCTAAAATTCAATCTCTTGAAATCTTGTGATTTGAAATTCACCTCCTTTTCCCCAGCGAGAGTTATGCAATCTTCAGTCTTGAAGATTTACCTGATACTCCCCAGTGGAAATTTTCTACGCTTAATTCTAAGTGTGTCACTTGGACTTTTGTGTTGGTTTTGTTGATCTCTTCGGTCAATGCTGATACGTGCGATGTGCTTGGTTAGCACACCACACCTATTGGGGGTCCATTTATTGACCTCATTTTTGGTGAGGTCTTTTCTCTTCTTAGTGCTTAGGATCTAGCCATAGGTTTTCCCTTTGACTATCCTAGAGGACTAGAAATGGAACCACCACTTAGAAATTCAAACACCTCTTAACTCTTCTTGAACTCCACAGATGATCATAAACCTCCAAGCCCCATTAGAAGGTTAAAAGTCAAATGTGGAGGTTCAAGGATGAGTTCCTATAGGACTCTTTGGCCTTAGGATTACCCTGGGTGGTCTGGTCTTGGTGAGGGTAAGCTTACACACACCACACTCCTACACACATTCCAAGTCCTAAAACCACTCTTACCCAACTTGGCTTCTATCGGCATATTTTTAGGTTTTGTGTTTTAATATATATATAATTTAGAAAGTAGCATTTGATTTGAAAATAATTTTAAATTTGAAAAATTATAAGATGTGAAATTAAACCGATCTCACATCCCAAATAGTTTATATAAACGAGCATCGCACCACAAACCGTGTATCTATTCCGAAGAATAGACACACTGTTTGATGATGGAGCTCGATTAAATAAACTAGAAGATTTGTGACATCCATTTGATCTGCGAACCAATTTTATAGGCCGACAAGTTTCCCTGCTTAATATAATGGAATTAAGCAGGGTTTATATTACCTGGGTTCTTAAAGTTCCCTATAAGGGCAAGCCCCTATAGTTAATTACATCTTAAATGACGGGAATTGTTTAAGAAAACTCTCGATAATGATCAGTGATTTTGCTCTCAAGAATTTCAAAGTTTAAGGTTTCAAAGGATTGAGTTTTGGAAGTTTCAATAGGGAATGGCTCAAATTCGGAACAGTTTGTTTTGAGAGTCCAAAGGAAGAGAAGTAGGAGAAGCTGAGGATCCAGGACGAATCTTGGCAACTTTCCAAACTATCCTATGGTGGGCTTTAAATTTCTGAAGTGAATTTATTTAAGTTTTAATCCTGCCAATTAATTATAAGAATTACATTTACATAATCACCTGATTATGCAAATAACCTAAAAGGTATGAGGATTTACGTCGTATCGGACGACGACCTCGGAATCCTAAGCGAGTTAGGGCTTATATTTCACAACAAGGCTGTGCAAAGGCCTAAAAGAACAGGTGAGGATTTATGTCGCACTAGGCGGACTACCTCGAATCCTATGGCTTGTTATTTAGACTAAGGATTGGTTTTGCTGAGGTCGACACAGCTTTTGCTGATGACGATGGTCGTGCTGCCCACCGTGCTCCAAGCTCCTTGTTGTTGTAGAGGTTTAGTTTTAGAAGTCATAAATCAAGAGATGAGAGAAGTGTTTTGGTTTAGATAAAATCTTAAAATCCAAGTGTTTTTAATATTTTAATTAAAAAAAATCTTAAAGTTGTTTAAACAGAACAGATTAAGATCCCACGGTTTCGTCATCCCGGCACCGTTATTTTCATCGAATTCACTTAGTCCAGATGAATTTGCTAAACTCAACTGAATGAGTTCCACACATTCATTTAGACCATGGGAAATCCCGTTAGCAACACGTAGGTTACATCATCCGAGGTATTCCTGATCATTCAACGAGATGTTTTAATTTAGTTTCAATTGTAGTTTTGTTGTTCTGTTTGTGATTAAATTTTGAGTTGTTTTATATTTCAGAATATTGTGGCGGTGAATTTTATCTTGCAATGACTTTTAATTTAGTTTTGGTTCCAGTTCAGGGACTATCCTAATGGTTTTGGTTTTCATGCAACAGTCTTATTTAACATGCAAGGAAAAGTAAAGTACAGTGCATGTAAGTAAATTGCGATAAAGTAAATTGCAATGAAATAAAAACGTACCTAGAGGGTCTTCCCGTCATCCCAAGCTGCACTTAAAACACATGTTAAGGCATTTAAATATTTCAACAATTACCTAGGTAAAGCTAAGGGACAGGCTTTGGTTGTCTACCAAATTCCTAATCCTATTGCTAGTCATCTCCTATGACGTCTAGGTTATTGTGTTTTGTTTAAGGATGATTTTCTTCATCAAAGAACAATTAAATTCAATTGCTCTTTTAAAACACCCCATCGTATCGAGGAAGTGTTTAAGACGAATCTTAAACATCTTTTCAATACTTCTGGGATTATTTTGAGTTTAAATGAATTTTATTGTATTAAAGAATCAATCATCCAAGGGTTTTGTATTTTGTTTTGTTTCTTGCTCAGTGAACTTAGGACATTTGAATATCTTATGTGTGAAGTGACATTTCACTTAATACTCTATTTAAGAGTTATAATAATTAAAGCCTTTAAGGGCAAGTTGGTTTGTTGAGAATTTTAATCATTTTTATTTTAAAGTTTGAGTTAATGATTGAAAGTGATTTAATTATGAGGTTTAAGTTTGGAATAGTGTTCCAATTATTTAAGATTTAATTTAAATCTTTACACTTTCAATTATCTTAGTATTTCAGATTGATGTTTATGTTTTAAATTTACTTAGATAGAAAGACGTGTTAGAATTATTGATATGTTTTGATTTAACTCTTAATGATCTCATTTAAGTTTGTTGTTAAGTGATTTTAATTTAATTTAATTTAATTTTTATTTAATTTAATTTAATTTTAATTTAATTTTAATTTAATTTAATTTAATTTATTTTAATTTAATTTAATTTAATTTAATTTAATTTTAATTTAATTTTAGTTTCAATATTTTAAATTTGATTTAATTTAATTGTTAAAGTGTTAATTTAAATTAATTTAAACTTTGACTTGACTTAATTTAATTTAATTTAATTTAATTCCAAGATTTTAAATATAATTTTAATTATTATTTTAATTTTTAGTTAAGAACTAAATATTGTTAAAGTGACTTATTTAGGGATTTTTAAATTAAAGAACAAATATCCTCTTAATAATAACCCTATTTTAATAATCCAAATTTAAATATATTCTTTCCAAAATTCAAATTATTTAATTAATTAGAGTTTCATGTTGATATTTTCAAAGTATTTAATGGGTTTATACCTCTTAATTTCCCTAAGTTTCAATCATCCAAGAGAAAGTTAAAATCAAATATTTTACCCTCCATTTTGATTAAACCTAAAGTTTTAATTAAGGGTTAAAATTTTTAATTACCTTTATGCCCTTTTAGGCTTATTTATTTCATAACTCACTAAATTGAGCTCAAATGAATTTGGAATTTTTATGTCACCTCACTCACATGTCGATTAATACATTAGAGGAGAAAATGTGATTTTTCTGAATTTAATTTATTTGTATAATTATTTTTAGTAGAAAATAGGGATTTTCAAAGAAAATTCAACAACATGATCAAGGTAAATTTTATGTCCTTAAAAAAGTTATGGGATGTTTCTAATGACCAGAGGACCACTTGGACCAATTTTGGTTATTTTTTTTAGTTATATTTTATTTATTATAATTATTTTGAGTTTTAGAGTAATAATTAATTTTAAAATAAAATAAAAATAAAAAAAATAGATTTTATATTTTTCTTAAATTTCTCTAACCTGAAGGAGTCCAGAAAAATAAATTTTATAATTTTTTTTATTTTTCTTTGATTTATTAGAATTATTTTAGTGAAGAAGGTTGAAAATTCATTTTTTTAATATTAAAAATTACATTAAGCCTTTAAAATTCAATATCATACCCTAGGGACTTAGGAAAAATATTTGGTTTGTTCTTAAATGATTAGGAGTCAAAATGTGAAATTTTTATGATTTTTAATATTTTTGTGATTTTTATTATTTTTTATTTATTAAAATATTAAAATATTGTGAAAAATCAATTTTTTTAGAAAATTCCAATTTTAATTTTTCTGAACTCCCCTAATATTAAAGAAGCTCCAAAACCATTTTTGTGAATTTTTGAAAAGTATTATTGGAGTTATGAATTTTTAAAGTTCCATTTTGCTTATGAGGCTTAATGAATCCATTTGGTGGGGTTAATCAAGTCCAAGTAAGGTTCCTCTGACCCTAAAGAGCAATGGAGCATCATTTTCAAGTTAATTTGATGTGAGGTTAACCCTAATTAATTCAAATTCAATTTTAGGGGTTTAGGCCAATTAAGGTTATTATGAATGAATTAACTCAAAATGGTCTTTCATAGGGTCCCCTGGTCTTAGGAAACATCACCAAATTTTCCTAGAATTTATTTTACAACATGCTAATTACTAGAATTAAAATACCCAAAACAGTGACATGAACTTGAAAAATCAATAACTCTTCACAGAGATGGCCTCTGATCTTGAAAAATTCAGGGAATGTTCCCAAGATCGGAGGCATCAAAAGCTCTATGGTCTCATGCTATGGTTAGTTGTCTATGCAAATGGAGAATCAAAACATTGAAAACAGTAAATAAATTACTAAAAATAAAATACTTATCCAGTTAACTTGATTTTTTTCCACATTATTCTCCTCTGTTCACTGAGCAAGAGGGTTTTTGTATTTTATTTTTATGATTTTTCTATGCAAAGATATGAATTTTTGAAGTTCTAGTATTTAAATAATTCAAAAATACCCTTATTTCCTACTTATCCGACTCGGCGCCGCGTCATCCTACGGTGGATCAAAAGCTCACGCATCGCTCTGTGATTTGGCGCTACCATCTGACTCAGCGAGCCAGGGGCCCGCGGTTCACGTAACATTCCGCTGTCCGGCTTGATCTCGACCGTCCGCTCGATACACGCGCGATCCAATGACTCCTGGTCATCGTCTACGACTGGTGTGCACCCGTGACCGTCCACACTCAAACCCTAATATCTCTCTCGATTCTCAATGGATTTTTGAGTTCTTTTGCTCTATGGACTCGTCTTGAAGAGACGAACACATCCATATGGTTTATAAGCTAGGAAAATAACTCAAACAAAATGGGGAATTGCTGGAAGCTCGGGAGGAAGATTGAGTTCATACCTTTGCTCAGAGAAGTGAAGCTTCGATCTGAGGGTTGTGTCACCTTTGATTGAGTCCAAGCAAGCTCCAAATGAAGTCTCTGGCTCTAGGGAATTGTCTAAGTATGAAAGTGTCCACAGCCGATCACAAAGCTTGGAGGCTGGAAGTAATGGCTAGCCTAGTGAGGGGGCTTTTACTGGAGAACTTCTCCTCTTGGTCTGGTGAAGGTTTAGGGTCAATCAATTTAAAGATTGGCTCACTGTGGTGAATTGTCTTGTTTTTAGGTGGATTTTCAACTCAGAAATTGAGCTCTGTTAATGGGGTTTAGGGCAAAGGAACACTGGGGACCAACTGCTCTGGGTTGGGAGAAGGTCCTAGAGCAATTTTGGCAGAGTTTCCTTAAGGTATGGTTCATCACCTTATTTGGCCGAGAGGTAAGTGGGTTTAAATAGAGGTGGTTGGAGGGCCTCCCAGAGGGGTTGAATGGCTTGGATCAACTGCCTTGGCCAAGGGAAGAATAGCTGCAATGGCCATTGAACATGGGACAACTCAGTAAGTTCAAATTGAATTTTTGATTCAAATCAAGCCTCTCGGCCTGGTGGTTTCCGGCGGCTGTGGTGGCTAGTCGGCCAGGTATGGGTCACCCTCAGGGTCAGGGAGGTCAGTGCTTGAGTTTGGTGCCAACAATTGGCTTTAGACATGTGTAAAGGAGTTGAATCAAAGTGGAAGGGGGAAAGGTTCATTTTGGGCTTGGTTTGGTCAAAGGCATGGATTTGGGTTTGGTGCACCCACCAAGGTCTGATTTGGGCTGAAGGGAATCATATGGATCAGCTGAATTGGAGTGGAGAACTCTCCATCTATGGTGAGGTGACTAAGCATGGTTTAGTGTGTATCATGGATGAGGATAAAAAGGCTTAAGGAAGGCTTAAGAAAGGGCCCCCTCCATTTGCCATAAATGACATGGTGAGGCATCAAGACTCTCATGGCTTCATATGGCTTGTAAATGTCTCACATTTGGCTTGCATTTGGCTTGGAAAAGGTTAGCTTGTTTCATGAAAAAGGGTTTTTAGAAATTTTTGGAATTTAGGGGTAATTTGGCATGTGGCTTCATTTGGAATGGCTTGATTATTGATTTAGGACTTAGGGATGATTTCAATTAAATGTATGATGAGAAGAATTTGTCATATGGGCTTTAGATTGATTTTGGGCTTTTTGAAATGGTTTTGGATGGGCTTTTAAAGTGGTTTAAGGAAATGGGATTTTAGATTTAAAATAAATTTAGGATGAAAATTTTGTAAAGGATTGTGCCAAATAAATGTTGCAATTGGTTTAGGCATGTGTCATGAGTGGTTTGGAACAAGTTTAAAGTGATTTTGAATTGAATTGGGTTGAATTTGGGTTTTTTGGTAATGGGGCCAAGGTGGGCCAAATTGGGCTAAGTTGGGTTAAGGTTGGGCTAATGTTGGATTTGATGTAAAATTAATGTTGGGAAATATTTATGGGAGTGTTACAAAGAGCTTTCAATTTTGGTTGGGCTCTAATTTTGGGATTTGGGCCCATTTGGACTAGGTTTGGGCTTAGGTCAATTTAAGGGATTTTGGTTTTGGGTTAGGTTTGGGTGGAGTTTAGGTTCAAATTTTTGGAAAATCAAGTTAGTTTTTTGTTTATGGGGATGTTAGGAAGGCTTTAGAAAAGATTTGGGACCAATTGGGGTTGAATTGGGCTAGGTTTGGGCTAGGTTTGGGTCATGGGTCAAAATTGGGCCTTAGGCTTCAAATTGAAATTGGGCCCAAATGTAATCAAATTGGACTTAGATTTTGTCTAAATTGATATTGGGGATATTCAATGGAAGTTTAGAATTCAATTGGACCAAAATTGAGGTCAATTGGGGTGGTTTGGTTTGACATTGGGTTCACTTGGGTTTAAAATGGGTCAAATTGGGGGTTTTGGTAAACTTGGGGAAAATTGGCAAAATTGGCCCATGATGTAGTTGAACAAAATGAAATTGGGAATATTTGGGATTTTTTTGGAATTTTCTGGGAATTTTTAGAATTTTTGGATTTTTGGGGTAAAAGGGTATTTTGGTAATTTTGGGGGGTTTTAGGGCTATTTTTGGAAATTTTGGTATTTTTGGCCAGAGATGGTCAACATGAGTGGTGCAAAGTGTTTGGGATTGATTTTGAGGAATCTTGGGTAATTTAGGTAATTTTGCAAATTTTGGGTCATTTCAAGGGTATTTGGTAGGTTTAGCAGGTCCGGGGCCCTGGGGGTCAAAAACTGAAATTTTGGAAAAATGAAGATCGATCAAGTTTGAGTGAAATAGAATCATTTTGGTTGAGACATGAAGCCATATTAAGCCCATATGAGCTATGAGAGGACTCATTTGAGGTATTCACTATGTTGTTCATAACCCTCTTAGCCAGGGGCTTAGGGGTTAAGGACCATCCATATGAATCACCTACATGAGTCAGGAAGTCAAGTTGGGTGAGAGTGTGGCTTTAGGATTTGGGATGTGTGTGAGAGTGTGGTGTATGTGCAAGTCAACCCTTACCAGACAAGGCCATCCAGGGTACTCCTAAGGCCAAAAAGTCCTATAGGGAACTCATCCTTTAAACCTCCACATTTGATTTTAACCCTCTAGGTGATTAGGGGTCTACAATCAAGCTTGTGGGGTTTGCAGGGAGTTAAGAAGTAGTTTGAATTTCTAAATGGTGGGTTTCATTTCTAGTCTTCTAAGATCAGTCGAAGGAAAAGCCTAAGGCTAGATCCTAAGTACTAAGGAGAGAAGAAAAGACCTCACCAAAATTGAGGTCAACAACTTCCTGACTCATGTAGGAAATTCATAGCTAAGAGGGTTAGGAACAACATATTGAGTGCCTAAAATGAGTCCTCTCATGGCTCTTGTGAACTTAATATGGCTTCATGGTTGAACCAAAATGGTTTCATTTTACTCACATTCAATCAATCTTTTTTTTTCCCAAATTTCAATTTTTGACCCTTAGGGCCCTAAATCCACCAAACCTACCAAATGCCATTGAAATTGTCAAAAACAAAAAGATTCCCAAAATTGCTTAAATTACCCAAAATATTTCAAAATTAATCCTAAACATTCCCCACCACTCAAATTGATTAGCCATAACCAAATATACCAAAAGTTTTAAAAAATACCCCAATACCCTCCAAATACCCAAAATACCATTTTTGGCTCAAAACTCCAAAAATTCCAAAAAATTCTCAAAAATTCCCAAAAATCCTAAATATTCCCAATATAATTTTGTTCAACTACCAAATACCCCAATTTTGTCAATTTAACCCAATTAGATAAAATCGCAAATTAGCCCATGAGGCCCAAAATGACCAACAAACCCAATCCATCCCAAATTCAACCCAAATGTCGCCCAATTTTCTCCAAATTTTTTTTAAAACCTTCCTAACATCCTCACAAACCAAACTCTACATTAATTTGCCCCAAATTTGAACCTAAACTTCACTCAAGCCTAACTCAAATTGAAATTCCCCAAATTGGAAAATCTTTGTAACACTCCCATAAATCTTTTGCAACATTAATTTTACATCAAACCCAACATTAGCCCAACATTAGCCCAAGTTAGCCCAATTTGACCCACTTTGGTCCTATTACTAAAAGACCCAAATTAAACCCAATTCAACTCCAAATTACTCCAAACTTATTCCAAATCACTCATGGAACATTCCTAAACCAATTGCAATATTTATTTGGCTTAACCTTTTTTATCAAATTTTCATCCAAAAAGTTATTTCTGAAACATAAAAGCCCACTTTCCTAAAACATTTAAAAGCCCATTTTCACTAAACTTAAAAAGCCCAAAATTGGCTCTAAAGCCCACATGACATTTTCTTCCCATCATCCATTTATTTAAATCTTCCCCTAAGTTTTATTTCATCATTTAATCAAACCAAATATGGCCTCATGAAAATTTTTCATCAAAATACCCATAATTTCAAAAACCCTTTTACATGAAATTGACCAAGCTTTGCCCCAAGCCACATGGAGCCATTGAGCCATGCACAAGCCATATGCAAGCCTTGGGAGCCACTTTACACATCACCATACCATTAATTGCAAAAGAAGGAGCCTCTTTTAAACCCCCTAAAAATGTTTTAACCATTTTAATGCTTCACCTTAATCCATGATTAATCCAAAAATTTATGGATGGGAACTTCACCACCCTTTCCTAGCTGACACAACTGATTCCCCATCAGCCCAAAGCCATCTTGAGAGGTGCACCAAACCCAAAAGCATGACTTGGAAATTTTGACCCAAAATGAACCCTTCCCCCATGCCATTTAAAACAACTTCTTTACACATGGTAGCAGCCAATTGAACTCACAAACCTAAAGCTCTGACCCCACTGATCATGAGGGTGACTTGACCCTGGCCGGACCACCACCTGGCTCGCCAAAGAACACCAGGCCGAGAGCCTCACTTGAAGTCAAAAATTTAAAATCTACCTGCTGTGCTGTCCCAACCCAAATGGCCATTGTGGTTGTTCTTCTCCTCCCCTAGGCAACAAATCCTAGCCTCCAAACCTCCCTGAAATCAGCCATGGCCATGGCTATTTAAACCCACCTCCCTCACAGCCATAGAAAGTGCTGAAACCAACCTTAGCGAAACTCTGCCAAAATTACGCCACACTCTTCTCCTAGCATAGAGAAATTGATCCCCACAGCTTCCCTGCCCTAATCTCCATTAACAGAGCTTAATTTCTCAACCCAAAATCCACCCCATAACAGGACAACCCTTTAAACTTCACAGAAACCTAATTAACTCTTCCCACACCTTCACCAAAGGTAGAGAGAAAGTTCCCCACTGAAAGTCAGCTCACCAAGCCAGCCATTCCTTCTATCGGCCAAGGTTTGAAATCGGGCTTGGATGAAATCAAACTTAGGCAATTCTCCAGGACCAGAGGCTTCATCCCTAGACTCCTCCAGCTCCAACGAACGTCCCGAGCACATTGAATCAAGGCTTCACCTCTTGAACCAAGGTATGGAGACTTCTCCTTAACCCGAGCTTCCAGCGATTCATCATTTACTTTGAGTCGATTTCAATGCATGTTAGCCATATGGATGTGTAGCTCTTGTCTAGACGAGCATGTAGGACGAAACCCCATGCGATTTGGTTGAGAAATGAGTGAGATCTTAGGGCTAGAAGGTGGACGGTTCTCGGCTCACACCAGTTGGGATGATGAACGGATACCGTTGGATCGTGCGTGTAATAGACGGACGATGTAGATCAAGCCGGACGACGAGATGGAGCGGAACAGTGGGCCGTGTGGCATCCCAGTCAGATGGTGGCATCAAATGAGAAAGCACCTCGTGGGACTTCGGAGCTGCCGAGGATGACGAGGCGCCGCGCTGGATAAATAGGAAATTAGGGTATTTTTTATTTCTTTAAATGCCCAGAACTTTAAAAATGCATATGTTTGCATAGAAAAATCATAAAAATAAAATAAAAATACCCTCTTGCTCAGTGAACAGAAGAGAACATTTTAAAAAAATAATTAAGTTATTTTGATGAATATTTAATTTTTAATTGATTATTCACTAATTTGAGTAATTTAATTCTCCACTCATATATACAATTCACCATGGCATGAGACCATAGGGCTTTTGTAGCCTCTATTCTTGGAAACATTTCCTGAAATTTCCAAGGCCAGAGGCCATCTCTATGGTAAGTTATCTATTTTTCAAGTTTATGTGTCTATTTTGGTAATTTAATTTCAATAATTTGCATGTTGCTTAGAAAATTCTAGAAGAATTATGGTAGGTATCTTATGACGAGAAGGCCCTAGGAAAATTATGGTTTGATTTAAATCACTAAAAATAACCCTAATTAGCCCAAACACTCAATACTGAACTTTAATTAATTAGGAATGATCACACATTAAAATCACTTGAAATCAATTCTACTATCACTTAGGATACAGAGAATCTAGCATAAAAATTTCAACTCAATTGGAATTAATTTAACCTATTAAATGAATTAATTAAGTTATATGGCCATTTTTTAAATTAGAAAATTCATAAAACCCAAAATACATTTTTAAAATTCACCAAACTTGTTTTGTGGGCTCTCTGGTATCAGAAGAGTCTAAGAAAATTAAAATTGAAATTTTCCAAAAATTTTCATTTTTAACACTATTTTTAATATTTTAATAATTAAAAAATAAAAAAATCACAAAAATATTAAAAATCATGAAAATGTCATATTTTGTCCCCTAATCACTTAGGAACCAACCAAATATTTTTTCTAAGTTCCTAGGTAAAGATATTGAATTTTAAAAGCTCAATATAATTTTTAATGTTAAAAAATGAATTTTCAAACCTTTCCACTAAAATAATTCTAATAAATCAAAGAAACATCAGAAAAATATAAATTTATTTATCTAAGATCCCTGAGGTTAAAGAGATTTAAGAAAAATATAAAACTCAATTTTTAACTTTAATTTTATTTTATAATTAATTAATAACTTAAAAATTGAAATAATTATAATAAATATCATAAGATTCAAAAAATCACCAAAATTGGTCCAAGTGGTCCTCTAGTTAGTAGGAACATCCCATAATTTTTCTAAGGATAGAAACCTTACCCTGGTCATGTTGTTGAATTTTCATTGAAAATCACTATTTTCATTAAAATAATTTTATAAATTAAATTAAAAATGAAAAAATCACATTTTCTCCTCTAATGTCTTGATTGACATGTGAGTGAAGTGACATAAAAATTTCAAATACATTGAGCTCAATTTACTGAGTTATGAAATGAATATGTAGGAGGGTGATCCATGAAAAAATACCTGTTTTTATGCCTTGATTTTTTAAAAGTTTTAAGGATATTATGTTTTAATGGAAGGTATTTTATGTTTTTGGATGTAGGTGATGCAAAAATGTTCAAAAAGGAAAAAAATATGAAAAAGGATGAAAAGGGAGCAAAAAGGAGAAAAATTGGAGCCAAAATGCATAATTTCCAAAATATTGAGCCTGTCGCCTAGGCGCCAAAATCCGGCGCCTAAGCGCCAGCTCGATACCAAATCTGTGACGGTTTTTGTAACTACTTTGGACGATTATTTTGACAGTTTGAGCTGTTATTGGACCATCTAGATGATTGGCAGTTATTCATGGATTATAGGACATGTGATACATTGTATTTAGACGCTTCAAAACGGTTTGGATCGCAAAGAGGTGCGATCCAAAGTGATGAGGTACGAAGAACTAAACGCGGAGTCTAGCGCCTAGGCGCAGATGCCGGTACCTAGGCGTCAGACACACTTTCTAGAAGATTCATTGAACTTGGACACATTTTGAAGAGGTGCCTTAGGCAACCCTTGAAGCCTATAAATAAAAGGCTATTCCTACAGAGAAAAACGTCCAACCCAAGTAGCCCAATAAGAAATATAAATTAGAGAGATAATTTAAAGGGCCATACTTTTAGTTTACTATCCTTCATAAATTAGTGAGTTTATTTTATTTAGAGTTTGTATTAAGAGTTTGGAAGAGTTGGTGTTTGTGAAGTCTATTTCACTTTGGAGTCAGCAGGAATCAGAGGTTCAGTTGAAGAAACACTTAAGATAAGTATTTGTAATTTTATTCAAAGTTTTATTTATATGTTTAGTTATTTAGATTCAATGTGTTCTGAGTAGTTACTTTACTTTCTCCTCTCAATTATGAAAAGATAAATAAGATAATCTAAAAGTCGTTGGAGAATTAGAAACTAAAATATGTTTTAAATATTGTGATGATATCAATACCGGATCTTAATTTACTATTTAAATTGGCCATTTAAATTGTTAAAATCTGTTGAAGAGTTTTGAGACCTACAAGGAGATGAACTCTTAACTAGTAGATATCACAAGAATCCTTGGGTAGTCGAAGGCCTTGTGCGGGGTATTCAAGGTGAAGTGCAAATAAATAGGAAAATATTATTCAATGGGCGTAGAATTGATAAGTTTTTAAAGTGACAGACTAAATTTTTGTAATTTGGTTTATAGAGAGGGAACGGGTCACTAGTAAGGCCTACCATAGCTACCCTTGGACATCTAGTAGTGTGAGCCTAGATTAACCCATTCTACTAATAACACATCCAGACCTAATCTATAGATTAGCCAATGTTCTTTATACTATGGAGCGAAGGTAAAGAACAGGACTTCTTCTATTTGGCACAATACCATAAGTTTATATTCTCCACGAATATTATATTATCTAAAAAGTCTTGAATTAATTGAAAGGAAGAAAGTTGTTTGCTTATTATTATTTACATCACTCATTTATTTTATTATTGCTTTAATTCTGCATTTAGGAAATTAAATTTAAAACTTTAAAAGAAATAAATAAAAATAAAAATAAAATATTTAAAAATCTATAAACCTCCTCGTGGGATCGATATTAGGGTCTTTATTTAAAGCCCTATATTACTTGAAATGATACTTATACTTGCGTAGTACCTCTATTGTATAAAATATTTTCCATAAATTTATATTTATATACACTAGCCGCTATTATTCTTTGGGTCAAAGTATTGACTATAACATATTTTTGAGAGCATAAATTACTATGTTGTTCGCGGATTGAGGTCAAGTTTTTGGCGTCGTTGCCAGGGTGAACAAATTTTTAGATTTTCAATATTTATTTTATTTTTATCTTTTACCTTTTTATGAATAGTTTTGGTTCTGAAGGATTATTACCTTTAAATTCTGAATTAGAAAGAACTGTTAGAAGAATTAAAAAAGGAAAACAAATTCAAAAATATAAAGAGATGGATAATTTACATAACAATTTACAAAATCCAATTGAAATTAATGAACAAAATGTTTACAAACCATTAAGGGATTATGCTAACCCTACAGTTGATGAACTTCAAAATAGTATTCAAATACCCACTGTAGATGCTAATTCTTTTGAGCTTAAACCGTCTATTATTCAAATGGTTCAAAATAATCAATTTGGGGGAACACCAAATGAGGATCCAAATTTACACCTTGCTAGTTTTTAGAACTTTGTGCTACCTTTAAATATAACAATGTTTCTGATGATGCTATTAGACTTAGACCCTTTTTAAGTGATAAAGCAAAGATGTGGTTGAACTCATTAGCAACAGGTTCTATTAAAACATGGGCTGAAAAGGCACAAAAATTCTTTGTTAAATTTTTTCCTCCTTCTAAAACTGCTAAATTAAGAAATGACATTACTTCATTTAAACAATTTGACGGGGAGACAATTTATAAAACTTGGGAGAGATTTAAAGAAATATTAAGAAAATGTCCTCATCATGCTTTACCTGATTGGTTAATTATTCAAACATTTCATAACAGACTTATTGGATCACTGAAATCAATTATTGATGCCACTGCTAGAGGTTCTTTAATGGATAAATCATTTGAAGAAGCTTATACTTTAATTGAAGAAATATCTAACAATAATTTTTAATGGCCTTCTAAAAGGATTAATCCTAAAAGAATGGCAAGTATTCATGATAACGAAGCCTTTTCTATCTTAGCTTCACAAGTAGCTGCAATATCTAAGAAATTAGATAATTTTGCTATCAATGTATCACATAACAATTTTGCTAATATGGAAGATTCTCAAACTATTGAAACTTTACAAGCTATTGCTAGTAAAAATAATCCTTATTCAAATTATTATAATCCTGGATGGAAAAATCACCCTAATTTTAACTGGAATAATTCACAACAACAATGGGGTAATAATCAGTCTCATCCAACTGGAAATTGGAACAATTAAATAAATTCAAACTATAAACCTCCTGGATTTAATAGTCAACAAATGAAGTTATCTATAGAAGACTTAATTTTACAACTGAGTAATCAATTACAAAATCAAAACATTGTTATTCGTAATATTGAGAATCAAATGGGACAAATCACTAATTTAATTAATTACAGACCTCTAGGAACACTTCCTAGTAATGTTGAAATCAATCCAAAAGAAACTGAAAAAGAACATGAACATGTTAAGGCTGTACAACTTAGAAGTGGAAACAAATTAAAAGAAAGAATTCAGAATGAAATTGAAAATGAGATTGAGGTTGAAGAGTTTAAAAAACCTAAAGAAACTCCTTTTCCTAGTAAAGATCAGACTGTTATTCCTATTAATATGGAAGTTAAAAATCCACCACCACCTTTTCCTCAAAGATTAAAAAAGCAGAAGCTTGATCATAAATTTTCTAAGTTCTTTGAAATTTTTAAGAAACATACCATTAACATACCTTTTGCTGAAGCTTTGGAACAGATGCCAACTTATGCAAAATTTATGAAGGATATTTGAAGTAAGAAACGAAAATTTGAAGCTTTTGAAATTGTTGCATTAAGGGAAGAATGTAGTGCAATAATTCAAAAGAAATTACCTCGGAAACTTAAAGATCCTGGAAGTTTCACTATACCTTGTGCTATTGGAGAAAAATTTTTTGGAAAAACTTTATGTGATTTTGGAGCAAGTATTATTCTCGAGCCATTTTCTATTTTTCGAAGGTTGAATTTAGGAGAGATTACTCCCACTACTGTAACCCTTCAGTTAGCTGATAGATCTATCACTTAACCTAAAGGAGTTATAGAGGATGTTCGTGTTAAAGTGGATAAATTTATTTTCCCTGTGGATTTCATTGTGCTTGATATGGAAGAAGATAAAGAAATACTTATTATTTTAGGGAGACCTTTTATAGCTACCGGACGGGTTATGATTGATGTGCAAAAAGGAGAATTAACTATGAGAGTTAATGATTAAGAAATTAAATTCAATGTCCTTAAATCAATGAAGTACCCTGATAAAGAAAAATGCTATCGAATGGATATTATTGATTATATAATTGAAAAACATTATCAAGAAAAATGTAGAGTCATTTCTGAAGAAAAAATTGAATTATTAACTGACAAAATTGAAGAACTAAAAGAAGAAGAATTATTTAAAGAAACTCATTATATTAAAGATAACTGGGAAATTTTAGACATAACTCAAAAATGATTTACTTTTACCATCGATTAAAAAATTCCCCTGAACTGGAATTAAAAATGTTACCTGCACATTTAAAGTATGTTTTTCTTGGAAATTCATTAACTTTACCTGTTATTATTTCTTCTAAACTAAGTTTAGATCAGGAAGAAAAATTAATAGGAGTGTTGAAGAATTATAAGAAACTTTTGGTTGGACTATTGCTGATATAAGAGGAATAAGCCCTTCCATCTGTATGCATAGGATTTTAATGGAAGAAGATTTTAAACCTACTATGGAACCTCAAAGAAGACTAAATCCTATTATGAAAGAGGTTGTTAAAAAAGAAATTTTAAAATGGTTAGATGCTGGAATTATTTATCCTATTTTGGATAGTGAATGGGTGAGTCCTATTCATTGTGTTCCGAAGAAAGGAGGAGTGACTGTCATTGTCAATGATAAAAATGAACTAATTCCTACAAGACAAGTTATTGGATGGCGAATTTGCATTGATTATCAGAAATTAAATAACGCCACTAGAAAGGATCAATTTCCTTTACCTTTCTTGGATCAAAAGCTTGATGAATTAGTTGGACACTCATATTTCTATTTTCTGGATGGATATTCTGGTCATCATCATTTACCTGTCGCTCCTGAGGATAAAGAGAAAAATACATTTACAAGTCCTTATGGAACATTTGCGTTTAGAAGAATGCCTTTCGGATTATGTAATGCACCTGCAACTTTTCAAAGATGTATGATCTCAATATTTTGTGATTTGATTGACAAAGGAATTGAAATATTTATGGACGATTTTTTAGTTTTTGGAACTTCTTTTGAATCTTATTTAGAAAATATATCTAAAGTTCTAAAAAGATGTGAAGAAACAAACTTAGTTATTAACTAGGAAAAATATCAATTTATGGTCACAGAAGGTATTGTACTTGATCACAAATTTTCACAAAAAAGGATGGAAGTTGATCAAGAAAAAGTGAAAATTATTGCTGAACTGCAACCACCTACTTCTGTTACTGATGTAAGAAGTTTTCTGGGTCATGTTGGATTTTATAGAAGATATATAAAGGATTTTTCTAAAATTGCTAAACCTCTTAGTCATTTATTGGAAAAAGAAGCTAAATTTGAATTTAATGAAGATTGTGTTAATTCTTTCAATATTTTAAAAGAAAAATTAAAACTGCACCTATAATTATTGCACCTAATTGGAGTTAACCTTTTGAATTAATGTGCGATGCGAGTAATTTTTTTATTGGAGCTGTATTGGGACAAAAATATTAGAAAATTTTCAAAGTTATATATTATGCTAGTAAAACTCTTACTGAAACTCAAAGAAATTACACTACTACTGAAAAAGAGCTTTTAGCTATAGTCTATGCCTTTGATAAATTTAGACCTTATCTTCTTGGTACCAAATGCACAGCTTCATACCGATCATTCCGCTATTAAATATTTAATGTCAAAGAAAGATGCTAAACCTAGACTGATAAGATGGGTTTTACTTCTGCAATAATTTGATTTTCAAATAATGGATAGAAAAGGAACTGACAATCAAATTGCTGATCATTTATTTAGAATTAAGAATGATATTATTATTGAAGAAAATAGAAATGAGAAATTTCCTGATGAACTGTTATATGTTATTCAAGGATGCCAAACGCCTTGGTATGCGGATATAGTTAACTATTTAGTTAGCAATATTCTACCATATGGATTGAATAACAAATATATTAAGAAATTTAAAAATGATGCTAAATCTTATATTTGGGAAGATCCTCATTTATTTAAATTGGGAAGAGATTCTGTAATTCGAAGATGTGTACCGTATGAAGAAACTTTTGCTATTATTCAAAAATTTCATGATTCCGAATTTGGAGGACACTTTGGAGTAGATAAAACTTCATTTAAAATTTTAAATTCAGGATTTTATTGGCCTACCTTGTTCAAAGATGTGAGAAATTATGTTAAAATATGTGATCGATGTTAAAGGATGAGAAATATATCTAGGAAAGATGAAATGCCTTTAAACTATATAGTGGAAGTTGAAATTTTTTATATATGGGGTTTAGACTTTATGGGACAATTTGTACCATCATCTGTAAAGATTTATATTTTATTAGCAGTCGATTATGTTTCAAAGTGGATTGAAGTTGTAGCTTTACCTAACTGTTATTCCAAAAGTGTTTCAAAATTTTTAAAGAAAATGATTTTTCCTAGATTTGGAATGGCTAAAGTAATTATCACAGATGGTGGAAGTCATTTCAGAAATATAAGAATTCAATCATTACTGGAAAAATTTGGAATCAAACATAGGATTGCAACTGCTTATCACCCACAAACAAGTGGAATGGTTGAAGTATCAAACAGAGAAATTAAAAGAATTTTAGAGAAGACTGTTAATCCTAAAAGAACCGATTGGGTTGATAGACTTGATTCCGCATTATGGGCTTATAGAACAGACTTATAAGACACCAATCGAATATTACCTTACCAATTAGTTTATGGTAAACATTGTCACTCGTCTGTCGAACTCGAACATAAAGCTTATCGGGCGATAAAGGAGTTTAATTTTGATTTGAATACTGTAGGAGAAAAACGATTATTACAATTAAATGAGATGGATGAAATAAGAAATGAGTCATATGAAAATGAAAAGATTTATAAAGAGAAAATGAAGATATTACATGATAAAAAAATTTCAGGAAAAATATTCGAGCCTTGACAAGAAGTATTATTATTTAATACTCATTTAAGACTTTTTCCTGGAAAATTAAGATCTAAATGGATAGGACCATATATAATTGAGAAAGTACACCATTATGGAGCTGTGGATATTAAAGACCCCATAACGGGAAAAATATTTAAAGTTAACGGATTAAGACTAAAGCCTTATTTGGGAGACATTAAAATGATTTATAAAGAGGCTTACGAGTTGAGTCTACCTAATTAAAGACTTAATTAGGTGGGGCTGACGACGTTAAACCAAGCGCTTTGTGGGAGGCAATCCATAGTTATTTTTGTGTGTTTTTACATTTTTAATGTAAGGTTTTGCCTCGGTCTTGACTGATTTTATATAACTTTAGAAAATTGGATGCTAACAAGTCTTTATTGACTTAAGCTAAAGATTATCTTGAAGTATATAAATTTTGGACTTTGGATCACTCCATTTTGTATGTGAGTAAAAAGGAGATCAAGTTAACCTTCATTGTTTTAATTACTGAGTTTATATTGATCTTACCTTTCAAATTTACCTATTTTTGAGATCGAAACTTTGAAATTTGACGTTAGGCGAAACGGAGTCGAACATGGTTCCGGCGCCTAGGCGCCAAAATCCGGCGCCTAAGCGCCAAAGTAAACTATGTGTCGATGGGTCCGAGGCCTAGGCGCCAGATTTGGCACCTAAGCGCCAGATTTGGCGCCTAAGCGCCACAGTTACTGGGACGTGTTAAAACTGAAAATTTTCAGTTTTTCACATGATTTTCTCCTATAAACTACCCCATCTTCGTCCCCAATCCTTAAACAACCATAGAAACGAACTTTACACTTCATACTTGAGGAGATAAGAGAAGATTTTAAAGAAATGGAGAGAAGAAATCATGGAGAAGAGGCAAGAGATAAGTATTCTAAGGATCCTTATCCTTACTTCAATGGTTTCATTGCTGTTAGTTTGGAGAAGTTTTCGAGTTGCCTAGATAAGTTTGAAGCAGAATTCAAAAGCATTGGAGATCACCTCCATGAGATATATGATCAAAGCGAGCATCTGGAATGGCAAGCAAAGCTTCAATTCGATCATCTAGCGGCCTATCAAGATGGTCAAGTGGAGATGTATGCGAAGAACAAAATGGATTGACCAGAAAACGACTACGGATTTTCCAAGGGCGTTAGTGTTATTCCTATGTAGAACAAGTAATCTTCATTGAGAAGAGTATGGGAATTTAAAATTTGAAGATTAGATATTAATGTGGTTAGATCGAGACTTTATCTAGTGTGTCGTTGTATCGATTTGGTAAATTGATTGTGTTGTTTGTGTGTTTGTTTTATTATTCAATGTGTGTTGTATTTGCTTTGAAATTATTTTGTTTGATTGTTAGTAAAACTTGAATCTTATTATTGTACTTATCTAAAATGTATTGAGCCCTTAATTGAAGATTATAAATGGAATTAGAAGAGTTTGACTTAAACTTGTATTTAATTGATGGATTTAATTTTTTAATTTTTAAAATTTTTGGAAAATATTTTGGAAGTTGGAAACTGAAGCAATACTCTTATGTGAGTAATTAGAAGTTGAATTTGTGAGTTTTGGTGGAAAAATTAATTTTTAAAAATAACTTTTGTGAAAGACGAGTCTGGCGCCTAGGCGCCAGAATTCGGCGCCTAAGCACCGGTTCGGCCTGCTACCCGAAAATCGGGATTTCAACCCCCAAAAGCCATGGACAACACCTAAGCTTCATCCTCTTCCTCATTTTCGCGAAAATACACCCCCTAGATCCATCTTGATGTCAAAACGTCACGTTTTAGAGCCCAAAATCACTCTATTTCTTCATCTTAAGGTCAGATCTACCTTCTAATCCATTTATTTTTTATTTCTACCATGGATTTTCCTATTTTTGCTAAAAACCAAAATTTTGGAGAAAAATTTTAATTTTTAGAAATTTTCCATGGATTTTCTTAACTCATTTTAAGTTTCTCAAGCTTAAAAGAGTTTAGATCTTTGATTCATTTATTTATTTGTGTTTTCTTTCACGTTTTAGATGGCACCTCTAAGCGTGGAAAAGCACGAGAAAATTTCTACAGCAACAAGTTCGCTACTATGGCAGCGCACTTTCTTTATCACAAATTTGCGTCAACTAGAAAATTTATCTCGGAGCGCAGTTTTTACAATCCTGGAGAGATGATCGTGAACACGATCGTTGCACACCACTGGCAGTCATTCTGTTTTTTCACTGTCGTTGCTGTAATTCCTGTTGTACGAGAGTTTTATGCCAACTTTATGTATGCAGAAGACTACGAAGTCTTCGTTAGAGGTGTCGGAGTGGGATTCACTTCGAAATGGGTCAATATTTTCTACGGCCTACCACCTATCGTTGAGTGCTACTATTCTGGTCTATCTCCATCTGAAGGAGATCTGGAGATGATTATTGCATATGTGACTGATGGCATTGGAGCTTGGAAGATCCGAAACGATTAGCGGGTAAACAGTAAATCTTCTAAGCTGAATGGTATTTCAAAGGCCTGGCACTATTTTATTTCTGCTAGACTACTTCCTTCCAACCACCTGAGTGAAGTTACCAGAGATAGAGCTATCCTGAACTACTACAATCAGGAGAGGAAGCCAATAGATGTTGGCAGCATTATCTATGATTCTGTGGAGTCTATTGCAAGATCCAGCACTTCTGTGGGATTAGGATTGCCATCCTTGATATATTCTTTATGTGTGAACAATGGAGTTACTAATGATATTTCAGAGGAGAAGCTGAAGACTACAAAGCCTATTGGGCAGGAGAGTGTTAGTGATTATGATCGTCTTCGCATGAAGAGATCTACTGCTCCTTCTACTTTTGTATCTACTCCAAGTAGAACTTCTACTTCTATACCTTATACTTCTACTGCTGAGCCACCATCTAGTTTCTAGGAATCAATGCATTCTGGAGCAGCAGAATGAGTTATTTCTAACTCACTGCAGAGTAGATACTATAGACAAGAAGATTGATCATCTATCTGAATATACTCAAAGGAAAAGTGATTATGATGCTGAGTATTCAGAGGCTTAAGTTAGACTCTTGAAGGGTGAGCATGATGTTCAGTTCCCTACCTGTCCTAGATTTTCACCGTATGTTGATCCAAAGGATGTGGAATTTTCTTTTGGTGATGACGATGACGAGGCTACAGATAGTGATTAGTAGATTAATTTACCTCTAGAGATGAGTTGATTCTGTTTTTAGTTTATTTCTTGTTTGTTAGTATTAATTAGTTTGTAGTTAAAAGTGTCGATTTGTTTAAGTAACTTTGTCTGGATTTTTTTTATGTTGAGACTATTTTTAGAATATCTAGTTTGATATGTGTTTAAGACTGAAATATGGATGAATTTTTTTTGTTTTCTATGATAAATGTTTATTTCTGTTTTCAGCCTACTGTTCAGTATTCTTATATTGGTATTGATGTTGTTTTGATTCTGTTATTGTGATTAGTATAGTCGTTTAATTTTGCTAATGATATAAAAATTGAGCCTGCTTACTTTTATATATGCTTCATTATTTTAGTAATAATCATAAAAAGCATGTGTAGAAGTAAATTTTTCTTTGTATACTGTTTTTACATACTTATAAAAAATTCCTTTTTAAAATTATGCCTTTCTTTCTCTCATAATTTAAACTTTTTCATGATATATCAAAACTTAAGTTTAGGGGAAGGGAAAATACATGCAAATTTAAATTTTATTTGTCCTTAATGTGCTAATATTTTCTAAAAAATATTAACATAACATAAGGAATGAAAAATCTATTTATGTTCACTTAAATTTTTGAAATTATAAATAATTTAGTAAACTTAACCAAAATTTTAATAACTTTGATTCATTTTAAGAATAGAATTATTCAACTTAAAGAAGAGTAAGATTAAGAATTTTTTCTATTCATGGTAGAGATAATTGAATTTTAGAAGTATTAAGAAATCAAGAATTATAACTTGAAAAAGAAAAATATTGAAAGACTTTTTGAAAACTATTCATGTTATAGTAATTAAGTGAAAATGTATAAGTTTGAAAATATAAGTTAAGGATAATGAAGTTCAAAACCATTAACAGGCTATCCAGATACAGTAATCCTCACTGTGAAAAAAAAAAGAAGAAGAGAAGAATAGAGGAGAAGCTTGAGGAGATGCCTAATAAAAAATTGGCTTCACTTAAATTATCTTATAAAAAGAAAACTAATTACATACTTTACTTAATTTTTATACATGCATCTTTATTAGAAAAGATTTTCATGAAGGTCTTTTTCTTGTAATAATTTATGTGATCTTAATAAAATAAACTACAATTATTTTTGAAATGAATGAAAAATTTTTGAAATCTTACAATTTGGTAGTTAAATATTCTTTAAATTCTTAAAATTAAACATAGTTAGTGAAATTTGGTTAAGGATTTACTAAAGCTTTTATAAAATCAAAAAGTGCAAGGAATCTTAAATATTTACCTTTATTCCAAATGTTATACATTTTATATAGTAAAAAGGGTTACTTGAGGACAAGTAACGTTTATGTTTGGGGGATTTTGATCCATGAAAAAAATACCTATTTTTATGCCTTGATTTTCTCAAATTTTTAAGGATATTATGCTTTAATGAAAGGTATTTTATGTTTTTGGATGTAAGTGATGCAAAAATGTTCAAAAAGGAAAAAAACATGAAAAAGGATGAAAAGAGAGCAAAAAGGAGCAAAAATGGAGCCAAAATGCAAAATTGCCAAAATATTGAGCTTGGCGTCTAGGCGCCAGAATCCGACACCTAAGCGCTAGCTCGATACCAAATCTGTGACGGTTTTTGTAACTACTTTGGATGGTTATTTTGACGGTTTGAGCGGTTATTGGACCATCTAGAAGATTGGCAGTTATTTCTAAATTATAGGACATGTGATACATTGTATTTAGACGCTTGGAAACGGTTTGGATCGCGAAGAGGTGCGATACAAAGTGAAGAGGTGCGAAGAACCGGACGCGGAGTCTGGTGCCTAGGCACCAGACACACTTTCTAGAAGATTCGTTGAACTTTGACACATTTTGAAGTGGTGCCTTAGGAAACCCTTGAAGCCTATAAATAGGAGGCTATTCCTATTGAGAAAAACGCCCAACCCAAGTAGCCCAATAAGAAATATAAATTAAAGAGATAATTTTAAGGGCCATACTTTTAGTTTACTATCCTTCATAAATTAGTGAGTTTATTTTATTTAGAGTTTGTATTGAGAGTTTGGAAGAGTTGGTGCTTGTGAAGTCTATTTCACTTTGGAGTCAGTAGAAATCAGAGGTTCAGTTAGAGAAACACTTGAGATAAGTATTTGTAATTTTATTCAAAGTTTTATTTTTTATGTTTTGTTATTTAGATTCAATGTGTTTTGAGTAGTTAATTTACTTTCTCCTTTCAATTATTAAAAGATAAATAAGATAATCTAAAATTCGTTGGAGAATTAGAAACTAAAATATGTTTTAAATATTGTGATGATATTAATACCGGATATTAATTTACTATTTAAATTGGCCATTTAAATTGTTAAAATCTGTTGAAGAGTTTTGAGACCTAGAAGGAGATGAACTCTTAACTAGTAGATATCACATGAATCCTTGGGTAATCGAAGGCCTTGTGCATGGTATTCAAGGTGAAGTGCAAATAAATAGTAAAATATTATCCAATGGGCGTAGAATTGTTAAGTGTTTAGAGTGACAGATGAAATTCTTGTAATTTAGTTTATAGAAAGGGAACGTGTCACTAGTAGGGCCGACCAAAGCCACCCTTGGACATCTAGTACTGTGAGCCTAGTTTAACCCATTTTTCTAACAATACATCCAGACCTAATCGATAGATTAGCCAATATACTTTATACTATCGAGCGCAGGTAAAGAATAGGACTGCTTCCATTTGGCACAATACCATAAATTTATATTCTCCACGAATATTATATTATCTAAAAAGTCTTGGATTAATTGAAAGGAAGAAAGTTGTTTGCTTATTATTATTTACATCACTCATTTATTTTATTTTTGCTTTAATTCTGCATTTAGTAAATTAAATTTAAAACTTTAAAAGAAATACATAAAAATAAAATTAAAATATTTAAAAATCTATAAACCTCCTCGTGGGATCGATACTGGGGTCTTTATTTAAAGCCCTATATTACTTTAAATGACATGTATACTTGCGTATTACCTCTAGTGTGTAAAATATTTTCCACAAAATTATATTTATATACACTAGCCGCTATTATTATTTGGATTAAAGTATTGACTATAACATATTTTTGAGAGCATAAATTACTACGTTGTTCGCGGATTGAGGTCAGAGGGCATAAAAGTAATTAAGGATTTTTAACCATAATTAATACTTTATGCTTAATCAAAGGGAGGGATGAACATTTGATCCTAAATTTCCTGTGAAGATGATTGAAACTTAGGGAATTAAGGGATAGAAACCCATTTAATCACCTACAACATAAAAAATGAAACTTTAATTAATTAAATCATTTAAATTTTGGAAGAATAATTAAAATTTTGGATTATTAAATTTAGGGATATGACTTGAGAATATATCAATCCTTAAATTTAAAGTCCCTAAATGGATCAATAATGTTCAAACTCTCAATTAACTTTAAAACATGATGATAATTGAAATTAATAATCTTTAATTAAATTAAAAGTTTAAAACATTAAATGGTTTAATAATTAAATTAAAGTAAACTTAAAACAATAAAACTAATTTGAAATAACTTAAAATTCAATCTAAAACAAATTTGAAATGTTAACAATTATTCTCAAAACAATTTAAAATTAAGATGTAATAATAAAATCAATATAAAATATTTAAAACAAACTTGAATCATCAAAATTTAATGAAATTAAATAATCTAAACACCTCTTTCAATTTAAATAATTTGAAACATCAAAGATTAACCTAGAACAATTCATGATTAAAACATCATAAATTATAAATTAAATCAATTTAAGACATTAAAATTAATTTAAAATGTTAAGATCATTTAAAATATAAAGTTTAATTGAATTACAACAATCTGAATATTATTCCAACTTAAAATGGTTTAAAACACTTAAAAAGATCAAATGAAACTTTATAATTAAATCAAAACCACTTTAAATTTCTAACTCGAATTCCCATTAAGAATGGCCAAATCCTTTAATTAATCTGCCCCTAAAAGCTTTCACCTTTATAACTCTCAAATAGAGTGTCAAGTGAAATGTCACTTAACTCACTGGATAATCAAATGTCCAGGTTCACTGAGCAAGAAACAAAACTTAACTAAATTCTTAGATGACCAAATCACCTGTACAATGAAATTCATTTAGACTCGAAAAAATCCCAGAAACATTGAAAATATGTTTAACACTCGTCCTAAGCACTTTCTCAATATGATGGGATGTTTTAGAAGAACAATTGAAACTTAATTGTTCTTTGGTGAAGAAAATCATCCTCAACAAAACACAAGAACCTAGACGTCATAGGAATTGACTAGCAATAGGATTAGGATTTTGGTAGACAACCAGAACCTTCCCTTAGCTTTACCTAGGTGCATTCCTTGAAATATATAAATGCTCTGATATGTGTTTTAAGTGCAGTCGGGAATGACGAGAAGACACTTCATGTACGCTTTTATTTTATTGCGATTTATTTACCTGCACTGTACTTTACTTCTCTTGCATGTTAAACAAGAATGTCACCCTGCATGAAAACTGAAACCTTTTAAGATAGCCACAAAACTGAAACCCAAAACTAAATTAAAATCAACACAAGATAAAATTCACCGCCACAACATTCAAAATATAAAACAACTCAAAATTTAATCACAAACAAAACAACAAAACTGCAATTACAACTAAATTAAAACGTCTCAGTGGATGATCGGGAATCCCTCGGATGATGCAACCCACGTGTTGCTAATGAGATTTCCCATGGTCTAAGTGAATGTGTAGAACTCATTCAGTTGAGTTTAGCAAATTCATTTGGACTAAGTGAATCTGATGAAAATAGTGGTGTCGGGATGACAGAATCGTGGGATCTTAATGTGTCCTACTTAATCAACTTTAAGATTTGTTTTAATTAAAATACTAAGCCATCTCAATTTTCAACTTTTTTAAACCGAAAAACTTCTCTCATCTCTTAAGTGTCACTTTCTAAAACTAAACCTTTTGCAACAACAAGGAGCTTGGAGCACAGTGAGCAGCACGGCCATCTTCATCAACAAAACCTGAGTCTACTTCAGCAAAACCGTTCCTAGAAATAAAATAACAAGCTATAGAATTTCAAGGTAGTTTTCCTAGAACAACATAAATCCTCAACTTTTTTGTTAGGCATTTGTATAATCAGGTTATTCAAATTAAGCCCTAACCGGACTTAGGACTCCGAGGTAGTCGTTTGATACGACATAAACCCTCACATCATCGAGGCTATTTGTATGATCATGTCATACAAATATAAGTCTTAATTAATTAAAATTGGTAGGATTAAAACATTAAATAAATTTTCAAATTGAAGCCAAACAATACAATAGTTGGGAAGTCACCGAAGTTCACTTCGAGTCCGTGACATCCCCTACTTCTCTTCCTTTGTATTCTCAAAATAACTGTTCCAAATTTGATCCATTCCCTATTGAAATTTCCAAAATACAATTTTTAGAAACCTTAAATTTTAAAATTCTTGAGTGCAAAACCACTGATCATTGTTGAGAGTCTTCTTAAATGATTCCCATCATTTAAGATGTAGTTAACTATAGGGGCTTGCCCTTATAGGGAACTTTAAGAACCCAAGTAATATAAACTCTGCTTAATTCCTTTATATTAAGCAGGGGAACTTGTCGGCTTATAAAATTGGTTCGCAGAGCAAACAGATGTCACAAATCTTTTAGTTATTTAATCGAGTCCCATCATCAAGCAGTGTGTCTATTCCTCGGGATAGATACACGGTTTGTGATGCGGTGGTCGTTTATATAAACTATTTGGGATGTGAGATCGGCTTGATTTCATATCTTGAAATTTTCAAACTTAAAATTATTTTCAAAATCAAATGCTACTTTTCAATTGCATATATAGTTAAGTTAAATTTAAAATCTAAAATTAGCCGACAATTTCTGTATGCGACCCCTTTTCAAAATAAAACACATAACCTAAAAATATGCCGACAGAGTAAGGAAGAAGAAATCTCTCACTTTCCCTCTCCTCTCACACTCCTTAGAAGAGAAAATACAAAACCTATTTTCCTACACAAAATGGAAAAAAATTCTCTCTAAACTCTTCTCTTCCTCTCTTCCCCCTCTTCAAACTTGGCTCCAAAAGTGTTTAAATTTAGCCAAAACTGAATTCCCAAGAGTTTCCTCAAGCAACCCTACAAAATCTGGCCAAATACATTGAATCTAGTTTGAATTTGGGATAGGGCTCTGTTTGGGGCTGGATAGGGCGCCGTTAGACGCATTATTCTGCAAAAATGATCGTAACTCTCTGTAAACTGACACTGTCAGCGCTGGTGACAGCATCGTTCGATGCTAGTTCAATAAAATGCACTTTTGTCCTTTTTTGCTCCAAATTTTCTCCTTTCCGTTTCCTTTCGCTCCAAAGGTATAAAATCATTGTACATGCATGAAATCATTAAAAATCTCATTCTTTAAAGTACAATATCATCAAAAACAAGTATTAAACGAATAGTAAAAAGCTATCAAATTTTTAGTGGATCCGCCGCGTGGCACTGAGTTAGAAGGCCGTGCAAATTAGAAGGAGACACGTGTGGCTTCGGAGCAATTAAGGATGATGCGCCGCTGAGTCAATTAAGTGGAAAAATAGGGATATCTTGATTTATTTAAATCAGTGAAACTTTAAAAATGCATATCTTTGTGTAGGCACATCAGAAAAATAAAATAAAATAACCCTCTTGCTCAATGGATAGAGGAGAATAATTTAGAATTAGTGTATATTTTATTTTTAATTAATTAAATACTGTTTTGAGTATTTTTATTCTTCATTTGCATAGACACTTCACCATGGCTTGATCTTTGGGGATCTTGTTCGCTCTATCATGGGGGATCTTACTCGATTCTTCCAAGGTCAGGGGAGATCTCTATGAAGAGATCCCAATTTTTCATGTTGTATGTGTATGTCTTGTTAAATTAATTATAATACTTAGAATATTTATCAAAAAAATCCAAAGTAAATTTTGGTAGGTTCACTGTGACCAGAGGAATATAGAAAAAATATAAACTTAGTTTAACTCATTATGTATAACCCTAATTGTAATTAAAACATTAAATTTAAATAAAAATAAATTGGATTAAATATAAGTGAAACTAACCTAAAATCACTCTTCATTATGATTAAAGTCAGAAGAACTCCCTATAAGAATTTTAATTCAATTGAAGTTAATTTAAACACTTAAATGAATTTTCCAAGTTAAATCACATTTTTGGACAATTATACAATCATAATAATTAAAATAAACTTTCAAAAATTATAAAGTTAATTTTTGGAGTTCTTCGTGGTTAGAGGAGTCTCTAAAAAAAAAGTTGTAATTAAAATAAAATTTTCATTTTTAAACATTATTTTGTTATTTAAATAATTAAAAATAAATAAAATTCACAAAATTAATAAAATTGATGGAAATATTTAACAATTTCTCCTAGTCATATAGGAACAATTGGAATAATTTTCCTATCTCTATAAATAAAGATTTTAAATTTCTAAGGTTAAAATTGTTTTTAAAGGTTAAAAATGGAATTTCCTTAATTTCTCACTAAAATAATTCTAATAATTAAAATATAAATCACAAAAATATAAATATTAGTCTTATAGGTTCCCTGACCTCAGAGAGATTTTAAAAAAATATAAAACTTAATTTTCTAATTAAATAATATTTAATATTTAATTAATACTTCAACATTTGAATTAATCATAATAATTAAATTAAAATTCAAAAAATCATGAAATTTGGTACAAGTGTTTCTCTAGTCTATGTGAACCTTCCATAATTTTCTTAAGGACATAAACTTTGTTTTGACTAAGATATTAAATTTCCTTTGAAAATCTTTATGTTTACATGAAAAATAATTATATAAATTAAATTTAATTAAGAAAAATCATTTTCTCCTCTAATGCTTTAATTGACCCATGGATGGGGTAGCAAAAAAATTTTGAAGTCATTTGAATTGAATTTAATGAATTATGAAGTGCTAAGGCCTGTAGGGCCAAAAATGTAGTTTTATAGAATTTAGCCTTAATCAATATTTAGGCGTAATTAGAGTGGGAAATGAGAATTGGATAATCTTAATAAATATGTTTAAATGATTGAATCATATAAGGGATATGTGGTAGAAACCAATCTCACTTTTGTCACATTCAAGGATAAATTGACAATTTTCTTAATTATATTAATTTGGAAAAAAATTAAATTGAAAGATTCTTAAGGTTAGGGGTTCGGCTTTGGAAGTTAATAATTCATCAGTTAAATACTCCTACTTGATGTTTAAATGATAATTCATTAATTTGATAGGACTCATAGTTATATATAACTTAACTCTTCTAAAAATTACAAATGTACCCATTAAAGTCTTAAGGGCTTGGTAGTGAGATTAGGCTTAATCAAATTTAACTAATGAGGTTTAGAAAAGCAAAACACAATTAATTTTAAACACATTTGAAACACTACAAGTCTATCAAAATTGGTTAAATTCTATCATAAATTAAGTTGCCCCAAAGGGCCCCACTTACATAATTATGAAATTAAATATCAAGTGATCTATACCACACCTTTAGGGACAATTAACACATTAATTCACTAAGCATAAGGGTATGAAATGGATGAATAATTTAATAACTATGATAAGCTCAAAATGAACTCAAGAAAGTTCAAAAGGGTTGTGAAATATCTAGGTATCCCCCAGACCTTTTCACAAATCTTCTGGACAACTTGTAGGATGATTGAATCTATCATACTTATTAAAGGAAAATATTTCTCAAATGCATAAATAGGACCCACCAAGTTATGAGACAGGGTTTTGTAGGTTTGTGACAAACCTATCTATAGACTATACTTTCCTATAAATTATAACTATTTACTACAAGATAATAAAGTTTTAGGTGGAGGAACGAGAAGACTCGACAGGTACACTTTTACAAGTTTACAGTACCTTATTTTTAGTACTTCCTTTACTTTACTTTTTCTTGCTTACAAGCTTGCATGTTAAATAACAAATTTCACTGTGTATGAAAACCAAAAATTTTAGGATAGCCACAAAACCAAGACCAAAATTAAAACTAAAACGAAACAAGATAAAATTCACCGCCACAACAGTCAAAATATAAGACAACTCAAAATTTAATCATAAATAAAACAAAAATAACAATTGCAACTAAATTAAAACATCTCTATTGGATTATCCAGATACCTCAGAGGATGCAACCTACGACTGCTAATGAGATTTCCCACGGTCTAAATGAAAGTATAGAACTCATTAGGTTGAGTTTAGTAAATTGATCTGGACTAAGTGAATCTGAAGAAAATAGTGGTGCTGGAATGATGGAACCGTAGGATTATAACTGGTGTCGCTATAATCAACTTTAATATTTCCCTAAATAAGACATTAAGACACCTCAATTCAAAATTTTCCAAAATACGATACTTCCCTTTTCTCTTCGATTAACACTTCTTTAAATTGAACCTGCTACGACGAGGATCTTGAAGCATGCATAGTAGGCGGTACGGCCATCTTCAACAGCAAAACTCCTTAAAACTAAAACAACAAGCCATAGGACTTCGAGGTAGTTTTCCTAGTGTAGCATAAACCCTCACTTTATCTCTCTAGGACTTTACACTTTATGCAATATATTCCCTAACCCGTCTTAATTTCTGAGGTTTTCATCGGGTATGACATAAATCCTCCAATCTTCCAGGCTATTCACAAGATTTATATCAAGTGAATGTAAGCCCTAAGTAATAAATTTGGCAGAATGAACATCAAATAAATATCTCAAATCAAAGCCAAATCATAGGATAGTCGGAAAGGCACCAAGATTCCTCTTAGATCTATGTTCTTCCCCTAACTTTATCTTCCTTGGGATTTCTACAATAACTATTCTGAAACTTGAGCCACTCACCTATTGAATTTACCACTATCACATTTCCTTGAAGATCCTACCCTTTGGAAGTCATGAATACAATATTCCCTGATCTTTATCAAGAGTTTTCTTAGGTGACTTCGGTTTTCTGAGATGTAACTAACTATAGAGGGTTACCCTTATAGGAAACTTACAGACTCCTAATTAATATAAACCTTATCTAATTCCTTCATATTATATAGGGGAAATTGTCGGTCAACATGTATGGTTTGTAGTTCAAACGGATGTCATGTATTCTTTAGTTTATTTGATCAAGCCTCACCACTAAGAAATGTATCTAATCTTCGAGATAGATACACATCTTGTAGTGAAATGCTCGATTATTTAAACTATTATTATATGGGATCAATTTAATTTCATATTTTACAAATTAAAGTAATATTTTCTTTATTCATATATATATATACATAAACCAAAAACCCCAAACACACTCCCGCGGCTGACAATGCCCTAAATTTTCACCATATTCAAACCCGAAAGCAATGGATGAAGATATTTAATTTGATGATGATGATGATGAGGAAACTGAAGCAGATCATTTGACTTCTTACTTTTATGCAGTTTCTATCCCACATGTTTTTATTTCCTATGCCTTTTTTTTATTATTCTTAGACTTTGGTGACAATGTAGAATTATTTGAGGACTTTTTTTATTTAACAATGTAACTATTTGCTCTTGTGTCTATTTAGTGTTGTATTAGTGCTAGAAAAGAGTGTTAGTTTTTAATTGTCATTCATATTGTTACTCTTTTGTACTACTTTTTATACCTGCATTTGTTCTCCTACTTTAAAGTACCTTTAAATTTTTTCCTTCTTCATGTTTGTTATAAACTTTATATTACAAAGTAATTTAGAAATTAAGTTTTGGGGGGGGGGGAGTGAAAAATAATTTTCAAAAACATAAATTTTAATTGTTCGTAAATGTGCTATAAATAAATTTAATTTTGATTGATAAATAATTATGTGAATGAAGTTATATTAGGGAAGTAAAATTTTAAATATAGAAATGAGTAAGAGATTTTAATTAAAATCTATATTAAGTAAGAAAAATTTAAAGTTAAAAAATTTCTTAGTGAAGAAATGATAAATATTTTTGTGACTATCTTTAGTAAGAAAAGTTGTATTTTTTTTAAAAAATAGTAGGATTAGACATTTAATTTTAATACTTAAATTTTTTTTTTTGAAAATAGTTTTCAAAAATTTTATTATATTTATAACTTAAAGATATATATCTACCTTATGCCTTAAGAAAGGAAGGGTGGAAATGAAAATTATTAAAAGCCTAGCCAGATATAGTAATCCTTGCCTTATCAAAAAATAAAAAGTGAGAATGAAAGGAAAAGAAGAAAAGAAAAGAAGAGTGAAAAATAGTATGTGAAAAAGTAAGGAGAAGCTTGAGGATTTAAATGCCTAATCAAAAATTAGTTCAACACCTAATCTTTTTAGAATATATGACTTGAGAAAATCTTGAAGCTTATAAATATAATATAGTTAGAATTATTATTTTTAGTAAAGAATTTTGAAGTAAAGAAAATAAAATATATAAACCTTATATTTTGAAAAATCTACAAATATTTTTTAAATGAGATAGAAACTCATACTTTTCATTCACTTTCACTTAAGAGATTTCTAAACTTTAAATTTTTTTATAAATTGGACTACTACATTTCTAGAGCAAAATTTTGGAAATTCCTAAAGAAACTCATTCACATAATTTTTTTGTTTGATTTAATGTTTATTGTCACATGAGGACATATAACGTTTAAGTTTAGGGGAATTGATCTACTTTAAAACTAACCATTTTTTTGGGTAATTTATTCTTATTTTTTTAAGGTGATTATGCATTAATGAAAGATATTTCAATATTTTGGTTGCGGGAATAAGAAAATGAGTTTAAGGATGAAAAGAAGCTAAATAACAACAAAAAGGAGCAAAAAATAAAGCTTAATGAAGAAAATTTAATAAACTAGACCTGGCACTTAGGCCCCATATCTGACACCTAGGAACCAGAGATGGTTGGGGAAGTTATTTTTGAATTGTTTGCGGTCACATGATTTTTTAGAAGGTCTCATAAGGAAATACATGCTTCAAATGAGTTGTACAATGAATCTAGACACATTTTAACGGAGATGTGTCTGTTGGAGCAAAATGGGTTAAACTAAAGAAATTAGGCAATCAATCAGACTGGCGCCTAGGCACAATAATTAATTTCTAGAAGATCCAATGAATTGGGACGAATTTTAAAGGGGTGTCTTAAGCAACCCCTATTCATTTTTGAAGCTCTATAAATATAGATTATTTTAGCTGCGAAGGGAGTCATTTTTTAGAGCATTTCTCAATTAGTCTTTAGTTTCTTTCACTTAAAGTTCAAAGTGTGTAAGTTTTTGTTAAGTTTTTATAATTTCTTGAAGATTAGAGTTCTATAAGAGTGTGTGGGAGTCAGAAAAGTCAGAGAACTTGGAAGAATTGCTTTGGAGAACATTCTAGATTAGTATTTGTATCTTAACTCTTAATTTGTGCACTTTGGATTTATGTTTTATAAATATTTGTTGTTGTGTTAATTCAATGCTTTCTAAGTAGTTTTCCTTTTATTCTCCTTACAAATATGACGTAATTATGTAAAGAGGTTTGGATTTTCGTTTAAGAACTTTTTCTTTTCTTACCTAAAAATTGTGATGATATTTTACCTAAACTTCTTTTACCTTACAATTTGGCCAATTGTATTGTTAAAACCTATGGAGAAATCTTATAGTTCTGACTGTGGGCTAAGATTTCATAACTTGTAAGTATCACATTTCACTTTCAAAGATCAGAAGTAATCATCTGAGGGAGAGTCCAAATTGATAGGGAGATAAGTTTTGATGGGCTTAGAATTGATGTTTTTAGTGTGACAGGCTAAATCCTATCAATTTGGTTTAAAGAGAGGAAAAAGGTTCACAGGTAGGTCCTGTAGAGAGGGCATAGTGGGTAATCTAGAAATGAGAAACTAGAACCTACCAAACACTACTAATAACTCTCCCACACCAACCTTTAGACTAGCCAATGTTCTTTATACCTTGACCATAAGTTAAAGACTATTTATGCTCCTATTTGTCCCAACATAATATTTTTAAGTTCTAACAATTTGAATTGCTATGCTTATTACTAAATATTTGTAAGGAGAAATTTTATTTAAATAAGTATTTAAATCATTTGCTCTACATTTTTTTTTGCATAATTTAAAAATTAGTAAGTTTAATTTTATTCTTGTTTAGTTAAAAATAAGTTAGAAATTAGCACTTGTTTTTATTTTTGATATTTTAAAAATTAAATTTCTTTTAGTTCTTACTTGTTTCCCTGTGGGATCGATATCCGGGGTTTTCTAAGAAAATCCTATATTACGTGAAACGATATGTATACTTACTTAATACCCCTATTGTGTTTACTATTTTCTAAAAATTATAACAAATTGGTTTTACACACTAGCTGCTTAATATAATTTGGGTCAAGTTGGCCATCAATTAGAAGTTTAATTATCTACGTAATTGCATGTTGGGTTGGCGGCCACGTGGATAAGTAGAAAAATGGGCATTTTATGATTTAATTAAATTCAAAAGCTTTGAAAAGTCATAACTTGGTATAGAAAATCCATGAAAATAAAATATAAATACTGTAGTACTCAGTGAATAAAGGAGAAAATTATTAACTAAAAAACAAAAACATTTTCCTTTTACTTATTTTAAATTTAATTAAATACTCAGAAAATTATTTTAATTTTAAATAATTAAATAATAATCAGAAAAAATGTGAAATTTTGGGGATTCATTTCTCTCATGCTTAAGGATGTTTTCTGGTTATTTCAAAGTCAGAAAGCACCTCTAACATAGGAAACCCTAATTTTCAAGGTAAATCACTATTTTATGCTTATAATAACTATAATAAATAAAATATGAATCCAAAAAGGATTGGTAGGTTTACTCGCTATTAGAGGAACCTAGGAAAAATTAAAATTGAATTATAAAAATTTAAAACCTATTTTATTATGTTAAAATTTTAAAAAATATAAAACATTGAAAAAACACAAAATAATTCAAATAATCACCAAATTGGGTCAAATTGAAGATTACCTCTTCTTGAGGCTCCTATAAAAAGTCTAAGGCCATTAAAATTATTTTTCATATAAAAATTAATTTTCTAAGTAAATAAGATTTTTTATATAAAATAACTATACAAATCAAAATAAAAATCAAGAAATATAAAAAATGGTTTAGGGTGTTTCTTGTGACCAAGGGCACCAAAAAAAAAAAATAGAGTAAAAATAATTATTTTATTTTTTAAATAATTTCCATCTTAAAAAATTTTTAGAGATAAAATAAAAATGAGAATAATATAAAACAATTTTTTTTGAGTCCTTTAAGGATAAAGAGATTTATAAAAAAAAAACATAAAAGGGAATTTTAATATTAAAAATGTACTTTTTATTCATTTAATTTCTAAAAATGATCACTTAATAATTATAAAAATTAAAATATAAGTCAAAAAAATCAATGAAACTATTTCTAATGGTCTCCTGACCTAATTGAAACTCCAATAATTTTCTTAAGTACAAGTGTTTTTTTTACTTAGTTATATTAATTATTTTCAAAAAATCCTTATTTTAAAATTTAAATTATTAATAAAATTAAAAAAAAAAAGAAAATACATGATTTCTTTTCTAATGTTCTAATTGATCCATGAGTAGGGTAATTATGAAATCTTAAAGTCAATCGAGTTAAATTTAAAAGAATATGAAGTGGAAAATCATTAAGAGCAAAGTTGTAATTATGAAACTTTAAGCTATAATTAAAATTTAGGATTATTTGAAGTGTAAATGGGCAATCTTGATCTTAATTAACTACCTTGGATGATTGAAACACAAAGAATTTAAATACTAAAAACCAATCCATCACTTTTCTACAAAAACGGTGAATTGTAATCTCCAAAATTATTACGAATTGGAAGTTAATACAATTGGATGATTCTAGAACAGTTGGGCTTATGTTAGAGAAATAATAATCCACTAATTTGAAGCCCTAATTGGTGATCAAATAAAAAAGTGCAATCTTGCATAAGAGTTAAACCAATTTAATTCAACACTTTTAATAATTGTAAAATTATACATGAAATCTTGAGGGCTTAGTAGTGAGTTGGGTATAATCAAAATTGTTTAATGAGGTTTAGAAAATGGAACTTAAATAATTTTAAATACCCTTAAAATACTACAAGCTCAATTTTAATTGAAGGAACAAGAGTTCTTAATAGTTAAAAATTGCTTTTAAGGGCATCCACCCACATAATCCTTAAATAGTACATCAACTGAATACTTAGTTACCCCACTTGTGGGACAATTAAAACATTAAGGTCCACTGAGCACAGGTTAAAATATTACCATAAAACCTTACCTTAACTGCGGATGAATGATTTATCAGCATAATAAGTTCAAAGGAACTCAAAACAGTTCAAAGGATTTAAAAATTTGTTTAAGGTGTTGTCCCGAGCACGTTTATGATCTTTTGGATGTTTTGAAGGACAATTGAACTTAATTTGTTTTAATGAAGAAAATCATCCTTAAAATATTTAGGAACTCGCCAAGTTATGCCCCGCGACCTATCAATTCATCTAAATCAATAGAAATTCCCAATGCTCAAGGACTTGAGTCTTCTCTAAGGTATTTAAGTCCTTGTGAGCAACTGGGAACATTTATTTTTGCCACATATTAATCATCAAATTGGTATAATTCTGAGGTCTAGGTGGCTAGTGCAATGATGATAATGCTAATGTTTTCTAAAATGAGAGATACGATACTATGTGGGAATTATATAATAGTAGTAGTCTTACCTTGATCGATGATACTATTCGCCGGCACTTGGTGAGATTGTTGCCCCCGAATGTCTTAGTTTGTCAGTAGTCCAAGATTAATTAGAATGAATGACCTGTGGACAACACTACTTTACAAAAATAAAACAAAGTTTCTTTTGCTTGTTAAAACAAACCTTGCATGGAAATAAAAAAAAAGTTTTGCATGAAAATTAAAGAGTTTTGATGAAAATTTTATAAAGGACCATTGTTTGTCATTGGATTGAGGTTAGGACTACCATCTCTACGTTGTCGGGTTGGTAGATCTTACACAAGGTCGAGAAGCACACAATCTAGCTCTGCGCCACCACCTTTTTTGATGTCTTATACCTAGTCCTGGTCTTCCATATGTAACTACGAGTTTTCTTTTACTATCTTGTATTTCTTGCTACTACTTTTTAACTTTTCTTATTTTGGATTTTTCATGCTTCGCTTACTTTATATTCTTTCAATTTATTTAAAAATCCAAAAATTTATATTATGCTTTATGAACTAACCATGCAGCGGTAGCAGAAGCCTAGGTACACATTTATTTTATGCACTGCAATTTCCTATCATTTTTCTTACAGTGCTTCCTTACATGTATTTACTTACTTTACATGAAAAGCCAAAAAAAAAAACCAAAACAACAACAACTTACAAGAACTAAAACCAAGACATTGAAACATACATGGTAAAACCATTTGAACTATATACTTTAAGACAACTACTTCAACAAGGAGCCTGGAGCATACGTTAAGAGCAGCTTGATGAGGACTTGCAAATGGACATCTTCAAAAGAGCAAACAAGTCTACAACAGTAAACATTTTCCTTACTTTAAACAATATACCATAGGATTCAGGGTAGTCCTTCAAGCACGACATAAATCCTCAACTTATCATTTAGGCCTTTGTACAACCACGTTTTACAATATAAATCCTAACTCGTCTTAGGATTTCAAGATCGTTGTTCAGTATGACATAAATCCTCTTATATTCTAGGCTACTTTTATGATCGGTAACATGCAAATGTAAGCCCTACATAATAAAATTGGAAGGATGAAAAATTAATAATATCTCTTTGAAATTGAAGCCAAACCACAGGACGGTTTGTAAAGTCACCGAAGTTCTTCTCAGGATTTGTGACATCCCCTACCTTTCTTCCATTGGATTCCATAATAACTGCTCCAATTTGATCTTTTCCCATTTGGATTTCCTATGTTCGACCTTGAAAGCCCTAAGCTTTGGAATTCATGAAGACAATACCTCTGATCTTAATTGATAGTTTTTTTAGGTGACTTTGGTTTTCTAAGGTGTAATTAATTGTAGGGGATTGCCTTTATAAGAAATTTTAAGAACCCAGTTGTTGATCTCACTTTTGTTGAGGTCTTGCTTTCTTCCTGAGGAGCCTAGGATCAAGCAATAGGCCTTTCTTATTAACTATCCTAGAGCACTAGTGATGGAGCCCTACCCCATTATAAACCACAAACTCTTCTTTACTCTGCTTGGAGTTCCACATGTCTGGTTTTAACCTCTAGCACTTAGTAGGATGGAGCCAAACATGAGGGAGCTCAAGAGCTTCCCATAGGATTGCCTAACTTTAGGTTTAGTCATAGTGGTGTGGCCTTGGTCTTTCATGCACACACACACAACCTTTCACCTCCACTCACAACTAAAACCCTAAACCAATCACCTTTAACCTAGTTCCACACTATTTTGCAAACTAATGTGGGTGCTCCCCCAAACCCTTAGCCCTAAGCTAGGGTTTGGCTAGGACCAACACATGAACAGACCAAAATGGGATTTCTCTTGGTCTCAAGGCTCAATAGAGGTAATTCTATGATTAACATTCCCAATTGACATCAATTTCACGAAAACCCCCCAACTTTGGCCTCTTAACACCTAATTTCACCAAATTACCAAAATAGCCCTAGAACCCTAATTTTTCCAAAAAATTTACAAAATTGCCCAAATTCTCAAATCTTCTTCAAAAATCATTTCAAACCATTGAAAACCACTCAAAATTGCCCGAAACACCTCAAAACTCTCAAAATTCTCAAAATATCCAAAATTACTAGAATTCCCTTCATACCCAAAAAATTCCAAAAACTCCCAAAATCTCCAAAACAATCTAAATGTTCCCAAAATAAATTCGAACCACTTTATTGAGCCCAATTTGACCAAATAGACCCAGATTGACCAAAATTCATAAATTGCCCCTAAAGGCCCAAAATCCTCAAATCACCTATAAATCCCACTAATTGATTCCAAACTTACCCAATTTCAATTACAAATCTAAATTCACCGTGCTTGATCCCAATCAAAACCAAATTGAAACTCAAGTGAACCCAATTTCAAACTCAAATTCTAAGCCTAATTCAAAAATCCCCAAATTGGTCATATCTCAAAAATTCATCAAATTGAACTTCATGATCAATCCATTATCCCTAATTTTAAATCATTATCAAATTTCATCATGACCAAGCTCATTTGAAAATAAATTCCAACTCAGTTGAAGCCAATTTCATGCCAAAATTCTAGATCTAGCTCAAATGCCCCAAAATTGACCATAAGCCAAATTTCACTAAATTGAATCTCCCAATCAATTCAAAACTACACAAATCCTTTTCCAAACTCCTTAGGACAATTATTCAAGTCAATTTGATCAATCACCTGAGCTAATTCCTAACTTAAACCTAACCTAGACCCAAATCCAAACCAATCGCCCAAATTTGAACCCAAACCACAAATTTGACAAAACCCATTCAAATTGACCAAATCATGGTCACCATAGCCAACATTTGAGCCCAAGGAACCATGTTAGATCCACCTAGCCCAACCTAGTTGAGCAATGGACCAAGCACCTCTTGAATTGGGGGATTTCTTCCCAAAAATGACTAAGTCAAGGAGATCTTTGCCACCAGCCATCAAACTACCCAAATTACATCACCATTAGACTTCTCTGGCTACCCTGAACCACCTAGCCACTAGCTCTTCATCACCGGAAAACTCAAACTCGAGAGTGCCTCCCTCACCATTTGAACTTAATTCCACCCATCTAAGCTATCTCACCCCATTTGGCCACTTACGACGTTCAGACCTCCACATAAATAACTAATTACACCCACTAACTAACTCTAGTGGCTATTGCCATGTATATTTAAGCTCTACCCCTCAAGGCCAAAAGAGAAGAGTGCACTGAAACTTGGGGAGACTCTGTCAAATTGTTCCCAGAGCTTCTCTAAGACCTCCTGAACTAAGTCCAATTATTTACCAGCCATTTCCCAACTGCCTGAAGCAAATTTCATCGCCCAAAATTACTTAGAAATAGGATACTCCTTGAATCTCTACTAATCTTTAAATTGACTTGCTCCTCGTCATTCCCAGACTAAATGAAGATGTTCCCCACAAAAAGCTCCATCTCTAAAGCACCCTAACCCACTTCAAGACCAAGCCCGAGTTCCCCTCTAATCGAGTTCTTAGGCTGGTCTAAGGAGAGCACAAATTGACACTTAGAGGAGCTTTGCAAGGTCATGATGAACATTAGGAACCATCCCAATCGAGGCCTTACCTCTTGTGCTCAGGTATAGTATAATTTTCCTTAAAATGAGCTCAGTTTGGTCTTTTGTGAAGAAAATTTTAATACCATGCATGATTAACCATATAGATCTGTTCCTCTTGACTAGAAGGTGTAGTAGAAAATCCCATGTGATTTCATGGAGTATTGAGCTAGATCTTAGCATTTTAGTGTGGATGGTTGACCGGCACGGCTGCTGATAAGAAGTAATAATTTTTGCAAATAGTTCAACTTTAATCACAGAATATAATTAGTTTAATGAGGTAGCAGCCAATCTAAACGCAAGTGCACGTATCGTTCAAATAATACATAGCTCTAGTGGAGTCGTGGTTATCGATCCCACAGGGATGAAGTAAATCTTAAAGCGTAGCAGATGCACCAAAAGTACATACTATTTTTGCTATATATTTTTACCCATTTATGGTGATATTGTACTTTAAAGAAAGGTATTTTTCATGATTTGTTACAGGTATGATGATTTTAGGTGATTGGAGCAAAAAGAAGAAGAAAGGAACAAATTCGAAGTGAAAAGGAGCAAAATGGGAGAAAATAGCTTTTGGCTAAAATTTAATTGGACGATAGAGCGTCGGCGATGCCCTGTGTCAGTGCAATTCAAAAATGAAAAGTTTTGGTGACTTTTTGAAGGGATACCTAAGGATACTCTTGGGAATTTGTTTCTAACATATATTTAATTGTTTCTGGACGAAATTTGTGTGTGAAAAGAGTAGAGAAGGAGAGGGAGAGAAGAGTGTAGAAGTAGAGAGAGTGTAAGTTTAGAGTTAGGGTTTGGAAGTGTGAGTGTAGAAGTGAATATTTGAGAGGCATTCTTCTCTAAAGAGTGAAGGAGAAGAAGTAAAATGAGAGATTGCTTCTTCCTTTCCATTCTAAAGAGGGAATTGAGTGTTGTAACGAAGAGAGAAAAGGATTCAAAGGAACTTCAAGGGATTTTCTTTGGGAATTGAGTGTTGTAAAGTTGTATTTGTTATTGTGGTTTGTATGACTTTTCTTTTATATATAAAATCCATGTTTTATTGTGTCTTCTCCATGAATTCAGAGTAGTCTCCTTTGTCTTTCTTCTTGCATGGAGATGTGATGATGTGATGATGTGGATTTGAAGTGCTTTTAAGTAATGAAGAAATTGTGATGGTTTTTCATTTCGAATTTATTTACTTTTTAATCTGGCCAATTGAATTGTTAAAATCTGTTGTTGTACATTAACTCCAAAAGTATTCAGTGTCCTACAACAATAATGAAGAATACATTTAATGTCCATGAATGAATTGCGTATTTCATGGGAATTGAGTGAAAATAAATAGGGAAATGTTTTTTGATGGTCTTCAAAATGGAGGTTTTAGGGTGACAAGCTGAGATCCCCAATTTGGTCCTAAGATTGGTAACTAAAGTCGAAGGTTAACCTTCAGATGAAGGGGGAGTGGAAGCTTCGTAGTGACAGCCGGTATCCTCCCAGCCTACTCTTAGATTTAGTGACTGAACTTAGGATATGTCAATGTTCTTTACATGCTTTGAAGAGGGGTACTCTTTTGAGAGTTAAGAAACATTTATGCTCCTATTTGCACAATATAATAAATAATCATTCTATACCATTCACACATCATATACTCGTTGCAAGAAGAAAAACACTTTTCATATTTATCAAAACCTTTCAAATATAAAGCGTAGTGTGTGTGTGTGTTAGTTAATTATGTTTAAAGATATTAAAAGTAATTGTGGTTTTCTTAACTGTTACTTTTTTCTGCATCTTGTTAGTAGAAATAAACTTAAACTTTAATTTCAATTTGAGTATTGGATTTCGGTATTATGCTATCTATTGCAAGGAACGTGCCTTCCCTGTGGGATCGATAACCAGGACTCCATTAGAGCCCTGTATTACTTGATACGATACATATACTTATGTTGAAGTTCAAACTTTACAAAATCATTATAAATATATAAATTTTGGTTCATAATTCTTGCATAATTAAAAGTCTGCATCAAGTTTTTGGCACCGTCGCCGGGGAAGGTATAAACCATATTTAATGATAATATAGTAACTAAAAACCTTTACTTTGTAGTGTGTAATTGTGTGTTTGTTTACTTTTTAGAGTATTTGTGTGATTTTATATGTGTAGTAGTGGATCTATAGGTTTAGTACCTTACAATTCAAAGTTAGAGGGTACTATTAGAAAAATTAAAAAACAACAAAAACAAACTGAGAATCCTTGAGAAATGGCGAATAACCAAGATAATCAGAGAAATGATATTGGAAATTTGCCAAGAACTTTAAGAGGTTTTGCTAACCCAACAGGAGATGAAATTCATGTGAGTATTCAAAATCCTGATGTTGCTGCTAATTCATTTGAGCTTAAACCTGCTATTATCCAAATGGTACAAAATAATCAATTTGGAGGAACACCTAATGAGGATCTAAATTTACATCTCGCTAGTTTTCTATAACAGTGTAATACCTTTAAATATGAAGGAGTGTCGAGTGATGCTGTCAGAATTAGACTTTTTCCTTTTTCATTAAGGGATAAAGCTAATGTGTGGTTAAGTTTTTTTTATAAAAGTTATGAACTTTTAATATTGTTTAGATTGTTTTAATATGTTTTAAGTAGGTTAGTTGATTGTATGTGTAGTAATAGATTAAGTTTTCATTTGTTATGTTTTATACTTATTTCAAAATTTCATCCCTGCACTTTCTTTTAAATACTATATGAGGAAGAATACTAACAGTACAGGTTCTGTAAGTAATGAAAAAGCCTGCAAAAATTTCAAAGAAAATAAATACCTAAAGCTCAAAGGTATGATAAACTTTACTATATACTTTCCCTTTTCACTATTTAGTATAGATAGAAAAATTTAAGTTTGGGGGAAGTTAAAAATACAAATTTAATTATTAATTTGTTCTCAATTTCTATTTTCAAAAATTATTATCAAATGATTTTCTATAGTAGTTTTTCAATTCAATAAACATGAATTACTTTATTTAATTATTATAGAGACTTAAATAAAATGTTTCTAGTAATTCAATTAATTAATGGAATAAGATAAAAGAAATAAGAATATAGTAAACTATTAAAAGTAAGGGAAACTATATTCTAAAATTGAAATTCTTAAGTATTTAAGTGAAAAAGAAAGGATTGAAAACCAATGAAGTAAAAACTATGAAATACATATAAGCAAAGAAATATTTTAAGTTTCAAATTTAGGAAGAGAAAGTTGAAGTTCAAAATTATTAACAGGCTATCCAGATATAGTAATCCTCACTTGAAAAAGAAAAAGAAAAAAAAGAGAAGGATTAAAAATCAATCCAAAAAGAAAAAAAAAGAAAGAAAGAAAAGAAAAGAAAAATATAAGTGAGGAGAAGCTTGAGGATATGCCTTATCAAAAATTGGCTTCAATAGAATCAACCAAAAGGGTAAAACTCAATTATATTTCTAAACTTATATATATATGGATTAGTATTTTACTAAATAGTGTTTTCTTGAACTTCCTATCATCTAAATATCTTAAGTAATTTACTCTTTTAAATATAGTCATTCCTGAAATAAATAGAAAGCTAGAAATCTTAGACCTGATAACTAGATAATCTTATATATATAAAGTTAATTTAATTACTTAGAAATATTTCTATTTAACTTTACTATAATGTTATTTAAATTTAATTCATAGTATATCTGAATTGAAAAGTTCTATTACAAAAATCATTATTTTTACTTAGTACTAAAATTACTTGAGGACAAGTAATAATTAAGTTTGGGGGATTTTGATCACAGAAAAATATATTAAGAAATTCATATCGATTTTTGATGAAATTGCACTTTAAAGAAAGGTATTTTCTTTATTTTACTGCAGGAATGAAGATTTATAAGTGATGGAAGCAAAAAGCATGAAATGGAGCGAATTTGGATCAAAAAGGAAGGAATTCATGCAAAATGAACTAAGTCGTCGACGGCGAGATCGAGGCCGCCGACTGCGAGATCATGAGGAGAATTTCTGAAGGAATTACAACTACCTCGCTGACAGCAAGCCTGAGCCCGCCGACAGCGAGATCGCGAGGTTTGAAGACCTTCTAAAAGCCCCGCTGACGGCGAGGTCGTTTCCCGCCGACGGTGAGACAGTTCAAAATGCAAAATACATTGAACCTGAACGCTTTTTGAAGAGGTGTTTAAGCACCCCTTGGACCTTTGCCTACCTCTATAAATAGAGGCCGAATTCTAGTGTCTAAGTGTGTCTATTTAGAGAGTCTTAGTGTCTCTTTTTGGTGTCTATTTGTTTGTGTGCTAATTTAAGAGTTTTAGAGTATAATTAGTGAGTTAGAAGTGTGTTGTACTAGAAGGAAAAGTCAAAGGAACTTCAAGGAGTCTGCTTGGGGAGGAAATTAAGATAAGTATTTTTGTTTATTGTTGTTAACATTAAATGAAATCCAACCTTTGTTTTATACCCATGCATTCTGAGTAGTTTTCTTAGTCTTTCTCATTGTTTATGAAAATTATGCGAAATGATGAAATTAAATAGAAGTACTTAATATATTAAAATAAGTTGTGATAATTTTTACTTTAAACTTAATTTACTTTCAATCTGGCCAATTGATTTGTTAAAATATGTTGAATTATCAGCTATAGTAGAAATTACATCCAATATTCAGGGAAGTCAAAAGCCTTGGAAGGAGGGTGCAAATAAACAGGGAAATATTATTTATTGGATGTAGAATTGAACATTTTAGTGAGACAGACTAAAATATTCAATTTGATCCTATTGTTTGAGAGCTGAAGTGTAGATGTTAGCCCTCAGGTGAGGGGAACGTGGGAGCTCTGAAGTGGCAGCCAGTATCCTCCCGGCCTAACCGCGATTCGCAATCAAACATAGGATTAGTCAATGTTCTTTGCACCTGGACCAAAGGGTAAAGAATAGGAATGCTCCTATTTGTCACAATACAATTAAAAAATTCTATTTGAATTCATCTTTCACTTAATTTTCTAAAAACAAGGAGAAGGATACTTTTTTTGAATTATTTAAATCAACTTTATTTCAAGCATTAGTTTACTTTAGTTGCTTTAGTTACTTAAAATTTCCGTTTACTATATTAGTAAATAATTCCTTTAAATTTTAGCTGATACAAATCTGTTAAAAACATCCCTGTGTGATCAATAACCAGGACTCCATTAGAGCCATGTATTACTTGATACGATACGTATACTTGCGTAGAATCCATATTAAGCATTCCATCATAAAATCATATATATATAATAAAGCAGGATCAAGTTTTTGGTGCCGTTGCTATTAACATAATTTGCAAACATATAAAAAGTGGGTCAAGTTTTTGGCGTCGTTGCCGGGGAAGTAAAGAAATTATTTACTAGAGTAACGGACAATTTTGTTTTATAAAATTGTATGAAAAAATTTGGAAATAAAAATTTATTACGTTACGATTCAGAATTAGAGCGTACAATTAAAAAAATTAGAAAACAAAAAAGAGAAATTATAAATTTAAAACAAATGACAAATATTCCTGAAAATGAAAATATCAATCAACAGAGACCATTAAGAGATTATGTCAACCCTACATTAGATGAAATTCATTTAACTATTCAAAACCCTGACGTAGCTGCTAATTCATTTGAACTTGAACCTGCAATTATCCAAATTGTACAAAATAATCAATTTAGTGGTTCACCTACTGAAGATCCTAATTTACATCTTGTTAGTTTTTTAGAACTATGTGCTACTTTCAAATATGAAGGAGTATCTAACGATGCTATTAGACTTAGACTTTTTCCTTTTTCTTTAAGGAATAAGGCTAAAATGTGGTTAAATTCGTTAGCACCTGGATCTATTAAAACTTGGGGAGAGTTATCACAAAAATTTCTATCCAAATATTTTCCACCATCTAAAACTCGCTAAGCTTAGAAATGATATAACTTCTTTTAGTCAGTTTGATGGAGAATGAATATATGAAGCTTGGGAGAGATTTAAAGAACTTCTTAGGAAATACCCACATCATGCATTACCAGATTGGTTAATTATTCAAACTTTCTATAATGGATTAGTAGGATCTTTAAGATCAATCATCGATGTTGCTGCTGGAGGATCAATAATGTCAAAACCATTTGATCAAGCCTATGCACTAATAGAAGAAATGGTAACCAATAATTTTCAATGGCCTGCTGATAGAATTAATCCGAAAAAGATAGCTAGTATTCATGAAAATGATGCAATATCTATGTTAGCTTCGCAAATCGCTGCTGTATCTAAAAAATTATATCATTTTGGAATGAATTACTCTCCAACTATATTAGAAGAAAATTCATGTGGACAACTTATAGAATCCCAATCTCATTATGAAACTATAAATGCTATTAATAACATACCCAATAATCCTTATGTAAATTATTATAATCCTGGATGGAAAAATTATCCAAATTTTAATTGGAATAATAATACAACTAGTCAACCCTGGATGAATAACATAACACAACCATTAGGAAACCCCTCTAATCAAGGAAATTCTAATTATAAACCTAATTATCCATCTGGATTTAATAATAATAACCCACAATTTAAAGATAAGAAATTATCTATAGAAGAATTAATATTAAATATGGGTCAACATTTACAAAATCAAGGAAATCAATTACAAATACAAGGAAACCAATTACAAAATCAAGGAACAGCTATTAAAAATATTGAAACACAACTTGGACATATCGCTACCGCGCTTAATAATAGAATACCTGGAACATTTCCTAGTAGTGTGGAAATAAATCCCAAAGACAAGGGAAATGAACAAATTAAAGTGATACAATTACGAGGTGTTAGAACCTCGAATTCAGAAAGAACTTGAAAGTCAAAAAGAGGAAGTGGAAATTGAAAAGGAAAAGAATCAACAAGATCCAAACTTAGAAAATCCTTTAATACCAATGAAAATTTATGTTGATAAACCTCCACCACCATTTTGCTCAATGACTAATTCAACATAAAAAAGATAAACAGTTTGCTAAATTCCTTGAAATTCTGAAGAAATTAACAATAAATATTCCTTTCGTAGAAGCTTTAGAACAAATGCCAAATTATGTAAAATTCATGAAAGATATTCTAAATAAAAAAAAGAAAATTTACCGATAATGAAATGGTCGCACATAGTGAAGAGTGTAGTGCTATTATTCAGAAGAAACTTCCTGAAAAATTAAAAGATCCTGGTAGTTTCACTATACCCTGCGCTATTGGAGAAAAATTCTATGGAAAAGCTTTGTGTGACTTAGGAGCAAGCAACAATCTAATGCCTCAATCAATTTTTAAAAGATTAGGATTGGGAGAAATTTCACCTACTTCGAGTAACTCTTCGATTAGCTGATCGTTCGTTACATATCCTAAGGGAGTTATTGAAGATGTATTAGTAAAGCTGGATAAATTCATCTTCCCCGTAGATTTTATTGTCTTAGATATGGAAGAAGATAAAGAAATTCCTATCATTTTAGGAAGACCATTTTTAGCCACTAGAAAAACTATGATTGATGTTCAGAAAGGAGAATTAACTATGAGAGTAAATGACCAAAAAGTAACTTTTAATAATGCTAAATCAATGAAATATCCTGCGCTAGAAAAAGATGATGAGTGTTTTTGAATGGAAGTACTCGATCATTTACAAAAAGAATATTTTAAGGAATATTATGAATAAAAATTAGAAAAAGAAAATACTGAATTAATTGAAAAAGCTGATATAAATGAAGAATTAGATTATATTCAAGAAAAATTTGAATTTTTGGATAACACAGAAAACACTGAAAAAAATATAGTTCCATCGATTATTAAACCTCCTAAACTTGAGTTAAAAATGTTACCTAATCATTTGAAATATGCTTACTTAGGTAATTCTTCAACTCTACCAGTTATTATTTCATCTGAATTAAATGAATCTCAAGAACAAAAACTTTTAGATACCTTAAAAAAATATAAGAAAATTTTTGGTTGGACTTTAGCAGACATTAAAGGAATTAGTCCTTCAATCTGTATGCACGTAATTATCTTAGATAATGAACATAAGCCTAAAGCGAGATCCTCAAAGGAGATTAAATCGATAATGAAAGAAGTAGTCAAAAAGGAAATTTTAAAATGGTTAGATAATGGTATTATATATCCTATTTCTAACGATGCTTAGGTAAGCCCAATTCATCGTGTACCTAAGAAAGGAGGAGTGACCGTAAAAGCTAATGAAAATAATGATCTTATCCCTATAAGACAAGTTACTGGATGACGAATATGTATTGATTATAGAAAATTAAACACAGCCACCAGGAAAGATCACTTCCCTTTACCGTTTCTAGACCAGATGTTAGATAGATTAGCCGGACATAAATATTTTTTGTTTTTTAGATGGATATACCGGTTATCATCAAATACAAATTGCTTCTGAGGATCAAGAGAAAACTACATTTACTAGTCCTTATAGAACTTTCGCTTTCCGAAGGATGCCTTTTGGATTATGTAATGCACCTGCAACATTCCAGAGATGTATGATGTCTATATTTAGTAAATTAATTGATAATGGAATAGAAGTATTTATGGATGATTTCTCTGTATTTGGAACAACATTTGACACATGCTTAAATCATCTTGAAAAAGTATTTGAAGTATGTGAAAAAACTAATTTAGTTCTTAATTGGGAGAAATGTCAATTTATGGTTACAGGCGGCATTGTATTAGGGCATAAAATTTTGGAAAAGGGCATGGAAGTAGACCGTGCAAAAATTCAAGTTATAGCTAAATTACCACCTCCAACTATGGGGAAAGGGGTAAGAAGTTTTCTTGGACATGCTGGATTCTACAAACGTTATATTAAAGATTTTTCAAAAAGTACTAAACCTCTATGACAACTTCTTGAAAAGGACAAGAAATTTGAATTTACAACTGAATGCCTGAATGCTTTTGAATTATTAAAAGATAAATTAATTACAGCACCTATAATAGTTTCACATAATTGGGAGAAACCATTTGAGCTTATGTGTGATGCTAGTGATTATGCTATAGGAGCAGTTCTTGAGCAAAGATATGATAAGATTTTCAAAGTTATATATTATGCTAAGTAAAACTCTAAATGATGTCTGAAATAAATTATACGATTCATCGAAAGAGAATTATTAGCAGTTGTATATTCTTTTAATAAATTTCGGCATTATCTATTAGGAACTAAATGTATTGTACATACTGATCACTCTGCTATAAAGTATTTAATGCAAAAGAAAGACTCTAAACCAAGATTAATTAGATGGATATTATTAATGCAATAATTTGATTTTTAGATCGTTAATAAAAAGGGAACTGATAATCAAATTGCGGATCATTTATCAAGATTAGAAAATCATGAATTATCTGATACTGATAATGAAATTTTAGACAGTTTTCCTGATGAACAACTTTATAATATAAATGAGTGGAAATTACCTTGGTATGCCGATATAGTAAATTATATTGTAAGTGACATTTTACCACCTATGTTAACTTTGCAACAACAGAAAAATTTCATTCATGATACTAAAACATACTTTTGGGATGAACCATACTTATATAAGCAATGTAAGGATCTAATTATTAGAAGATGCGTGCCTTATCAAGAAATTGAATCAATTATTCAAAAATGTCATGATTCTGATTTTGGAGGACATTTTGGGACAGATAAAACTGCATATAAAATTCTTCAATTTGGATTCTACTGGCCAAATCTATTTAGAGAGGTATACATATATATAAAAACTTGTGATAAATGCCAAAGAGTAGGAAACATATCAAGAAGAAATGAAATGCCTCTGAATTTTATATTAGAAGTTGAAATTTTTGATGTTTGGGGATTAGATTTCATGGGACCTTTTATTCCTTCATTTGGAAACTCATATATATTAGTAGCTGTTGATTATGTTTCCAAATAGATCGAAGCACAAGCTTTACCTAGGTGTGATGCTAAAAGTGTTTCAAAATTTTTAATGAAAAATATTTTTACTAGATTTGGAATGCTGAGAGTGATTATCACTGACGGAGGAACTCATTTTAGAAACAAATATATTCACAAACTAGTAGAAAAATATAATATTATGCATAAGATATCAACTGTTTATCATCCACAAACTAGTGGATTAGCTGAAGTTTATAATCGAGAAATTAAGCGTATTCTAGAAAAGTCTGTAAACCCTAATAGATTAGACTGGTCTATAAGACTAGACACTGCATTATGGGCATACAGGACTGCTTATAAAACTCCGATTGGAATGACTCCTTACAGGCTTATATATGGAAAAACTTGCCACTTACCAGTTGAATTAGAACATAAAGCATATTGGGCGATTAAAGAATTTAATTATAATATGAAAGAAGCTGGTGAGAAGAGATTGTTGCAATTGAATGAATTAGAAGAATTAAGTGTCGGCATTATTTTTTTTAGGTTGTGTGTTTTGAAAAGGGGTCGCCTACAGAAGTTGTCGGCGAATTTTTTAGTTTAATTTAAATATAGATATAATTTAGAAAGTAGTATTTGATTTTTGAAAATAATTTTAAATTTGAAGATTTTAAGATATGAAATCAAACCGATCTCACATCCCAAATAGTTTATATAAACGAGCACCGCATCACAAACCGTGTATCTATCCCGAAGAATAGACACACTGCTTGATGATGGGGCTCGATTAAATAAACTAGAAAGGTTTGTGACATCCGTTTGGTCTGCGAACCAATTTTATAAGCCGACAAGTTCCCTCGCTTAATATGAAAACATTAAACAGGGTTTATATTACACAGGTTCTTTAAAATTCCCTATAAGGGCAAGCCCCTATAGTTAATTACATCTTAAGTGACGGGAATCACCTAAGAAAACTCTCGATAATAATCAATAATTCTGCTCTCAAGAATTTCAAAGGTTTAAGTTTTCAAAGGATTGAATTTTTGAATCTTAATAGGGAATGGATCAAGTTTGGAACATTTTATTTTTGGGAATTCAAAGGAAGAAAAGTAGGAGAAATTACAGATTCGAAGCGAACTTCGGTAATCTCCCGACTATCGTATAGTTTGGCTTGGATTTAGGAAAGTCCTAATGTTTATTTAATGTTTTAATCTTGCCAATTTTAATTAATTAGGGCTTATATTTATATGATGGAATCATACAAATAGCCTGGAAGATATGAGGGTTTATGTCGTATCGGACGACTACCTCGGAATCCTAAGACCGGTTAGGGCTTAATTTGCAATGCAAATGCCTAACGAAGAGTTGAGGATCTATGTTGCACTAGGCAAACTACCTCGAAGTCCTATGGCTTTGTTGTTTAATTCTAAGAAAGTTTTGCTGAAGTAGGTTCAAGTTTTGCTGACGACGATGGCCGTGCTGCCCACCATGCTCCGAGCTCCTTGTTGTTGCAGAGGTTTAGTTTTAGAAATCATAAATCAGGGGATGAGAAAAGTGTTTTGGTTTAGAGAAGTCTTAATTTCCAAGTGTTTTTTTGTGTTTTAATTAAAACAAATCTTAAAGTTCGATTATAACAACACCGGTTAAGATCCCACGGTTCCATCCTTCCGGCATCATTATTTTTATCGGATTCACTTAGTCCGGATGAATTTGCTAAACTCAACCGAATGAGTTCCACACTTTCATTTAGACCGTGGGAAATCCCGTTAGCAACACGTAGGTTACATCATCCGAGGTATTCCCGATCATCCAACGAGACGTTTTAATTCGGTTGTAGTTGTAGTTTTGTGTTCTGTTTGTGATTAAATTTTGAGTTGTCTTATATTTTGAAATGTTGTGAAGGTGAATTTTATCTTGTAGTGTCTTTTAATTTAGTTATGGGTTTCAGTTTTGGTTTCTGTCCTAAAGGTGTGGGTTTTCATGCAACTGTTGTTTATCATGCAAGAAAAATAAGTGCGATGCGATTAAATAAATTACCGTAAAGTAAATCGCAATAAAATAAAAGCGTACCTGGAGGGTCTTCCCGTCATCCCAAGCTGCACTTAAAACACAGTTAGAATATTTAAGCAAGTTCCTAGGTAAAGCTAAGGTAAGAGTTAAGGTTTTCTACTAAATTCCTAATCCTATAGCTAGTCATTTCCTATGACGTCTAGGTTCCTTGTGTTTTTAGTTTGAAGACGATTTTCTTCATCAAAGAACAATTAAGTTCGATTGTTCTTATAAATATCCTATCATATTGAGGAAGTGCTTAAGAAAAATCTTAAACATCTTTTCAATATTTCTAGGATTGTTTTAAGTCCAAGAGAATTTAATTTTGTAAATGAATCGATCGTCCAGAGGTTTTCAAGTTTTGTTAACTCGCTCGAGTGAACTAGGATATTTGAATGTCCTATAAGTGAAGTAACATTTCACTTGATACTCCATTTAGGAGTTATGATAATTAAAGTTTTTAAGGGCAAAATGATATTTAATGATTTGTGATTCAAATTTAAGTTCAAATTAATGATTTAAGTTTGGAATAGTGTTCAAGTTATCTTAGATTTATTTTTGAATTCTTCATGTCTTTATATTTAATTTAATTTAATTTGATTTAACTTAATTTAATGTAATGTGGTTTAATTTAATTTAATTTAACTTAAGTTAATTTAATGTAATATGATTTAGTTTAATTTAACTTAATTTAATTTAATTTAATTTAATTTAGTTTGATTTGATGATACATTGAATTAATTTGATTTAATTTAATTTAATTTTTTTTATTTAATTTGATTTAATTTAATTTAATTTTAATTTAATTTATTTAATTTAATTTTTAATTTAATTTAATTTTTAATTTAATTTTTAATTTGATTTAATTTGATTTAATTTAATTTTTAATTTAATTTAATTTTATTCATTTTAATTTTAATTAAAATTTTAAAAGAGTTCAATAATTTAATTTTAGTTTAATGATTAAGTCTTTTAATATTTTGAATTTGAATTATCATTTTAATTAGGAATTAAACACTAATGAAATGATTAATTTAGGGATTTTTTTAAATTAAAGAATAAATCTCTTCCTAATAATATCCCTATTTTAATAATTCCAATTTTATTATTCTTCCAAATTTAATCAATTATTTAATTAAAGTTTAATCATTTTAAATTGCTTAATGGATTTCTTCCCTTCAATTATTAAATTTCAATCATCCAAATCAGGTTAAGATCAAATATTTTACTTGTTAATTTTTTTTATTAAACCTAAAGTTTTAATTAAGGATTAAAATTTTAATTACCATTTTGCCCCTTAAACTTAATAATTTCATAACTCACTAAGTTGAACTCAAATGAACTTGAAATTTTTATGTGACTTCACTCATATGTCAATAAAGACATTAGAGGAGAAAATGTGATTTTTCTGTATTTAATTTATTTATATAATTATTTTTAGTAGAAAATAGAGATTTCCAAGGAAAATTTAATAACATGACCAAGGGAAAGTTTCTGTCCTTAAGAAAATTAGGGGACATTCCTAATGACCAGGGGGCCACTTGGACCAATTTTGGTGATTTTTTTAATTATATTTTATTTATTAGAATTATTTTAAGTTCTGGAGTATTAATTAATTTAAAAATAGGATATAAGTTGAAAAATGAATTTTATAATTTTTAAAATTCTCTCTGATATCAAGGATTCCAGAGAACCAAATTTTACAATTTTTTTGATTTTTCTTTGATTTATTATAATTATTTTAGTGAAAATACTAGAAAATATATTTTTTTTAATTTTAAAATTACCCTAGGGCTTTAAAAATTAATATCTCATTAAATAAGCCTAAGAAAAATATGAGGTTTGTTCCTAAGTGATTAAAATTCAAAATGTGACATTTTGGTGAATTTTATTATTTTTGTGATTTTTATTATTTTTCAATTATTAAAAATATTAAAATAATATTAAAAATCAACTTTTTTAGAAAATTGAAATTTTAATTTTCTTAAATTCCCCTGATATCAGAGAGGCTCCAAAACCAATTTGGTGAATTTTTGAAAGATATTTTGAAAGTTATGGATTTTTAAAGTTTAAAATGACTAAGTGGCTTAATCAACCCAACTAGTAGAGGCTAACCAAGTCCAATTGACCTCAAACTTTTATGGTGGGTTCCTCTGATCCTAAAGGTCAGTGGAGAATTGATTTCAAGTCAATTTGATCTATGGTTAACTCCAATTAATTAAAGTCCAATTTTGGGTATTTAAGCCAATTAGGGTTATTTTGAGTGAACTAACTCAAGTCGGGTTCTCTGGTCATAAGGAACATCACCAAATTTTCCTAGAATTTATTTCACAACATGCTAATTTTTGGAATTAAAATAATCAAAACAGCAACATGCATTTGAAAAATAAATAACTTTTCGCAGAGGTGGCCTCGACCTTGGAAAATTCGGGGAATGTTCCCAAGTTCGAGGCTTCAAAAGCCCTATGGTCTCATGCCATGATGAATTGTATGAATGCATGGAGAATTAAAACAATGCAGGGAGTAAATAATTAATTAAAAATAAAATACCGGACAAAATTAATTAATTTCTTTTCCACATTATTCTCCTCTCGTTCATCGAGCAAGAGGGTATTTTTATTTTATTTTTGTGATTTTTCTACACAAAGATATGAATTTTCCAAGTTTAGGGAATTAAATAAATCGGAAAATACCCTATTTTTCTATTTATCCGAGTCGGCGCCGCGTCGACCTTAGCCTCTCCGAAGCGGTACGTGTCGCGCCGTGATTGGGCGCCGCCATCCCGAGTCGGCCGTCCCGTGACCCGCGGTTCACGTAACATTCCCCGGTCCGGCGCAATCCGAACCGTCCGCTCGATACACGCGCGATCCAACGGCTCCTGGTCATCGTCTACGGCCGGTGTGCACCGTGACCGTCAACCTTCTAACCCTAATTTCTCACTCGATTCTCGATGGATTTTCGTGTTCTTATACTCTATGGATTCGTCTTGAAGAGACGAACACATCCATACGGTAAACATGCATTTAAATTGACTCAAATTAAAATGAGAATCTCCGGAAGCTCGGGAAGAAGAGGGTGTCCATACCTTTGCTCGGAGAAGTGAAGCTTCGATCCGAGAGTTGTTGCACCTTCGATTGGATCCTAGTAAGCTCCGGATGAAGTCTCCCGGTCCAGTGAATTGTGCTAGGTTGGACTTCGACCACACCCGATCACAAAGCTTGGAGGCCGGAGCAACCGGGTGGCCTAGAGATGGGGCTTTCGGTGGGGAACTTCTCCTCTTGGTCCGAGTGAAGGTGTAGGACCAATCAATTTGGGAATTGGCTCACCTGTGAAGAAGTGTCCTGGTTTTGGGCTAAAGTTCGAGCTCAAAATCGGGCTCGACTGGAGGGAATTGGGCTGGAATTCAGTGGGGATCGGGTGCTTTATGTGTGGAGAGTGATCCGGAGTGATTTTGGCGAGTTTCCTTAAGGCTTGGTTCATCACCTCCTTTGGCCGAGAGGGTGAGGGGTTTAAATAGGCATGGTCGGAGGCTCTCCTGGGGGTGTTGAGGGCCGGGATCAGCTAGCTCGGTGAGGAGAAGAACATACTGCAATGGCCATTTGGAGTGAGGCAGCTCAGCAAGGTGGAATTCCAAAATTTGGCTCCTCCCAAGGTTTCGGGCATGGTGTTTTCCGGCGATCGGGTGGCCGGCCGGCCGAGTCGGGTCACCCTCGAAGCTCAGGTGGGTCAGGGCTGGAGGCTTGTGCAGTCAATTGAGGTTTGACATGTGTAAAGGGGTTTGATTTAAATGGAATGGGAGAAGGCTCACTTTGGCTTGGTTTGGGTCAACCCACCATTTTGGGCTTGGTGCACCCTTCCAAGCTCTGATTTTGAGCTGAGGGAATCATTTAGGTCAGCTTAGAAGGAGTGGTGAAGTCTCCATCCATGATGAGGTGGCTAAACATGGTTTAGTGTGTGACATGATTAGGGTAAAAAAGGTTAAAGGAGGTTTAAGAAAGAACCCCCTCTTCTTGCCATAAATGGACTAATGACAAGTCAAAGCCCTCATGGCTTCATGTGGCTTGAGAATGGCTTGTTCATGGCTCCATTTGGCTTAGGGAAAAGGTTGATTTGTTTCATGAAAAGGGTTTTAGAAATATTTGACATTTAGGGGGTAATTTGACATGTGGCTTGATTTGGAATGGTTTAATTGATGATTTTGAAACTTAGGGGTGATTTTGATCAAATGGATGATGAGGGGAAGTGTTATGTGGGCTTTAGGATGATTTGGGCTTTTGAATTTTGAAGGAAATGGGCTTTTAAGAAGGTTTAAGGGAAGTGGGCTTTTAAGTTTAAGGATGTGTTCATGGATGGGAATTTTTGTAAAAGTTTGGGCCAAATAGTTGTTGGTTTTGGTTTAGGGATGTTTCATGATTAATTTGAAATAGATTTAAGGTGGTTTGGGTTTGAATTGGGTTGAATTTGGGTTTATTTGGTAAATGGGCCAATGTAGGTCAAATTGGGCTAACTTGGGCCAATGTTGGGCTAGGGTTGAAATTGATGTAAAATAAATGTTGAGAAATGTTTATGGGAGTGTTTCAAAGAGGTTTTGGCTTTGGTTGGGTTTTGATTTTGAGGTTTGGGCCTATTTGGGTTAGGTTTGGGTTTAGGTCAAAATTGGGCTTTTTGATTTTGGGTTGAATTTGAGTGGGGTTTGGGTCAAAATCTTGGGCAAATCATGTTAGTGTTTTGTTTATGGGGATGTTAAGGAAGGTTTAGAAAAGATTTGGGGTTAATTGGAGTTGAATTGGGTGAGTTTGGGCTAAGTTTGGGTCATGGGTCCAAATTGGGCTTTAAGGCCAAAAGTGAAATTGGATCCCAATGCCAATCAAATTGGGCTTGGATTTGGTCTAAATTGGTGTTGGGGATATTGAATTGAAGTTTAGAATTGAATTGGACCAGAATTTGGGTCAATTGGGTAGGTTAGGTTTGACATTGGGTTTACTTTGGGTTAAAATGGGTCAAATTGGGGGTTTTGATAAAAGTGGGGTATATTGGCAAAATTGGCCCATGGTGTAGTTGAACAAAATGAAATTGGGAATATTTGGGATTTTCTGGAATTTTCTGGGAATTTTCTGAATTTTTGGATTTTTTGGCTAAGAGGGGTATTTTGGGTATTTGGAGGGTATTGGGAGGTATTTTTGGAATTTTTGTTATTTTGGTTATGGATGATCAATTTGAGTGATGAGGAAATGTTTGGGAATGATTTTGGAGAATTTTGGGTAATTTAGGTGATTTTGGAAATTTTGGGTAGTTTCAAGGGCATTTGGTAGGTTAGTCGGGTGTAGGGTCCCGGGGGTCAAAAATTGAAAATTTGAAAAATTGAAGATTTGGTGAATATAAGTGGAATAAAATCATTTTGGTTGAGCCATGAAGCCACATCAAGCCCATATGAGCCATGAAGGGACTCATTTGAGGCATTCACTATGTTGTTCCTAACCCTCTTAGCCGAGGGCTTAGGGGTTAAGGACCATCCATGTGAACCACTTACATGAGTCGGGAGGTCGAGTTAGGTATAGGTGTGGTTTTAGGAGGTGTATGGAAGTGTAGTGTATGAGTGTAGTGTGTGTGTAAGTGTAGTGTGTGTGTAAGTCAGCCCCTCACCAGACCAGGCCACCCAGGGCAATCCTAAGGCCAAAGAGTCCTATAGGAACTCATCCTTTAAACTTCCACACTTGATTTCAACCCTCTAGGTGATTAGGGGTCTACAATCAAGTTTGTGGAGTTTGCAGGAAGTTAAGAAGTGGTTTGAATTTCTAGGTGGTGGATCCCAATTCTAGTCCTTTAAGATAGTTAAAGGAAAAGCCTAAGGCTAGATCCTAAGTACTAAAGAGAAGAAGAGAAGACCTCATCAAAAATGAGGTCAACATTAAGGAATGAATCATATGATAATGATAGGATTTATAAAGAAAAGATGAAATTATGGCATGATCGGAAGATTAATCAGAGAAATTTTGAACCAGGACAAGTAGTTTTGCTATATAATACTAGATTGAAATTATTTCCTGGGAAATTGAAATCTCGATGGTTAGGACCTTTCACCATAACTCAAATATTTTCATATGGAACTATAGAAATTGAAGATCCAAAAATAGGACACAAATTTAAGGTAAACGGACAAATATTAAAACTATATTTCGAAGGTAGAAGACCAAATTTTAAAGAGGTTTTAATGCTTAGTCAACCTGATTACTAACTGAAATTAGGTCGGGCTGACGACGTTAAACCAAGCTCTTTATGGCAGGCAACCCATAGTACTCTTTTATTTTTAATTATCTACAAATTAGTGAGTCTATATTATTAAAACAAATCTTACTACTCAAATTTTTAATTAGAATCATCACAAATTCGAACCTATATGATGAGATCAGAAAATATTAGGACCAGAGCGAAAATGGGCGATTTTTACGAATCTCGCCGACAGCGAGCCCGAGCCCGCTGACAGCGAGATCGTGTGCCATAATTTAATTCGGTTTTATAACTAGCTCGCCGACGGCAAGGAACTTCCCGCCGACGGTGAGGCAGTTGAAATTTTGGTTTCTTTCGTGCGATTTTAGACGGTTCTAAGCCATTTATTTGTAGGAAACTATCCCAAATTCAATTTTACATTGTTTTCTTCCTTAGAAAAGATTAGAGACCATTCCTTTCAATCTGAAATGGCCACCAAACTCTTAGAAACCACAAAAACTGAAGTTTTCAACCGAAAAAAATTTGTCAGTTTGGAGGCACAGAGTATCTTCAACAAAGTCTTGATGAAGAAAAGACTTATTAAAGAAAGGGGATTTGTCAACAGAGGAGTAGAGAATTCCACCACAAAAATTGAAGAAATGATCGCACAGCGGCATTGAGAGGTATTTTGCTATACGACATCCGCTGTAGTTATTCCAGTAGTTAAAGAGTTTTACTCTAATCTACATGCGATCAACAATGGAAATGTCTACGTCAGAGTAAGATGGGTAACATTTACTCCTTCAAGGGTAAATGAATTGTTTTCTATAGAGAATACCTCTGTCTGTCATTATTCAAACTTTGTACCTTCAAGATACAATATGAACGAGATCTATAGATACCTGACCGACGAACCTGATGATTAGGAGTTACGCGAAGACGGGTATGTCAGTTTTTCTGCATCACTTCTTAACCCTATCTCGAAGCATTGGCATTTGTTTATCTCATCAAAATTATTACCTACTATGAGGGTAAATAAGGTTTCAAAGGAATGCGCTATATTAAACTACTGTATTCAAATTGGACTACCTATCGATGTTGAATTAATTATAGTAAAATCTGCATTGGGATTGATTGTGCATGGGTCAGTTCATGGACTTGGACACCCATCGACTATATTTGCTTTATGCAGTCAGTACCAAGTTTCTTATGAGGCTTGGGAAAAAGTACTTTTGCCATGGAAACCACTTGATCCTACGGATATGTTTCCAACTTTGGATAACAATGATGAGATTACGATTATTTCTGATAGAGCATCACATAACAATCTTTTAGCAAGGTCCCTTACTGATAAAACAAATTTCATTCTGAAGAAGATTAAAGGATTGGAGAAAGAGTTGCAAAATGTGATGAATTCCATCAACAATATCTCTGATATGTTTGATCACATTGACTGGAGGATGAAGGAGCACTTTGATCATAATGGACATCTAGAGGCCAGTTTTATTCATTTACTGAGACAGAAAGGGTGGATTAATGATGAATCTACTGCAGAATTCCCTTTCAGGCCTTTCTACAAATTATTTGTGCACCTACGTCGCATCGGGAATATCAGAGAGGATGATAGTTCAGACACTGAGGAATAGGAAAGATTTCTATTTTATATCATATATTTGTGTATACATGTGTTGATTTGGATTTAGGTTTTATTATGATTTAAATTTTAATTTAATCATCTCAGATTTGATGAGATTATTTGTAATTGTTATGTCTCAGCATTTAGAGTGTTGTGGTGTGGATTGCGATGCTGAGTATTATGGATTTGAACATTTAAGTTAAAGTATGTTGTTAAGTTGTTAGTGTGAAGTTTGTAAGTCTCATGGATTTCATATATAAAGTTATATTGTTTGTGTTGTATGAACTTTTTGTGAGTATAAGTATCTAATCTTCATACTATTATTAAATTAAGTGATCGAAAGATTGATTAAGGGCAAATCGAGGTTGAAAATAATTAACGAATTTCAAAAATTTAAAAATTTTTGAGATCTCGCCGACAGCGTGAACGAGCTCGCCAACAGCGGATTTTTCCCAAAACTTTTTCCTTATCAAATTAATTAGTTAGCTGACGGCAAGAAAAATCTCGCCGACAGCGAGATCGCGAAAAGACCTATATTTGACCAGTCAACCGACACTATTCATCATCCCCTTTCTCAAAACTTCAAAAAAACCGACCTAGGGCTTGAGAGATCTTGGATTTGAGGCGATTTCAACACTTTTTGACACCGGATTTCATCTTCCCTTGGTAAGAGCTTCACTCCTATGCAAAAATTTTTGATTTTCACCATGGATTTCTTCTACATTGGAAAATTTTGAAAAATTTCGAAATGTGGAGAAAATACTTGGAAGAATTTCATGGAAATTGATTTAAATGGATTTTAGATGTTGTAGGAAGCCTTCTTAGTAATATTTGGGAGTTTAGTTAAATTTTTTGCAAATTTCACATATCGAAAATGGCTCCACGACAAAAGCGACGAGTGGATTACGACAAAACTCGTTTTGTGAATGCAAGGGCACAATCAAGATATTTTCACAATATACAAGCCAGAACATGCATTCAAGATCGAGTTTTCATGGAAGTTTGCAAATTTCACAACAGAGACACCTACACCAGCGAGTATGAAACTTTTGGAACTATGGAAGGACCACTGGAAGAGGTGATCGACTTTCTCACTGATGGAAAAGACGTCTGGAAGATAAAGCTGCGAGAACGGGTAAACTTCCCTCATTCTATGCTAAATGCAACATCTAAAGCCTGAAACTATTTTATTTGTTCTACTTTTTTACCTACCTACCACCATAGTGAGGTAACAAGAGATAGAGCAGTTCTGAATTTCTGTATTCAGAACCAAAAGAGTATTAATGTGGGAAATGTAATTTATAAGAATATATTAGCCACCTCAAGAAATGAAAGTGAAGGAGGACTAGGACATCCTGGTCTTATCTATGCACTCTGTCAATTATCTGGGGTAGAGGCAAGAGATGATGAGGAATGGGTTGAACCTATGAAACCCATTACTCAGGCTAATATAAAGAAATATGAATCCCACGAAGGATGGAGATCTGGGACAAGGGATTATGTACCTTCTTCAAGTAGAGATATACCCTCTACTAGTTATGAACCCCCTCAGTACACCACTCCTACCCTTCAAGATATGATGAATGATTTGACCCTGAGTAGAAAGAGTTTTGAGCAATTTGGAGAAAATATGGAAAGAAGATTTGAGCATATAGGCCAAAGGATTAGAGGCTTGGAAAGAAGACATGATTATGATAGTGAATATCTCCAGCGACATTCAGAGTACAAAATTGCATGCTATGAGGCTGAACGTCGATATAGGAGTGGTGATTTAGATTTTGTCTTTCCTGAGTGCCCCCGCTACACACAGTACTAGCCTACTCAGCCTTCTCAGCCTGGAGATCAGGGAGATGATATAGCCTGGGATTTTGATGCAGAAGATTAGAGCCTTTGTTTAGTTTGTTTAGATTTGTTGTTATTTTGGAAACTTTATTATTCTATGTGTAATTATTCTATACTTTAGAGCCTTCGTGGACCGTGGATGATGGTATGTTTGCTTATGTTGTGATATTATACTTCTTATGTGTGTTAAATTAGTTTGCAATTTTTTCTTTTAGATAGGATGTTAGTCTTTCTTTAATGTGTTGTTTAAGCTTTTTTTTTATATAAGTTATGACCTTTTAATATTGTTTAGATTGTTTTAATATGTTTTAAGTAGGTTAGTTGATTGTATGTGTAGTAATAGATTAAGTTTTCATTTGTTATGGTTTATACTTATTTCAAAATTTCATCCCTGCACTTTCTTTTAAATACTATATGTGGAAGAATACTAACAGTACAGGTTCTGTAAGTAATGAAAGAGCCTGCAAAAATTTCAAAGAAATGAAATACCTAAAGCTCAAAGGTATGATGAACTTTACTATATACTTTCCCTTTTCACTATTTAGTATAGATAGAAAAATTTAAGTTTGGGGAAAGGTAAAAATACAAATATAATTATTAATTTTTTCTTAATTTCTATTTTCAAAAATTATTATCAAATGATTTTCTATAGTAGTTTTTCAATTCAATAAACATGAATTACTTTATTTAATTATTATAGAGATTTAAATAAAATGTTTCTAGTAATTCAATTAATTAATGGAATAAGATATTTGGTTAAAAGGAATAAGAATATAGTAAACTATTTAAAATAAGGGAAACTATATTCTAAAATTGAAATTCTTAAGTATTTACGTGAAAAAGAAAGGATTGAAAACCAATGAAGTAAAAACTATGAAATACATATAAGCAAAGAAATATTTTAAGTTTCAAATTTAGGAAGAGAAAGTTGAAGTTCAAAATTATTAACAGGCTATCCAGATATAGTAATCCTCACTTGAAAAAGAAAAAGAAAAAAAAAAGAAGGATTGAAAATCAATCCAAAAAGAAAAAAAAAAGAAAAAGAAAGAAAGAAAAGAAAAGAAAAATATAAGTGAGGAGAAACTTGAGGTTATGCCTTATCAAAAATTGGCTTCAATAGAATCAACCTAAAGGGTAAAACTCAATTATATTTTTAAACTTATATATATGGATTAGTATTTTACTAAATAGTGTTTTCTTGAACTTCCTATCATCTAAATATCTTAAGTAATTTACTCTTATAAATATAGTCATTCCTGAAATAAATAGAAAGCTAGAAATCTTAGACCTGATAACTAGATAATCTTATATCTATAAAGTTAATTTAATTACTTAAAAATATTTCTATTTAACTTTACTATAATGTTATTTAAATTTAATTCATAGTATATCTGAATTGAAAAGTTCTATTACAAAAATCATTATTTTTATTTAGTACTAAAATTACTTGAGGACAAGTAATAATTAAGTTTAGGGGATTTTGATCACAGAAAAATATATTAAGAAATTCATATCTTATTTTGATGAAATTGCAGATTAAAGAAAGGTATTTTCTTTATTTTACTGCAGGAATGAAGATTTATAAGTGATAGAAGCAAAAAGCATGAAATTGAGCGAATTTGGATCAAAAAGGAAGAAATTCATGCAAAATGAACTCAGTCGCCGACGGCGAGATCGAGGCCGCCGACGGTGAGATCATGAGGAGAATTTCTGAAGGAATTACAACTACCTCGCCGACAGCGAGCCCGAGCCCGCCGACAGCGAGATCGCACGGTTTGAAGACCTTCTAGAAGCCCCGCTGACGGCGAGGTCGTTTCACGCCGACGGCGAGATAGTTCAAAATGCAAAATACAATTAACCTGGACTCTTTTTGAAGAGGTCTTTAAGCACCACTTGGACCTTTGCCTACCTCTATAAATAGTGTCCGAATTCTAGTGTCTAAGTATGTCTATTTAGAGAGTCTTAGTGTCTCTTTTTGGTGTCTATTTGTTTGTGTGCTAATTTAAGAGATTTAGAGTATAATTAGTGAGTTAGAAGTGTACTGTACTAGAAGGAAAAGTCAAAGGAACTTCAAGGAGTCTACTTGGGGAGGAAATTAAGACAAGTATCTTTGTTTATTGTTGTTAACTTTAAATGAAATCCATGCTTTGTTTTATTCCCATGCATTCTGAGTAGTTTTCTTAGTCTTTCTCCTTGTTTATGAAAATTATGCGAAATGATGAAATTAAATAGAAGTACCTAATATATTAAAATAAGTTGTGATAATTTTTACTTTAAACTTAATTTACTTTCAATCTGGCCAATTGATTTGTTAAAATATGTTGAATTATCAACTATAGTAGAAATTACATCCAATATTCAGGGAAGTCAAAAGCCTTGGAAGGAGGGTGCCAATAAATAGGGAAATATTATTTATTAGACGTAGAATTGAACATTTTAGTGTGACAGACTAAAATATTCAATTTGATCCTATTGTTTGAGAGCTAAAGTGTAGATGTTAGCCCTCAGGTGAGGGGAACGTGGGAGCTGCGAAGTGGCGACGGTATCCTCCCGACTTAGCCGCAGATTCAGTAATCAAACATAGGATTAGTCAATGTTCTTTGCACCTGGACCAAAGGGTAAAGAATAGGAATGCTCTTATTTGTCACAATACAATTAAAAAATTCTATTTGAATTCATCTTTCACTTAATTTTCTAAAAACAAGGAGAATGATACTTTTTTTGAATTATTTAAATCAACTTTATTTCAAGCATTAGTTTACTTTAGTTGCTTTAGTTACTTAAAATTTCCATTTACTATATTAGTAAATAATTCCTTTAAATTTTAGCTAATACAAATCTGTTAAAAACTTCCCTATGGGATCGATAACCAGGACTCCATTAGAGCCCTGTATTACTTGATACGATACGTATACTTGCGTAGAATCCACATTAAACATTCCATCTTAAAATCATATATATATATATATATATATATATATATATATATATATATATATATATATATATATATATATATATAAAGTTGGATCAAGTTTTTGGTGTCGTTGCTATTAACATAATTTGCAAACATATAAAAAGTGGGTCGGGAATCAATATATGAAGCTTAGGAAAGAGTTAAAGATCGTCTTAGTCATGTGTTACCAAACTGGTTAATAATTCAAACATTTTACAATGGATTAGTGGGATCATTGAGATTGATTATATATGCTGCTGGTGGTGGATCGTTAATGTCAAAAACTTTTGATGAAGCATACGCATTAATAGAAGAAATGGTTACTAATAATTTTCAATGGCCCTCTGAACGGGTAAATCCTAAGAGAGTAGCTAGTGTTCATGATTCAGATATGATGACTATGATAGTTACTCAAATTGCAGCCCTTTCTAAGAAACTAGATCAATATGGAATGAATTATTCTCAACCACCCCAAGTTTTAAAGGAAAATTCATTTGGAAATATAACAGAATCTCAAACACCTTATGAGACTTTGAATGTTCTTAATAGACCTAATAATTCTTATTCGAATTATTATAATCCTCGTTGGAAGAAACACCCATACTTCAACTGGAATAATAGCAATGCTAATGTTAACCCACAATGGTTAAACAGTTCTATAAATCCAGCAATCAAGGAAATACCAATTTTAGACCTTCTTATCCTCCTGGATTTAATACTAACCCACAAATTAAGGATAAGAAGTTGTCTACTGAAGAAATGATTGTGAATATGGGAAATCAATTACAAGCTCAAGGTGTTGCGATGAAAAATATTGAAAATCAATTGGGGCATATTTTCACTGCACTTAATAATAGACCTTCAAGAACACTTTCAAGTAATGTTGAGATCAATCCAAAAGATCAAAACAAGGAACAACTTAAGGCTATTCAATTAATGAGTGGAAAGGAATTGTAGACAAGAGTACAAAAAGAAGTTGAAATAAAGAAAGAGAAAGTGGATATTGAAAAAGGTTCAAACAAGATTTATCCAGACATGGAATATCCTCTTGAACCAATGAAGATTACTATTGAAAAACCACCGCCTCCATCTCCTCAAAGATTGAAGCAACAAAACAGGGATAATAGATTTGGAAATTTTTTAGAGATCCTTAAGAAATTAACGATAAATATTTCTTTTGTTGAAGCATTAGAACAGATGCCTGACTATGCTAAGTTTATGAAGGATATTATGAAAAAGAAAAGAAAGTTCACAGATCATGAAACTGTTGCACATAGCAGAGAGCATAGTGCAATTATTCAGAAGAAGCTTCCGGAAAAACATAAAGATCCTGGTAGTTTCACTATCCCGTGTGTTACATGTGAAAATTTTTTTGAAAGAGTCTTATGTGATCTGGGATCTAGTATTAATCTTATGTCATTATCAACTTTCCAAAGGTTGGGAATAGGAGAAATTTCTCCTATATCTGTGACTCTTTAGTTGGCCGATCATTCCAATACTTACCCTAAAGGAGTGGTGGAAGATGTGTTAGTGAAAGTGGATAAATTTATCTTTCATGTAGATTTTATTGTTCTTGATATGGAGGAAGATAAAGAAATTGCAATAATTTTGGGAAGACCATTTCTTGCTACTGGGAGAGCAGTGATTGATGTTCAAAAAGGAGAATTAACTATGAGGGTTAATGATCAAGAGGAGACCTTTAATATTTAAAATCTATGAAGTATCTCTCAATGACAAAAGATGATGAATGTTTTAAGATGGAGGTCTGTGAATATTTGAGAAAGTATCATTTTGAAATTATACTTGAAAAAGAAGCAGAGAATGAAAATATGTTTGAAGAAGGAATTGAAAATGAAGAAAATTTAGATAGTAAGAAGAATGAAGATTTGGAGTATGTTCAGGAGAGATTTGTAGTATTAAACACTATGCAAGGTGGAGATAAAAGCTTAATTCCATCTAAAATAAAACCTCCTAAAATTGAGATGAAAATTCTCCCTAATCATTTGAAATATATATTTCTAGGAGATTCATCTACCCTACCAGTTATTGTATCTTCGGAGTTTAACGAATATCAAGAACAAAAATTGTTAGAAATTTTAAAAAGATACAAAAAGGCTTTTAGATGGACTTTAGCGGATATTAAAGGAATCAATCCTTCGATTTGTATGCATAGGAGTTTATTAGATGAAGAACATAAACCGAGAGTCGATCTGCAGAGGAGATTGAATCCAATAATGAAAGTAGTTAAGAAGGAGATTTTAAAATGGCTGGATGTTGGAATTATTTATCCTATTTCTGATAGTGCTTGGGTGAGTCCAATACATTGTGTACCAAAAAAGGGAGGAGTGACTGTTGAAGTGAATGAATGGAATGAAATTATACCCAATAGACAAATTAAGGGATGGTAAATTGTATTGACTATAGGAAATTAAATGCCGCCACCCGAAAAGATCACTTTCCTCTTTCTTTTCTCGATCAAATGCTGAATAGACTTGCTGAACAAAAGTATTATTGCTTTCTGGATGGATATACTGGTTATCATCAAATACCTATTGCTCCCGAGGATCAAGAAAAGACAACATTTACTAGCCCTTACGGAACCTTTGCTTTTCGAAGAATGCCTTTTGGACTGTGTAATGCACCTGCAACGTTTCAAAGATGTATGATGTATATCTTCAGCAGTATGATAGATAATGGAATAGAAGTTTTCATGGATGATTTCTCTGTATTCGAGACTTCATTTGAAATCTATTTGGAAAACTTAGCAAAAGTTTTGGAGCTTTGCGAGAAAACAAATTTAGTTCTGAATTGGGAGAAATATCAATTTATGGTTGCATAAGGAATTGTGCTTGGGCATAAAATTTCTGAATTTTGTATGGAGGTCGACCCTGCTAAAATTTGAGTAATTGAGAGATTTCCACCACCCAATTACATGAGCGAGGTGAGGAGTTTCTTAGGACACGCTGTATTTTAGAGGTGATATATTAAAGATTTTTCTAAAATTATCAAACATTTGTGCCGACTTCTATAAAATGATAGAAAATTTGATTTTAATGATGATTGTTTGTGTGCTTTTGAATTATTAAAAGAGAAATTAATCACTGTACTAATCCCTGATAAATGCAATGGCGCCAAAAACTTGGTACCGTCCGATAAATGCGCTGATGATTTTGATATGAAACTTATGATTTTATAATATAGGAAACTACGCAAGTATACATATCGTTTATCAAGTAATATAGGACTTTCTGATTAAGCCCCGAGATTTCGAACCACAGGGAAAATGTAAAATCTTTAAAGAAATTAGAAAAATTATCTTTTTACTTTTTGTTATGGTTTTTTGAAAGTATGTGTTGATTTTGAAAGGTTTTGAAAGTTGATTTGTCTTTTGAAATTTCCTTAATAAAATGTTAAGCAAGAAATTAACAATATAATAACTAAAAAAACGGTATGTAAAATACTATTTTATAGAATATCTTTTTCTTTCCTTTTATGAAGTAGTAATTATTCTAAAAGTATTATTGTGGAAGTATTTAAATTTGTTGTGACAGATAGAAGCAAATGTGTTCTTTACCCTTACTTGGTTTAATAAAGGACATAGGTTAATTTAAAATTTTTATTATTTTGAACATGGTTAGGCAGGGAAGATACAAGTCTCTCACTCTAGAGTTCCCTCGATTCCCACCACCTGGGGGCTAACTTCTCATGACAAAACTCAAAATTTCAAACCAAATTAAGGGGTTTTAGCCTGTCACTCTAAAATCCTCTAATTTTACTCCCTTTCATAAAAATATCTTATAATATTACATTCAATTATGTGGACTACAATTCTCACCCATATAATTGCATGTGATTCTTACTAACTTTTATGAGATAATACCGCATTGGATCCTACATAATCTCAAGAAATTTTACAACTTAACAGGCCAAATTAAGAAGTAAACAAAGTTTTTTGAATCAATCTTCACAACTTCTTCCAACTTTTAAACACTTATACTTTCCACAACAATTCTTTATAAATTAATTACTTCTCCATTTAAGAAAGAAAAGGATAAAGTAAACTTCTCAGAATGCATTGATAAAATACATAAACACATTAATTTGAAATTAAAAATAATAAGAAAAATAACAAATGAAAGCAAGTATTAATAAAAAGATTAAAAGTAAACACTTATCTGAAAATCCTCTCCAGAAGACTATGGAAGTTCCTCTGAAACTTTGACTCTTCGCTAAACTACTCCTCAGAGCAAGTCTCCCAACTCCGATGACTCAGAATACAGACTTCAGACTTCAAAAAAACTAAACTAAAAGAAAGAAAAAAGTGGGAAGAAGAAGACTTCACTCCGACCCTTTTCTCCTTTCTACCCTCTACTCCTACTTTTAATAAAAACTCTTAAAATGCAGTGGAAGAACAATGGAAGTACCCTTCAAAACACAATGAAAGAGCCTCCTAAAGCCTCCCCTTCAAAACGCAGTGGAAGAGCCTCCTAAAGCCTCCTCTAATCTTTCCTAAGACTCTTTTTAAATAGTAAACCAAAAGGTGCCTTGGTGTCTCTTCAAAATGTGTCCAGATTCGATGTATCTACCAAGAAACGCACCCCTTCATTCAAACTTGCCGCCGAAAGGAAGTTATGGTAGTTACCACCAAGAGTTGCACCCCATACCCTTTGAAATTGGCGCCAAATACATGAAGATTTTGATTTTTAACTGTGGCGGCTAAGCGCCGGCCTAGTGGCGCTTAGCCGCTAGTGCCAAAATTTTGATTTTTCATTATTTTTGCTCCAAATTTGATCTAATTTTGCTCCTTTCATCATGACCATCCATTTTCATCATACCTGCAAGAAAAACACAAACTACCTTCCCTTAAAGTGCAATATCATTAAAAATAGGTATAAAAATATGCATAAATATACTATATATTTTAGGTGTATCAAAATCCCCCAATCTTAAAATGTTACTTGTCCTCAAGTGACAATTAATCTCATAGAACATTTTAGCATGCAAATTATGTAATGAGTTTTTTAGGAAGATAACAAAATTTTTTTCTAGAAATGGAATAGTCCAATTTAGAAAAAATTTGAGTAATTAAGACCAACTTAAAGTTTAGAAAGTTCTTAAGTAAAGAAAAATGATAAATATAAGTCTCTATCTATTTCAGAAATATTTGTAGATTTTTCAAAATATAGGACTCAAACACTTATTTTTCTCACTTAAAAATCTTTATTTGAAAAATAATTTTACTTACTATATTATAATCTTAAGCTTTAGATTTTCTCTGAAATTATATCTTAAACTTTAGGTATGAAACCAATTTTTGAATAGGCCCTTAAATCCTCAAGCTTCTCCTCCCTTTTCATATACTATTTTTCACTCTTTTTTTATATATATATAAGGACAATGATTACAATATATGTATAGACCTTTAATGAATTTAAATTTCACCCTTCCATTTAAAATAAAGGTCAGATATACATCTTTCACTTAAAAATCATAATAATAGTATTTGAAAATTATTCTTCAGTAAAAGAAATTTAAGCTTTGAAGAATAAAAGTCAAATCTTCTATTTATCCAAAAATACAAAACTTCTTACTAAAGATAGTATAACTTTATTTAACACTTCTTCATTAAGAAAATTTTAACTTTAACTTTTTCATGATTACTATAAATTTTGACTAAATTCTTTTATTCATTTCTATATTCAAAATTTTGTTCCCCTAATATAGCTTCATGTACATAACTATTCTCAATCAAAAATAAGAATTATTTTTAAGTATTCTTGAGAATCAAATAAAATTTTAGGTTTTTGATAATCTTTGTTTTTTAAAATCCCCCCCAAACTTTAATTTTTTAATTAACATAAAACATTTAAGCATAAGAAATGATATATGGGTGAGAAATAAAAACTAGCATATCATGCTTGTAGGAATTTTTAATATCCTAATATGCAAATATAACAATTTAAATAACAGGAGTAAAATGAAATCAAAGTTAGTTTTTTAGTTTTTTTTTTATATAAGAAAAGTAAAAATTTCAGAAGACTTCTACATTAGTGGAGGTTTTCAAAGCAAATACACACCAACTAAAATAACACACTGATACAGATAATAGATGATAGTGGAATTTGAAAAATTTTAAACATTTAGTTTCCTAAGTAGAAGTTCTCAATAGTGGTTTATAATCTCCTAACAGTTTTTGAATTAAGGTACACACTATTAAAAACTCGACATAACATACACATTAAAACATTTACTAATACACACTATCACAAAGCAACATATAAATCCACAATAAAACAGCAACAATACCTGAATTTGCATAACAGATAAATAGTATAACTACAATCTGCATATTATCAAGGTTCACATCATAACGCAGTAAAAAAACAAAACACTAGACAAAACAAATATCAATAACAACAACATCATAATAAAAACAAATAATTTAAATCTACACATCATCCTCATCATCATCATCATCCTGCTCGTTCCAATCCCTGGATGGCACATAAGGTATGTAGAATGGATGAGGTGGCATCTCAGCACTCTAATCACCTCTAATCAGTCTATCCAAATATTGCTGATAACTCTCCCCATATTCATCATGTTTTACAATATATCTTTCTACATTGTCCATCTTACAAACAATATCGCTAACATGCTCACGAGTAAGACTCACTTTTTTCAAAATTTTTCTTCATAAACCAGTCTGTGAATCAGTAGATGATGATGCACGTGAAGTAGAAGCACGAGAAGTAAATGCAGCAGAAGCAGAAGCAGTAGAAGCCCTACCAAATTCTCCTCTCCAACCAAACTCTGAATATACAGTGTAAGCACCAACGTTTACACTGGTAATAGGTCTCAATGGCTGAAGTGCCTCTTCCCAGGTTTCAAACTTCACTCCAGATCTTTCACATAATGAATGAATCAAGGAAGGAAATCCCATACCTGCAGTAGTGGTGGATCTAGCACTGTTCAAAACATAATCATAAATTATTCCTTCAATGTCAATAGGCTTCCTTTGTTGAATACAATTGTTCAACACAGCTCTTTCTCTCGTTACTTCACTGGTGTGGCTCAAAGGTAACAACTTATATGAGATAAAATAATGCCATGCCTTAGAAATGGCATTCAATTTGGAAGTAGGAAAGTTCACTCTTCTATCATTTTTTATTTTCCATAACCCTCTTCCATCAGTCAGAAATTCCATGATCTCATCTAATTCCCCTTCCGAAAGATGATAGTTAGAATAAAAACAAAACATGTCAGGAGGTAGTCCATAAAAAGTATTGATTGCCCCAGAAGAAAAGTTAACTTCATTCCTCCTAACCAACACTTGATTTTCTTCTGCAGCAGGCAAATTTGCATAAAATTCTCGAACCACAGAAACAACAGAAACAGCGGAGAAGTAACAGTAATTCTCCCAGTTTCTTCTAGCAATCATATCTTCAATCATTTCTCTTGGATTGCTAAACACTCGCTCAGGAATCAACTTACGTGACTGTAATGCATCGACGTATCGTTCCTCAGCCCTCAAACTAAGAAATTTTTCAGAATCAAACTTCATCTTTTCTTATGCACGCTTTGACTTTGGAGCCATCTCTAAAAATTCACGAAAGATTCACTATAAATTCCAAAATCAAACTAAACTTGCTAAATTATCTTCCAAAAGATATTTTCACTAAATCCAAGAAATTTCTCAAGTTTTTCCTCAAATTTTCACCACGAATAGTGATTTTAATATTTTCAATAATGTACTCAAAATACATGGTGAAAATAAAAAATTTTACTTAGGAGTAGTGCTCTTACCTCAATGAATCCAAATTTAACAATTTTTGTTGAGATCGGCTCTTAAATGATCAACAATATGATGCCATAGGCTCCTCTTTCGCAGTAAATCAAAGGTTGAAGACAATGGGGTGGTTGAAAATGGTAATTTTTGGGTTTTTAACTTTTGGGAACCAATTTTTCCGAACTGGCACCTAAGAGCGAACTCTTGGCGCTTAGTCGCGAAATCTGGCGCTTAAGCACCGGCATTCTGGCGCTTAGCCGCCAATACCCAAATTTTCATAATTAAGATATATGCACTAAATCACTTGGTTAATCACCCTTAATTACTCCAAAATAATTATTTTTCCCCACATAGATCTTTAATACTCCAAATCAAAATTTAATAACCATTGATTCCACACAAATTTCACAAAAACACAAACTTAGATTAAAACAAACATAACACTAAATACAATACTAGAATTTCCATCCACACATAGAGGATGAAATTCTCTAAATACAAGAGACTTTAATCTCAAACTGATAAGTATACATCTCTAGGATGTAACCATCACATCATCAGGCTCAGTTAATATATAAACAAAAACACAAAACACATCAAACATAACACACAAGAACACTAAACAAATAAAAATAAAACATTCTTAATTTCATTCTCCATTAGGCGGAATATATCTAGGACCACTATTATTCTCATTTGACCCTTCTGGAATATAAATTTGATAGAACGGGCAATAATTGTTCATTCTTACATCATCTTCTTCAATCCATTTGTTCTTCACAAACATCGCCTTATCTATTTCTTCCACGTACCTTGAATGATTGAATTGCATCTTGAGTTGCCATCCCATGTGTTCCAAATGTAAGTTAGTATTATTGATCTTTGCTTCCATTAAAGTCACTCGGGCTTCAATTTTTGCAATCATTTCTGCAATATCCTGAATAATAACAGCGAGATATCCATTAAATAACTCTTTAGCACTATCACTAATGAATTTACTTTTGTCAGAATCTTACTTCTTCTTCATCTCATTCTCCTAGGAATACATGATGCACTCAAAATTCTCTTCTTAAGACTCAGAAATGAAAATAGGACTTGGGGCAAGTGTTTCTCTTAAGTCAGGTCCTTTTTTGTAGACTTGGGAAATGTTAGAACAGCCCCAAGACGTTTAGAAACTCCAAAATAACTCCCAAAACTTCTCCCCCACGATCTAGGCTTCTAGATCCACATTTTTCACATTTTTTATAACTGCGGCGCCTAAGCGCCAACTAGTCGGCGCTTAGCCTCCAGTGCACAATTTAGCACAAGTTTGCTAAGTGTCCAAATTTTCATTCTAACTTCTCTAAATCATCAATTAAGGTCAAATAAACTCTACTTAAGTTTAAAAACTCCAAATTACTGTCACTAAAAACATAATAACAAACCAAACAAAGCAAACAAAACACACTAAACAAACATAAAGCAAAGCACACCGATAAAAATGGGTTGCCTCCCACAAAGCGCTTGTTTTAATGTCTTCAGCCTGACATGCCCAGACTCATTCTGAGTGACCCAACATCAAATTCTCATCAGATATAGATTTATTGACTGAAAAATATGGTTTAAGTCTATGTCCGTTAACTTTAAATATTTTTCCAGTCTTAGGATCTTGAATATCTACAGCTCCATAAGAATAAACTTTTATCACAATAAATGGTCCCAACCACCTGGACTTAAGTTTTCCAGAAAATATTCTCATTCTAGCATTATACAGCAAAACTTGTTGTCCTGGTACAAGATTTTTGGTAAGAATCTTCCGATCATGCCATAACCTTATCTTTTCCTTATAAATCTTAGCATTTTCATAAGATTCATTCCTTATTTCTTCAAGCTCATTCAATTGCAATAATCTCTTTTTAGCAGCAACTTTTAAATTATAATTGAACTCGTTAATAGTCCAATATGTTTTATGCTCAAGTTCAAAAGGTAAATGACAAGCTTTGTTGACCTCATTTTTGATGAGGTCTTCTCTTCTTCTCTTTAGTACTTAGGATCTAGCCTTAGGCTTTTCCTTTGACTATCTTAGAGGATTAGAATTAGGACCCACCTTTTAGAAATTCTAAACCACTTCTTAACTCCCTGCAAACTCCACAAACTTGACTGTAGACCCCTAATCACCTAGAGGGTTGAAATCAAATGTGGAAGTTTAAAGGATGAGTTCCTATAGGACTCTTTGGCCTTAGGACTGCCTACAGGTGGCCAGTGCAGTGAAGGGTCGACTTACACACACACTACACTCATACACTACACTTCCATGCACCTCCTGAAAATACACCCATACCCAACTTGACTTCCGACTCATGTAGGTGATTCACATGGATGGTCCTTAACCCCTAAGCCCTTGGCTAAGAGGGTTAGGAACAACATAGTGAATGCCTCAAATGAGTCCCTTCATGGCTCATGTGGGCTTGATATGGCTTCATGGCTCAACAAAAATGATTTCATTCCACTTACATCCACCCGATCTTCAATTTTCCAAATTTTCAATTTTGACCCCGGGACCCTACACCCGCTAACCTAACCGAAGCCCTGAATAGCCCAAATTTCTCAAAAATTTCCAAATCACCCAAAATTCTCCAAAATCATTCCCAAACATTTCCACATCACTCAAATTGATCATCAATACCCAAAAATATCAAAAATTCCAAAAATACCTCCCAATACCCTCCAAATACCCAAAATACCCCTCCTAGCCAAAAAATCCAAAAATTCAGAAAATTCCCAGAAAATTCCAGAAAATCCCAAATATTCCCAATTTCATTTTGTTCAACTACACCATGGGCCAATTTTGTCAATTTACCCCACTTTTATCAAAACCCCCAATTTGACCCATTTTAACCCAAAGTAAACCCAATGTCAAACCTAACCCACCCACCCAAATTCTGGTCCAATTCAATTCTAAACTTCAATTCAACATCCCCAACACCAATCTAGACCCAATCCAAGCCCAATTTGAGTGGCATTGGGATCCAATTTCACTTTTGGCCTTAAAGCCCAATTTGGACCTATGACCCAAACCTAACCCAAACTCACCCGATTCAACTCCAATTAACCCCAAATCTTTTCCAAACCTTCCTTAACATCCCCATAAACAAAACACTAACATGATTTGCCCAAAATTTAGACCCAAACCCCACTCAAATTCAACCCAAAATCAAAAAGCCCAATTTTGACCTAAACCTAAACCTAGCCCAAATGAGCCCAAATCCCAAAATCAAAACCTAACCAAAGACAAAACCTCTTTGAAATACTCCCATAAACATTTCCCAACATTAATTTTACATCAATTTCAACTCTAGCCCAACTTTGGCCCATGGTAACCCATTTTGGCCCACCTTAGCCTCTTTACAAAAAGGCGTATCCGACCCAATTCGAACCCAAATCACCTCAAACTTGTTTCAAACCACTCATGAAGCATCCCTAAACCAAACTCAACAATTATTTGGCCCAAGCCTTTACCAAAATTTCATCCCAAAATCCATTTTAAAATTCAAAAGCCCACTTTCCTAAACCATTTTAAAAGCCCATCCTTTACCACATCCAAAGGCCCAAAATTGGTCCCAAAGCCCATATGACATTTCCCCTCCTCATACTTTCAATTAAACTCAATACCTAAGTCCTAAATCCATCATCAAATAATTCCAAATCAAACCTCATGGCAACCCTCACCAAAATGCCAAAAGTCACTAAAACCCATTTTCATGAAATTAACTAAACTTTTCCCTAAGCCACATGGAGCCATGCACGAGCCATTCTCGAAGCCATAGGAAGCCATGAAAGTTTGTCATGTGACCATGCCACTAATGGTAAAAGGAGGGGCTCCTTTCCTAACCTTTCATTAAGCCTTTTTAACCTTATCCATGACACACACTAAACCATGTTTAGCCACCTCATCATGGATAGAGACCACACCATCCTCTCGTGGCGACCCAGTGATCCTCTCGGCCCAAAATCGAGCCATGGGGAGGTGCACCTAACCCAAACCAATAGGTTGACCAATTTGAAGCCAAAATGACCCCTTCCCCATTCCATTTCGATTCAACCACTTTACACTATGGCATGGCCCGATTGACTTGCACAAGCCTCCGACCCCGACCACTCGGACCACGAGAGTGACCCATGCTCGTCGGCCAGCCACTCCGATCGCCGGAAAACACCATGGCCGAAAGCTCGCATGTGAACCAACACTGAAATTCTCCATTCGTTGACTTGTCCCGACCCAGTGGATGGCATGGTCATTCTTCCCTTGACCTAAGCAGTGATCCCGACCATTAAACCCCACGGGAGAGCCTCCAGCCATGCACTATTTAAACACCACCCCTCTGCGGCCATGAGAGGAGAGTTGCACAAACCTTGCAAAACTGCGCCAAAATTGTTCCGGACTCCTCCCCATACACAGAGCACTTCATCCCAGGTGAGATCCCCCTGCCATTTCTTCTCTGCGAGCTCGATTTCGGAGTTGAAATTCCACCGAAAACCAGGGACACTTCTCCACGGTGGACCAATCCCCAAATTGATTGGTTCTACACCTTCACCGGACCGAGGGAAGGTGTCCACGAACAAAAGCCCCATCTCCGGGCCACCCGGTTGCTCCGGACTCCGAAGCTTTGTGATCGCTGTGGTCGAAGTCCAACCTGAGACGATTCACCGGACCGGGAGACTTCATCCGGAGCTTCGTCAGGATCCGATCGAAGGTGCGACAACTCTCGGATCGAAGCTTCACTTCTCCGAGCAAAGGTATGAACTCATTCTTCTTCCCGAGCTTACGGAGATTCTCCATTTCATTTGAGTAAATTTCGATGCATGTTTACCGTATGGATGTGTTCGTCTCTTGAGACGAATCCATGAAGCATAAGAACACGAAAATCCATTGAGAATCGAGTGAGAAATTAGGGTTAGAAGGTTGACGGTCACGGGTGCACACCGGTCGTAGACGATGACCAGGAGCGCGTTGGATCGCGCGTGTATCGAGCGGACGGATCGGATTGCGCGGACCGGGAAAACGTTACGTGAGCTGCGGGTCCGGGACGGGCGACTCGGATGGCGGCGCCCGATCGCGGCGCGACACGTGCCAGCTTCGGAGAGGCTAAGGATGCGGCGGCGCCGCGTGGATAAGTAGAAAATTAGGGGTATTTTCTATTTATTTAATTCCCTAAACTTGGAAAATTCATAACTTTGTGTAGAAAAATCAGAAAAATAAAAGAAAAATACCCTCTTGCTCGGTGAACGAGAGGAGAATAATGTGGAAAAGAAATCATTTAATTTCATCAAGTATTTTATTTTTAGTAATTTATTTACTCTCTGCATACATTTAATTCTCCATGCATTCATACAATTCACCATGGCATGAGACCATAGAGGCTTTTGAAGCCTACGAATTTGGGAACATTCCCTGAATTTTCCAAAGTCGAGAGGCCATCCTATGAAGAGTTATTGATTTTTCAAATTCATGTCACTGTTTTGAGTATTTTAATTCCAATAAATAGCATGTTGTGTAATAAATTCTAGGAAAATTTGGTGATGTTCCTTATGACTGAGAGAACCACTAGGAAAAATAGGATTTGAGTTAATTCACTCAAATTAACCCTAATTGGCTTAAACACCCAAAATAGGACTCTAATTAATTAAAGTTAACCATAGATCAAATTGACTTGAAATCAATTCTCCACTGACCTTTAGGATCAGAGGAACCCACCATAAAAATTTTAGGTCAATTGGACCTGGTTAGCCCCACTAATTGGGTTGATTAAGCCACTTAGTCATTTTAAACTTTAAAAATTCATAACTTTCAAAATATCTTTCAAAAATTCACCAAATTGGTTTTGGATTCTCTACTGATATCAGGGGAGTTTAAGAAAATTAAAATTTCAATTTTCTAAAAAAGTTGATTTTTAATATTATTTTAATATTTTTAATAATTAAAAAATAATAAAAATCACAAAAATAATAAAATTCACCAAAATGTCACATTTTGAATTTTAATCACTTAGGAACAAACCCCATATTTTTCTCAGGCTTATTTAGTGAGATATTAATTTTTAAAGCTCTAGGGTAATTTTAAAATTAAAAAAATGTATTTTCTAGCATTTTCACTAAAATAATTATAATAAATCATAGAAAAATCAGAAAATTGTAAAATTTGGTTCTCTGGAATCCTTGATATCAGAGAGAATTTTAAAAATTATAAAATTCATTTTTCAACATTTATTTTATTTTTAAATTAATTAACACTCTAAAACTTAAAATAATTATAATAAAAATAATATAATTCAAAAAATCACCAAAATTAGTCCAAGTGGTCCTCTGGTCATTAGAAATGTCCCCTAATTTTCTTAAGGACAGAAACTTTCCCTTGGTCATGTTATCAAATTTTCCTTGAAAATCTCTATTTTCTACTAAAAATAATTATATAAATAAATTAAATACAGAAAAAATCACATTTTCTCCTCTCATGTCTTTATTGACATATGAGTGAAGTCACATAAAAATTTCAAGTTCATTTGAGTTCAATTTAGTGAGTTATAAAATTATTAAGCTTAAAGGGCAAAATGGTAATTAAATTTTAACCCTTAATTAAAACTTTAGGTTCAATAAAAAATTAACAAGTAAAATATTTGATCCTAATCTGATTTGGATGATTGAAATTTAATAATTGAAGGGTAGAAACCCATTAAGCAATTTAAAATGATTAAACTTTAATTAAATAATTGATTAAATTTGGAAGAATAACAAAATTGGAATTATTAAAATAGGGATATTATTAGGAAGAGATTTATTCTTTAATTTAAAAATCCCTAAATTAATCATCTCATTAATATTCAACTCTTAATTAAAATGATAACTCAAACTTAAAATATTAAAAGACTTAATCATTAAACTAAAATTAAATCATTAAACTCTTTCAAAAATTTCAATTAAAATTAAATTAAATTAAATTAAAAATCAAATTAAATTAAGTAAATTAAATTAAAATTATATTAAATTAAATTAAGATTAAAAGTTGAATTAAATTAAATTAAATTAAATTAAATTAAATAAATTAAATTAAATTAAATTAAATTAAATTAAATTAAATTAAATAAAATAAATTAAATTAAATTAAATAAACTAAATTTAAATTAAATTAAATTAAATTAAATTAAATTAAATTAAAAATTAAATCAAATCAAGCTAAATTGAATTAAATTAAATCAAATCAAATTGAATTAAATTGAATTAAATTAAATCAAAATAAATTAAGTTAAATTAAATAACATCACTTAAGACATAAACCTAAAATAATTTGAACAACTATTCCAAACTTAAATCATTAATTTGAACTTAAATTTGAATCACAAACTATTAAATACTTATTTTGCCCTTAGGAGCTTTTATTATCATAACTCCTAAATGGAATATCGAATGAAGTGACACTTCACTTATAAGGATATTCGAACATCCTGGTTCATCTGAGCAAGTTAACAAAACTTGAAAACCTCGGATGATCGATTCATTTACATAATTAAATTCATTTGGACTTAAAACAATCCTAGAAATATTGAAAAGATGTTTAAGATTCTTCTTAAGCACTTCCTCGATATGATAGGATATTTATAAGAACAATTGGACTTAGTTGTTCTTTGATGAAGAAAATCGTCTTCGAACCAAAAACACAAAGAACACTAGACGTCGTAGGAAATGACTAGCTATAGGATTAGGAACATGGTAGAAAACCATAACCCTTACCTTAGTTTTACTTAGGAACTTGCTTAAATATTCTAGCTGTGTTTTAAGTGCGGCTTGGGATGACGGGAAGACCCTCAGGGTACGCTTTTATTTTATCATAATTCACTTTCCTGCAATTTATTTTATTGCGAATGCACTTTACTTTTCTTGCATGTTAAACAACGAGTTGCATGAAAACCTACACCTTTAGGACAGAAACCAAAGCGAAACCATAACTAAATTAAAAGACACTACGAGATAAAATTCACCTCCACAACATTTCAAAATATAAGACGACTCGAAATTTAATCACGAAACGGAACACAAAACTACGATTACAATTAAATTAAAACGTCTCATTGAATGATCGGGAATACCTCGGATGATGTAACCCGCGTGTTGCTAACGGGATTTCCCGCGGTGCTAAATGAAAGTGCGGAACTCATTTAGTTGAGTTTAGCAAATTCATACGGACTAAGTGAATTCGATGAAAATAACGGTGTCGGGATGACGGAACAGTGGGATCTTAATCGGTTCGTTTAATCGACTTTAAGATCTGTTTTAATTAAAACATAAAGAACACTTGGAAATTAAGATTCCTCTAAACCAGAACACTTCTCTCATCTCCTGATTTATGACTTCTAAAACTAAACCTCTGCAACAACAAGGAGCTCGGAGCATGGTGGGCAGCACGGCCATCGTCGTCAGCAAAACTTTCCTAGAATTAAACAACAAAGCCGTAGGACTTCGAGGTAGTTTGCACTAGTGCGACATAAATCCTCGACTCTTCGTTAGGCATTTGCATTGCAAATTAAGCCCTAGCAGGTCTTAGGATTTCCGAGGTAGTCGTCCGATACGACATAAACCCTCATATCTTCAGTGCTATTTGTATGATTCTATCATATAAATATAAGCCACTAATTAATTAAAATTGGCGAGATTAAAACATTAGATAAACATTAGGACTTTCCTAAATCCAAGCGAAACAATAGGATAGTCGGGAGATTATCGAAGTTCACTTCGAATCCGTAATTTCTCCTACTTTTCTTCCTTTGAATTCCTAAAATAAAATGTTCCAAATTTGATCCATTGAGATTCAAAAATTCAATTCTTTGAAAACTTAAACTTTGAAATTCTAGAGAGCAGAATTATTGATTATTATCGAGAGTTTTCTTAGGTGATTCCCGTCACTTAAGATGTAATTAACTATAGGGGCTTGCCCTTATAGGGAACTTTAAGAACCCGGGTAATATAAACCTGTTTAATGTTTTCATATTAAGCGGGGAATTTGTCGGCTTATAAAATTGGTTCGCGAGACGAACGGATGTCACAAATCTCCTAGTTTATTTAATCGAGCCCCATCATCAAACGGTGTGTCCATTCTTCGGGATAGATACACGGTTTGTGGTGTGATGCTCGTTTATATAAACTATTTGGGATGTGAGATCGGTTTGATTTCATATCTTAAAACTTTTAAATTTAAAATTATTTTCAAAATCAAATATTACTTTTCAAATTATTTATTTAAATTAAAAATACGCCGGCAATTTCTGTAGGCGACCTCTTTTCAAAATAAAACTCATAACCTAAAAAATATGCCGACAAGCTTTTCCAAAAATCAGCCTATATGGGGACATTCCTATAGATGTTCCGTAAGCAGTCCTATAGGCCCACAAAGCATAATCCAGTTTAATTGACCAATCCTTTCTATTTGGATTAACAGTTTTTCGAATATTCTTTTAATTTCACGATTGGATAATTCAACCAAACAACTTGTACTGTGGATGATAAGCGATAGCAATGCGATGATTAATATGATATTTCTTTGCTAACTTCCCAATAATCGCATTTCTAAAATGACTTCCCCATCAGTTATGATTACTCTTGGTATTCCAAATCTGCAAAATATATTCTTTTCTAAAATCATTGAAACACTTTGAGCATCACATCGAGGTAAAGCAATGACTTCAATCCATTTGGAAACATAGTCTACTGCTATCAAAATATAAACATTTCTGAACGATGGTGTAAATAGTCCCACAAAATCTAGTCCCCAAACATCAAATATTTCAACTACCAACATATAATTGAGGGGCATCTCATTTCTTCTAGAAATATCGCCTACACGTTGGCATCTATCAAAATTTTTAATATAAACATTCACATCCTTAAAAATTATAGACGATAAAATCCTGATTGTAATATTTTATATGCAGTTTTATCACTTCCAAAATGTCCCCCATAATCAGAATCATGACATTATTGAATAATTTCATAAGTCTCTTCCAAAGGTACACATCTTCGAATTATAAGATCCTTTCCTTGTTTTTATAAAAATGGGTCATCCCAAAAATAAGTCTTAGCATCATACAAATATTTTTCTCTTTTCATGGTATGTCAAACCATAGGGTATAATATTACTAACAATAAAGTTTACTATGTCTGCATACCACGGAACATGCAATTCTTTAACAGTGAACAATTTTTCATCAGGAAAATGTTCATTAATTTCTTCAATATCACAGAGAGATTTTTCAATTTCAAGCCTGCACAAATGATCAGCAATTTGATTATCAGAACCCTTCCTATCTACTATCTCAAAATCAAATTCTTGTAAAAGAAGAATCCATCTTATCAGTCTTGGTTTTGTGTCATTTTTCTTCATTAAGTATTTAATAGCAGAATGATCAGTATGCACCACACATTTAGTTCCAATTAAATATGATCGAAATTTATCAAAGGAAAATACTATAACTAATAACTCTTTCTTAGTAGTGGTATAATTAATTTGAGCTTCATTAAGAGTTTTACTAGCATAATAAATTACTTTGAAAATTTTATCATATTTCTGACCTAAAACAACACCAATAGCATAATCACTAGCATCACACATTAATTCAAAAGGTTTTTTCCAATTTGGGGAAATTATTACAGGTGCAGTGATTAATTTTTCTTTTAATGTTTCAAAGGCTTTGAGGCAATCATCATCAAAATTAAAAATTGCATCCTTTTATAATAAACGGCATAAAGGTTTTGTAATCTTTGAAAAGTCTTTCATGTAACGCCTGTAGAATCCAGCATGTCCTAAAAAACTTCTAATTCCCCTTACATTGGTTGGGTAAGGTAAATTTGATAAAACTTGAATTTTTGCAGGATCTACCTCCAAACCTTTTTCTGAAATCCGATATCCCAAAACAATTCCTCCTGCTACCATAAATTGGCATTTTTCCCAATTAAGGACCAAATTAGTTTCTTCAAAGTTTTTTAGAACTTTAGATAGATGTTCTAAACATGATTCAAACAAGATTCCAAACACTGAAAAGTAATCCATAAAAACATCAATCCCTTTTTCAATCAAATCACAAAAATAGCCATCATACATCTCTGAAATGTAGTAGGGGCATTACATAAACCAAAGGTCATTCTTCTAAAAGCAAATGTACCATAAGGACTGGTAAATGTAGATTTCTCTTAATCCTCAGGAGCAATCTGAATTTGGTGGTAACAAGTATATCCATCTAGAAAACAAAAGTATTTATGCCCAGCCAGTCTATCCAACATTTGATCTAGAAAAGGGAGTAGAAAATGATCTTTTTTGTGGCAAGGTTTAATTTTCTATAATCAATGCATATTCGCCACCCTGTAACTTGTCTTGTTGGTATCATCTCAGGTTTCTCATTAACAGTCACAGTGACTCCTCTTTTCTTAGGAACACAGTGAATATGACTAACTCATGCACTATCTCAAATAGGGTAGATAATTCCAGCATCCAACAATTTTAAACTTTCTTTCTTAACAACATATTTCATGATAGGATTTAATCTCCTTTGGGGATCAGCCCGCAGTTTGCAATTATCTTCCATAAGAATTCTGTGCATACAAATTGAAGGACTGATTCCTTTAATATCAGCAATTGACCATCCAAAGGCTTTCTTGTGCTTCTTCGAAATTTCGAAGCAAACTCTCTTCTTCTTTTTCGGTTAATTGAGAGGAAATTATAATAGGTAAGGTTGAGGATTCACCTGAAAAACATACTTCAAATGATCGAGAAGCATTTTTAACTCAAGTTCGGGAGGTTTTTCAATTGATGGACCATAAGATTTATCTTTTTCGATCATATCCAACAATTCAAAACTTTCACGAACAAACTTTAAATCTTCCTCTTGTAAATCTTCAGAATCAAATAACTCCTCTTCTTGCTTATATTCAAATTCTTCTCTTTCAGCTTTCTTTTCATAAGTTGATTTGAAATGGCATTCACTTAAATATTCAATAACATCCATCCTATAACACTCATCTTCTTTACCTCTAGCAAGATATTTCATCGATTTTGAAATATTAAATGTAACAGTCTGATCATTAACCCTCATCGATAATTCCCCTTTTTGCACATCTATCATGGCTCTGCTTGTAGCTAGAAAAGGTCTCCCCAAAGTTATTGGTATCTCTTTATATTCCTCCATATCTAACACAATAAAATCCACAAGAAAAATAAATTGATCCACTTTTACCAAAATATCTTCTATAACTCCTTTAGGATATGTGATCGAACGATCTGCTAATTACAGAGTTACAGTAGTTGGGGTTATTTCTCCTAGTCCCAGTCTTTTGAACATTGATAGAGGCATAAGGTTAATGCTTGCACCCAAATCACGTAAAGCTTTTCTATAGAATCTTTCTCCGATTGTACATGGAATTGTGAAACAATCAGGATCTTTAAGTTTTTCAGGAAGCTTTTTTTGAATTATCGCACTGAACTCCTCACTAAGTGCAACAGTCTCATTTTCTTCAAAATTCCTCTTTTTATGAAGAATATCATTCATAAATTTTGCATAGCTTGGCATTTGTTCTAGGGCTTCAGAAAATAGAATATTAATGATAAGCTTCTTTAATATCTCCAAGAATTTTGAAAATTGCTTATCCAACTTTTGTTGATGAAGCCTCTGAGGAAATGGAGGTGGTGGTTTTTCTAAATCAACATTAGGTGGACAAATAGGTCTTTCCAAACCTTTTGGAGCGTCCTCTTTAGGTCTTTCAATCTCTTATTTCTCTACTTTAGTTTCTTTTTGAACTCTACCTTCCAATTTTTTTCCACTTCTCAGTTGAACTGCTTTTACTTGTTCTTTATTCTTTTCTCTTGGATTCACTTCAGTATTACTTGGAAGCATTCCTTGGGATCTATTACTTAAGGCATTTGCAATTTTTCCCAACTGATTTTCAATATTTATGATGGTTGCTCCTTGAACTTGTAATTGATTTCCCATATGTGATACTACTTCTTCCATAGACAACTTCTTCTCCTTATTTTGTAAAGCATTGTTATAACATGAAGGATAAGTTAGTCTATTATTATTACCTTGGTTGTTCCAATTCCCCGGGTTTACTTGGGTGTTCCCCCATTGTTGTTTAACACCACCTTGATTATTGTTATTCCAGTTAAAATTTGGATGATTCATCCAACCTGGGTTATAATAAATGGAATATGGTTGTTAGGTTTAATTATAGCATTCACAGTTTCTAGTGAAGAATAAGAATCAACCATTTGGCCTAATGAATTTTGTTCAATCATGAGATTTGGCTGAGAAAAATTCATCCCAAATTGGTCTATCTTCCTTGATACAGCAGCAACTTGATTTGCTAACATTGTAAAAGCATCATTCTCATAAATAGTGGCTACCTTTTTAGGATTAAATCTTTCATAAGGCCATTGAAAATTATTAGTAGCCATTTATTCAATTAAAGAATAAGCATCAGAAAATGGTTTAGACATTAATGATCCACCAGCAGCAGCATCGATGATTGATCTAAGAGATCCAACTAATCCATTATAAAAAGTTTGAATTATTAACCAATACGGTATCACATGATGTGGACATTTCCCGAGGAGATCTTTAAATCTTTCTCATGCTTCATATATTGATTCCCCTTCAAACTGACAAAAAGATGTTATATCATTTCTCAACTTAGCAGTCTTAGATGGTGGAAATAATTTAGCAAGGAACTTTTGTGATAGTTCACCCCAAGTTCTAATTGATCCAGGTTGTAACAAGTGTAACCATATTTTAGCTTTATCCCTTGGTGAGAAAGGAAAAGTCTAAGTCTAATTGCATCATCCGAACACCATCATATTTAAAAGTAGCACACAACTCTAGAAAATTAGCAAGATGCAAATTAGGATCTTCAGTTGTTGCTCCCCCAAACTTATTATTAGACACCATTTGGATAATAGCAGGTTTAAGCTCAAAAGAATTAGCAGCTATAGCAGGGTTTTGAATACTACCACAAAGTTTATCTAATGTAGGGTTAACATAATCTCTTAAAGGTCTTAATTCTTGATGGATGCCAACATTTTGATCTTGATGATTTGCCATTTCTTTTTCTGTATTTTTAATTTTTTTTATTTTTTTGATAGTTCTTTCTAATTCAGAATCGTAAGGCACAAATCCTTCAGAACCTGAACTACGCATACAACAATAAAAAAAACAAAACACTACACACTAACAAAAACAAAGAAAAGTAAAAAAAATTTAAAATTTCTTAATTCTCTTTAAAATGCAATTTAAATTAATTTTCCCCGGCTACGACGCCAAAAACTTGATCCCCGATAAATACAACGGCGCCAAAAACTTGGTACCATCCGGTAAATGAGCTGATGATTTAGATATGAAACTTATGATTTTATAATATGGGATACTACGCAAGTACACGTATCATTTATCAAGTAATATAGGATTTTCTGATTAAGCCCCGAGCTATCGAACCCACAAGGAAATTGTAAAATCTTTAAAGAAATCAGAAAAATTATCTTTTTACTTTTTGTTATGGTTTTTTGAAAGTATGTGTTAATTTTTAAAGGTTTTGAAAGTTGATTTGTCTGTTGAAATTTTCTTAATAAAATGTTAAGCAAGAAATTAAAATTATAATAACTAAAAAAAATTGTATGTAAAATACTATTAACTAGAATATCTTCTTCTTTCCATTTATGAAGTAGTAATAACTCTTAAAGTATTGTTGTGGAAGTATTTAAATTTGTTGTGACAGATAGAAGCAAATGTGTTCTTTACCCTTACTTGGTTCTATAAAGAACATAGATTAATTTGAAATTTTTATTATTTTGAACATGGTTAGGCAGGGAAGATACCAGTCTCTCACTCTAGAGTTCCCTCAATTCCCACCACCTGGGGGCTAACTTCTCATAACAAAACTCAAAATTTCAAACCAAACCTGTCACTCTAAAATCCACTAATTTTACTCCCTTTCATAAAAATATCTTCTAATATTACATTCAATTATATGGACTACAATTCTCATCCATATAATTGCATGTGATTCTTACTAACTTTTATGAGACAATACCGCATTGGATCTTACATAATCTCAGGAAATTTTACAATTTAACAAGCCAAATTAAGAAGTAAACAAAGTTTTTAGAATCAATCTTCACAACTTCTTTTAGCTTTTAAACACTTATACTTTCCATAACAATTCTTTATAAATTAATTACTTCTCCATTTAAGAAAGAAAAAGATAAAGTAAACTTCTCAGAATGCATTGAGAAAATACAAATCACATTGAATTGAAATTAAAAACAATAAAAAAAATAACAAACAAAAGCAAGTATTAATAAAATGATTAAAAGTAAACACTTATCTGAAAATCCTCTCCACAAGACTAAGGAAGTTCCTCTGAAACTTTGACTCTTCACTAAACTACTCCTCAGAGCAAGTCTCCCAACTCCGATGACTTAGAATACAGACTTCAGACTTCAATAAAAACTAAACTAAAAGAAAGAAAAGAAGTGGGAAGAAGAAAACTTCACTCCGACCCTTTTCTCCTTTCTACTCTCTACTCCTACTCTTAATAAAAACTCTTAAAATGCAGTGGAAGAACAATGGAAGTACCCTTCAAAATGCAGTGGAAGAGCCTCCTAAAACCTCCCCTTCAAAGAGCAGTGGAAGAGCCTTCTAAAGCCTCCTCTAATCTTTCCTAAGACACTCTTTAAATAGTAAACCAAAAGGTGCCTTAGTGTCTCTTCAAAATGTGTCCAGATTCGAGGTATCTACCAAGGAACGCACCCCTTCATTCAAACTTGCCGCCCAAAGGAAGTTATGGTAGTTACCACCAAGAGTTGCATCCCATCCCCTTTGAAATTGGCACCAAATACATGAAGATTTCGATTTTTAACTGTGGCGGCGCTTAGCCGCAAGTGCCAAAATTTTGATTTTTCATTATTTTTGCTCCAAATTTGATCCAATTTTGCTCCTTTCATCATGACCATCCATTTTCATCATACCTGCAAGAAAAACACAAAATACCTTCCCTTAAAGTGCAATATCATTAAAAATATGTATAAAAACGTGCATAAAAATACTATATATTTTAGGTGTATCATGCACCTATAATTGTTTCACCTGATTGGGAGAAACCATTTGAACTTATTTGTGATGCTAGTGATTATTCGATCTGAGTAGCATTGGGGCAGAGGAATGATAAAGTTTTCAAAGTCATTTAATATGCTAGTAAAACTGTTAATGAAGCTCAGATAATTATTCCACTACTGAAAGAGACCTATTAGTTATAGTATTTTCTTTTGAAAAGTTTAGACCTTATATAATTGGAGCTAAAAGTATTGTGCATATAGACCATTCAGCTATCAAATTTTTAATGCAAAAGATAGATGCCAAATCTAGATTGATTAGATGGATGCTTCTTCTACAAGAATTTAATTTTATGATAGTTGATCGGAAGGGATCTGATAATCAAATGGTTGATCATTTGTCGAGATTAGAATATGATAATTTATCTGAATTTGAGAAGGATGTTACAGAAACTTCCCCTAATGCACAACTTTATACTATTATGGGAAGAAATTTACCTTAGTATGCTGATATTGTGAATTATATTGTGAGTGATATTGTACCACCTGATTTAACAAGGCAATAACAAAAGAAGTTTAAAAATGATGCAAGATTTTATTTTTGGGATGAGCCCTATTTATAAAAATAGTTTAAGGATCTGATTATTAGGAGATGTGTGCCATAGAAAGAAACTAATTTAATTATTCAATGATGTCATGATTATGAATTTAGAGGTCTTTTCAGTGTTGATAAAACTGTTTTTAAGATTTTACAATCTGGATTTTATTGGCCTATTCTTTTTAAGGATGTATACAAATATATTAAATCATGTGATCGATGTCAGAGAGTAGGTAATATCTCTAGAAGAAATGAAATACCTCAAAACTATAATTTTGAAGTTGAAATTTTTGATGTATGAGGATTAGATTTTATGAAAACATTTACTCCTTCATTTGGGAATTTATATATACTGGTTGCAGTTGATTATGTCTCGAAATGGATTGAAGCTATTGCTTTACCTAGATGTGATGCTCAGAGTGTTTCAAAATTTTTAAAGAAAATTATATATGTGATATATGGAATACCGAGAGTGATTATAACTGATGGTGGATTCCATTTCAGGAATAATTAAATTAAAAGATTGATTGAGAAATATAATATTATTCATAAAATCTCTACTGCTTATCATCCCCAGACTAGTGGTTTAGCAGAAGTGTCTAATCGTGAAATTAAAAGAATTTTGGAGAAAACTGTGGATAATCACAAATTAGATTGGTCTGCTTGATTAGATACTGCATTATGGGCTTATAGGACTGCTTTTAAGACCCCTATTGGAATGTCTCCTTACATACTAGTGTTTGGTAAGACTTGCCATTTACCGGTTGAATTGGAGCAAAAAGCATAATGAGTGATAAAAGAGATGAATTTTAATTTGAAAAATGCTGGAGAGAAGAGATTTATGCAATTGAATGAATTGGAAGAAAATAGAAATGCATCTTATCACAATGACAGGATCTATAAAGAGAGAATGAAATTGTGGCATGATTAGAAGATATTGAAAAATAAATTTAAATATGGACAGAAAGTTTTGTTATACAACACAAGGCTAAAATAATTTCCTGGAAAGCTTAAGTCTAGATGGTTGGGACATTTTACAGTTCTAAAATTTCATTCTTTTAGAGTTGTTGATATTAAGGATCCTGATACTGGAAAGATTTTCAAAGTTAATGGGCATCGATTAAAGCCTTACTTTGACGGGTTTCAACTTGACTTCGAAGAGGTTTTCATATTGAGTCTTCTCGATTAATTGAATGGTTTGCCGGGCTAACGAAGTTAAACCAAGCGCTTTATGGGAGGCAACTCATATGTATCTTTGTGGTGTGTTTGCTTGTTTGTTGTAGTTCTACTTTTAGATAGTTTTTTTGGAATCCTAATCGCTCCTAAATACTTTCAAAAATTGATAAATATTGGATCGAATTGAGATATTGTAATATTTCAGGCCAAACAAAGTTCGGTGAAATTTTTGACCACTGGCGTCGCCGTCGCCCAAATACAGAGAGTATGTTGAACTTCGGTATTTGAGCGCCGCCGGCACCCTATCGAGCATCACTGGCACCCAAATCCTGGTGACGGTTATTGGAGTTTAAAAATTCAATTTTTGGCAGTTTTTAGCGGGATCTTCTTCCTTATAACCCCCAAAACTCCATTTTAAATCTCTAACCACCAGAAAAACCAAAAATCCCTTTCCCAATTCCCATCCCATGGATTCCTACTCCATAGAAGCCCCTCGATCTCTCATTTTCAACCAATGGAAGTTTGTCAGTTTTGAGGCGCAACTATTATTCACCAAGGTGATGATGAAGAGGAAGATTATCAAGGAGAGAGGCTTTATTAATCAAGTTATGGATAATCCTACTGCAAAAGTTGAAGAGATAGTAAAGAAAAGAAATTGGGAAGTGCTTGTTACACTACCGCTGCTGTAGTCGTTCCGGTTATAAAGGAACTCTATACAAATCTTCACCGGATCAACCAAGGATTCGTCTATGTGCGAGGTAGGTTTTTGTAATTCACTCCTGCGAGAATTAATGATCTCTTTATGATTGAGAATGTACCTATCTACCACTATTCCAATTTTAATGTGACAAGTGATGATATGAATGAAGTTTATCGTTATTTGATGGATAAAAATGAAGATTGGGAAGTAAGAGAAAATGGATATATTAGTTTCTCTTCTGCATCTTTAAATCTGATGTCAAAGCAGTGGCATTATTTTATTTCGGCGAAGTTATTTCCAACTTTGAAGATTAGTTAAGTAACCAAGGAAAGTGTTATTTTATATTTCTGTAATCAAACTGGAAGGCTGATTGATATTGGAAATATAATTGTGAAATCTGTTTTGGGATTGATAGTTCATGGATCTAAATATGGACTTGGACACTCGTCCACTATATTTCTATTGTGTAGTCAATCACAAGTTCCGTATGAGTGTTGGGAAAAGGTTCTTCTTCCCTGGAGACCGATTGATCCAACTAATCTTTATGACTACAAAACAGTAGGAGATGAAGGAGATATGGATCTGCTTGCTAATCAACCAATTCAGAGTTCACAACCCATTCAGCCTTACTTTCCTGAAAGTTCTAGAGTGATACTGAAGAAAATCAAGCAGTTAAAAAAAGAGGTACAGAATTTTTTGAATGCCATTAATAATATTTCTGATTTATTTAATCACATAGACTGGAGGATGAAGGAACAATTTGATCACAATGGTCAGATTGAAATGGCCTGATTAATCTATTGAAGAAGAACGTTGTGATTGCTGAGGATTCATCTGATGAATTCCCATTTCGTCCCTTCTACACTTTGTTCGTGCATCATCAATCTATTGGAGATATCAAAGAGGAAGATATTTCGAAGACTGATGAGGAGTGACTACTTGATTCTACTTGTGCTTGATGTGTGTTTGCTTTACTTTGCTTAGATTTGTTTAGTGTGTTAGTATTTTCTTTGCATTTCTTTGTAGTTTACATTTGGATTTATTATGCTTAATTTCGTTGTATGTGCTTAGATTTTAGTGTTTGCTTATCATAGTGTACTTGCAACACTAAAAATCTAAGGGTCGTTGATTTGATTTGATGAACATGTTAGTGTTTATGTTGTAATGTGGATTTTATATATATAAGTGATGTTTTGTGTTGTTTATGTAAGAATTGTGTTATTTATTGCTTGTGTGATGAAATAAATGCTTAATAAAGTATTAAATGAGATTATGGAGGACGAAATGATGGAAATTACAAAAAAATTTTCGGACCCAGAAAATTTTTTGCACTGGCGCCGCCGGCGCCCAAATACTGAGACTTTGGCTAATTGAATAAATAGAGCGCCGCCGGCGCCCGAATACAAAGAAAGGTCAAAACCCTTTTATTTCAAGATTTTGACCCTAGGACCCACAAAATTCTCCCTTGCTTTCGTCTTCCTCCTCCATTTTCGTGACTTTGAAGGACTAGGGCTTGCTAGATCATGGATTTGAAGTGATTTCAAGGCTTTTCGAGACCAGATCTATACTTCTTTTGGTAAGATTCACTTCGAGTTAATAATTTTTTATTTTCACTATAGAAATCTCTCACATTTCTTAGATTGGAACTTTGAGATTTTTGAAGAATTTTTGGGATTTCCTATGATGAAATTAGCTCTTACTTGTTCAGAATAGTACTTAGAGTTTACTACATTGTGGATTTGGAATTTATTAGAATTTTATTGCAAGTTTTAGAAATTCACATGGCTCTAATAATGAGTAAGGGGAAGAGAAAATTTGATTGTGATGAAGAAAAGTTTGTCAAATCATTTTAATTCTTACCTTTACAATAAAAAGTGTATACAGGATCGAGCTTTTGACAATCCTGGTAGATTTGTTGAACAGTTAATTACCGAGCGGAAATGGGAAAGATTTTGTTATTTTACTGCAAATGCTATTTTGGGTGTTGTAAGAGAATTCTATCCAAACGTGCCCTGGACTGAGACATAATATGTGCTAGTTCGAGGAAAAATTGTTGAATTCACCCCTCAGCGTATCAATGCATTTTATCAGACTTGGGAAACTTTTGTTTGTGAATATGAAAATTTTAATACACGAGAAGCGAATTTGAAGGAAGTGATTGCTTATCTGACAGACGGAAAAGGGAAATGGAAACTGAGTCAAAAATAGATGATTAACTTCTCTATTTCCAAGTTAAATGTTGCATCTAAAGTATGACTCTATTTCATCTCTGCAAGACTGGTACCTTCTTATCTCCATATTGAAGTTACAAGGGATAGAGAAATTTGGAATTATTGTATTCAGACTATGAAGAAGATTAATATTGAAGCTATTGTCTTCAAGAACATTCAGTCTATTGTTAGCGGAGAGACCACTGGAGGATTAGGACATCCTGTCCTGATTCATGCCCTGTGTTTACAGTCTGGAGTAGAATTCTACAATTCTGAAGAGGTAGCTATACCACTGAGACCGATTACCAAGACTATCATTTGTACTTATGAGTCTCATGTGAGAGCACGAGATGAGAGTAAAAGTACTGATATTCCTACTACGAGCTACGACATTCCATCTATGTATGAGGACCCTACATTGTCCGATATTATGGAGCAGTTGAGATTACTGAGTGATAGTTTGGATAGATTCCATGGTAGGATGGATTTGTTTGAGGCTAGAAGTGATGTGAATGAGGATTATATGAGAAGAAGAGTTGATTATGATAATGCCTATCATGACGCCCAGTTCAGATTCATGAGGGGGGAGACTAATGTGATATTCCCTACTTGCTATAGCTGTACACCGTTTAGACCTGGTTCTGCTGGCCCTGTTGATGAAGCTGGTGATGAAGAGTGGTAGTTCGTTTGTTTCTATTTCTGATTTTGTTTTTATGTGTTGTGTTTTTGTGATGTATTAGTTATTTACTTTCTGTCTGATGTGTGAACCTGTTGATTTACTGTGGTGTTGTAATGAAAAGTTGAAATTGATAAATGAAATGTCTAGTGTTGTGATAGTTTATTTAGTAGTTGTGGTGTTTTGTTTGATGTTTAGAAGTTTAAAGTTAATATCTCTTTACCCTGCAAATGTTTAAAAATTTTATATCACTGTTACTAATTTTTTCATACATGCTAGCTGTAAATTTTGACTAATATCAGATAGCTTTTGAAGATTTCAAGATCCTGGCACAAAAAAGTTAGTTTCTTTTACTCTTTCCTGTTTCAAATTTATTGAAAAATTTAAGTTTGGGGGAGGGTAGAAAAATATTAACTGTTATTTGTTCTCAATTATTATATTATAAAAATTTATTAGCATAACTTCTAGCAGTTGATCCTCACTTTAGATAACTAAAATTTTTTATTTCAGTTGAATATTATGGAAGGATTGGATGAAAGTGTACCCCCTCAAAAGGCTAGACTGGGAGGGTTTAGTGACTGAACATAGGATATGTCAATGTTCTTTACATGCTTGGAAGAGGGGGTACACTTTTGAGGGTAAAGAAATATTTATGCTCCTATTTGGCACAATACAATAAATAATCATTCTATATCATTCACACATCATATATTCATTGCAAGAGGAAAGACACTTTTCATATATATCAAAACCTTTCAAATACAAAGCTTAGTGTGTGTGTGTTAGTTAATTTTGTTTAAATATATTAGAAGTAATTGTGGTTTGCTTAACTATTAATATTTTCTGCATCTTGTTAGTAGAAGTAAACGTATAATTTAATTGCGATTTGAGTATTAGATTTCAGTATTACGCTATCTATTGTAAGGAACGTGCATTCCTTGTGGGATGGATAACCAGGACTCCATTAGAGCCTTGTATTACTTCATACGGTACATATACTTGCATTGAAGTTTGGACTTTACAAAATCATTATAAATAAATAAATTTTGGTTCATTAGTTCTTGCATAATTAAAAGTTCGCATCAGTAGCACATAAATCCAATTTATAATTTGCAAAGCACCAAAAGTAAGTACTAAGATGCTAAAGTTTGCAAGATATTTTAAAATTTCTAAAGTAGTAATGAAACTTCAAATTAAAGTAGCTATTATTATAATAAGTTTTTGTAATGCAAGATTCAAGTTTAGAGAAAGTGTCCTTCCCCTTATAATGATATTTTGGTGAGTGAATAATATACATTAGCTTAATATTTGTATTGTGTCAAATAGGAGCATACCTACTATTTACCCTCTTCCGAGTGCAATAAAGAATATTGGCTAATCCTAGGTTTAGTCCCTAAATTCGTGGTTAGGCTGGGAGGATACTAGCTCTCACTCCAGATCTCCCACTTCCCTTCCTCTGAATTACATAGTTTACTCTGTTACCCTAAAATATCCAATTCTACGCCCAATAAACATATTTCCCTATTTATTTGCACCCAACCCCCCATGGACTTCACCATATATGGAGTTTGAATGTAATCTCCACTTTTGTTACAGATAACATATCCCTTTCAAATCATATGTTTCACAACATATTTTAACAAATCAATTGGTCCAATCAAAAAGTTACTTATGGCACATCCAATCTAAACTATCACATCACCAATTATCATTGCAAGGAGAAGACAAAGAAATCTACTCAGAATTCATGGAAAAGATATGACACAACAAAGATTTTATATATAAAAACAACATCATACAAACAGTAAGAAGTAAATACAACTTATATGATTTCTTCCCCAAGCAAATCCTTTGAAGTTCCCTTGGATCTCCTTCTCTCTTTTCAACAACACAAAATTCCCTCTTGGAATAGCAAGGAAGAAACAATCTCTTGCTTTCCTTCTCCTCCTACCACTCTTTTTAAGTAGAATCCCTCACAATTAAAAAAAAACATCAAACTCTAGACTCTAAACACTCTATAAAGGCTTACTCTTCACTCCAGTGACTTTTCCCTGACTCTCTACTGTCTCTACACAGACTCTCCTCACTCCATTCTGCCACCCAAACAGTTTAAATTCATCTAGGAATGAATTTACCAAGAGTTTACTCAAGAATCCCTTTAAAAAGAATCCAAATACATCGAATCTAGCTTGAACCGACTTTGGGCACCGTCGGTGGGTAATAAGGCACCATCGGTGCCCTATCCCGACATTTAATTCTTAGCTCTCTAGAAAAATGTTTGGGCATTGTTGGCACTAGACTTTCAAAATTCTAGTTAATTTCTTTTTCACTCCAAATTCGTACTTTTTCATTTCTCTTTGTTCCTTTTTCCAAAAATCATCATAGCTACAACAAAATATGAAAAATACCTTACATTAAAGTGCATTATCACAAATAATGAGTACAAAATATATTTTAAAAATCAAACATATTTTTCGTGCATCGACGATTCTCTATTTGCACCATTTGGGGACGAAGAACAGAAGCCATCTGTTGCGCGTGGCTGCTGACGCGGAGGGCGGCGTGCAGTTGCATGGTAACACGTGGAAAGTTTGAAACACTGTAGGATTGCGTGGCAACTGTGTTAAGTAAGAAAATAAGATTAAAATGGTTTATTTAATTTAATTAACTTAGAAAATTCATAACTTGGGGTAGAAAATGCTAAAATAAAAGAAAAAATACCTTGTTGCTCAATGAATAGAGGAGAATAATGTGAAACAAAATCAAAATTATTTACCATGTATTTTATTCTTAATTAATTAAATTATCAGAAACTTCCTTAAATCATAACTTAATAAATATAAATCACCATGGCATGAAACTTTGAGGGATTGTTTGCTCTGTTGTTAGGCGTGCTCACTGATATTTCTAAAGTCAGTAAACGTCCCTAACATAATAGCCCTAATTTTTAAAATTAAATCACCTATATTTTGATTAAAAATTCTAATATTTAAAATATAAATCACAAAAATATAAAAATTGCTTTGGTAGATTCAATATGATTAGACGACCGTGGAAAAAAAATATAAATTGGATTTAAGTAATTAAAATGCACTATAAGTAATTATCTCATTAAAAACCATAAAAAACAAATAATTAAAACACTGTAAGTAATGATCATATAAACTCAATGTAAAATATGAAACCCATTTGAAGTATATTTATCACTAAATTTGATTTTCTAAGTAAAATGACATTTTTGGCATTAAAATAATTAAAAGAATAAAAATATAATTAATAAAATTACAATAATGGTTTTTGGAGCTCCTTGTGACCAGAGAAACTTAAGAAAAATAAAATAGAAGTTAAAAAAATATTTCATTTTAAGGCATATTTTGAATTTTAAATAATTAAAAAAAATTAAAAAATGATAAAAATCAAAAAAATATAAAAATACACCAAAGTGTTCAAAATTGTTTCCTAATCACTTGAAAGAAATTAGAATATTTTTCTTAATTTGTTAAGTAAATTTATGAATTTTTAAATTTTTAATAATGGGGTTTCCCTAATTTTACACTAAAATAATTATAATAAATAAAATAAAAATCACAATAATGTGAAATTTACTTCTCTGCATTACTTGGACTTAAAGAGATTTAAAAAAATATATAAAACCTAATTTTCCACTTAGTTATTATATTATAATTAATTAATACTCAAATAAAAAAATAATTATAATAATTAGCATAAAATTCAAAAAAGCAGGAAAATTGGGCTAACTGGTCCACTGTCCTCGGTAAATCACTAATAATTTTTCAATGGACAAATAATTTTTTTTGTTTAAGTTCATAAATTAATATTGAAAACAAATAATTTTGGAAAAAAATAATTGTAAAAAATAAAATAAAAATCAGAAAATTACATTTTCTCCTTTGATATTTTAATTGACCCATGAGCGGGGTAACATAAAAATTTCAAAATCATTTGAGTTTAATTTAAATAATTATGAAGTGATAAGGTCATAAAGGGAAAAATGTTAATTATGGAATTTAAGCTCTAATTAATATATATCTTAAATCAAAATCTAAGTGGGTAATGTATGATCATCATTGACTTTTCTTGGTGATTTAAATATAAGGGATTAAGGGGTAGAAACCAATTCATCATTCTTCTACAACAAGGGTAGAAATGTAATTTCCCCTAATTGTTGTAATTTGGAAGTTGCTTAATTGAGTGATCCTGAGGTGTGGGGTTTGATTTTGGAAGACCATAATTCGTTAATCAAAGTTTCTGACTAATAGTTGGATTATAACACAACATTTAATTAGGATCAAATTCACCTAATTTAACATTCTTAAATTTACAGATCTACCCCTAAAATCTTAAAGGCCTAGTAATGAACTAGGCTTAATCAAAATTAGTTTAGCGAGGCTTACAAAAGACAATATCATTAATCACAAATACTTTGAATACACTACTAGCAAAACTCTGAATTTTAATTAGATAAATTCCTTAGAAAATCAATTTGCCCTTAAGAGCCTCCACTTACATAATTCATAAATGAAACATCAAGTGATAGTTACCCGAGTCATAGGGATGATTAAGACATCAGGTTCATTGAGCACAAGGTTAAAATACACCCATCAAACTATAAAGGATGAATGATTTAGCAACATAATAAGTTCAGAAGAACTCGAGACGTTCCAAAGGATCTTAAAAGAGGTGTAGGCTTATGCCCCACACTCCTTTGTATTTTTTTAGATATCTCAGAGGATAACTGAACCTATTATGACTTTGCTTAAGAAAATCATCCTTTAAACAAATAAGTAGGAACCCGCAAAGTTATGACCTAGGACTCGGTAGGTATACCTTAAACTGGTTTTTCTTGCTTTCCATTCCTGCAATTTATATAAATTTCCTGCAATTATATATATATATATATATATATATATATATATATATATATATATATATATATTTGTGTGTGTGTGTGTGCGCGCGCACTACAAGTTATAACATTTTAGCGGGAGTGCGAGAAGATGACAGGTATGCCTTTAGATTATTGTATTGCAGTTTAGTTTTACTTCATTTTCCTTCATTTACTTTAAACAAATAAATAGGAACCCTCCAAGTCACGCCCTAAGTACTCGATAGGTATACCTTAAACTTAATTTTCTTGCTTTTCATTCCTACAATTTATTTAAATTTCCAGCAAAATATATATATATATATATATATATATATATATATATATATATATATATATATATATATATACATATATATATATATATATATCTGTGTGTGTGTGTGTGTGTGTGTGCTGCAAGTTATAACATTTCAGTGGGAGTGCAAGAAGATGACAGGTATGCCTTTACATTATTGTATTGCAGTATACTTTTACTTTACTTTCCTTAATTTACTTTACTGCATTTTCTTACCTGCACTATTGTATGGCAAGAAGATGACAGGTATACCTGCAAAATTCAAAATAAATTTGCATACTGAACCAAAACCAAAACAAGACGAAATAATTTCAAAAATTAAATACATTTTTCAAAAACAAAAAAACATCAAAATGAACTAAAATTAATACACTCTCTTTGGATGATCGGGAATCCCTAAGAGAATGCGACCTATGGCTACTAACGTGATTTCCCAGTCTGGATGAAATTAATAATTCAATTAGACTAAGTGAATCCAAAGAAAATTGTGGTACCGAAATGAGGGAAACCTTCGAATCCTAACTGATATCGCTTAATCAACTTAAACTTCACCCCATAAGACAATAACAACAATAATCACAACAAAAAACCAAACAATAAAGCACACTTTGGTAAAACCATTTGAACCTTAGACATTAGGACTACTACTTCATCAAGGAGCATGAAGAATGCACCTTGGGCACCACAAAGTGGACATATAGAAGAACATCTCTGAGAGAGAAAACAAGTTTGCCACAACAAATCCTTTCATAAAACTAAATAATAAACTATAGGACTTTGAGGTTGTCCGTCTAGCACTACATAAAACCTTAACTTATCTTTTAGATTCTAAGGTCGTAGTTTGATATCATGTAAATCCTCCTATTTTCATGTCATTTGTATAATTGGCGTCATACAAGTGTAAGCCCTAAATGATAAAATCAGCAGGATGAAACATGAAATAATTTCTCTTCAAAATTGAAGCCAAACTATAATATAGTTTGGGAAGTCACCGAGGTTCTCCTCATGATCCGTGACATCTCCTAGCTTTCTTCCTTTGGATTTCAAAATAACTGTAACAATTTGAACCTTTCCCACTTGAGTTTTCTATGTCCAACATTGAAAGTCTTAACCATTGAAACTCATGAAGACAATACATATGATCTAAATCGAAAGTTTTCTTAGGTGACTTCGGTTGCTTAAGATGTAATTAACTAAAAGAGTTTGCCCCTATAGAAAACTTGAAGGACCTAGCTTAATATAAACCCTATCTAATCTTTCATATTATATAGGAAATTTGTTGGTCAACGCAAAGGTTTCACAAACCAAACAAATGTCATAAATCTCTTAGTTTATGTAATTGAGCCTCACTATTAAGAAATGTATTTATTCTCCGGGATAGGCGCATAGCCTGTAGTGTAGTGCTCATTTACTTAAACTACCAAGGATATGAGATCAGTTAGATTTCATATTTTTAAATTAAAATATTATTTTCCAAAATATATATATATATATATATTATTAAATTAAAAATTTTAATCTGGGCGTCAGGATATCTATTCTGGTGACCGATAACTTCTAATTTGGTTACCGACACCACCTTAATATAAACCCTATCTAATCTTTCACATTATATAAGGGAACTTGTCGGTCAACACAAAGATTTCATAGACCAAAAATGATGTCATAAATTCTGTAATTTATTTAATCGCGTCTCATCATCAAGCGATGTGTCTATTTCTTAGGGTTGTTTCCCATCTTGCGATGTAATGCTCATTTTTTAAAACTATTAAATATATGGGATAGGCTCGGTCTCGTATTTTCAAAATAAAATAATACAAATATATATATATTAATTCAAACCTTCCCAAATCCAACCACCGACAATTTTATATACGACATTTAATTCAAAGACACCTCACTTTATGAATGGTTTAGGGAACCAAATTTTAGTTGGTTCAATTATTCTAGGGATGCTATGCTGATTCAGTTTATTAGAGATCTCTCATAGAATTTCCCTACTTCTCAAAACACCCCAACTAGATGAGTTGCTCTTATCCTTCGAATCTCCAAATTTCACCTCCCACTGTTTGTTCTAGGATAGAAAAAATCATTATTCTCACAAGAATAGCTATTTTTTATTAATATGATGGACACCCTCTGGTTTCTTAGTATAAAATATATGGTTTAAAAGCCACTCTCAAATTTGCTACCTTTGTGTGGAAATTTTAGTTGTGGGGTTCAAAACAACGGATATTCTTGCCTCAAGGAGCATTTTGGTTTCTTCCCAGTCTGATTTATTTCATTGCTACCAAGAGTACCATTCTCTTATATTCTACTTTTTGCTTTACTATCCTAAATCATAGTGTTGCTTTTAGAAAATTTTTTCACCAAATATGCTATTTAAGGCAGCTAATGATTTTTGTTGAAACAAGTAGTTGTAAATTTCTAGAAAATTCCTTCTGTCTGCCAATCATATCACTTCATATTAAATATGGTTGGAAAGAAATACAAGGATCTTCAATAATTCCTTTGTACATAAAGAAAATATTCTTTTCAAAATTCATTTTATTGTTGGGGAGAAAAGCAGATGGATGTTCAGGGATGATCCTCCCACCCATATTAAAGAGTTTTTTTATGCTATAATGTGTTTATTTGGTACTTCACTTCTGCTTCTTGTTATTCTACAATTTTTTTAGACTTATAAGGTTTTTTCTATTTTTTTTTATCTAAAGTTGGGATTGTTAGCTCAATTCAATTTACTTGATGCTTTGTTTACTTTTTCTTCCTGCTTTGTGGTGGCTATTTTGGAGAGTTGTAGTCATCTAGGAATGATGTTTCTATGCGAGTGGGGGTGGTTAATCCCTTCGTAGGGGCAATGTGGTACTGCTGCCATTTTCCCCATCTAGTTAGATGTTGGATGTTGGGTGGCATTAGTCTTATTTTGATGGGATTGTATTTATTCTCTTTCATTACTTACGGGTTTTCTAATCATGCTTGGTCTCTTTTTGGTGAGGCCCAACTCATGTGGCTGCAATTATTATGTTGGTTGGTGCCAAATTTTATGTTTGTTGTCCATTCTATCCCCCTGCTTTTCTTCTCCTTATCGTCTATCGATTGGTTACTGGGGCTTTCTATTGAGATATTTCCCCACATCAAGATACATATACTACATTTTTTAGTTTTTATTCAAAGGGAAACTAATACTATACTTTTGATCCTTTGGTGTTTGCACCTTTGTCCCTAATTCAAACATTATTCAAACACATTTTTTGAGCAATGATGATTTTCAATTGATGAGGAGTGACTCAACCAGTTGTTCAATGATTGAACTTTTAAAGTCCACAGTTTCTTGGAACTTAGTCCCTTGTTGTTTCAGGGTCGTATGTATCATCCCTCATCTTTCTATCTTTTTATCTCAATGATACATGGATTTTGCTTTGGTTCGAAAACAAATTAAATTTTGCTGCTTCCATGGCAATTTTTGGTGCTTCAAGATTATCTGGTTCAACATTATTTTAGTGGACTTCATTAGTTTACATTCATTGGATTGCCTGGGATGGTGCCTCCACCTATGCCGTTGGGGAGAACGCCCGAGCTCTTTTTCTCTTTTCTGTTTGTTTTACTGTTTTTTCTTTTCTTTTCTTGGTTATGTCTTAAGTGTGATGTATTGAGTCATCTCACTTCTATGATGTCTTTTATTTAACCTTCTATTAATGAAAAGTTGGCAGTGTCCCTCAAAATTCTCCCCCTCCCCTAGAAGAAAGAGTCCTTTGATAATGCTAAATTTGAAAGAGTTGTCAAGTTTTGCATTTCATTTCAATTTCTACTAAGAATAATCCGCTAATATCATTGGAAAAAGTGCCACATCTTTCCACACCTTTCCACCTAGCGTTATCCTCCACCCAAAAAAGAAAATAAAATTAACCATAGCTGAGTTAGATTTCTTGCAATCAAATTGCTGCACTTCTAAAGATCTTTATTCTCAGCCAACATGACCAGCACATCAAGCGATGATGCCACAAGCATCTATAGGGGTGTAAAGTGCATCTATAGAAAGTGAATTAATTTATGCCACATATCTTACTTTTTGGTTCTGTTCAAATCAAAATTTATCGGTATGCTTATATATCCAATCACTGGTTTTGATATCAAAGCTGTTATAGATTCGCGATCTTTTCGAAGCCGTGTGGAATTACTTTTATTTTTTTATTTTTTTTTTAATTTATTTTATTTATATTTTTATTTTAAATGAATTATATTTCATATATTATAATATATTTAATTTTTTTTAAAAAATACTAAAAATATTTTTTAAATATTATGAATATTTATAAAAATAAATAAATTTGCTTATAACAATAACAAAAAATACTTGAATAAAAGGAGAATTTACATGCATACCACCCAAGTCTTGTTGATTTCCATATATAACAACCAAATTCTTATCCGACAATCATACCTACCACTAAGTCGAAATTCAGTTTAAATTCGTGCAGCGACCGGATCGCGACAGAAGGCATTTCCTTGGTCGCCGATCTAGGAGAAATATTTGCATACAGCGAACACATGCAGCTGTGCGTGCGTACTACCAATAACCTGTCATATCCCCATAATAACCTATCAATAACACTGAAATGGAACTCGTGATGACTATTAGGAGGTTATTAGGATTATTGGGTTATTACAATTAATACCCAATAACCTATCGATAACTCTTCAATAAATCAAGATAAAGATTAAAAAAGAATTATTAGGCACGCAGTACTGCGCAAGTTCTCCCCATACTTCATCTGATTCACGTGATGTCAATCCCGCCGAGGAGATCGCCACCCCTAATCCTTCCAGAGGAAGCTTGTACTCTCTTTTGCTTCATCCCGTACCTACTTATGATTGGGCATGAGCTTCGGATAGCCATTTCCATGGCACCTGTCTTCATCTGGACTATCGAGCCTAAGGATTAGTGTATGAGCGCCACACCTTGTCAAGAGCCTTGCACCATAAAAGGCTAATCCTTTATATTTCAAAAAAATACGTGTATTATAATAAAGACTACTCCTTTAGCTTCACCATTTTCTTTCCCAGGGATTTGAGCATTGCATTTCTTCCTTGTGCTTCTTTGCCGTTCAAACCTCCTTTCGATCATTATCCTTTGCATCGTTAGATTAGTTCAGATCAAAAAAAATTATTTCGTTTAAAGTCCGAACGCAGAGCTGCATCTAGACGACGGCTGTGATACAGCCGAGTTCAGAGTTCACAGCCGTCAGTTGTATCACAGCAGACCTCGGCTGTATCACAACCGTCGTCCGGACGCAACTCATGTCTGGACTCCGGACGAAATAATTTTTCTCAGATCAATCCACTTGATCCAGCAAGAGAAGGTACTTGTTAATAATTTTCCATACAGAGTACGGATGAATCTCTGCGTGCGGACTCCTGTAATATGCCGCCACGTGTGCTGCACCGATCTCATCTCATAAAATCTTAAAAATACTTATTTTTTTACGGAAGTTATTGATGTGGAACCACGGAGGTTATTGGAGCAGTTCACGGCCCGGTGTTATTGAGTTATTGGAGTTAATACTCAAATAACACTGAATTAATACCCCAATAACCCCAAAGTAACACCCAATTTCAAAAATTTGAACTAAACTTGGTGTTATTTCGGGGTTCTTGAGGTATTATTTCGGTATTATTGGAGCATTAACTACAATAACACCACAATAAGTCCCAATAACCCCCAATAATCTCTGTGGTTCAACTTCAATAACCCCTTGGAATAACCCCCACAATAACCTCACAATAACCTCCAATAACCTCCGCTGTTCCACTTCAATAAGCCCTTGCAATAACCACTGCAATACCCCTCCAATAACCTCTATGGTTCCATTTTAATAACCCCCAGTAAAAAAATCGTATTCTTCATATTTTCTGAGGAGGGCTCGGTGTAGCACACATGGCAACATATTACTGAAGTCCGCATGCAAAGCTGCGTCCACACTCCGTATGAAAGTTTTTTTCCAATATGGCCGGCATAGCATGGGATGATGAAGTCCAATAGGGATTTCAAAACGACTTATTATTTGGGAACAGCTCGTGCTCGACTCATAAAATATCTCATGTTCGATTTATTCTCTAAGCAAACAAGCTGTGTAAGAATAATTTTTTTTGTTGTCAATATATAAACGAGTTTAACATAAACAAAAAGGTAAGTTCTTCGGTTCTCTCTCTCTCTCTCTATAATATATATATAAATTCTGCATTGCTACCTGATTATTCTCAACACATGGATGTATTACCTAAGGCTGTGCAATATCCTGCTGTTCAGTCTGCTCCTCAGGAGGATTCTGATATTAATGTCTATGCTTTAGCTGCTGCTAATAAAGAGCTAAATGAAAACTGGGTAGTCCAGAATGCTAGGAAAAAGAAGAAGTCCTTGGAACTAAAAAATTTATCTGAACAAAACATTATTCCTGCCTCTTCTGATTCTTCCTTCTCTAGACTTACTAGAGGAGGTAGAGCTAGTCATGATTGAATTTCTATGCTGGAACATTAGGGGAGTGGCCAACCCTGGCTCCCTTAATAGATTATTAAACTTTAACAGGGTCCATAAATTATGGGTTATTGTTCTTCTGGAGCCTTTAGTTAAAACCAATTTTGACAGATTTACTAAACTTTTTTTTGGTTATAACTTTATAACTAACTGTTAAAGTTAGTTATAAACCCTAAACCCTAAACCCTAAAATTTGCTTATAACAATAACAAAAAATACTTGAATAAAAGGAGAATTTACATGCATACCACCCAAGTCTTGTTGATTTTCATATATAACATCTAAAGTTAAAATATTACATACATATAACCAAATTCTTATCCGACAATCATACCTACCACTCAGTCCAAATCTAGTTTAAATTCGTGCAGCGACGGGATCGCGACAGAAGGCATTTCCTTGGTCGCCGTTCTAGGAGAAATATTTGCATACAGCGAACACATGCAGCTGTGCGTGCGTAGTCCCAATAACCTGTCATATCCCCATAATAATCTATCAATAACACTGAAATAGAACCCGCGATGACTATTAAGAGGTTATTAAGATTATTGGATTATTACAATTAATATTCAATAACCTAAGATAAAAATTAAAAAAGAATTATTAGGCACGCAGTACTGCGCAAGTTCTCCCCATACTTCATCTGATACACGTGATGTCAATCCCGCCGAGGAGATCGCCACCCCTAATCCTTCCAGAGGAAGCTTGTACTCTCTTTTGCTTCATCCCGTACCTACTTATGATTGGGCATGAGCTTCGGAAAGCCATTTCCATGGCACCTGTCTTCATCTGGACTATCGAGCCTAAGGATTAGTGTATGAGCGCCACACCTTGTCAAGAGCCTTGCACCATAAAAGACTAATCCTATATATTTCAAAAAAATACGTGTATTATATCAAAGACTACTCCTTTAGCTTCACCATTTTCTTTCCCAGGGATTTGAGCATTGCATTTCTTCCTTGTGCTTCTTTGTCGTTCTAATCTCCTTTCGATCATTATCCTTTGCCTCATCAGATTGGTTCAGGTCAAGAAAAATTATTCGTTCTGGAGTCTTAATGCAGAGTTGTGTCCGAACGATAGCTGTGATACAGCCAAGGTCGGAGAACACAGCTGACCTCGGATGTATCACAGCCGTCGTCCGGACGCAGCTCGCGTCCGGAATACGGACGTAATAATTTTTCTCAGATCAATTCACCTAATCCAGTAATAGAAGGTACTTATTAATAATTTTTCCATACAGAGCGCGGACGAATCTCTGCGTGCGGACTCCTGTAATATGCCGCCACGTGTGCTGCACCGATCCCATCTCATAAAATCTTAAAAATACTTATTTTTTTACGGGGGTTATTGATGTGGAACCGCAGAGGCTATTGGAGCGGTTCACCGCGCGGTGTTATTGGGTTATTGGAGTTAATACTCAAATAACATTGAAATAATACCTCAATAACCCCGAAATAACACCTAATTTCAAAGATTTGAACTGAACTTGTTATTTCGGGGTTCTTGGGGTATTATTAGAGCATTAACTCCACTAATGCCGCAATAACTCCCAATAACCCCCCCCCCAATAATCCTCTTGGTTCTACTTCAATAACCCCTTGCAATAACCCTCGCAATAACCCCACAATAACCTCCAATAACCTCCGCTATTCCACTTCAATAAGCCCTTGCAATAACCCCCGCAATATCCCTCAAATAACCTCTGTGGTTCCACTTCAATAACTCCAATATAAAAATCGTATTTTTAATATTTTCTTTGGTGGGCTCGGTGCAGCACACATGACAGCATATTACTGGAGTTCGCATGCAAAGCTGCATCCGCACTCCATATGTAAATTTTTTTTCCATGATGGCTGACATTGCATGGGATGATGAAGTCCGATAGGGATTTCAAAACGGCTTATTATTTGGGAATAACTCGTGCTCGACTAATAAAATATCTCATGCTGGATTTATTCTCTAGGCAAACAAGCTGTATAAGAATAATTTTTTTACTGTCAATATATAAATGAGTTGAACACAAAAAAAAAATGTATGTTCTTCGGCTCTCTCTCTCTTTCTCTCTCTCTTTCTCTACATATATATATAATTCATAAGTATTATTTTTAAATAATTTAATTGGCTACAAGGTTAAAAGGAATTATAATCAATTGAAACAATTAATTAAGAAAATAGGACATAACTATATTAAATTCTCTTTAAATAAATATTTTGATATAAATGATAACAATTAAATTTCGCCCCTACCCCTTATTTTCCTACAATCATGTGATTAGGGTTCTCTAAATGGCTCGTTGTTCGTGAACAGCTTGTGCTCGGCTCACTAAGCAAATTAGCCAAACACGAACAAATTTTTTGGGTTCAATATATAAATAAACAAAAAAGGAGCAGTGATATTTTTTATTAAGCCGAATACGAACAACAATATTTTTTAACGTGTCGAGCATGAGTTGAGCTTGGGCACTCTAGTTCGCCTCGTTTACACCCTTAAACTTAACAGTGTAGAATTTATTTACTTGAAAGAATTAGGTGTTAAATTTGTAATGTTAAAATTTTAGGTGTTAGATATTAATATTAGTAAAAATCGGGGGCTAAGTATGTAAATCCAAATACATTAAAAAAAAAAAAAATAGATATCTTTAACAAACTACCCTCTGAACATGTCAACTATAACATTGTTAACAATCAAGATGCTTAAATTGTAAAACTAACAAAATTTATGGAATTATGTGCTTCATGGCTTTACAAAGACAATTAAACCACGTCAAATTATCATGACATGTAGCTAATCATCAGAAGGCAATTGCTTGAAAGTTCTGTGTGTGTGTGTGTGTGTGTATATATATATATATATATATATATATATATATATATATATATATATATATATATATATATATATATATATATATTCCCCAATGACGGCTGGTGTGGATTTTGCTCTGCTAGGGTTTCGGCCATGACCTGCACCGGCGGCTTGGTCTCGGGTGAGCTCTCGGGTGGGTTCTCCGTCTAGGTTCCTCCTCCTCTGGTCTCTTGTGAGGTGTGTAGCAGGTCTTTGGCTCTTCTTCTGGCTTTTTGAGTCTTCCCGGGCTCTTCTTTTTTTAAATTATATTGTTCCATTGCCTGTCTACTGCTGGGTCCTGGCTTCGGTTGTTCTTGGCTGCTGAGGTTTTGCTAGTTGCTGAGGATTTCTTGATTTACTTTTTTTTGGCTCTCCATACCCGGATTCATCTATTTTATTTGCTGGCTGGGGTCTCTTTGTCTGGGTCCTGTCCTGTGACTTCTCTCTGTTGGTGGCTGTGTTGGGTTTCTTCTCCTAATGGCCTGTCCAATAGATCTGGATACCAATATTAATTGGGCTAAAGCCACTTATGCTGGAGTGGTTGGCAATGCCCCCGCTATTTCTGATCCCTCTAAGCTCATATTTCCCCAAAAACTTCATGAGGCTGCTGCTGGGAAGATCTCCTGTCCCTTTATCCGACCTCTTGAAGTAAAAGAAGGATGTCCAACTCGTTATCTTCACCGATGAAGAACCGACCGCTTTGGATGAAGAGGTGAAACTCACATTGATTGGTAAATTCATGCTCGGGTCATCCCAATATGGAAACCGTCGAAATTTCTTTGCATCCCTCAACTTCAAAGGCAATTGGAAAATTGGCTATTAGATGGGAGACACCTGCCGATCAATTTTTCCAATGAAGAGGATTATGCACTTCGTTTGCTAAACAAGTGGTTAGCATAGTTGGGGTGGAAATGAAAATCATCAAGTGGACCCCCACTTTTGACCCCAAAAAAGACCCACCTATTGTTCCTATTTGGTTCAAACTACCAAAACTTCCCTATAGATACTTTAACCAATCAGCATTATTCCAAATTGGTAGATCTCTTGGCACACCCCTAAGACTTGATGCTCGAAACTCAAAACAAGGCTAAACTCGAAGCGACTAGAATCCAAGTTGAAAGAGATATTACCTTGCCTGAGATTCATAAGATCTGGATTGGATCAGCTAGTGAAGGGCAATGGCAAGAAGTCATTATGCAACAAAAGCCTTATTTCTGTTCTCATTGTAAAATGTTTGGACATACCAATGAGAGATGTTTTAGACTCCACCCCCAAGTCAAAAAGCTCAGAATTCTGGAAAAGCTGTACCTGACACTACCTCAAATGAAGCTGTTGTCCCCTATGAGAAGGACCATGTGATCTCCCATCAATTATCCGAGCCGAGTCCAAGTCTTTGGTCGGTAAAGCCGCACATATCTCCATTTCGATATACGGGAAGCCGCTTGTTCATTGTGAGCCGGAACTCGTGGTATCCTCTATAGAGAAACTACAAGCACCCTCTCCGTATTGGGTTCCGATCAAGCCGATGATGTTAATCGGTGCGAAGTGAAGTCAATGAAATCAAAATTGTGTCCCCTTCACAATCCACTACTCCCACCGATCCCCCCATCTGTCATCAATGGTATGCAAACTGATATGGAAGGGAAATGGCAAACCCAACTCTCAAAAAAAGAAAAAGAGCAGCATAGAACTGTTAAAACTGGGATCTCCACTGTCAGAGGGTGAACTAGCAGGCTCCTCAAGGAGAAGATCCAGATCAAGATCCAGATCCCAACCAAATAATATCAACCCCCCCCATCAATGATCAACCTTTTATGTTGGAACATAAGGGGTATTGGAAACCCTTTATCTTTAAAAAGAATCATTCATCTCAACAAAAAATATAAACTTTGGTGCTTTGCTATACTTAAACCCTTGGTGCACAAACACCCACAAAAAATCATCAATAAATTCCATGGTTTCCACCATTTTGCCAATTGTAACAATAAAATTTGGATTTTTTGTAGAAAGGAAGTCTCTTGGTCCCCCATTATTGATCACCAACAATTTATACACTCTTCATTTCAACTCAATGGGCAAAGTGGCTTTATTACTTTTGTATATGCTGGCAGCAGAAATGATGACAGAACAAACCTCTGGGCTAACCTCATCAGCATTGGAAACAGTCTTAACTCCCCTTGGCTTGTGGGGGGAGATTTTAACAATATTGCCACTACAGCTGAAAAATTGGGAGGTAGAGCACCCAATCTGACTAAGATGTCGACCTTCAATGAAAACATCCAAGCTCGCTAATATCTTTGACATTGGCTTCGGGGTCCAAGATACACTTGGAAAAGAGGGAAGATATGGGAAAGGTTGGACGATTTCTTGTAAACGATCAATGGCTCTCAAATTGGCTCCTAACCTATGTAACTCATCTCAAAGCATTACAACGATCCGATCATAGACCCCTTCTCATCACTATTACCTCCCCCACCTCTCCAAGCTCCCCTCCATTCGTATTTCTTAATGTCCGGTCCACTCACCCGCGATTACCAACAAATTGTTCAAGCAAATTGGGAAGCATTGTCCACCCCCACCCTCTTGTCAAACCGAACCTTATGCAAATCAAACTCAGTAAAGCTCTCAGACATTGGAGTTGGAACTCTATAGGGGATATTCATCAGGCTGTCAGTAAAGCAGAAAAAGAACTGGTTGATTTGGAAGATTTAACCCAAGCTGGACTTGTCACTGAGGAGCAATTTTTGACTGCCCAATCCAATCTCCTGTTGGCCACTGAAAGTCAGAAATCTCTCCTAAAACAGAAAGCTGCACTTACTCATCTCATTCATGGTGACAGGAACTCTAAATACTATCATGCAGTTATTAATTACAAGAGGAAATGCAATCATATTCATAGCATTCGGCTCGATGAGAGGGGATTGCTACAGGATCTTCCCTCCATAGCCTCGGATGCTCGTTCAACATTTTCGAATCTCCTCACTCGTAACAATGACCCCAGGGACTCCATTGATGGCTCACTATTCCATCCTGAGACCCTCTACACCAGCAACCTAGTGCTCACTGATGTGGCATCTGAGAAGGAAATTTGGGATGCTATTTGCTCTATAGATAGCTCTAAAATAGCTGGGCCTGATGGCTATACAGCTGAATTCTACAAAACATCCTGGGAACTGATTAAAAGAGATGTAATTGAAGCCATCCAAAGTTTTTTCCAGGGCTCACCTCTCCCTAGCTACTTTAGTTCTTCAAATTTTGTCCTGGTCCCCAAAGCAAATTCTTCCCCCAATTGGAACCATTACAGACCTATTTGCCTCACTTCTGTCCTCAAGCAAAATAATTAGTAAAATTATTGTGGTTAGGCTTCAACCACACCTTGATACAATAATTAGTTCCAATCAATCAGCCTTTGTAAAACGGAGGTCCATCAATGACAATATTCTATTAGCTCGAGAATTACTTCTAGATCTTGATAAGTGGCATAGAAGTGGGAACCCGATCTACAAACCGGATATTCAAAAGGCTTATGATACAATCCACTCGGGATTTCATTATGGAAGTTCTCTCGCCTAGAGGTTTCAAGGTACAATTTGCACCCTTATTAAAAGATGGTTGGAAGCTAATGAGCACTCCATACTGATCAATGGCCAAGCCTGGGGAAAGTTCAAAGCCACAAGGGGTCTCAGACAAGGAGACCCCTTATCCCCTACTATATTCATATTGTCCTTAGACTATCTGTCTAGATTACTCAATAAAACTGTAGCTCACCAGAATTACTCCAGATATGATCACAGATCCAACATTGAAGTCTCCCACCTAATGTATGCTGATGATGTCTTAATCTTCTCCAATACTCATAGAACTGCAGATCAAAAATCCGAAAAAATGCTTGGAGTCCTTCCGGTACAATCCGGCATGAATCTTAATCTCGAAAAATGTCGACTTTTCTTCTCCAAGCACATTTCAACCCAAAGATAAACACTCTGGATCATGGAACATACCGGGTACTCTCGCTCTACTCCTCCTTTAAAATATCTAGGGTCTTATTTGACTATTGGTCGAGTTAAACAATTACAATTTGATGAAATTTCGGCAAAAATTGATTCCCAACTTAAGTGTTGGACCAACTCTTTCCTCTCTAATGGTGGGAGAATTACCTTCGTCGAAAAGCATTCTAACCACCTTCCCATCCTACCTCGCTCCAATTAACTCCTTGAAGAAGAGTACCTAACTCGCAAATGGAAAGAGCGTTTAATAGGTTTCTTCGGTCGCGACGGAGGCATACCGTGACCGGACTTCTTGGCAAAAAGCTATAAAACCAACCTTAGCCGGGGGGCTTGGCTTCAAGGGTCTCCATCAACTCCAACGATCAATTTCTACAAACTTTGGATTCAATTCGAGCATACGTACCTCCCTATGGGCTCGATTCCTCATGGGTAAGTACCGCAAACACTCGCCATCCCTCTCTTGCTACTGGGAAAATGCGGGACTCCGCATCCGGGTGAAAATGCTCAAAGTGAGAGAGGAGGCTGAAAAACACTTCATTTGGGAATCGGGCAAGGGCGAAATTAACTTTTGGCTAGATAACCGGTGTCCTAAAGAGTGGTTAGTTCCCAAATCTTCCATCGCTGATCTCAACCTTAAGGTTGCTGACTTCTGGGATGGTGATCATTGGTCCATCCCACACCTCAAGGCCATTTTACAGGACAATTTTGCTTACCAGGTTGCTTCCATCCCCTTTCAGAGGGAAATTTCTGATACCATAAACATAGGGGTACCTAAATCCCATAGTGTCACAAAAACACTCTATGGGAAAGTGTTTAGTTGGCCTACAGTCACCTGGGGCCAAACCATTTGGAGAACCTTCCTCTCACCTTCTATGTCATTCCTTAGCTGGAGAATCTTACACAGCATTATACCAACTGATGATATTTTGAAACTGAAAGGTCTGAGAGGCCCCTCCATCTGTGTGCTCTATCATCAACAAACTGAAAACATCCCACACCTCTTCTTCAAATGTCCATTCTCTCAATCAGTTTGGAAAGAGCTCCAATCTCACCTCACACAGCATTGTCAAGATCTCTCCTGGAAATATTCCACAATCACCGGCTCCATAGGATCGCTCCAAAGTTTAATACAATTCAATTCATTGTAACCTGGTTCATTTGGATGGCAAGGAACATGGCCAAATTTGATGACATTAAGGCTGAGGTAAACAAGGTGGTCAGAAACTGCAGATCCTTTTTAAGCAAAATTATTACACACAAGAAATTCCCCAATGTCCTGAAGTCTCATCCTCCATCACCTGATTCATCTCCCTTGGTTAAAATTGTGAGATGGCAAGTACCCTCCTAGCAACACTATCAAAATAAATACTGATGGAAGTTATCTTAAAGATAGTGCTGGTGTGGGGGGCATCTTCAGAAACTCTCTTGGTAACTATATCCTATTCTATTATGCCCCTATTATTGCCCAAGATGCTCTTGAAGCAGAACTCATTGCCGTCTTGTGGGCTCTCCAACTGGCCAACTCAGCTGGGTGGCCCAACCTTTGGATTGAAGTTGACTCCCAAGATCTCATCTACTACCTAGAAGACCACTCCATCCCAAATTGGCATCACAACTATTGGCTCAAACAAATACAAGCCTTCAAATCACCTCATATCAGATTCTCATTTATCTTCAGTGAGGGAAACAAACCAGCTCATTGGCTTGCCCGGTTAGGTGCTGACTCTTCTTCTGTTCAGATCTCCAAGAAGCCTCCTGCTAAATTAAAACTGTTGATATCAGGAGACAAACTTAACTCGCCTCATTTCAGATTAGACTACAATCCAACAATTTAATACTTTACCTGCTCTCTGGCTACATTAATGCAGTTTCACAATTGCTCCTACTATGTTACATTATATTTTTGTATTTTTTCTAATTCTAGTGAGGTAACATCATCATCCTTTTTTTACATTGGATGGTTGATAGTTACCATTAGGACCGATTACTGTAAGCCTTTTCCTCTTATTGTTAACATGTAGGGAGCCTGCTGTAGCTCCTTTTTTTTTAAATATATATATATATATATATATATATATATATATATATTAACGAAAATACTTAGGGGAAGAACTCCCTAGGTGAAAGTATTAATATAAGGAGTAAAGTAACTTACATGGTTCTTACAAAAGGGATGCCAAGTGCATCTCCCCGTAACAAAAAAATTAAAGCAAAAGGAGGGGTGGTGGAAACAAATACACACACACACACACACACACACACACACACACACACACACATATATATATATATATATATATATATATATATATATATATATATATTAAAAAGGAGCCAACCAGCTCCCTATCCATTAATAGTAAATAGAGTGATACAAGGTGATATGGGAAAAGATCCCCAGCAGGAAGTCATCCCAAAGAAACAACTCCACACCACCACCAAAATAGAAGAACAGAAACAATACAAAACCAAATTTAAAAACATATAATGATAGCCTAGACTGGACTCCCCAACATCCTGCAGTAACTATCCAAAGACCCATAGGAAAAGTCAGAACTGAGGTGGAACTTCCAATCTAAGGTGGGGAGCATTCAACAGATCTCCATCCAAAAGGAAATGGTGGGCATGGGGGGGGGGATTAGTAACCATGACCTCCATAGAAGTGGCTCCAGCTCTAGCCAACCAATTTTCTGGCTTATTACCCTCCCTGTAGATGAATGAGAGGTGAGCTTGGGGGGGTTAGAATGCTATAAATTTGATCAGCCCAGTACTTATGATGCCAGTTGGATTGTGTTCCATTATCAAGAATGTTAAACAGGAATTTGAAATCCACTTCAATCCAGATTTTGGTACAAGAAGCTTTCCAAGCAAGTTGTAAGGCCCATAACACAGCTATAAGTTCAGTTTCAAGGGCATCCTGAGCAACAACTAGTGCATGAAAGCTCAGTAGGCAATGACCAAGGTGATTTCTGAAAACACCACTCACACCAGCACAATCATTAGAGAAGCTAACATCAGTGTTGAGCTTGATAGTGGGGGAAGAAGGAAGCTTCCAATAGACAGGTTTGACAAGGGGGTAGACTGCATTATTCAATGAGGCAGCTTTCAGAATGTTTGGGTACCTTTTATAAGTAATGATTTTGTTCAAATAGGATCTGCAGCTTCCTTACCACACTGGGAACGATGAATGGGGCATCCTCAAATTTGAGCTGATTTCTGGCCATCCATAAGAACCAAATAACAATGAAATAGATAGTATGAAATCTTTGCTCATAGCAGTTATGATAACCAGTATGAAATATATCCCATTGGATGGTGTTTCTCCCTAAATTCAGTGAAGAGAGCAGGTCCTTCCAAACAGCTTGGGAGAAAGGGCATTGAAAGAATAAGTGGGGAATGGATTCTTCTTGATTTGAGCACAGCAAACACCTTGAAGGTCCCCTCAGCCCTTTCAATTTTAATATATCATCAGTAGGAATGCTGTTATGGAAGAGCCTCCAACAGAGAAAAGACATAGAGGGTGACAGGAATTTACTCCATATGACTTCCCCCCAAGGTACAGAAGGCCAGGTAAAGCTTTTGTAGTATATAGCTTTGGTAACACTCCTGAAATGAGAAGTTTGCCAATTAATCTTGTCAGGCCAATTCCTTTTGAACTTAATTGAGGAAATCTGGGAGATAGAATGATCCTGTAAAATAGCTCTGAGTTGTGGAAGAGAGCAACTATGATCCTCCCAGAAATCAGCCACTTTGAGTGTAAGATCAGCAGGTTCCTTACAAGGACTGAGCCATTCCTTTGGGCACCAGTTATCCAGCCAAAAGTTGATCTCCCCCTTGCCCAGCTCCCAGATAAATAGATTTTCAGCAATGTGTTTGATCTTAAGCATCTTAACCCAGACTTTTGAATCACCCAATTTTCTGACAGAGAGGGAGGGGTGGTGGTGCCTGCAATACTTCCCTTTCAAGAACTTAGCCCATAAGGAGTTCTGGGCTCTAAAATTGATCCACAGTTTGCACAAGTTTACCTGCATGATATGATGTAAGCCCTTAAAGCCACACACACACACACACACACACACACACACAGATATATACCTCTGTGGGACTGCTGCTGAATCTCTGCAACATCTATTCTTCAACTGTTACGTTTCACAGGAATTCTGAGTGATAAATCTATTAAACATAAATACTCTTCTACTTGATTGGAAGGACATATCCACCTGCTGGCAGCAATGGAATAAAGCTAATTTAGTTGTCGTCCCATTTCGATTGCATGGTTCATCTGGATGCACGAGAACAAAGTAAAAAATGAGGAGGAATGTAGTAAAGTATTAACCGTGGTAACAAACCGTCGAGCCTTTCGACCAAAATCATTCTTTGGAAGCAGCTTCCCAATATTCTTCACTATCCTACCCTTGTTCACCCCAAGCAAGTTTAAGATTATTTTAGTTAACCTGGAAAGCTCCTCTCTCCCCTTTCATTAAAGTTAACACCGATGAGGCATTTTCGAGCATTTGGCTGTGCGGTGTGGTGGTGTGTTCGGTGGATCCTAGTGGCAAGTGTATCTCGTCTCTTCCATACTCCTACCGTGGCGGCCGATGCTTTAGAAGGCCGAGTTAACGCAGCTTTTGGGCTATACATTTGGCCATTTCCCGTCATTGGCACAATATCCTCGTGGAATGCGACTCGCCACTATTCCGCAATACTTACAAAACACTCTCCATCATCCTCGGCATCATTCAAATTGGATACATAAGATCAGAAGACTTTCCCAACAAAGTAATATCCAGCTTTCTTTCATTTACGAGAGAAGGTAATAGCCCGCAAATTGGCTTGCTAGGAAAGCCCTCTACTCACAACAGTCCTCGTGTCATCCGCCCCTCCTCCTACCCCCGTCCTACCTTTTGGATGCAGATCTTGCGTGTGCTCCACACTTTAGATTGGTGGAAAATACTCAACCGTCGGGTTGATACTTTCTTTTAGTGGATGATATGTGTTTCTGGTTTGTTTTTCTTTTTTTGGAAGTATACTCGGTGTTCAGTAAAGGGTGTGGTGTGCGGCATCTTATACCAACATAGTATTTTTGGTTACTTCATTAGGTTATGTAATTGTTCTTTCATCATTAACATGTAGGGAGCTAGTCTAGCTCTTTTCTTTTAATATATATATATATATATATATATATATATATATATATATATATATATAATAAAAGAACTTTTATTAAGATCTAGAGAATTTTTTACATCTGACATGAGAAATCTTGATCAAGTCTCCATGTAAAAGAGAGCTAAAAACATGAAAAGAAGAAGAACTAAAATTTGAAGAAGAGTAACTACTACAACTGATTTCATTAGAAGAAGAAGCTAAAGTGACAAGCCAATCTGCAGGTTGATTCCCTTCTTTGTAATTATGATTCCAAATAATAGATTTAGAATAAGAAAGATTGATGATCTTATTAATCCAAATCTGTAGATTCCATGGAGCAGCCGTTTTCCCAAGCAAAATTTGCAATAAAAGTAGTGAATCCATTTCCATATGGATAAAACTATGATTATGCATAAGGGCAACTTTAAGTCCCCGTAAAAACAACAATCGTTTTCAAATCTCAAGAACAGTTTTAGCAAAAATTGGAGCAGAAAAATACCACAGGCAATGACCTCTATAATCCCTACAAAGACCTCCAATACCAGCAACAAAAGGCTTAAAACTTCCACCAGTATTTATTTTCAGCCAAAGAGTTTTAGGTGGCCTCCAAAGGATCAACTGAAATCTGCTACTAGAGGATTCATCCTGATGATTAATATATCTCCCTATCTTATAGAGATAAGATAAGCAATTCTTGACAATAGATCAGATAGAAAAACATTTGCTATAAAAATAACATCATTTCTGGTTTACCAAGTGAACCAAAAAATAATTAGAGGAATATAAAAATTTGCTGAATTTTTCTAATCCTGCCAACAGGATTCAATATCAACCCATAAACAAAATTTGGAGCTGATTCCAATAGACTGCAAAACAGACTTCCAGACTTGTTGAACATCCAAACAATTCAGAAAAAGTTAATTAATGGATTCTTCATTAGAATAGCAGAAATGAAAAATTGAAGGTCCACGAATTCTTTTAAGCTTTAAGATGTTATCAGTTGGAAGAAGTTTTCTAAATACTCTCCAACGGAAGAAGGACATTGATGGCGTTATATATTTGTTCCATAACAGCTCTCCCCAATCATTCTTAGGCCAATTAAAATGGGAATGATAAATATATTTAGATATATTTTGATTTTGTGAGTTCTTAGTAATTAATCTATCCTGCTTCAATGGCTGAATAGGAATGGATAAAATCTTATTGATAGTCTCCTTGTTAACATAATCTCTGAATTTGGATATATCGAGTTATAATTGCTCCAACAATCAGCAACTTTTTGAATGGTAGAAGAAGGTTTATATTGATCTTTGAGAGAATCATGGAAAAGCCAATTGTCTAACCAAAAATAAATTTGGCCATTCCTTACTTCCCAAACAAACAGATTTTCAGCTTGAGCTCTTACAGTTAGCAATTGTCTCTAAATCGTTGAGTCACCAATCTTATACTGAACCAAATAAGGATGAGCATTTTGACAATATTTACCATGCATAAACTTGGCCCAAAGAGAATGATTTATTCTAAATTCGATCCAATATTTATATTAAAATGATAAACTTAAATGTTGAATGCTTTTAAATCCCAATCCTCCACTTGGAAAAGGTTTACACAATTTATCCCAATTAGTCAAGTGCATTTGTTTTTGCTGACCTTCCCATAGAAATTTTTTGAAATTAATGGATAGCATTTTTTGAGTGCTTTTCTTCATTGTAACCATTTAAAGGATATAAATGAGGAAAGTTGTTAAGAAACTCTTAAGAAGAGTAATCCTTCCTTCAATGGAAAGGAAAGTATTGGTCCAACAATGAATTTGAGAGGATATCTTGGCAACCACATCATCATAATGAGAATGTCTTCTCCTTCCTTTAATTAAAGGAAAACCCAAATACTTAAGAGGATAAAGTACTTCTTTAAAACCAGTAAAAACAGAAATCCATTTTTTTATGTGAATATTAGCTTTGGAACTTGCTAAAAACGGACATTTAACATTGTTAAATGACATCTCAGAAACTTCTTCAAAGTTAGCCAAAACCTTCATCATGCATTTAATGAAAGTTTTGCTGCCATTGGAAAAAAACAATGACATCATCTGCATAAGAAAGATGACTGACCATTTGATTAGATCTGTGCTAATATTGAGTATAAGAATGAGTTAGCTGTGCTTGATTCATCATTCTAGAAAAATAATTCAAGGCTAAAATGAATATGTAAGGAGACAATGGATCCCCTTGCTTAATTCCTCTCTCAGCTTGGAAAAACCCATAGTTTCCACCATTGATCAGCACACTATATAATTGTTATGTAACCATCTAGAGATTAATTTACAGAATTCAGAAGTAAAACCTCTAGCTGCCAAAGCATCAATGATAAAAGACCAGCTGATAGAATCATATACTTTAGAAAGATCCAACTTAAAAATAATATTTGAACCTCTATAAGGTCTATCAATATCAAAAAGTAATTCTTATGCTAAAAGAACATTATCACATATACATCTTCCTTTAAAAAATGTTAATTGATTAACAAAGATTAAACTTTCCAGGAGAGGTTGCAATCTTGCTACAATGACTTTACTAATAATTTTGGAGAAAGTTGAGGTCAAGCTAATAGGCCTGAAATCATGCCAGCTAACCTTACTTCTGTCTTTAGGAATGAGAACAATTGTTGAAGATGCAAAATATTTTGGAAGATCAACTCCTTGAAAAAAACTTTGGACTGCAAAAGTTACATCAAGCTTAACAATATGCCAGAATTTTTAATAAAATTATGATGTATAACCATCTGGACCAGCTGCTTTATTACCATCCATAGAGTTAATTGTTGCATAGATTTCTTCTTCATCTGGAATTCTATCTAACTGAATCCCATGAGTGATATTTGAATCAGTATTCAAAAAAAGAGGAGAAAACAAAGAAGAATTAGTTGGATGAAATGAATTAGTTTTTGAAAATGGCCTACAACATCATCAGCAATCTCCATGGAATTGGATAACCATCTATTGCCTTCACACTTAATTCTAAGAATATCATTGATAGACCTTCTATACTTAATGGCAGCATGAAAAAATTTTGAATTTCTATTACCATGTAAAAACCAAGTAGATGCAACCTTTTGTTGAAGAAATAACTCTTCCTACATAATAGCATATTGCAACTTTTCATTAGCTTCCATAAGACTTTGGTCTGATTCCTTACCTGCTGCCACTTCTTTTTTCCAAGTTAGCTACCAAAATTTCTGCATTAGAACATTTTGCTGTAAATTTCCAAATACGTTCCAATTCCAGTGATTCAAAGCTTTAGCCAATCTTTTTTGTAGCGGCCATAGTTTCAGAATAGGATTTGCATAGAAAGTATCTAAAGGAATATTCCAATTCTATTCAATCACCTGGCTACAGGTAGGATGAGTAGACCAAACATTTAAATACCTAAAACATGAATTTATAGCAGCAGATACAACAGAGAATTTAAAAAGTAGTGGAGAATGATCTGCACCCAATCTAGCTAGATGGTGCACTTTAAAAATGGGAAACATATCAAGCCATTGTTTATTGGTGAGAATTCTATCCAATATTTCATATATAGAACCTCTTTTCCATGTAAAAGGAGATCCTTCAAACCCAAGATCAAATAAAGAAGCAGCCTGAATATTATTTGAAAAATTCAACAAAGCTTGAAGATTAGGATTCCTGCCACCCTTTTTTTCACTAGGATGAGCAATACAATTAAAATCACCACATACAATCCATCCTTCAGTCATAATTTGACTAATAAGATGTAAATGTGACAAGAGTTCAGCTCTATCAGCAATAGAGGATGCATCATATATAAATGAAGCAAATCCTTTAAACTGATTAAGTTCAAAATGAAAATGAAGAAATTGGGAATGATCCTGAATAATATCAATCTTCAATTCTTTTTTGAATAGCAACCAGATTTTATTGGAAATATTTGATATAAAACTATAACCAGAAAACTTCTTAGTGAATCTAAGAAAGTTAGATTTCACCAAAGGCTCAAGAATTACAATTACCCAAAACTTATGAACCCTGTTTAAGCTCAATAATCTATTAAGGGAGCCAAGATAGGCCACTCCCCTAATATTCCAACACAGAAATTCAATCATGGCTAGCAACCCTTCTCCCTCTAGTAACTCTAGAGAAAGTAGGTGTAGATGAAGAGGAGGGAATAACATTGGCTTCAGATAAATTCTTCAACTCTAAAGATTTCTTCTTTTTGGCTTTTTTTGAACCACCCAATCATCATTTACATCCTTATCAACAGTAGACATAGCTTCCAAATTGATACAATTATCCTCCTGTGAAATAATCTGAACATCTGAATAGTGCATAATTATTGGTAGAACCTCTATGGAATCGTAATGGGACTCATTTCCTAGTCATTCTGTAGGATTAGCCTCACCTTCAGATAATGCAGGAATTTCAGGAATTATATTCACTAGCTCTTCATTCCTTTTTTCCAAAATCTCTCCAGAAGGAATAGCTTCAGCATCAGAAGGAACCTGATCTCCAGAAACCACTACTGAAAAAACAACTTCAAGAATAATAAAATTATTGGAAGAGTAACATTTGGGATTTTGGAACATCTTGTGGAACAGTAAATGGAGGTACATTTAAATCATGATTCATAGAAGAATTCACATTAATCGCTCTCAAAGGTAAGCAAACATTAATAACAGCACTGGTAAAATTAGAATTCCTAGCTTTAGCATGTTTAAGGTCAGGATGAAGTCTGAAGCAGACATCATTAGAATGTCCAAACATCTTACAATGATGACAATAAAGAGGTCTTTACTCCATAACAATAGGTTTCCAATAGCCATTATTAGGAGATCCCAGCCAGATTTCATCAACATAAGGAAGAGTGAAATCTCTTTCTACAAGAATTCTGTCCAAAGATGGCCTAGCCAGCTGAAATGTAGAAATATCCAATTTTAGAGGCTCGCCCAATGCAGTCTGACCCAAGAGAAAAAGGTGAAGATTTCCATGCTTAGTTTTCACTGATTTTGATGATATTGCACTTTAAAGAAAGGTATTTTGGTGTTTTTCTGTAGGAATGAATAATTAAGGATAAAGGAACAGAAATATGCAAAAATGAGTGGATTTGGAGCAAAAAGGACTAAATTATGTAAATTTGACCTAGGCCGCCGACGGCGTGATTTTACCGAGAGTTCAGAATTAATTACAAGGGAGGCCGCCGACGGCGCGGATCAAGTCCGCCGACGGCGCGGATCGAGGCAGCCGACAGCAGGGAAAATTTAAATGCATGGTTTCTAGAAGGCCGCCGACGGTGCCTCGAGGCCACCTACAGCGGGGTCGATGGATTTTTCCAGAAATACGTCTAATGTGGACGATTTTTGAAGGGGTGCCTTCGCAACCCTTAGAGACTCTTCTACAACTTTAAAAGGAACGAATTTTGGCCAAAAAATGGCTCTTCTTCTGGTCCCTAAAGTGATTGTTAGTGAGTCCATAGTGTAAAGAGAGTCAATTAGTGAGTTTAATTTCGTGAGTACTAAGTTCAAATAGAGAAATTGTAAGGAATTCTTCGAGGAATTGCAAGAGTGCAAGGGAAGTGAGATACTCTTCTACATTGGCATTTCAAAGGAGAATTCCAAGGAAAATATCCAGAGGAACTTCAAGGAGTTTGCTTGGGAAGGATTTTGAGATAAATAGTGTTTATTTATTTTTAGTGTGTAGAACTTTACTTTATTATATGAAATCTAAGTTTTATTACATCCTCTTCATTAATTCTGAGTAGTTGTTCTATCTTTCTCTTGGTTTCGATGTTTTTGTGAAATGATTATATAATTAGTCTATTAATAAATTATAAAAAAAGTTGTGATGGTAATATACCTAAACTTAATTTATTATATGAATTGGCCATATGTATTGTTAAAATCCGTGAAGAATTCTTAAGACTTGACCGTGGGCTAAGGATTTTTAACTTGTATGTATCACAATTCTTTTTGCAAGGTAGACGAGTAAATCCTTATAGGGAGAAGTGCAAATAAATAGGGAAATAATATTATCGGTCGTAGAATTGGAGATTTTAGAGTGACAGGCTAAAATCCTCAGTTCGGTCCTATCGTTTGGGTGCTGATGTGTAGATTGTTAGCCCTCAGGTAAGGGGAACGTTGGAGCTCCGAAGTGAGAGCCGGTATCCTCCTAGCCTAGCCGCAGAACCAGTAATCCAAGCATAGGATTAGTCAATGTTCTTTATGTTTGGACCAAAGGGTAAAGAATAGATACGCTTCTATTTGGCACAACACATTAAAACTAATTATAATTATCATTTCACTTAAATATCTTAACTAAGGAGAAAGATTCTTGCTATTATCTATATTTGAACTTAACTCTAGTAGTATTAGTAAATTGTTAGTAAAACTAGTTTTTAATATAAGTTTCGTATAATTATCGATTGCATATTAGTGACAGATAGGCATTTCGATTTAGTTGTAATTCTAAATTGATTTTTATAATCCTAAGTCCATAGGCTTTAATACTTTCCCTGTGGGATCAATATCCAGGACTCCATTAGAGTGCTGTATTACTTGAACGATACGTATACTTCCGTTTGAAAGTAACTCTGCGATTAAAAGATTAAAATACTTAATTGTTACTAAAGTACATTCGAATTGGATATAAGTGCGGGGCGATTCAAGTTTTTGGCACCGTTGTCGGGGAAAGAATTGTTATAGAAATATAACATAATTAGAGTAACGGACAACAATTTAGGACTGTTAGAAAACCTTTTTAGAATTGCAACTTATTTAGTTAACTGTTTTTACTGAGTACTGATTTCGAGTGTATGCGCAAATTAGGTTCTGAAAATCTTATACAATACGATTCGGAATTCGAACGCACTGTTAGGAGAATTAGAAAACTGAGAAAAGATCCTCTAAAATTTGAAACAATGGAAATCAATGTAAACAACCAAAGAATAGAAAATGAATAGCAATCTAGACCATTAAGAGATTATGCTAACCCTATATTAGATGAAATTCACTTAACTATTCAAAATCTAGATGTAGCTGCTAATTCATTTGAGTTTAAACCTGCTATTATCTAAATGGTACTGGACAATCAATTTGGTGGAACATCAAATGAAGATCCTAATTTACATCTTGCAAGTTTCATAGAACTTTGTGCTACCTTTAAGTACGATAGAGTGTCTGATGATGTTGTTAGACTTAGACTTTTTCCTTTTTCATTAAGGGATAAGGCTAAGGCTTGGTTAAATTCGTTAGCACCTGGATCTATAAGAACTTGGGGAGAACTTTCACAAAAATTCTTATCGAAATATTTTCCACCATCTAAGACTGCTGTTGACCTCATTTTTGATGAGGTCTTCTCTTCTTCTCTTTAGTACTTAGGATCTAGCCTTAAGCTTTTCCTTTCGACTATCCTAGAGGATTAGAATTGGGACCCACCACTTAGAAATTCAAACCACTTCTTAACTCCCCGCAAACTCCACAAACTTGATTGTAGACCCCTAATCACCTAGAGGGTCGAGATCAAATGTGGAAGTTTAAAAGATGAGTTCCTATGGGACTCTTTGGCCTTAGGATCGCCCCGGGTGGCTCGGTCGCGGTGAAGGGCTGACTTACACACACACTACACCTATACACTACACTTTCACACACCTCCTAAAAACACACCCATACCCAATTTGACCTCCCGACTCATGAAGGTGATTCACATGGATGGTCCTTAACCCCTAAGCCCTTGCTAAGAGGGTTAGTGAACAACATAGTGGGTGCCTCAAATGAGTCCCTTCATGGCTCATGTGGGATTGATATGGCTTCATGGCTCAACAAAAATGATTTCATTCCACTTACATTCACCCAATCTTCAATTTTCCAAATTTTCAATTTTTGACCCCCGGGACCCTACACCCACCTGGCCTACCCAATACCATTGAAACCCTCCAAAATTTGCAAAATCACCTAAACTACCCAAAGTTCTCCAAAATCATTCCTAAACATGTCCTCACCAATCAAATTGGTCATCCATACCCAAAAATACCAAAATTCCAAAAATACCTCCCAATACCCTCCAAATACCCAAAATACCCCTCTTAGCCAAAAAATCCAAAAATTCAGAAAATTCCCAGAAAATTTCAAAAAATCCCAAATATTCCCAATTTCATTTTGTCCAACTACACCATGGGCCAATTTTGTCAATTTACCCCACTTTTATCAATACCCCCAATTTGACCCATTTTAACCCAAAGTAAACCCAATGTCAAACTAAACCTACCCAATTGACCCAAATTCTGGTCCAATTCAATTCTAAACTTCAATTCAACATCCCCAACACCAATCTAGACCAAATCCAAGCCCAATTTGATTGGCATTGGGATCCAATTTCACTTTTGGCCTTAAAGCCCAATTTGGACCCATGACCCAAACTTAGCCCAAACTCACCCAATTCAACTCCAATTAACCCCAAATCTTTTCTAAACCTTCCTTAACATCCCCATAAACAAAACACTAACATGATTTGCCCAAGATTTTGACCCAAACCCCACTCAAATTCAACCCCAAAATCAAAAAGCCCAATTTTGGCCTAAACCCAAACCTAACCCAAATAGACCCAAACCCCAAAATCAAAACCCAACCAAAGCCAAAACCTCTTTGAAACACTCCCATAAACATTTCCCAACATTTATTTTACATCAATTTCAACTCTAGCCCAACATTGGCCCAAGTTAGCCCAATTTGACCTACATTGGTTCACTTACCAAATAAACCCAAATTCAAACCCATTCAAGTCCAAATCACACCAAATTGAATCCAAACCACTCATGACACATCTCTAAACCAAATTCAACAATTATTTGGCCCAACCTCTTTACAAAATTTCCATTCATAAATTCATTTTTAAACTTAAAAGGCCCATTCCTTAAACCATTTTAAAAGCCCATCTAAAACCATTTCAAAGAGCCCAAAATCCACCCTAAAGCCCACATGACATTTCCATTTGCCATCCACTTAATCAAAGCCATTCCCTAAGTTCTAATCACATCATCAAACAATTCCAAATCAAGCCCCATAACAATTTCCATTAAAATGCCAAAATCCATAATATCCCTTTTCATGAAATTGACCCAATCTTTTCCCAAGCCACATGGAGCCATGAAGCCACATGTAAGCCATTGGCAAGCCATGAGGATTTCTAAGTGGTCAACCCTCTTTAAATGGCAAAAGGAGGAGGTCCTTTAACCACCTCCTAAAAGTCATTAGCCTTAAGCATGTTTCCCCTTAACCAAGATTTAATCTAAATATTCTTGGATAAGGACATCACCACCTTTTGACCGACTAGCCTAACTGATTTTCTCAGCCTCAAGGTCAGCCATGGGGAGGTGAACCCAACCCAAACAAATGGGTTGACCAAACCTAGCCAAGTATAGCCTTCCCCCATTCCATTTCAATCCAAACCCTTTACACATGGCAAGGCCCAATTGATCGCACAAGCCTCCAGCCCGACCCACTCGACCTTGAAGGTGACTCGACCCCGGCCGGCCGACCACCACAGCCGCCGGAAACCACCAGGCCGAAAGCTCACATGTGAGCCCAAACTTGGAATTCTCACTTGCTGAGCTGCCCCATGCCCAATGGTCACCATAGCTGTTCTTCCCATGCCCAGAGCAGCTGATCCCAACCCCTGGCCATCCCTGTGAGGCTCTCCAGCCACCTCTATTTAAACTCGACCCCCTCACGGCCATGGAGGAGAGTTGCACAAACCTTGCTTGAAACTCGCCAAAATTGTTCCAAACCCTACTCCATACTTAGAGCAGCTTGATCCCCGAGTGTCAATTTGCCCTAATCCTCACCGACGGAATCCAATTTCTTAACCGAATTTTCACCCAAAACCGGGACACTTTGCCACGGTGAGCCAATCCTCAAATTGATTGGTCCTACACCTTCACCGGACCAAGAGGAGAAGTTTCCCACCGAAAGCCCCATCTCCGAGCCACCCAGCTTGCTCCAGCCTCCAAGCTTTGTGATCGGATGTGGTCACTTTCATAGCTAGACAATTCACCAGGCCAAGGGACTTCATTTGGAGCTTACTTGGACCCAATCGAAGGTGACACAGCTCTCAGATCGAAGCTTCACTTCTCTGAGCAAAGGTATGAACCCACTCTTCTTCCCGAGCTTACAGAGATTCTCCATTTAATTTGAGTCAATTTAAATACATGTTTACCATATGGATGTGTTCGTCTCCTCAAGACGAATCCATAGAGCATAAGAACACGAAAATCCGTTGAGAATCGAGTGAGAAATTAGGGTTAGAAGGGCGACGGTTACGGGTTCACACCAGTCGTAGACGATGGCTGGGAACCGTTGGATCGCGCGTGTATCGGATGGACGGCTCGGATCGCGTCGGACCAGAAGATGTTACGTGAAAGGCGGGTCTCTGGACGGCTGAGTCGGATGGCGGCGCCGAATCAGAAGGCGACACGCGGCGCTTCGGAGATGCTAAGGTTGACGCGGCGCCGACTCGGATAAGTAGAAAAATAGGGATTTTCTCGATTTATTTAATTCCCTAAACTTCAAAAATGCATATCTTTGTGTAGAAAAATCACAAAAATAAAATAAAAATACCTCTCGCTCGAGTGAACGAGAGGAGAATAATGTGGAAAAGAAATTAATTAATTTTGTCTAGTACTTTATTTTTAATTAATTATTTACTCCCTGCATTGTTTTAATTCTCCATGCATTCATACAATTCACCATGGCATGAGACCATAGGGCTTTTGAAGCCTCCGAACTTGGGAACATTCCCCGAATTTTCCAAGGTCGAGGCCATCTCTGTGAAAAGTTATTGATTTTTCAAATGCATGTTGCTGTTTTGAGTATTTTAATTCCAAAAATTAGCATGTTGTGAAACAAATTCTAGGAAAATTTGGTGATGTCCCTTATGACCAGAGAACCCTAGGAAAAATAGGACTTGAGTTAATTCACTCAAAACAACCCTAATTGGCTTAGACACCCAAAATAGACCCCTAATTAATTAGAGCTAACTATACATCAAATTGACTTGAAATCAATTCTCCACTGACATTTAGGATTAGAGGAAACCACCACAAAAGTTTGAAGTCAATTGGACTTGGTTAGCCTTACTAAATGGGTTGATTAAGCCATTTAGTCATTTTAAACCTTAAAAAATTCATAACTTTCAAAATACCTTTCAAAAATTCACCAAATTGGTTTTGGAGCCTCTCTGATATCAGGGGAATTTAAGAAAATTAAAATTTCAATTTTCTAAAAAGTTATTTTTTTAGTATTATTTTAATATTTTAATAATTAAAAAATAATAAAAATCACAAAAATAATAAAATTCACCAAAATGTCATATTTTGAAATTTAATCACTTAAGAACAAATCCCATATTTTTCCTAGGTCTCTATGATGAGTTATTAAATTTTAAAGCCCTAGGGTAATTTTAAAATTAAAAAAAAATGTATTTTCTAGCATTTCCATCAAAATAATTCTAATAAATCAAAGAAAAATCAGAAAATTGTAAAATTTGCTTCTTTGGAATCCTTGATATCAGAGAGAATTTTAAAAAATATAAAATTCATTTTTCAACTTATATTCTATTTTTAAATTAATTAATACTCCATAACTTAAAATAATTCTAATAAATAAAATATAATTCAAAAAATCACAAAAATTGGTCCAAGTGGTCCTCTGGTCATTAGGAATGTCCCATAATTTTCTTAAGGACAGAAACTTTCCCTTGGTCATATTATTAAATTTTCCTTGGAAATCTTTATTTTCCACCAAAAATAATTATATAAATAAATCAAATACAGAAAAATCACATTTTCTCCTCTAATGTCTTCATTGATATATGAGTGAAGTCACATAAAAATTTCAAGTTCATTTAAGTTCAATTTAATGAGTTATGAAATTATTAAGCTTGAAGGGCAAAATGGTAATTAAAATTTTAACCCTTAATTAAAACTTTAGGCTTAATAAAATGAAAAGGTAAAATATTTGATCTTAATCTGATTTGGATGATTGAAATTTAAATAATTAAAGGGTAAAAACCTACTAAGCAATTTAAAAATAATTAAAATAAACCTTAATTAAGTAATTAATTAAATTTTGAAGAATGAAAATTGGAATTATTAAAATAGGGATATTATTAGGAAGAGATTTGTTCTTTAATTTAAGAATCCCTAAATTAATCATCTCAATAATATTTAAGTTCTAATTAAAATGATAATCCAAATTTAAGATTTAAAATTCTAAAAGACTTAATCATTAAATTAAATTAAAGTTAAATTATTTAAATTGAATCCTTTTAAAATTTCAATTAAATTAATACTTTAACAATTAAAATTAAATCATCTTTAAAACATAAAAAAATAAAATATTAAATTAAAATTAAAAATAAAATTAAATTAAAATTTAAATTAAATTAAATTAAATTAAATTAAATTAAATTAAAACATATTAAATTAAATCAAATTAAATCAAATTAAATTAAGTTAAATGAAATGAAATTAAATTAAATTAAATTAAATCATATTAAATTAAATTAAATTAAATTAAAACATATTAAATTAAATTAAATTAAATTAAATTAAAATAAAACCAAGTTAAAATTAAAATTAAATTAAATTAAATATATCAAATTAAATTAAAATTGAAACTAAACCAAATTAAAGTAAATTAAAGTTAAATTAAATTGAATTAAAAATAACATCATCTAAGATGAAGAACTCAAAAATAAATCTAAAATAACTTGAACACTATTCCAAACTTAAATCATCAATTTGAACTTAAATTTGAATCACAAATCATTAAATATCATTTTGCCCTTAGGAGCTTTTACTATTATAACTCCTAAATGGAGTATCAAATGAAATGTCATTTCACTCATAAGGATATTCAAATGTCCTAAGTTCACTGAGCGAGACAACAAAACTTGAACTCTCGGACGATTAATTCATTTGTGTAATTAAATTCATTTGGACTTAAAACAATCCTAGAAATATTGAAAAGATGTTTAAGATTCGTCTTAAGCACTTCCTCAATATGATAGGATATTTATAAGAACAATTGAACTTAGTTGTTCTTTGATGAAGAAAATCGTCCTCAAACTAAAATACAAGAACCTAGACGTCATAAGAAATGACTAGCTATAGGATTAGGATTTTGGTAGAAAACCATAACCCTTCCATTAGCTTTACCTAGGAAATTGCTATAAATGCTTAAATGCTCTAAATTGTATTTTAAGTGCAGCTTGGGATGACGGGAAGACCCTCCAGGTACGTTTTTATTTTATTGCAATTTATCTTACTCGTAATTCATTTACTCGTGTTGCACTTTACTCTTTTTGCATGATAAACAACGGTTGCATGAAAACCTACACCTTTAGGACAGAAACCAAAACCGAAACCCATAACTAAATTAAAAGACACTACAAGATAAAATTCACCGCCACAACATTCAAAATATAAAACAACTCAAAATTTAATCACAAACGAACAACAAAACTACAACTACAACTAAATTAAAACGTCTTGTTGGATGATCGGGAATACCTCGGATGATGTAACCTACGTGTTGCTAACGGGATTTCCCACGGTCTAAATGAAAGTGTGGAACTCATTCAGTTGAGTTTAGCAAATTCATCTGGACTAAGTGAATCCGATAAAAATAACGATGCCGGAAGGATGGAACCGTGGGATCTTAACCGGTGTTGTTATAATCAACTTTAAGATTTGTTTTAACTAAAATATTAAAGACACGTGGAAATTAAGATTTTCTCTAAAACCAAACACTTCTCTCATCTCCTGATTTATGACTTCTAAAACTAAAACTCTGCAACAACAAGGAGCTCGGAGCATGGTGGGCAGCACGGCCATCATCATCAGTAAAACCTGAATCTACTTCAGCAAAACTTTCCTTAGAACTAAATAACCAAGCCATAGGACTTCGAGGTAGTTTGCCTAGTGCAACATAAATCCTCAACTCTTCGTTAGGCATCTGCATGATTATGTCATGTAAATTAAGCCCTAATCGGTCTTAGAACTCCGAGGTAGTCGTCCGATACGACATAAACCCTCACATCTCCGAGGCTATTTGTATGATCTTATCATACAAACATAAGTCCTAATTAATTAAAATTGGCAAGATCAAAACATTAAATAAATATTAGTACTTTCCTAAATCCAAGCCAAATAATAGGATAGTCGGGAAATTACCGAAGTTCGCTTCGAATCTGTGATTTCTCCTACCTTTCTTCCTTTGAATTCCCAAAACAAAATGTTCCAAACTTGATCCATTCCCTATTGAAATTCTAAAATTTAATCCCTTGAAAACCTAAACTTTGAAATTATTGAGAGCAGAACTACTGATTATTATCGAGAGTTTTCTTAGGTGATTCCCGTCACTTAAGATGTAATTAACTATAGGGGCTTGCCCTTATAGGGAATTTTAAGAACCCAGGTAATATAAACCCCTGTTTAATGTTTTCATATTAAACGGGGAATTTGTCGGCTTATAAAATTGGTTCGCGAGACCAAACGGATGTCACAAACCTTTCTAGTTTATCTAATCGAGCCTCATTATCAAGCGGTGTGTCTATTCTTCGGGATAGATACACGGTTTGAAGTGCGGCGCTCGTTCATATAAACTATTCGGGATGTGAGATCGGTTTGATTTCATATCTTAAAATTTTCAAATTTAAAAATTATTTTCAAAATCAAATACTACTTTTCAAATTATTTATTTAAATTAAATTAAAATTCGCCGACAATTTCTGTAGGCGACCCCCTTTTTCCAAATAAAACACCAAAACCTAAAAAATAAGCCGCACAACTGCTAAGCTTAGAAACGATATCACATCTTTCAGTCAGTATGAGGGAGAATCGATATATGAATCTTGGGAAAGATTTAAAGAACTTAAGAAATGTCCACATCATACTTTACAAGATTGATTAATTATTCAAAAATTTTATAATGGATTAGTAGGATCTCTTAGATCTATAATAGACGCTGCTGCTGGTGGATCACTAATGTCTAAACCTTTTGAAGAAGCATATGCTTTAATAGAAGAAATGGCTACCAATAATTTTCAACGGCCCGTTGAAAGGGTAAATCCTAAGAAATTAGTCAGTATTCATTATTCTGATGCTTCAACCATGATAGTTTCTCAAATTGCTGCTCTTTCAAAGAAAATAGATCAATATGGAATGAATCATTCTCAAACACCTCAAGTGTTAGAAGAAAATTCATTAGGACAAATCATAGATGCTCAATCTTCATATGAAACAATAAATGCAATAAATAATAGACAAAATAATCCTTATTCAAACTATTATAATCCAGGTTGGAAGAATCATCCAAATTTTAATTGGAATAACCAAAATAATAATAATAATCCTCAATGGGGGAACAATTCTGTAAACCCATTAGGAAATATAAATAATCCAGGTAATTCCAATTATAGACCTTCTAATCCTCCAGGTTTTTAAAATAATTCACAATTCAAGGAAAAGATGTTTTCTATGGAAGAAATAGTTTTGAATGGGTAATCAATTACAAAATCAAGGAAATACTATTAAAAACATAGAAATTCAATTAGGGCAAATTTCTTCTGCATTAAGCAAAAGACCTGTTGGAACTTTACCTAGCATTGTTGAAGTAAATCCTAAAGATTAAGGAAAAGAACAAATCAAAGCTATTCAATTAAGAAGTGGAAAAGAGTTGGAAACAAGAGTTTAAAAGAAAGCTGTAGTTGAAAAGGAAAAAAAAGAAACTGAAGGAGAAAACGAAAGTTTATATCCTGATTTTCTTCTGAAACCTATGAAAATTACTATTGAAAAATCACCTACACCATTTCCTCAAAGACTAAAGCAACAAGATAAAGGAAAAAGATTTGCTAAATTCTTAGGCATTTTGAAAAAATTGTCAATAAATATTCCTTTTGTTGAAGCTTTAGAGCAAATGCCTGATTATGTTAAATTTATGAAGGATATACTCAACAAAAAGAGGAAGTTATTAGATCATGAGGCTGTTGTACTCGATGAAGAGTGTAGTCTTATAATTCAAAGAAAACTTCTCGAAAAACTTAAAGATCCTGGTAGTTTCACTATTCCGTGTGCTATTGGTGAAACATTTTATGGGCGAGCATTATGTGATTTGGGAGCTAGCATAAATTTGATGCCTTTATCAACTTTTAAAAGGTTAGAAATTGGAGATATTACAACAACTTCAGTAACTTTACAGTTAGCTGATCGATCTATTACACATCCTAAGAGAATTGTAGAAGTTATTTTGGTCAAGGTTGATAAGTTTATTTGTCCTGTAGACTTTATCATTCCATATATGGAAGAAGATAAAGAAATTCCAATCATTTTAGGAAGACCATTCCTAGCTATAGGAAGAGCTATGATAGACGTTCAAAAAGGAGAATTGACTATGAGAGTAAATGACCAAGAAGTAACCTTTAATATCTCAAAGTCAATGAAACATCCATCAATAGAAAATGATGATGAATGTTTCAGAATGGAGATATGTGATCATTTGAAAAGAGAATATTTCCAAGAAAGTTATGAAGAAAAAGAAGACATAGAAAACGATAATTATGAAGAAATAGAAACTGAAGATGCTGATTATATTCAGGAAAAATATGAAAAGCTTAATTCAACATCACAGAAAATCAGATATTAATTCCATCTATTGTAAAACACCCTAAACTTGAATTAAAGAATCTTCCAAATCATTTGAAGTATATATTTTTAGGAGAGTCTTCAACATTACCAGTAATTGTATCCTCGGACTTAAATGAAATTCAAGAACAAAAGTTAATGGATACATTAAAAAAATATAAAAGAGCTTCTGGTTGGACTTTAGCTGATATTAAAGGAATTAGTCCTTCGATTGGTATGCACAGAATTTTATTAAATGAAGAACATAAACCAAGAATAGACCCTCAAAGGAGATGAAACCCTATAATGAAAGAAGTAGTTAAAAAAGAAATTTTAACATGGTTAGATGCTGGAATTATATATCCTATTTCAGATAGTACTCGGGTAAGTCCAATTCACTGTGTTCCCAAGAAAGGATGAATAACTATTGAAGAAAATGAAAATAAAGAATTAATTCCTATCAGACAAATTTCAGGATGGCTTATTTGTATAGATGATCAAAAATTAAATGTAGCCACCTGAAAATATCATTTTCCTCTTCCTTTCTTAGACCAAATGTTGGATAGAAATGCTGGACATAAGTACTATTATTTTCTAGATGGATATACTGGTTATCATTAGATACCCATTGCTCCTGAGGATCAAGAGAAAATAACTTTTACTAGTCCTTACGGAACTTTTTCTTTCAGAAAGATGTCTTTTGAACTATGTAATGTACCTTCAACATTCCAGAGATGTCTGATGTTGATTTTTAGTAAATTAATAGACAATGGAATTGAAGTATTTATGGATGAGTTCTTTGTGTTTGGAATATCATTGGATGCATGCTTAAATTATCTTGAAAAAATTTTGGAGCTATGCGAAAAAACTAACTTAGTTCTAAATTGGGAGAAATGTCAATTTATCGTTGAAGGAGGAATTGTGTTAGGGCATAAAATATTAGAAAAAGGCATGGAAGTAGACCCTACAAAAATTTAAGTAATAGCTAAATTACCACCTCCTACTACAGTGAGAGGGGTAAGAAGTTTTCTTGGACATGCTGGTTTCTACAGGCATTATATTAAAGATTTTTCAAAAATTACAAAGCCTCTATGCCAACTTTTAGAAAAAGACAAGAAATTTGAATTTACTGAAGACTGCTTGAATGCCTTTGAATTATTAAAGGAACAACTAATCACAACACCTGTGATAGTTTCACCTGACTGGGAGAAGCCGTTTGAACTAATGTGTGATGCTAGTGATTATGCTATTGGACTTGTCCTTGGTCAACGATATGACAAAATTTTAAAGCTTATATACTACGCTAGTAGAACTCTTAATGATGCTCAAATTAACTATACGATTACTGAAAAAGAGTTGCTGGCTATTGTATATGCTTCTAATAAATTTAGATCATATTTAATTGGAACAAAATATATTGTGCATACTGATCATTCTGCTATTAAATATCTGATGCAAAAGAATGATACTAAACCAAGATTAATTAGATGGGTACTTTTAATGCAAGAATTCGATTTTGTGGTGAGTGATAGAAAAGGAACTGAAAATCAAATTGCTGACAATTTGTCGAGACTAGAATATAATATATTATCTGACACCGACAAAGAAATAATAGACAATTTCCCTGATGAAAAACTTTATAATATTAATGAGTGGAAAATACCTTGGTACGCAGATATAGTAAATTATTTAGTAAGTGATATTATGCCACCAATGCTAACATTACAACAACAGAAAAAATTTTTTCATGATTCAAAATCATATTTTTGGGATGAACCTATTTATATAAGCAATGTAATGATCTTATTATTAGGAAATGTGTGCCTTATGAAGAAACTGAACAGGTTATTCAAAAATGTCATGATTCTGATTTTGGAAAACATTTTGGAATTGATAAAGCTGCATATAAAATCTTACAAGCTGGATTTTATTGGCCTACTGTTTTTAAAGATGTTTACATATATATTAAAACGTGTGATAGATGCCAACAAGTATGTAATATATCTAGAAGAAATGAAATGCCTCTAAATTTCATATTAGAAGTTGAGATTTTTGATGTTTGGGGATTAAATTTCATAGGACCGTTTATTCCTTCATTTAGGAACTTATATATTTTAATTGTTGTTAATTATGTATCAAAGTGGATAGAAGCAAAAACTTTACCTCGGTGTGATGCTAAAAGTATTTCATGATTCTTAATGAAAAACATTTTCACAAGATTTAGTATGCCGAGAGTGATTATCACTGACGGAGGATCTCATTTTAGGAATAAATGCATTCAAAGATTGGCAGAAAAGTTTAGTATTGTTCATAAATTTTCTACTGCCTATCATCTTCAAACCAGTGGTTTAGCTGAAGTTTCTAATAGAGAGATCAAACAAATTTTAGAAAAGATTGTAAACCCTAATAGAATAGATTGGTCTGCAAGACTAGATACTGCATTATGGACATACAGGACTGCTTATAAAACTCCTATTGGTATGACTCCTTACTGGCTTATATATAGAAAAACTTTTCACTTACCAGTAGAATTAGAGCATAAAAAATTTTGGGCGATTAAAGAATTCAATTATAATTTGAAAAATGTTGGAGAGAAGAGAAAGCTACAATTGAATGAATTAGAAGAGTTAAGAAATGAATCTTACAATAACAATAGAATTTATAAAGAAAAACTGAAGTTAAGACATGATCGGAAGATTAACCGAAAGAACTTTGAACCAGGACAAGAAGTTTTACTTTACAATACAAGGCTAAAATTATTTCTTGGAAAATTGAAGTCTCGTTGGTTAATACCCTTAACTGTTACTCAAGCTTTTACTTATGGAGCTGTTGAAATTGAAGATCCGAAGACTGGGAACAGATTTAAAGTAAATGGACATACATTAAAACCATATTTTGAGGGTAAAAGACCAAATTATGAAGAGGTTTTAATGCTCAGTCAACCTGAATAACACCTGAATAAGTCGGGCTGACGAAGTTAAACCAAGCGCTTTATGGGAGGTAACCCATAGTTATCTTTAATAGTTGTGTGTTTATTTGAAATTATTGTTAGTTTGTAGTAATATTAAGTCCTACTACTTATATTTTACCCTTTGATTATCAAAGAATTTGAATCCATAGAAAAAATTTGGAATATATTGGACCACGGTGTTTTTATGTAAATTTTTACCTAGGGCGCCGACGGCGCGCTTGACACCGCTGACAGCAGGTTTTTCCCGAGAGTTTTGGTATTTAATTCCATAAGGCTCGCCGACGGCGCCATCGAGGCCGCCGACAGCGGGATTGGCGAATGGGTAGTTTTTCGTGTTCTAAACGACATTTTTGACGGTTTTTAGCGAATTTATCCTTTATAAACTCCTATGGACGGTTCCTAAACACTCCAAACTCCCTAAAACGAAAGGATTCTCTCTTCAATTCTTCTCAAATGGCTTCAAATTTGATTGACAACCCAAGATTTTGAGTTTACAACCGGAGAAAGTTCATCAGTGCGGTCTTCAATAAGGTAATCTTGAAGAAAAAATTGATTAAAGAAAGAGGATTTGTCAATAGAGGACAAAGTGATTCTTTGTCACCAATCAAAGAAATGATTGTGCGAAGAAGATGGGAAGTGTTCTGCTACACTACTGCCACAGTAGTCGTTCCAGTGGTTAAAGAATTCTACACAAATTTACATGGAATCAACCAAGGAAGCGTTTATGTGCGAGGTAGGTGGATTACATTTAATTTTGAGAGAATTAATGAGTTATATATGCTTGAGAATGTTCCAGTCTGTTACTTTTCAAATTTCGTGCCGACGAAAGAAAAGATGAACGAGATATATCAATTTTTTACGGATGAAACCGATGAATGGGAAGTTAGAGAAAACGGGTATGTTAGTTTTTCTGCTACTCTCTTAAATCCTGTTTTGAAACAGTGGCACTTTTTCATCTCAGTGAAATTGTTGTCGACGATGAAAATTGGCAAGGTTACGAAAGAAAGTGCAATTTTAAACTACTGCATTCAGAGGGGATGGCCCATTGATATTGGATCGATTATTGTGAAATCTGTTTATTGCTGATCGTTCAAGGATCATCCCAAGGGCTTGGACATCCTTCCACAATTTTCTCTAATTGCAGTTTGTTTCAAGTTTTGTACGAGGTTTGGGAAAAGATATTGCTATCTTGGAAACCCTTAGATCCGACTCAGATGTTCCCAACCATTGATGGAGAGAGTGATGTAGTTTTGATCCTGGATCAAGCTTCTCATAATTTTGTTCCAGTTCAACCATTAGTAGCAGACAAGACACCATTACTCATGCATAAAATCAAAAGTCTATAAAATCAGGTACATAACTTAACAAGCACAGTTAACAATATGTTTGATTTCTTCGATCACATTGATTGGAGAATGAAAGAGCATTTTGACCATACTGGATAATTTGAAACAAGTTTTGTGAGATTAATGAAAAGGATGGGACTGATCGATGAAGATTCCACTAAAGATTTCCCATTCCTACCTTTTTACAACTTGTTTGTCCATGTTTAAACGATGGGAGATATCAAAGGAGAAACTAGTACTAGTTCAGAAGAGTAGTAGACTTAATTAGATTGTTTTAGTATATTGTGTTTGATTTAATCAATGTTTTTATGTTGTGTGTTTGATTAGTTAGCTTTTAATCTCAGTATAGATGAGATTAGGTTTGAAATGTTTGTTTTCAGCGTTTTGAGTGTTGTGGCTTGGATTGCCACGCTGATTGATGGATTGAGGTTGAAAGAATACCTACTTATGTATGTTATGTATTGTGTGTTGCAAAAACTTGGATTTCATATATATAAATGTGAAGTTTGTTGTGTGTACATTTATTTTTGTTAATACATCACTAAATTAATTAAAATATATGATAAAAAGGATCGAACGGATGACGACGAGGCTTAAAATTAAACAAAATCGCAAAACGTTCAATTTTAGAGAATCTCACCGACGGCGCCCTCGAGACCACCGACGGCGCATTTTTCCCGAAAAGAACAAAATATTTACTTCATAGAGCCCGCCGACAGCGTGAATGAGCCCGCCGACAGCGTGAATGAGCCCGCCGACTGTGCGGTCGCGAAAAATACTTATTTACTGTGATTTTGACTGGTCAAAAGCCACTATTCATCTTCTTCTCCTCCTTTTTACTCGAAAAACTGACCTAGGGCTTGAGAGATATTGGGTTTGGAGTGTTTTCAACCAATTTTAACACCAGATTTCATCTTCCCATGGTAAGAGCTTCACTCCTATGTAAAAATTTTTTATTTTCACCATGAATTTCTTCCACATTGAGAAATTTTGGTTAATTTAAAATTTGAAAATGTGGAGAAAAGACTTGGAAGGAATTCATGGAAATTGATTTAGATTTTTTTAAACCCCATTTAGAAGCCATTGTGGTATTATTTTAAAGAATAGTTGGAATTTTTTGTGATTTGATAAATCGAACGATGGCTCCAAGATAAAAGAGAAGACTTGAATTTGACGAAACTTGATTCGTTAATGCAAAAGTCCAATTGAGGTACACTTCACTTTTCCAAAGTAAGAAGTGTATTCAAGATAGAGTTTTTGAGAATCCTGGAGGAGAGGTGCAATGAGTTATCAAGGAGAGAGGATGGGAGAATTTTTGTTATACAACAAACAAAGCTGCTGTCGAAACTTATTAGAGAATTTTACTCGAATCTGACTCAAATTGAGGACGAGCTTGTCCATGTAAGGGGTTTCTCTGTCGAATTTAGTGCTAATAGAATTAATACTTTTTACGAGATTCAAGACTATTATACTAGTGAGTTTAAAACTTTTGGAACAATTAAAGGTCCGTTGGATGATGTTATTGGCTTTCTCACTGATGGGAAAGGAGTTTAGAAAATTAAAAATCATGAACAGATTAACTTTCCACTGTCCATGATGAATGCCACTACTAAGGCATGGCATTATTTCATCTGTTCAACTTTGCTACCTACATACCATCATAGTGAAGTCTCAAGAGAGAGAGAGAGCTCTTCTGAATTTCTGTATTCAAAACAATAGAAGAATTAATGTGGGGAAGATAATCTATAAGAATATTATGGCTACTACGATGAGTGAGACAAGTGGATCTTTAGGGCATCCTGGCCTTTATTATGAACTTTGTCAACTGTCTGGAGTTGAAGCTAGGGATGATGAGGAATGGGTTTATCCTATGAAACCCATTACTAAAGGAAATATAAAGACTTATACATCCCATGAGGAATGGAGATCAGGGAGTAGGAGCAAAGAACCATCTACTAGTAGAGATATCCCTTCTACTAGCTATGACCCTCCTACCTCCAGTTCCCCTACCTTGTATGATCTGATGAATGTCATGACTCTGCAGAGAAGAAGTTTTGAGAAATTAGATAGAAAGTATTAATCACAGGATTGAAGGGCTAGAAAGAAGAAATGATCATGATAGTGAGTATCTTCAGAGGCATTCAGATTTTGAGATGGCTTATTACGATGCTCAGGCTAGATATTACAGAGGAGAGTCAGATGTGACTTTTCCAAAGTGCCCCAGATATACTCAGTATCAGCCCAATCCTCCTGATGAGCAGGGTAATGAAGACATTTCATGGGATTTTAATGTCTGATATGATTTGATGTGATGTATTTGTTTATTTGTTGGATGAACTTTGATTTGTATTGTATTGTGTTGTGGACTATGCATTATTTACTGTGATATGTGTTTAGTGTGGTAGTTTGTCCATTTTTATTTTTGGATGTTTGTGATATCTGTAATAGTAAGTGTAATTGTGAACTGTTTAGTTTAAATTAGTAAATTGTTTGTTCTGTGTTGTGAAATGCATATGTCCTGTGTAGTGTAGTTAAATGTTTTTATTTAATATTTAGTTTTATATACTTGTTTTAAAATTTCATTACCCCAGCAAATTTTCTAAACTGTTATGTGTGTAGAAAGGATTTTAACATTACAGGACAATTGAAGTTAGAGATTTTGAAAAGAACCTGCAAAAATTTCATAGAAAAAGACAAAAATGCTTAAAGTGCAAAGGTATGAATTTATATTTTGAAATTTTTCTTTCACCCATGTACTATTTCTATTTATATAAAAATTTAAGTTTGGGGGAGGGAAGAAAATCTTAACTATTATATGTTCTCAAATAACATATTTTCAAAAATTATTAATATGATTTATGAGATAAAACTTAATTCTAAATACTATATTTAGATTTTATTTAAATATTGTAAAAGATTCAAAGAAATATTTTTGATAATGAAAATTAATTTTATAGATTAAGATATTTAGTATAAGAGGATAAGACTATAGTTAACTATTTAAAGTAAAGAAAAATATATTTTGAAATATTAAGAATCTTAGGAATTTAGTTGAGAAAGAAAAGATTGAGATTCAATTAAGTAAAAACTATAAAGTACATATAAGGTAAAGAATGTTAAAAGTTTCAAATTTAGGAAAAGAAGAGTGAAGTTCAAAATTATTAACAGGTTATCCAAAAATAGTGATCCTCACTTGAAAAAGAAAAGAAAAAGAAAAAGGATTGAAAAACAATCCCTGAAAAGAAAAGAAAAGAAAAGGAAAAGAAAATAAGTGAGGAGAAGCTTGAGAATATGCTTTATCAAAAATTTGCTTCACTTGGATTAATTTAAAGGGAAAACTAATAAAATTTCTGAAATTATATTTATGATTAGTTTCTTACTTATAGTTTCTTCATGAATTTCCTATCTTCTGAATACTCTGAGTAAATTAATATTGCAACATATAGTCATTCTTGAAATAAATAGAAAACTAGAACTGTTAAACTTGATGACTAGATAGCCTTGTATCTGAAGAATTAATCTAATTATTTGAAAATCTTTCTGAGAATTCTTATTATAATATTTATTTAAATCAAAATTATAGTACTTCTGAATTTAAATTTTATCACGATAAATCATAATTTTTATGTAGTATTAAACATTACTTGAGGGCAAGTAATAGTTAAGTTTGGGGGATTTTGACCCAAGAGAAAATGGTGAAGATTTTCATGCTTATTTTTCACTGATTTTGATGATATTGCACTTTAAAGAAAGGTATTTTTGGTGTTTTTCTGCAGGAATGAAGAATTAAGGATAAATGAACGAAAATAGGTAAAAATGAGCGAATTTGGAGCAAAAAGGACTAAATTATGCAAATTTAACCTAGGCTACCGACGGCGAGGTCGAGGCCGCCGACGACGTGATTTTCCCAAGAGTTTAGAATTAATTACAAGGGAGGCCACCGACGGCGCGGATCGAGGCCGCCGACGGTGGGGACAGTTTAAATGCATGGTTTCTAGAAGGCCACCGATGGTGCCTCGAGGCCACCGACTGTGGGTTCGATGGATTTTTCCTGAAATACGTCGAATGTGGACGATTTTTTAAGGAGTGCCTTTGCAACCCTTAGAGACTCTTCTACAACTTTAAAAGGAATGAATTTTCCCAAAAAATGGCTCTTCTTCTGGTCTCTAAAGTGATTGTTAGTGAGTCCATAGGGTAAAGAGAGTCAATTAGTGAGTTTAATTTAGTGAGTAGTGAGTTCTAATAGAGAAATTGTAAGGAATTCTTTGAGGAATTGTAAGAGTAGAAGGGAAGTGAGAGTAATCTTCTATATTGACGTTTCAAAGGAGAATTCCAAGGAAAAGATCCAGAGGAACTTCAAAGAGTTTTCTTGGGGAGGAATTTGAGATAAGTAGTGTTTATTTTTTTTAGTCTGTAGAACTTTACTTTATTATGTGAAATCTAAGTTTTATTGCATCCTCTTTATGAATTCTGAGTAGTTGTTCTATCTTTCTCCTGGTTTCGATGTTTTTGTGAAATGATTATATAGTTATTCTATTAATAAATTATAAAAGAAGTTGTGATGGTACTATACCTAAACTTAATTTACTATACGAATTGGCCGTTTATATTGTTAAAATCTGTGAAGAATTCTTGAGACCTGACCGTGGGCTAAGGATTTTTAACTTGTATGTATCACAATTTTTTTTGCAAGGTAGACGAGTAAGTCCTTATAGGGAGAAGTGCAAATAAATAGGGAAATAATATTATCGGGCATAGAATTGGAGATTTTAGAGTGACAGGCTAAAATCCTCAATTCGGTCCTATCGTTTGGGTGCTAATGTGTAGATTGTTAGCCCTCAGGTGAGGGGAACGTGGGAGCTCCGAAGTGAGAGCTACTATCCTCCCAGCCTAGCCGCAGAATCAGTAATCCAAGCATAAGATTAGTCAATGTTCTTTATGCCTGGACCAAAGGGTAAAGAATAGGTATGCTCCTATTTGGCACAACACATTAAAACTAATTATAATAATCATTTCACTTAAATATCTTAACTGAGAAAGATTCTTGCTATTATCTATATTTAAACTTAACTCTAGTAGTATTAGTAAATTGTTAGTAAAACTAGTTTTTAATATAAGTTTCGTATAGTTATCGATTGCATATTAGTGACAGATATGCATTTTGATTTAGCTGTAATTCTGAATTGATTTTTATAATCCTAAGTCTGTAGCCTTTAATACTTTCCCTATGGGATGGATATCCAGGACTCCATTAGAGCCTTATATTACTTGAATGATACGCCAAAAACTTGAACCGCCCCTCGCTTATATCCAATTCGAATGTACTTTAGTAACAATTAAATATTTTAATCTTTTAATTGTAGAGTTACTTTCAAATGCATGTATACGTATCGTTCAAGTAGCATAGGGCTCTAATGGAGTCCTGGATATCGATCCCACAGGGAAAGTATTAAAGCCTAAGGACTTAGGATTATAAAAATCAATTCAGCATTACAACTAAATCGAAATGCCTATCTATCACTAAAATGTAATCGATAATTATACGAAACTTATATTAAAAACTAATTTTACTAAAAATTTACTAATACTACTAGAGTTAAGTTCAAATATAGAAAATAACAAAAATCTTTCTCCTTAGTTAAGATATTTAAGTGAAATGATAATTATAATTAGTATTAATGTGTTGTGCCAAATAGGAGCATACCTATTCTTTACCCTTTGGTCCAGGCATAAAGAACATTGAATATTCCTATGCTTAGATTACTGATTCTACGGATAGGCTGGGAGGATACCGGCTCTCACTTCGGAGCTCCAACGTTCCCCTCACCCGAGGGCTAACAATCTACACATCAGCACCCAAACGATATGACCGAATTGAGAATTTTAGCCTGTCACTCTAAAATCTCCAATTCTACGCCAGATAATATTATTTCCCTATTTATTTTCCCTTCTCCCTATAAGGATTTACTCGTCTACTTTACAAAAAAAATTGTGATACATACAAGTTAAAAATCCTTAGCCCACGGTCAGGTCTTAAGAATTCTTCACGGATTTTAACAATACATATGGCCAATTCGTATAGTAAATTAAGTTTAGGTATAGTACCATCACAACTTCTTTTATAATTTATTAATAGACTAATTATATAATCATTTCACAAAAACATCAAAACAAAGAGAAAGATACAACTACTTAAAATTCATGAAGAGGATGCAATAAAACTTAGATTTCATATAATAAAGTAAAGTTATACACACTAAAAATAAATAAACACTACTTATCTCAAATTCCTCCCCAAGCAAACTACCTGAAGTTCCTTTGGATCTTTTCCTTGGAATTCTCCTTTGAAACGTAAATGTAGAAGAGTACTCTCACTTCCCTTCCACTTTTGCAATTCCTCGAAGAATTTCTTACAATTTCTCTATTTGAACTGACTACTCACTAAATTAAACTCACTAATTGACTCTTTTTACAGTATGGACTCACTAAGAATCACTTTAGAGACAAGAAGAAGAGCCATTTTTTGGCCAAAATTCGTTCCTTTTAAAGTTGTAGAAGAGTCTCTAAGGATTGTGAAGGCACCCCTTCAAAAATCATTCACATTCGACATATTTCTGGAAAAATTCGTCGACCCCGCCGTCGGCGGCCTCAAGGCACCGTCGGCGGCCTTCTAGAAACCATGCATTTAAACTGTCCCCGTCGTCGGTGGCCTCGATCCGCACCGTTGGTGGCCTCCCTTGTAATTAATACTGAACTCTCGGGAAAATCACGCCGTCGGTGGCCTCGACCTCGCTGACAGCGTCCTAGGTCAAAATTTGCATAATTTTGTCCTTTTTGATCCAAATCCACTCATTTTTGCATATTTTCGTTCCTTTATCCTTAATTCTTAATTCATGTAGAAAAATACCAAAAATACCTTTCTTTAAATTACAATATCATCAAAATCAGTGAAAAATAATCATGAAAATCTTCACCTTTTTCTCTTGGGTCACAGTCCCAATAGCATATATTACCTAATGGTTAAAAAACTGAAGTTTTAGATTGGGCAGTTCGTATCAAATAGGAATTATAAGTTCCTCTTGATTAGAATCAAAATTAGGATACCATTTTAAAATTTTCATATACTTTCCCTCAATAAGAATAAACTTCTTGGAAAAAAGATTAGCATAATCTTCTTCCTTAGTCAATTGTATCATAATGTGTCGACCATCAAACAAGCCAACCACCCATGTTCCAACTAAACGAAGATCCTCAAAACATTTCTTGATAGCTTCCATCTTTGGATGACCAAGTCAAAATTTCCCAATTAAGGTAAATTTATGAATCTCCACCAGAGAAGAAATTTCAAAATCTAAGAAGATTAAAGCTGGCTTCCCTCCTTTCTTGAACACCTTCTTAATGAATTGACAATCACCTTTACCAGCAACGAATCATGGTAAATTTGTGGAAAGACTAGTTTGTCTGATTGATCAGAAGAACTATGACCAACCACCTTAACAAAAGATTTGCCAGAGAGGATGGATGATTAAGATCAGCCATTTAAAGGAAAAAAAAATTGTCCCGAAAACTGAAACTGTAAGATCAAGAACCCAGGAAGAAAAAAGAAAAAAACAAGAACATGCAATTGAAGAGTAGAATCTGAATTCTTACACCTTCAAACACAAATCATGATCAAAGAAAGAAGAATCCTCTCCAGCAGATCAATTGGCACCAACATCTTTCAAAAAAGAAAATCCTCTCCAAGTTATGTGTGTGTGTATATATATATACATAACTTTTAAATGATCAATATATTCCTCATCTATATATCTATGTCATATGGATGAGGAATCTATTGATCATTTATTTTTACATTGTGCCTTAAGTCAGGATATCTGGAGAGGTGTTCTCAGATATTTGGATTCTGATTCCATATATTTTAATTGGACAAATGTGGATGCTTGCTGGCAGGACTGGAAGACTCAAAATGATTTTTATATTCCTTTCATTATTTTCTGGTTTATTTGGATGGCTTGAAATGCAACGATCTATGAAAATAAGATACCAAATGCCCATATTATCATTAATAATTGCTTGGTCTATTTGCATAAAATTCAAAATGATTTTTCTGTTAATCAAAAAAGGAGTAATGCCATTAAATTTCAGCTTGTTGTATGGAGGAAACCTAAAGCACCATGGTATAAAATTAACATGGATAGAATTTTCAAATTTTTAAAGGCAGGTAGAGGAGGTCTTTGCAGGAATTATAATGCAGATTGTCCTTGTTTTTTTTTCAGCTCCTATATGTTCTTCAAATGTTATTGAAACTGAAGCAATTGTAGTTTATTAAGGATTAAGAATTTCTACTAAGCTTAGATAAAAATTTAACCATATGGAGCTTGATTCTCTTCAATTGGTTCAAATTCTTCTTAACAAGAATAATGCACTTTTACACTTGATTAATTGGATCAATTAGATCAAGAATGTAGCATCTACATTGGAGTTTATTTAGAGCCATACTTTTAGAGAAGGAAATTAACCTGCAAATTACCTGGCAAAGGAGGCTATGGGTTCTTTCAATGTTAATTGTATTTCTTTTATTTCTTCTTCTTTGAGTATTTTGCTTCATGTGGATAACTTAATTTATCCTCAAATTAGATGTAATCGGATTTGAAATCAATAATGATAGGTTTTTCTTTATATATATATATATATATATATATATATATATATATATATATATATATATATATATATATATATATATATATATATATATATATATGAAGTGGCGGCATACTGTGCTTTGCTAGAATTTCTTACTCCACGAAATCTCTGTCTGTCTTCATGGGGATAATTTTGGTGTTTGTTATTTGTTGGTGGTTGCTTTGAGTCCTTGTTGTTAATTTTCACAAGCTCACTTTCTTTGGTTTTTCGTTTGTTTGCCTTCCCGGGCTTTTAGCTTTCAAATTTCTTGGCTTGACTACTGTTACATTATCCTACATTTTTTGTTTAAACTGATTTTTGTCTTCTCTGGAGTTCCCTACTAGTCCTTTTTTAGCTCTGTGTTTTTTTAGTTAGGGTGCTTTTCACTGCTAGTGATTTTATAGCTAATGAATTAACTGCGGTTGACCCCCACTTTGTGAGGAATGGCACCTTTTCTATGGTGGTTGAGCGCACTGACGGCAGTTCGACCCTTAGATATAAATTGGTTTTCCTGCGATTATACCATGATTCGATGGATGGCAAGGCTATTTGTGAACTTAATCGTATAGGATCAAAAAATAGGAAAACCTGCACTCATCTTTTCAAATTTAGAGGTAGCCAGCTTAGCTGAAAATTACAAATTCTCTTTTATAGGGAGGTTTCAATTGGGACATCTCAAGGCAGATGTCATTCGTAGAGTCTTTGATGACTTCAAACTGATGGGCAGATGGACAGTTGGCCACTTTGATGGATGACTTATCATGAAAGAATTGAATAGGGAAGATGATTATGCATAAATCTTCTCTAAAAAGTCTATCTTGATTGAGGGGAACAAATGAAATTTTTGAAGTTGTCCATGGATTTTGATCCTGCTCAAGACACCTATCAGTCCAATTTAGCATCAAATTCCATGTCTAGAGCTTCCCTATTTCCATCATCAAGTTCTTTTCTCTATTGTAACTCTTCTTAACAGACCTATGAAATTATATATTTCTACACTTAATAGAATGGTTTGCACAGCAAGGGTTTGACGTAATGTCCACTGGGTTACAAGTCCCTTTGATTAGCTCTCAAGTTTTCTGTGAGTCCCAGTACTTTCTCACTTCATCTAATCACCATGTTCAACTCTTAGGTTGGATGTAAGTCCCCTTGCTTTCCACCCTTATGTGTTCAGGTTAATTAAACCAAATCTTTCTTTGATTAGCTCTCAAGTTAGATGTGAGTCACCATAATTTTTAACTTGATCTAATCACTCTATCCCTTAGGTTGGATGTGAGTCCCTGTGCATTCCATCATATATGTGTTTAGATAAATAAAATAAAAATTCCCATTCTTATATCAAATCGTAGATCCAAAATTAAAAAATATTAAACAATAAATATTTCCAACAAACTATAAAAAATAACCACAAACACTTTTCAATACAAACATCCCTGGAATCAATGTACCACAACATAAACGCAACACAAGAAACATCAATATACAAAACAACAACAAATTGAAAACCTTCAAAAATAATATTAAATATAAAACTTTTCTAACCTTAAAGATATTGTCCTTTGATTAAATTGTTTTTTTTTACAAGGTAATGTCCCTTGTAGTGACTACAACCAAATGCAACTAAAAAACTTACAATTGCCCTAGGAGTGGGAAAACTCATTGAACAAACAAACAAATCAGCCCAACAAAACCAAAGCCCTTATAATACAAACACCACGCACACCATGAATCTGCTTTGCACTTATTTTGGTATGTTGAAGGTCAAAGCTTGCCTCACATGGCACAATCACCATGAGGTCAGGTTGAATGAGCTCAGGCCAGTTGGGGTGATTTTGGAAATCGATCTTTAGACTAGTAATTCTGAGTAGAGATGTATCTGTCGACTGTTAAAATCGTTGGGATATTTGAAACTTTACTATTGAAAAGTGTGAAATGTAGCTTTATAAATTAGGGTTTTGATTTAATTATATATATATATATAGTATTTAAAAATACCATTTTAATAATAATTTTTTTAAAATATTAAATCAAACTGATCCCATATAATCAATAGTTTAAATAATCGAGCGCTTCATTACAACACAGGTATCTATCTCAAAGAATGAATACATTGCTTGATGATGAGGCTAGATCAAATAAACTAACAAATTCATGACATCTGTTTGATCTGCGAACCTTTTTCTGTTGACCGACAATTTCCCCTATATAATATGAAGGAATTAGGTAGCGTTTATACTAATCTGGGGTCTTTAAGTTTCTTATAAGGGCAAGCCCCTATAGATAATTACATCTTAGAGAACCGAAGTCACTGAAGAAAAATCTTGATATAGATTAGGAAATATTGTATTCATGACTTCCAAGGTAAGGTCCTATTTATCCATTTAATAAATATGATTGATCCAGTTGTAATACAAGGTGTCCAGAAGATTTGTGAGAAGGGTCTAGGAATTACTTAGACATTTCACAATCCTGTTGAGCTTCCTTGAGTTCATTTTTGGACTTATCATAATTATTAAATGAGTCATTTATTCCATACCCTTACGCTTAGTGAGCGAATGGTTTAATTGCCCCAAAAAGTGAGGTAAATATCATTTGATATTTTACTTAAGAATTATGCAAGTGGGGCCTTTAGAGGCAAACTTAATTTATGAAAGAATTTAATTAATTTTGATGGGCTTGTAGTGTTTCAAAAGTGGTTTAAGATTAGTTGTGTTTTTTTCTAAATCTCATTAGTAAAATTTGATCAAGCCTAATCTCACTACTAAGCCCTTAAACCTCTAAGTGGGTAAATTTATGATTTTTAGAGAAATTGATTTAAGTGGCAGTGATTTTATTAAGATATTTCAATATTATTTAAGCACCAATTAGGGGTATTAGATTAGTGAATTATTAGCTTCCAAGGTCATGCTCCTAATATTAAGGATCACTTAATTTGATTTTCTTTCAAATTATGATAATTAAATTATAAACTTATCCTTTTAATGTGACAAAAATGAGATGGGTTCCTACCATTTATCCCTTTACATTTCAATCATTCAAATATAATAATTAAGATCATTTATTTCCTTTTTCCCACTTTAATTAATCCTAAATATTGATCAAGGCTAAATTTTTCAAAATTACACTTTTGCCCCTAAAGGCCTTTATCACTTCATGATTTATTAAGTTTATCTCAAATGACTTTGAAATTTTTATCTTACCCCACTTATGAGTCAATTAAAATAATAGAGAAGAAACTGTAATTTTTCAAATTTTAATTTAGTTTATATAATTATTTTATTACAAAATAGGGATTTTCAATAAAAATTCAATAACTTGACCAAAACAAAACCTTTGACTTTGAAATATTTATTAGAGGTAGACCTAGACCAGAGGACCACTTGGACAAAATTTCATGATTGTTTGAGCTTTAGTATAATTGCAAGAATTATTTTAATATCTAGAGTATTAATTAATTATAAAATATTTTGGAGGTTAAAAATTAAGTTTTATATTTTTTTTGAATCTCCCTAAGTTCAAGGAATCCAAAGAAATAAATTTCATATTTCTCTGATTTTTATTTTAATTTTTAGAATTATTTTGGTGCGAATTTAAGGAAATTAAATTTTTTAAACTTTAAAAATTAATTTAAGCTTTTGAAATTTAATGTCTTGACTTAGAGGCTTGGGAAAATTATTTGGATGGTTCCTAAATGATTAGGAGATCAAATGCGACAATTTAGTGAATTTAAATATTTTAGTGATTTTTATCATTTTTAATTATTTTAAAATTCACTTTTAAGCTTAAAAATGAAATGCTTATTTTAATTGTCATTTTATTTTTGTAAAATTCCACTGGTCACGAGGAACTCCCAAAACCATTTTTATAAAATTCTAGCTTATTTTTTAATTACTAAAAACCATTTTAATGGTAAAAATGCCTTTTAACTTAGACAATTCAATTAGGTGGTTAAATGAATTCCAAATGTCTTTAAAAATTTTTTAAAGGAGTTTTGTCTGACCCTAAACCACAGTGGAGAATGATTTTTGAGCCATTTACATATTTAGTTTGTTCAAATTAATTCCACTTTAGTTTTAGGTTAAAATGTCAATTAGGTGCATTCTTAAAGATTTAACTCAATTCAAATTTTTCTTAGGGTCCTTTGGTCACAAGTAACCTACCAAAATTTATCTTGTATTTTTTTGATAAATATTTTAATTATTATAATTATTTTACCAAAACAGACACAATATTTTGAAAATTAGGGATCTCCTCCTAGAGAACTCCCTTAGTCTTGGAAATAACAGAGAAGATCCCCCATGACAGAGAGATCAAAACCCCTAAATTTCATGTCATACTAAAATGGCTTAGTCAATGGAGAATTAACATACTCCAGAATATATTTAATTAATTAAAAATAAAACGTGCATAAAAAAACTTCAAACCACTTCTACATTATTCTCCTCTATTCACTGAGCAATAAGATATTTTCCTTTTATTTTTCTGATTTTTCTACTCCAAGTTATGAATTTTTGAAGTTGGACTCATTTAAATAAATAAAAAATTCCTAATTTTCTATTTAAACCACGCGGTGTTGTTTGTATCCTCGCTGGCTCCGAACGACCATGCGGAGCTTCTTGATTCAACGCCACCTTCTGACTGGAAGTCTACACAGCTGTGTTTTATTCATCAAGAGCTCGTCTGACTCCATCCTGGCCATCCAAGCATTACACGCGCGATCAAACAGTCTTCCTTCATCGTCTTTGACTGGTTCATCCCGAGAGCCGTCTACCTTCTAGCTTTAAGAACTCGAGCTAGACTAAACCAAATTGCATGGGGTTTGTTCCTAGAGCTTCATCTGGCCTAGAATAATCTATTTATATGGCTAACCTAGCATGAAATTGACCCAATGTGTATAGAGAATTGAAATAAGCTCGGGAGGAAGGTGAGGTTCAATACCTATGTTTGAGAGGGGAGGCCTCAATCAGATGGTTGTTGCAGCTTCGATTGGCCTTAATGAACCTCCAAATGAAGCCTTTTGCTGTGGTGAAATGTCCATATCTGAATTCGACCAAGGCTGATTTCAGGTATTGATCAAAGTCTGGTGCAGAGGCTCTCTGCGATGGGGCTTTGATGGGGGAACTTTTTCTTGCAGTGCTGTGAAGGTGTGGGCATAGTTAATTAAACTTTGGTACGTTGTGGAGCTGTGGTGAATTGTATCCTAGTTTCAATTGGAATTTCAGTTGAGAAAATAGCACTGGATAGTGGGGATCAATGGCTGAAGGTAGTGAGCTTGCACTTAGAAGGTCCCAAGGGAGCTCTAGAGGCAATTTCGTGGAGTTTCCTTAAGAAAATTTCAGCACCCCCTTGGCCGTGAAAGATGGTCTTTATAGCCATGGCCAATGGGTGTAGCTCAAGGATTTAATTTGGGTTCTTTAGGTTGCTTATGGGGAGAGCTGAGTAGTGTCATTGATCATTAAGGGGATGCCTCATTGACAAAGCCCAATTTTTGGGTTTAAAGGGGTATGGGGGTGCTCGGGCTCAGCCTTTCTAGCTGCTAGGGTAGCCGTCAATGATAGGGAAGGTGGCTGGCAGCATGATGACAGGTAAGAGTGGTTTAAATGATGCTTAATGGGCTGTCATGATGAGTATTTTGCTTGGAGTAATGGTTTAGCCAAAAGGTGAGGAAAGTTGACTTAAGTGAAGGACCTTTCGTCCATGGCTTAATTAGCTTGGGTTTATTGGGTTTTTGATTTAGTTTAGAATGAGTCTAGAGATGTTGAATTAAAGTTTGGAATTGAAATTAGGCAAGATTGGGGTCAATTGGGTGGACATTGGGTTTAATTTGGGCATTTTTGGGTTAAATGAGTCAAATTGATGCTTTTAGTTAAATTAGGCTAAATTGGTAAAATTGGGTCATGTGGTAGTTGAGACAAATGAAATTGATAATATTTGGGAGGTTTTGAAAATTCTTGAGAATTTTTGGAATTTTTGGATTTTTGGGCTAGGATGGGTATTTTGGTAATTTTGCAAATTTTGAGGTTATTTTGAAAATTTTGGTAATTTTTTGTTAAATTGGTCAATTTGAGTGGTGGGGAATATTTTGAAATATTTTTTGGAGAAGAATGTGCAATTTTTGTAATTTTGAAAATTTTGGGGAATTTTAGGGTTAAGGGGTATTTTAGGTAGATTTAGTGGCAAGGTGTCAAAAATTGAAATTTTGGAAAAATTGAGATTGATTCGAGGTAAGTAACATGCAATTATTTAGGTTGAGCCATGAACCAAAGACAACCCTCATTTGTTCCTCTATGTGTTGGTACTAACCAAACCTTAGCTTGGGGCTAAGTGCTTGGGAAAACCACACACATGAGTTTCCAAAGAGTAGGGGATCAAGGTAGGATGTGCTTTTGTTTAGGGTTGTGAGTGTAAATTATGTGTATTGTGCAGACTCTAGACCTCCCAGGGCAAATCCTAAGGTCTGACCACCTGTAAAAGACATCCCTTGGGCTTCCTTATGCTTGGTATCTTCCTTCCAAAAGCTGAAGGTTAGGCCTTAAGCATATGAAAACTCCCAGTGAAGTAAAGAAGATTTGAATTTCTAGTTCCATGACTAGTCTTCTAAGAAAGTCATAAGGAGAGTCCTATGGCTAGACCCTAGGCTGTTATAAAGAAAGACTAGACCTCAATCAAAAGTGAGGTCAACAAATGGACCCCCAATAGGTGTGGTGTGCTGGGCAAGCACACTGCACGTATTGGTGTTAATCTGCAAGATCAACAAAACCAATACAATTGTCCGAGTCAAAACTTAAGACAGAATATAGAAATCAATGAGAAAGTTTCCACTAGGGATTATCCGGTTGAAACCTTCAAGTCCCGGGAACTCTTGCTGAGGAAAGGGAATGGAATACCTTCATTAAGGAGCTATGAATTTCAAGTCTCCAAACTTTGAAGGAGTCCGATCCGAATTGATTTGAATTTGGAATTTGGATTCAGAATTGATTTCAAACTTAATTTGAATTTGAGTTTGAATTTGGATTTTGAATTGATTTTGGGTTTTATGATGTTTATGGAAAGTTAGGATTTGTGGAATTTTGAATTTAGAAAATTTAATTTCGTGGAAAATTTTGAGTTTTAAGTGAGTGCAGAGGGGGAATCAGTATTTCAGTACCAATCTCAGATGGTGGGAGTCATAATTTAGGTACTAATCCCGAAGGATGAGAACTGAAATTTAGGTACCAGTCTCAGAAATGAGAATCGAAATTTTAGTATCGACCTCGAAAGATGGGAGTCAGAATTTAGGTACTGATCCTGAAGAATGAGATTTAGAATTTAGGTACCAGTCTCAGAAATGAGAATCGAAATTTTGGTACTGACCTCGGAAGATGGGAGTCAAAATTTAGGTACTGAACCCGAAGGATGAAAACTGGAATTTAGGTAACAATCTCAGAAATGAAAATCAAAATTTCAGTACCGATCTCGAGAATTTGTGGGTGTGGAAAATTTCTCTGAATGGAAATGGAAATATATTGAATTTAAGGAATCAGACAACTAAGCTCCAATCCTGGAATTTCATGGAAGGCGGAAAATTTCTCGGAAGGAAAATGGAAATGTAAAGAATTTTGAGGAATCGGATGACTAAGCTCCGATCTTGGAATTTCATGGAAGGTAGAAAATTTCATTGTAGGGAAATGGAAATATAAGGAATTTAAGGAATCAGACGACTAAGCTCCGATCCTGGAATTTCATGGAAGGCGGAAAATTTCTTGGAAGGGAAATGGAAATATAGGGAATTTGAGGAATCAGATGACTAAACTCCGATCTTGGAATTTCATGGATGGTGAAAATTTTCTCAGAAGGGACATGGAAATATATGGAATTTGAGGAATCATACGACTAAGCTCCAATCCTGGAATTTCATGAAAAGCGGAAATTTTCTCAGAAGGGAAATAGAAATATAGAGAATTTGAGGAATCAGACGACTAAGCTCCAATCATGGAAGTTCATGGATAGTGGAAATTTTCTCGAAAGGGAAATGGAAATATAGGGTATTTAAGGAATCTTTCACCACATTTAGGAGGAATGCTCAAGGACTCACATCCAACTCAAGAAGCAGCAGAATACCACATTTGGAAGGAAAGCACAGGGACTCACATCCAACCCCAGAGGTGACAGAGGAGAAACAGAATTTAAGTACTGATCCCGGGATTTCAAAGATTTGGAGAAAATTTGACGATGACTTTCAAAGAAAGTTGAATTAGTGTTGTTTAGCTTAGACTGACAGTCATTGCAAGATTTGAGAAATTTTTGTGACAATTGGAATTTGTGTGAAGTGACGTTATGTAGAGTGTTATATTAGCAGAGTGTTTCTCGAAATGAAGGATTTGATGATGAGTGCAAGGACTCGGAGTCTCGAGAAAGAAAAATTGTCTTATCGTTTATTTTTTAATTCATCATTTTCTTTCAGTTTGTTTCATTAGATTTCATTCTTTTTCATTTTGTTTCATTTCATTTTGAGGAGTATTTGATTTCAGGTTCAATTTTATTTTATTTTGTTTCATTTTATCTGATTTTGTCATTATTATTTATTATTTTTTTGTTGTATCATTTTTTGTTCGTTTTAATTTGAAAACAACATATGGTCCTGCGGCTCTCGACTGTCACTTTGAAAAGAACACTTCTAATAAACTCGGTGAGCTAAAACAAAGATCTTTAGTAATTTTTTCCAATTGTAATAGTACAACTGATCATATACTGAGAATCATCCAGAAGTCAATCGAGCGTACAAAGCTGAACAAAACCATCACATCATATCTTGTTGACACAAAAGTAGTGACGATTGCTGTAACCCATCGTAGAGGTAGTAGATTTCTGTTATATGAGACTGCTCCATGAACATGTCAACCTACCAAGGCTACACTTCAGAACAGATGTCCCCTCGCGAACACCCAGAGGTACTGCTGTCACAGCGGCAAGGGGCGAAGGTTCTCCTGTTTTGGATCTGGCTCGTACTAAAATGTGCCTTATCTTCATCCATTCTTCTAAAGGTAACTGATACACTCTGTCTTGTAACTCCTGGGATGCAATGTTTTGCAAGATCTACTCTGTTTCCTTTCAGTACCAGCACTGATCTGACCGGTAGAGGGATTTCAACAAAACCTCAGAATTCTCCCGATCTGACAATCTAAATTTCCCAACCAAACAATATATTGCATACACTTATGAAGGATACCATGCGGAAGGGCCTCACAAAGTCATGGTGGTCGATATGAGGTGGGATGCAGTCCCCATCCCCATAGATATTTATGATGCAACTATTAGGGATACAGTCTGCAGGCAATATGTGCCACTCGACCATCCTTTTTATCATCTTCTTGATCTGTGGCGGCATTGGATCCACTTCGTCGTTTTGTAAAATCCCTGGGGGATTGCCCTGTCTGTTCTTTGCAAAAATTTAATAGTAGCCACACTGAATTGTGACTCTATCCTTTCCTCTTTTCCATTTCCTTGGCTCTATGTACATCCTCTGCTTCAGTCGGCCTACACTGCCCATGTCTTGGACAGCGAAGACGTAATCCAAAATATTTTCTTGATCATTCTTCGAAAATACATCTGTGTATAACTCAAGGCCTTCCAAGATATTGATGAATTTCACATGGATTTCTTCGTTGTGTTGAAATTACTTCTTTCTAACCCTTCTAAACTTTGCCATGACGTAATCTAGAACTATTTGAGGTGGTGGTGACAGAAAGAACTGTGGTGTGTATGGCTCTACATCAGGATACTCCCTGCTCCTGAGTAGCATTGAAGTGGCTGCATATGCCTCAAATGTGTCATACTCCTCTAACTATAGAACGTGACACAGTGGGCATTCTGAAAATGCCCCTATCACTGAAGGCTTAAGGGGTAGACTCGAGTTGCAAGTCGAGCACTAGTGTGAAGATTTATTCCATCGGATCCATATATATATATATGTATATGTATATATATATATATATATATATATATATATATATATATATAGGATGAAGTCGGGAAGAGCTCTGCTAGGGTTTCTGGATGGCTGGTGATGGCAGCTGGAGGTGTGGTGGTTGGAACTAGGTCCTTAGGTACTTAGTACCTTAGACTTGTGGTGATCTTGCTGTGTACAAGGGCTTTTTGCCCTTCCCGGGCAACTTCTTTTTCAAATTTTACTGTTCCATTGAGAGTTTGGTTTGCTCTCTCTGTTACTTTGCTGCTTTTTGAGCTCTCTCCACTAACCATGGATTTCCCCATTGAAGTGGATAACAATGGTCTAAAGCCACATATGCAGGTGTGGGGGTAAAAGCAATGATGCCCCTTTTCTCCCAGACCATCTTGTGTTTTCTCAAACCTTACATGATGCGACTTCTGGCAGAACTTCCTGCCCTTTTATTCATCCTGCTGGGGTTAAGGATGGGGAACCTGCAGTTTTTTTCACTGATCAGGAATTAGACACCCTTAACAATGAAGTTAAGCTAACTCTGATAGGGAAGTTTGCTTTGGGACATCCCAAAATAGATCTTGTGAGGAGCTACTTTGAGTCCTTCCAAGTCATTGGTGCCTGGAAACTAGGTTTAATTGATGGTCGACATTTGCTAATACAACTATCTACTGAAGAAGACTATGCTAGATTGTTTGGTAAACAGCCTATTACAATTGTTGGAGCTGAAATGAAGTTAATCAAGTGGACACCTGACTTTGATCCAAGGAAGGAGCCACCAATGGTTCCCATCTAGTTTAAATTCCCAGGTCTCCTCTTCAGATACTACAATAAAAATGCTCTCTTTAATATTGCTAAAGCTCTTGGTACTCCCCTAAAAATAGGCCCCCCAACTCATTATAAGTCCAGACCTGCTGCTGCTAGAGTCCTTATTGAGAGAGACATAACTCTTCCTGAAGTCCACAGAATATGGGTTGGTTCTGATTTTGAGGCAGCATGGCAACCAGTAGTTATGGAACAAAAGCCCTACTATAGCAGCCACTGCAGAATGTTTGGGCATACAAAGGAGAGATGCTACAGACTCCACCCTCCCTCAAAAAAACCCCCTCCTGAGGCTAATGTACCTGCTGATCAACCACCTGTCTCAGGACAGCTTTCCTCTCCATAGTTTATCACTGCTAAGGCAGCTTCTGACAATTTACATAGACCTATTTCTAAACCGGATGCTTTTGTTGTTAGGGAGCTCCCATCTGGGGGGTCTCCTTCTAATACCCCTGGTGTTTTGGTTTCCTCTACTGGCTTAGACATTGAAGCTCCTACACATTGGTGTAGAAGGGAAGCTGAGGATATCTGAATTATTGCCCCCACATAGTCATCTGATTCCTTAAAGGGAGTGGTGGAACCTGAAGCTGATGCTCAGCTAGCTACCCTGGCCCCCTCAAAGGAAACCATTTCTATTAAGAAGACCAATCTAGACGAGAATTGGCACACCCAATCATCAAGAAAGGAAAAAAGTGTAACTCTAAATTACTAAAACTTGGGGCACCTCTATCTGAGGGGGAGTTGGCTGGAACTTCCAAGACTAGGGGAAGGTCTAGATCCAAATCCCAACCATCTCTTCACCCCCCAACTTAAATGATTAATTTTCTTTGCTGGAACATTAGGGGGATTGCACATCCCCTATCCCTCAAAAGACTTCTTTCCCTTAACAAGAAGCATAAGTTATGGTGCATTACAATCCTTGAACCTTTGGTTCACAAACACCTCCAAAAAATATTTAGTAAACTCAATGGGTTTACCCATTATGCGAACTGTAATAATAAGATCTGGATTTTATGTAGAAAGGAGATTTCCTGGTCTATAATTGTGGACAATCAGCAATTTATTCATTTTTCTTTTCAAATAAATGGGAAAAGTGGTTTTGCTACTTTTGTTTATGTAGGCTGCAGTAAAGAAGATAGACAGAACCTTTGGGCTAACCTTCAATATTGGAGACCATTTGTCCTCCCCTTGGTTGGTGGGAGGAGATTTCAATAGTGTTAGCTCTACTGCTGAGAAGTTTAGGGGCAGGGCTCCAAATTTAGCTAAGATGACAAAATTCAGTGACAACATTCAATCAGCTAATCTTTTTATCTTGGCTTTAGGGGGTCCCACTTTCACCTGGAAGAGAGGAAAAACCTGGGAGAGACTTGACAGGATCTTGGGGAATAATAGCTGGCTGTCTCATTGGCTCCTCACTTTTGTTACACATCTTAGCCTTGCTGGGTCTAATCACAGACCTCTCCATATTTCTATCACCTCCCCCACCCAACCAAGTCCACCCCTCCCCCCCATTCAAATATCTATACATGTGGTCTTCCCATTCTGACTTCTTACATCTAGTTTCCTCCCACTGATGTGATATTGCACACCATATTCCATTCATTAAGTTCAGTCTTCTGCAGATTAAACTCAGCAAAGCCCTTAGAAATTGGGGTTGGAATTCCTTTGGTGATGTGTTCCAAACTATAACTGATTCTGAAAAAGATGTGATGAGATTAGAAGTTGACGTTCATAATGGTCTTGCTAATGAGGATCAGTTACTCACAGCACAAAATAAATTCCTGATTGCTATAGAGATACAGGAACTGCTGCTAAAACAAAAAGCTACTATCAACCACTTCAAAGATGGAGACAGAAATACCAAATATTACCATGCTTACCTTAAATTTAGGAGAAAGTGTAACACTATACACTCCATCCATACAGCTAAGGGTAGGTGGCTTCAGGACAATACTGAGATTGCCCAGGATGCAGTTCATCACTTTCAACAGTTACTTAATCAAACCACTGAGCACAGAATTCCTATTAATGATTCCCATTTTATTGAGGAGTTACCTTACACTAATAGTTTGGACTTAACTGCATTAGCATCTGAGCAGGAAATCTGGATGGCCCTCAATTCAGTTGACAGTTCCAAAACTGCAGGGCAAGATGGCTATACTGCAGAATTCTACAAAAAAGCATGGGATATTATTAAATTGGATGTTGTTGCTGCTATACAAAGCTTCTTCCAAGGCCACCCTCTTCCTAGTTATTTTAGTGCTTCTAATTTTGTGCTGGTTCCAAAAAATGACATCCTACAGAAATGGGACCTATATGCCCGATCACTAGAAAATATATTAAAAATTTCATACCAATTTTATATGAAATTGCACTTTAAAGAAAGGTATTTTCTTTGTTTTATTTCAGGAATGAAGATTTATAAGTACTGAAAGCAAAAAAGCACAAAAGAAGTGAATTTGGAGCAAAAAGGACTCAATTAGATGAAAATTGAACTATCCCGCCGACGGCGAGATTTAGGCCGCCGACGGCGAGTTTTTCCCGAAAGATTTTTAATATATTATAAGGAGCTCGCTGACGGCGAGATCAAGCCCGCCGACAGCGAGATAGGCGCGGTTAGCCCATCTTCTAAAAGCTCGCCGACGGCGAGATCAAGCTGCCGACGGCGAGACAGTTGAAAAGTGCCAAAATACATTGAACATGGATGCTTTTTGAAGAGGTGCTTAAGCAACCTTTGGAGATTTGACCCCTTCTATAAATAGATACGAATTCTAGTCAGTTGTGTGTCAGTTTTGTGTCATTTGTGTGGAAGTTAAGTGTAATTTAAGAGTCTTTTTAGTAGATAAAGTGTTCAGCGTTTTGGTGTGTTGTACTGGAAGAAAGAGTCAAAGGAACTTCAAGGAGTCTGCTTGGGGAGAAGAATTGAGATAAGTATGTTTGTTATTTGTTTGTTAAGTTTAAAGAAATCCATGCTTTGTGTTACTTTTCCCATGCATTCTGAGTAGTTTACTTAGTCTTTCTCCTTGTTATTGAGATTTTGTGAAATGATGAATTAAAGTAGTTGTGCCTAAAAATATGAAAATATAAATTGTGCTAATCTTTTACTTAAATCTTAATTTACTTTCAATCTGGCCAATTGATTTGTTAACATATGTTGAATTATCAACTATAGTAAAGATTACATCCAAGATTTAGAGAAGTCAAAATCCTTGGAAGGAGGGTGCAAATAAATAGGGAAATATTAACTATCGGGCGTAGAATTGGACATTTTAGTGTGACAGACTAAGATATTCAATTTTGTCTTATTTTTTGGGAGCTGAAGTGTAGATGTTAGCCCTCAGGCGAGGGGAACGTGGGAGCTCTGAAGTGGCAGTCGGTATCCTCCCGACCTAGCCAGCAGATTCGCAATCAAACATAAGACTAGTCAATGTTCTTTGCACCTGGACTAAAGGGTAAAGAATAGGAATGCTCCTATTTGGCACAATACAATTAAAAACTCCTTTAATTCTTCATTCAATTAATTCTCTAAAACAAGGAGAAAGATACTTTTCTGAAATCTTATATTCAACCTTTAAGCATTAGTTTATTTTAGTCTAAGTGTTCTTAATTTCCGTATACTAGATTATTAAGTAAGTTTACTTTAATTTGTCTTTGGAATACTCTACTTCCCTGTGGGATCGATATCTAGGACTCCATTAGAGCCCTATATTACTTGATAACGATATGTATACTTGCGTAGTATCCACAATATAAATCATAAAATCCATAACAGAATCATCAGTGTATATATATATATATATTCAGTGCGGGATCAAGTATTTGGTGCCGTTGCTAATTTCCATATAATAGTTGTAAGTATAAATATCAAAAAGTGGATCAAGTTTTTGGCACCGTTGCCGGGGAAGTGAAGTAAAATAATTATTAAGATAAATAATAAAATTATTAAAATAATTACTAGAGTAACAGACTATTTTAAATATTATTTAAAAATTGTATGTGTAAATTTGGAAACGAAAATTTAATACCTTACGATTCAGAATTAGAGCGCACAATTAAAAGAATTAGAAAAAAAAAGAGAGAAATTATAAATTTAACACAAATGCCAAATAATCCAGAAATTGAAAATATAAACCAACAAAAACCATTAAGAGATTATGCCAACCCTACATTATATGAAATTCACGTAACTATTCAAAACCCTGATGTAGCTTCTAACTCATTTGAACTTAAACCTGCAATTATCCAAATGGTACAGAATAATCAATTTAGTGGTTCACCTAATGAAGATCCTAATTTACATCTTGCTAGTTTTTTGGAACTATGTGCTACTTTTAAATATGAAGGAGTATCTAATGATTAGACTTAGGCTTTTTCCTTTTTCCTTAAGGGATAAGGCTAAGATGTGGTTAAATTCATTAGCACCTGGATCTATTAAAACTTGGGGAGAATTATCACAAAAATTTCTATCCAAATATTTTCCTCCTTAGAAAATTGCAAAACTTAGAAATGATATAACATTTTTTAGTCAGTTTGATGGAGAATCCATATATGAAGCTTGGGAGAGATTTAAAAAACTTCTTAGGAAATGCCCACATCGTGCATTACCAGATTGGTTAATTATACAAACTTTTTACAATGGATTAGTAGGATCTCTTAGATCAATCATTGATGCAACATTGTGAGGTTCATTAATGTCAAAACCATTCGATGAAGCCTATGCATTAATCGAAGAAATGGCTACTAATAATTTTTAATGGCCTGCTGAAAGAATAAATCCTAAAAAGATAGCTAGTGTTCATGAAAATGATGCAATATCTATGTTAGCTTCTCAAATTGATGCTATATCAAAGAAATTAGATCATTTTGGAATGAATTACTCTCGTACTATATTAGAAGAAAACTCAACTGGACATATTATAGATTCTCAATCTCCTTTTGAAACTATAAATGTTATTAATAATAGACCCAATAATCCTTATGAGAATTATTATAATCCTGGTTGAAAGAATCATCCAAATTTTAATTGGAATAACAATACAGCTAATCAACAATGGATGAACAACTCTATAGGAAATCCACCTAATCAAGGAAATACAAATTATAAACCTTCTTATCCACCTAGATATAATAACAATCAATTTAAAGATAAGAAGTTATCTATAGAAGAATTAATATTGAGTATGGGTCAGCACTTACAAAATCAAGGAAATCAATTACAAATTAAAGGAAATCAATTACAAAATCAAGGAACAGCAATTAAAAATATTGAAACACAACTTGGACATATCGCTACCGCACTTAACAATAGAATTCCTCGAACTTTTCCTAGTAATGTGGAAATAAATCCTAAAAACCAAGGGAAAGCACAAATTAAAGCAATACAATTATGAAGTGGAAAAGATTTAGAAACTAAAATTCAGAAAGAAACTGAATGTAAAAATGAGGAAGTGGAAATCGAAAAAGAAAAGGATCAGCAAGATCAAACTTAGAATATCCATTGATCCCTATGAAAATATCTATAGAAAAACCAATACCACTATTTCCTCAACGACTAAAACAACATAAAAAAGATAAGCAATTTGCTAAATTCCTTGAAATTTAAAAAAAAATTAACGGTAAATATTCCTTTTGTAGAAGCATTAGAACAAATGCCTAATTATGTAAAATTTATGAAAGATATTTTAAATAAAAGAAGAAAATTTATAGATAATGAAACTGTTGCACTTAGCGAAGAATGTAGTGCAATTATTCAGAAAAAGCTTCCTGAAAAATTAAAAGATCCTGGTAGTTTCACTATACTTGCGCTATTGGAGAAAAAATTTATGGAAAAGCTTTGTGTGACTTAGGAGCAAGCATAAATTTAATGCCTCTATCAATTTTTAAAAGATTAGAATTAGGAGAAATTTCACCTACTTCAGTTACTCTTCGACTAATCGATCGTTCGTGACTTATCCTAAGGGAGTTATTGAAGATAGTTAGTAAAAGTGGATAAATTTATCTTCCCGGTAGATTTTATTGTTTTAGATATGGAAGAAGACAAAGAAATTCCCATAATATTAGGAAGACCCTTTTTAGCCACTGGAAAAGCTATGATTAATGTTCAGAAAGGAGAATTGACTATGAGAGTAAACGATCAAAAAGTAACTTTTAACATAGCAAAATCAATGAAATATCATGCTTTAGAAAAAGATGATGAATGTTTTCGAATGGAAATACTTGAGCATTTACAAAATGAACATTTTAAAGAATATTATGAAGAAAAATTAGAAAAAGAAAATACTGAATTAATTGAAGAAGCAAAAAATGACAAACTGGATTATATACAGGAAAATTTTGAAATGTTGGATAATACTGAAAAAGCTGAAAAGAATATAGTTCCATCAATTATTAGACCTCCTGAAATCGAATTAAAAATTTTACCTAATCATTTAAAATATGCTTACTTAGGTAACCATTCAACCCTACCAGTTATTATATCGAATCGAATTGAATGAATCACAAGAACAAAACTCGTTAGACATATTAAAAAAATATAAGAAAACTTTTGGTTAAACTTTAGCAGATATTAAAGGAATTAGTCCTTCAATCCGTATGCACAGAATTATTTTAGATAATGAACATAAGCCAAGAGTAGATCCTCAAAGGAGAATAAACCCGATAATGAAAGAAGTAGTCAAGAAAGAAATATTAAAATGGTTAGATAATGGTATTATATATCCTATTTCGGACAGTGCTTGGGTAAGCCCAATTCACTGTGTTCCTAAGAAAGGAGGAGTGACCGTTAAAGTTAATGAAAATAATGATTTAATACCTATAAAACAAGTTACTGGATGGCGTATATGTATTCACTATAGAAAATTAAATGCAGCCACCAGAAAAGATCACTTCCCATTACCATTTCTAGACCAAATGTTGGATAGATTAGCCGGACATAAATATTTTTGTTTTTTAGATGGATATACCGGTTATCATCAGATACATATTGCTCCTGAGGATCAAGAGAAAACTACATTTACTAGTCCTTATGGAACATTTGCTTTTAGAAGAATGTCATTTGGATTATGTAATGCACCTGCAACATTCCAGAGATTTATGATGTCTATATTTAGTAAATTAATTGATGATGAAATAGAAGTATTTATGGATGATTTCTCTGTATTTGGAACGTCATTTGACGCATGCTTGAATCATCCTGAAAAAGTATTAGAAGTATGCGAGAAAACTAATTTAGTTCTAAATTGGGAGAATGTCAATTTATGGTTGCAGGAGGAATTGTATTAGGGCATAAAATTTCAGAAAATGGCATGGAAGTAGACCCTGCAAAAATTCAAATTATAGCTAAATTATCACTTCCAACTACAGTAAAAGGGGTAAGAAGTTTTCTTGGACATGCTGGATTCTACAGACGCTACATAAAAGATTTTTCAAAAATTACTAAACCTCTATGCCAACTTTTAGAAAAGGACAAGAAATTTAAATTCACAAATGAATGCCTAAATGCTTTTGATTTATTAAAAGATAAATTAATCACAGCACCTATAATAGTTTCACCTGATTGGGAGAAACCATTTGAACTTATGTGTGAAGCTAGTGAATATGCTATAGGAGCAAAGACTTCAGGCGGAGATATGATAAAATTTTCAAAGTTATATACTATGCTAGTAAAACTCTTAATAATGCTGAAATGAATTATACAGTTACAGAAAAAGAGCTATTAGCAATTGTTTATGCTTTTAATAAATTTAGGCCTTATCTAATTGGAAATAAATGTTTTGTGCATACTGATCACTCTTATATTAAATATCTAATGCAAAAGAAAGATTCCAAACCAAGATTAATTAGATTGATATTACTAATGCAAGAATTTGATTTTGAAATCATTAACAAAAAAGGAACTGATAATCAAATTGCAGATCATTTATCAAGACTAGAATATAATGAATTATTTGACACTGATAATGAAATTACTGACAGTTTTCCTGATGAACAACTATATAATATAAATGAGTGGAAAATACCATGGTATGCTGACATAGTAAATTATATTGTAAGTGATATTTTACCACCTATGTTAACTTTGCAACAACAGAAAAAAATTCATTCATGATGCTAAAACATATTTTTGGGATGAACCATATTTATATAAGCAATGTAAGGATCTTATAATTAGAAGATGCGTGCCTTATAAAGAAACATAACGAATCATTCAGAAATTTCATGATTCTGATTTTGGAGAACATTTTGGAACAGATAAAACTGCTTATAAAATTTTACAATCTGGATTTTGTTGGTCTACTCTTTTTAAAGATGTTTATAGATATATCAGAACTTGTGATAGATGCCAACGAGTAGGTAATATATCTAGAAGAAATGAAATGCCTCTAAATTTTATATTAGAAGTTGAGATTTTTTATGTTTGGGGATTAGATTTTATGGGACCATTTGTTCCTTCATTTAGAAACTCATATATATTAGTTGTCGTTGATTATGTTTCTAAATGGATTGAAGCACAAGCTTTACCTCGATGTGATGCTAAGAGTGTTTCAAAGTTTCTAATGAAAAATATTTTTACTAGATTTGGAATGTCGAGAGTGATTATCACTGACGGAGGATCTCATTTTAGAAATAAATATATTCACAAACTAGTAGAAAAATTTAACATTATTCATAAGATATCAACTACTTATCATCCACAAACTAGTGGATTAGTTGAAGTTCTAATTGAGAAATTAAACGTATTTTAGAAAAGACTGTAAACCCTAATAGATTGGATTGGTCTATAAGACTAGACACTGCATTATAGGCATACAGAACTGCTTATAAAACTCCGATTGGAATGACTCCTTACAGGCTTATTTATGGAAAGACTTGCCATTTACCAGTTGAATTAGAACATAAAGCTTATTGGGCAATTAAAGAATTTAATTATAATTTGAAAGAAGCTGGTGAGAAGAGATTATTGCAATTGAATAAATTAGATGAATTAAGAAATGAATCTTATCATAATGATAGAATTTTTAAAGAAAAAATGAAATTATGGCATGATCAGAAGATTAACCTGAAGAATTTTGAGCCAGGATAAGAAGTTTTACTTTATAATACAAGATTGAAATTATTTCCTGGGAAATTGAAATCTCGATGGTTAGGGCCTTTCACTATAACTCAATTATTTTCATACGGAACTATAGAAATTGAACATCCAAAAACTGGGCATAGATTTAAAGTAAACGGACGCAGATTAAAACCATATTTTGAAGGGAGAAAACCAAATTTTAAAGAGGTTTTAATGCTCAGTCAACCTGATTACTAACTAAATTAGGTCGGGCTGACGACGTTAAACCAAGCGCTTTATGGGAGGCAACCCATAGTAGTTATTAATTATGATCTATTTATTAATGTTATTGAAAATTAAATATAGAACAAATTCTACTCATTTTACTTTTTAGAATCATCACAAAATTTGAATCTATATGAAGAAATCAGAAAATATTCGGACCGGAGCAAAAATTGGGCAATTTACCTAATATCGCCGACGGCGAGATCGATCCCGCCAATAGCGAGATCGGCGCGCCCAAATTCAGTTTAAATATATTAACTATCCCACCGACAACGAGATCGTTATCGCCGACGGCGAGATAGTTAAAAAGTGGTTTTTGTGATTTATTTTGCGGTTTTGGGCGGTTCTAAGGCCATTTCTCTATATAAAAAATTTAAAACTTCATTTTTACATTATCTTCTTCCTTAGAAACGATTAGAGTCCCTCCAAAACAATCTATTATGGCCTCCAAACCACTAGAAAACACGAAATCCGGAGTTTTTAACCGACGAAAGTTTGTCAGTTCTGAGGCTCAGCGAGTATTCAACAAGGTTTTGATGAAGAAGCGCCTGATTAAAGAAAGAGGGTTCGTAAACAGAGGAGCGGAGAAGTCAACAACAACAATTGAAGAAATGATTGTTCAACGACGTTGGGAGGTATTCTGCTATACCACATCTGCTGTAGTCATTCCAGTAGTCAAGGAATTCTACTCTAATCTGCATGCGATCCATAATGGAAGTGTTTACGTAAGAGGCAGATGGGTAACTTTCACTCCTTTTCGAATCAATGAATTATAATTGATTAAAAATACCCCTGTTTGACACTATTCAAATTTTGTTCCTACAAGATACAACATGAATGATATCTACAGATATCTGAACGACGAACCTGACGATTGGGAATTACGAGAAGACGGGTACGTTAGTTTTTCTGCGTCACTTGTTAACCCCGTCTCAAAGTATTGGCATTTCTTTATTTCATCAAAGTTATTACCCACTATGAGGGTAAACAAAGTCTCGAAGGAATGCACAATCATAAATTACTGTATTCAATCTGGATTGCCTATTAATGTTGAATCTATCATTGTGAAGTCTGCATTAGGATTAATTGTGCATGGGTCAATTCATGGACTTGGACACCCATCAACTATATTTGCTTTATGTAGTCAGTACCAAGTTTCCTACGAAGCTTGGGAAAAGTGTTATTGCTTTGGAAACCACTAGATTCGACGGATATGTTTCCTACATTGGATAACAATGATGAAACAGTAATTATTTCTGATCAAGCATCACAAAACAATCCTTTAGTTAAACCCCTGACCGATAGAACAAACATCATTTTATGAAAACTTAAAGGATTGGAGAAGGAACTACAGAATGTGATGAATTCTATTGATAATAACTCTGATTTATTCGATCACATTGATTGGAGAATGAAGGAGCACTTTGACCATACAGGACATCTGGAGGCAAGTTTTATACGACTATTAAGACAGAAAGGGTGGATTGAAGAAGATTCTACTTGCGAATTCCCTTTCGAGGCCTTTCTATAATTTGTTTATGCACCCGCGTTCTATTGGAAACATCGGAGAAGAGATCGGTTCGGATTCCGATGAGTAGCAGAAATTTCTATTCATATTATATGTATGTGTGTTGATTTGAATTTAGTTTGAACTTTACGTAACTAATCTCAGTTTAGATGAGATTGTATGTTGTTTGTTTAGTCTCAGCATTTAGAGTATCGTGGTGTAGATTGCAATGCTGAGTTAGATGTATTTGGGTTAATTTGATAAGTCAATTGTAGTTTTGTGGTATTTGAAGTTTGGAAGTTCATGGATTTCATTTATAAAGTTATAATGTTTGTGTTGTGTGAATTTATGTGTTAATATAGAATCTAATTTTTAAAAAATATATATCAAATTAAGTGATCGGAGCAATGAACAAGGCTTAATCTAAGTAGAATATAATTGAAAAGTTAAAAAATATTAAAAATTTGGAAATCCCACCGACAGCGAGAAAATCCCGCCGACGGTGAAAAAAAGTCCGCTGACAGAGAAAACGATCCCGCTGACAGCGAGATTTTCCCGAAACTTTAGCCTTGGTGAATTAATTAGCTCGCCGACGGTGAGAAATTTCTCGCCGACAGTGAGATCGCTAAATGTACTATATTTTGACTGGTCAACCGACACTATTCATCATCCCCTTCCTCAAAACTTCGAAAAACCGACCTAGGGCTTGTGGAATCTTGAATTTGAAGCGATTTCAAAACATTTTGACGCCGGATTTCGTCTTCCCTTGGTAAGAGCTTCACTCCTATGTAAAAATTTTTTATTTTCACCATGAATTTCTTCTACATTCAGGATTTTGGAAAAATGTTGAAATGTGAAGAAAAGACTTGGAAGAAATTCATGAAACTTGATTTAGATTGATTTTAGTAACTATTGGAAGCCATCTTAGTAATATTTAGAAGTTTAGTTAAGATTTTTGTAAATTTCATAGATCGAAAGATGGCTCCACGTCAAAAGAGAAGAATGGATTACTACGAAACTCGTTTTGTGAATGCAAGGGCACAATCAAGTTATTTTCACAATATTCAAGCTAGAAAATGCATTCAGGATCGAGTTTTAAAAAATCCTGGAGGTAAAGTACAGCGAATAATTAAAGAAAGAGGATGGGAAAACTTTTGTTACATAACCAACAGAGCCGCTGTGGAAGTGGTAAAAGAATTCTATGCCAACCTAACTACGATCGAAGATGCACCAATCAAGGTGAGAGGATTTTTGGTAGATTTCAGTGCTGCAAGGATTAATTCATTTTACGAAGTACGAGATGTATACACCAGTGAGTATGATACCTTTGGAACTATGGAAGGACCACTGGAAGAAGTGATCAACTTTCTCACTGACGGGAAAGGAGTTTGGAAGCTTAAGCAGCGTGAAAGGGTAAACTTTCATCTCTCAATGTTGAATGCATCATCTAAAGCCTGGCATTATTTTATCTGTTCTACCTTGTTGCCCACTTACCACCATAGTGAGGTAACAAGAGATAGAGCAGTTCTGAATTTCTGTATTCAGAACCAAAGAAGTATTAATGTGGGAAGTACAATTTATAAGAATATATTAGCCACCGCAAGAAGTGAAAGTGGAGGAGAACTAGGACACCCTGGTCTGATTTATGCACTCTGCCAATTATCTGGGGTAGAGGCAAGATATGATGAGGAATGGGTGGAGCCTATGAAACCCATTACTCCGACTAATATTAAGAAATATGAATCACGAAGGATGGAGATCTGGGACTAGGAGCTATGTACCTTCTTCGAAGTAGAGATATTCCCTCTACCAGTTATGACCCTCCTCCCTATAGTATTCCTACCCTTCAGGATTTGATGAATGAAATGACTCTACAGTGGATATGTTTTGAGAAAATAGAAGAACAACTGGAGCATATTGATCAGAGAATTGGAGGCTTAGAGAGAAGACACGATTATGACGACGAGTATCTTCGGAGACATTCGGAGTATGAGATAACTTTATTATGATGCCGAGAATCGTTATAGGAGAGGAGAGCTAGATGTTGTATTTCCCGAGTGCCCCCGATATACTCATTACCGACTTAATCCACCCACCGATCAAGGAAATGACGATATAGTTTGGGACTTTGATGCGGAAGATTAGATGCTATGTTTATTTGTTTAGTTATAGACTCTGATGTTGTGATTGTTTGTTTGTTGTTTTAAATTTTAGTATTAATGTTTTAATTTATGAACTTGATTATGATGTAGTTTAGATTGTATTAATATTGTTCTTAAAATTATATAGTTTTTAAATTTTTAATATTTTCAGACTGCTATTGTAACCTTGGATTGAATTAGTAAATGTATGTGGATGTAGATAATATGTTAGTATAAAATGTGGTAGTATTGTGCTAAACTTCTTTACCCAGCACTTTCTTTAATATTCTGTGTGTAGAAAAATACTAACGAGTACGAGTTAATTAAGTAATGGAAAAAGCCTGCGAACTTCAAAAGAAGAAATACCTAAAGCTCGAAGGTATGATTTAAATATTACAGTTTATTTCATTTTCACCCTAAATAGATAGAGAGAAAAATTTAAGTTTGGGGGAGGAAAAAATACAAATTTAATTATTAAATTGTTCTCAATTTACATTTTTAAAATTATTATAAAAATGAATTTTTGTAGTAATTTTAATTCAGTAAACTAGAATTGATTTATTTAATTATTATAGAAAGTTAAGAAAAATACTTTTAATGTTTAACTATTTTTTTAGATTAAGGATATTTAGTATAAGAGAATAAGAATATAGTTAACTATTTATAGTAAAGAAAACTATATTTTCAAATATAAAATTCTTAGGTATTTAGTTGAGAAAGCAAAGATTGAAACTCAATAAAGTAAAAACTTTGAAATATATATAAGAGAAGTAAAAGTTTCCAGTTTCAAATTTAGGAAGAGGAAAATGAAGTTCAAAATTATTAACACGCTAACCAAAAATAGTGATCCTCACTTAAAAAAGTAAATAAAAAGAGATTGAAAATCAATCCAGAAAGAAAAGAAAAAAGAAAAAAAAATATATATATATATATATAAAGTGAGGAGATGCTTGAGGAGATGCCTTATCAAAAATTGGCTTCATTTGAATCAACCTAAAGGATAAACTTGAATTACATTTCTGAACTTATATATATGGATTAGTATTTTACTAAGTAGTGCTTTCATGAAATTCTCATCATCTAAATATCTTAAGTAATTTAATATTGAAAAGTATAGTCATTATTGAAATAAATAGAAGACTAAAAATCTTATACTTGATAACTAAATAGCCTTATATCTATAAAATTAATTTAAATATCTAAAAATATTTCTATTAAACTTTACTATAATACTTATTTAAATCAAATTCATAGTATTTCTGAATTAAAACTTTACTACAAATAATCATTTACTTTTATGTAGTATCTAAATTACTTGAGGACATGTAATAGTTAAGTTTGGGGGAATTTGATCACTAGAAAATATATTAAGAATTTCATACCAATTTTGTATGAAATTACACTTCAAAGAAATGTATTTTCTTTGTTTTATTGCAGGAATGAAGATTTATAAGTGCTGAAAGCAAAAAGCACAAAAGAAGAGAATTTGGAGTAAAAAGGACTCAATTAGATGAAAATTGAACTATCCCGCCGATGGCGAGATTTAGGCCGCCAACGGCGAGTTTTTCCCGAAAGATTTTTAATATAATATAAGGAGCCCGCTGATGGCGAGATCGAGCCCGCCGACAGCGAGATCGGCGCGGTTAGCCCATCTTCTAGAAGCCCGCCGACGGCGAGATCAAGCCGCCGACGGCGAGACAGTTGAAAAGAGCCAAAATACATTGAACCTGAACGCTTTTTGAAGAGGTGCTTAAGCAACCTTTGGAGATTTGACCCCTTCTATAAATAGAGATGAATTCTAGTCAGTTGTGTGTCAGTTTTGTGTCATTTGTGTGGAAGTTAAGTGTAATTTAAGAGTCCTTTTAGTAGATAAAGTGTTTAGCATTTTGGTGTGCTATACTGGAAGGAAGAGTCAAAGGAACTTCAAGGAGTCTGCTTGGGGAGAAGAATTGAGCTAAGTATATTTGTTATTTATTTGTTAACTTTAAAGAAATCCATGCTTTGTGTTACTTTTTCCATGCATTCTGAGTAGTTTACTTAGTCTTCTCCTTGTTATTGAGATTTTGTGAAATGATGAATTAAAGTAGTTGTGCCTAAAAATATGAAAATATAAATTGTGCTAATCTTTTACTTAAATCTTAATTTACTTTCAATCTAGCCAATTGATTTGTTAACATATGTTGAATTATCAACTATAGTAAAGATTACATCCAAGATTCGAGGAAGTCAAAAGCCTTGGAAGGAGGGTGCAAATAAATAGGAAAATATTAACTATCGGGCGTAGAATTGGACATTTTAGTGTGACAGACTAAAATATTCAATTCGGTCTTATTATTTGGGAGCTGAAGTGTAGATGTTAGCCCTCAAGCGAGGGGAACGTGGGAGCTCTGAAGTGGCAGTCAATATCCTCCCAGCCTAGCCGCAGATTCAGTAATCAAACATAAGACTAGTCAATGTTCTTTGCACCTGGACCAAAGGGTAAAGAATAGGAATGCTCCTATTTGGCACAACACAATTAAAAACTCATTTAATTCTTCATTCACTTAATTCTCTAAAATAAGGAGAAAGATACTTTTCTAAAATCTTATATTCAACTGTTGACCTCATTTTTGATGAGGTCTTTTCTCTTCTCTCTCCTTAGTGCTTAGGATCTAGCCTTAGGCTTTCCCTTTGACTATCTTATAGGATTAGAAATGGGACCCACCACTTAGAAATTTAGACACCTCTTAACTCCCTGTAAACCCTATAAGTTTGATTGTAAACCTCTAAGTCACTTGGAGGTTTAAGATCAAATGTGGAGGTTTAAAAGATCAGTTCCCTATAGGACTCTTTGGCCTTAGGACTACCCTGGGTGGCCTGGTCTGGTGAGGGTTGACCTGCACACATTACACTTTCACACACATTCCAAATCCTAAAACCATTCATGCCTAGCTTGACTTTCTAACTCATGTAGGTAATTTATATGGATGGACCTTAACCCCTAGGCCCTTGGCTAAGAGGGTTAGGAACAACATAGTGAATACCTCAAAGGAGTCCTCTCATGGCTCTTATGGGCTTGATATGGCTTCATGTTTCAACCAAGTGATTCCATTTTACTCAAACTTTATTAATCTTCATTTTTCCAAAATTTCAATTTTTGACCCCCGCGGCCATACACCCACTAAACCTACCAAATGCCCTTGAAACTACCCAAAATTTGCAAAATCACCTAAATTACCCAAAATTCCTCAAAATCAATCCTAAACATTTCCCCCCACTCAAATTGATCATCCATAGCCAAATATACCAAAATTTCCAAAAAAATACCCTCCAATACCCTCCAATACCCTCCAAATACCCAAAATACCCTTCTTAGCAAAAAATTCCATAAATTCCAAAAATTCCCAGAAAATTCCAAAAAATCCCAAATATTCCCAATTTAATTTTTTCAACTAAACCATAAGCTAATTTTGTCAATTTAGCCCACTTTTACCAAAACCCCCAATTTGACCCATTCTTAACCCAAATGAACCCAATGTCAAACCAAATCAACCCAATTGACCTCAATTTTGGTCCAATTCAATTCTAAACTTCAATTCAATATCCCCAATATCAATTTAGACCAAATACAAGCCCAATTTAATTAACATTTGGATCCAATTCCAATTTGAAGCTAAAAGCCCAATTTTGGCCCATGACCTAAACTTAGCCCAAACCAAACCAATTCAACTCCAATTAACCCCAAATCTTTTCCTAAACCTTCCTAATATCCCCACAAACAAAACACTAACAAGATTTGCCCCAAATTTGAACCTAAACTCCACCCAAACCTAACCCAAAGTCAAAATCCCCTAAATTGGCCTAAACCCACACCTAACCCAAATAGGCCCAAATCCCAAAATCAGAGCCCAACCAAAGTTGAAAACTCTTTGAAACACTCCCATAAACATTTCTCAACATTAATTTTACATCAAATCCAACCTTAGCCCAACCTTAGCCCAAATTAGCCCAAATTGACCCACTTTGGCCCCTTTACCAAAAAAACCCAAATTAAATACAATTCCACTTTAAATGATACCAAACCTTTTCTAAAATGTTCATGACACATCCCTAAGCTAAACCCAACACTTGTTTGGCCCAATCCTTCATAAAATTTCCATCCACTAATTTGTTTTATAACCTAGAAGCCCACTTCCCTTAAAGCACTTTTAAAACCCACCCAAAATGATTTCAAAAAGCCCAAAATCAATCCAAAGCCCACATGACATTTCTTTCTATCATCCCTTTAATCAAAATCACCCCTAAGTTTCAAAATCATCACTAAACAATTCCAAATCAAGCTTCATGAAAATTTTCCACCAAAATACCAAAATTCCTAAAATCTACTTCCATAAAATTGACCAAGCCTTGCCCTAAGCCACATGGAGCCTTGAGCCATGCATAAGCCATATGCAAGCCATGGGAGCCACTTTCCACCTCACCAAGCCATTAATGGCAAAAGGAGGAGGCTCTTTCTTAATCCTTCATTAATCTTTTTAACCCCATTTATGCTACACTCTAAACCAAGTTTAGCCACATCACCATGGATGAAGACTTCACCACCCCTTCCTAGCTGACCCAAATGATTCCCTCAGCCCAAAACCAAGCATGGGAGGGTGCACCCAACCCATTTACATGACTTGACCAAATTAGACCAAAAGAGCCAATTCCCCCATGCCATTTAAATCCACTCCCTTACACATGTCAAACCCCAATTGAATTCACAAACCTCAAGCCCTGACCACACTGAGTCAGATGGTGACCTGACCCTGGTCGGACCACCACCCCAGTCGCCGGAAACCACCAAACCGAGAGCCTTAATTTGATTCAAAAATTCAAAATGAATTGGCTGAGCTGTCCCAACCCAAATGGCCATTGTGGCTGTTCTTCTCCTCCCCTAGGCAGCTGATCCCAAGGCTTAAACCCCCCTGGGAAGCTCTCCAGCCATGTCTATTTAAACCCACCACCCTCTCGGCCAAATAAGGTGCTGAACCAAATCCTACTGAAACTCCGTCAAATTTATTCCAGACCACTCTCCACACATAGAGCACTTGATCCCCATTGGATTCCAGCCCCAATTTCCCCCATCCGAGCTCAATTTCTGAGTTCAAATTCAAGCCCAAAACCAGGACATCTCCCAAACCTCTACCAAATCCAAATTAAACTAACCCACACCTGCACTGAACTAAGAGAAGGAGTTCCCCAGTGAAAGCACCCTCTCTAGGCCACCTAGTTGCTCTAGCCTCCAAGCTTTAAAATCAGCCGTGGACACTTTCATACCGAGACAATTCCCCAGAGCCAGAGACTTCATCTCGAGCTTCCTTGGGTGCAATCAAAGGTGACACAACTCTTTGATTGAAGCTACACTTCTCAGAGCAAAGGTATGGATCATTCCTTCCTCCCGAGCTTCCAGTGATTCTCCATTTTGTTTTACTTAATTTCATAGCATGTAAACCATATGGATGTGTTCGTCACTTCAAGACAAATCCATAGAGCATAAGAACACGAAAATCCGTTGAGAAATGAGAGAGTTCTTAGGGTTTTAGTGTGGATGATCACGGGTGCACACCAGTCGTAGACGATGACCAGGCATCGTCCGATCGAGCGAGTGAACGGTCCAGATTGCACCGGACCAGAGAAAGTTACATGAACCGCGGGCTCCTGGAGCGCTGAGTCAGATGGCTGCGTCGAATGGGAGCGCGACGCGTGAGCTTTCGGAGCTGCCGAGGATGAGTCGGCGCCACGTGGATAAGTAAGAAAAAATGGATTTTTTTATTTATTTAAATACCCAGAACTAAGAAAATTCATATCTTTGTGTAGGAAAATCATAAAAATAAACTAAAAATACTCTCTTGCTCAGTGAACAGGGGAGAATAATGTGGAAAAGAAATCAAGTTATTTTGATGAGTATTTTATTTTTAATTAATTATTTACTCATTTCATTATTTTGATTCTCCATTTACATAGACAATTCATCATGGCATGAGACCATAGGGCTTTTGAAGCATCTGATCTTGGGAACATTTCCTGAATTTTTCAAGGTCAGAGGCCATCTCTATGGAAAGTTATGTATTTTTCAAGTTTATGTCACTGTTTTTGGTATTTTAATTCCAATAAATATCATATTATCCAATAAATTCTAGAAAAATTTGGTGAAGTTTCTTAGGACCAGGGGACCCTAGGATAATTATATTTTGAATTAAATCTTTAAGAATAATCCTAATTAGCCTAAATACCTAAAATTGAATTTTAATTAATTAGCGTTAACCACACATTAAAATAACTTGAAAATAATTCTCCACTGAACTTTAGGATCAGAGGAACCTCATATAAAAATTTGATATCAATTGGGAATGTTTAGCCCCACTAAATGAATTAATTAAGTCACATAACCAAAATTAAACTTTAAAAATTCATAACTCCAGAAATACACTTTAAAAATTCACCAAATTGGTTTTGTGGGCTCTCTGGTATTAGAGGAGTCTATAAAAATTAAAATTGGAATTTTCTAAATTTTTTTTATTTTTAGTCATATTTTAATATTTTAAATAATTAAAAAATAATAAAAATCATAAAAATATTAAAAATCATAAAAATGTCATATTTTGACTCCTAATCACTTAGGAACAAACCAAATATTTTTCCCAAGTCTCAAAGTAAAGATATTGAATTTTAAATGCTTAAAACAATTTTTAATATTAAAAATGTATTTTCCAACCTTTTCACTAAATTAATTCCAATAAATCAAAGAAAAATCAGAAAATTGTAAAATTTGTTTTCTGAACTCCTTGAGGTCAGAGAGATTTAAAAAAAAATATAAAATCCATTTTTCAACTTTAATTTTATTTTATAATTAATTAATACTCTAAAACTCAAACTAATTATAATAAATAAAATATAATTAAAAAAATCACCAAAATTGGTCTTTGTAGTCCTCTGGTTAGTAGAAACATTTCCTAATTTTCTTAAGCACAGAAACCTTTCCTTGGTCATGTTGTTGAATTTTCCTTGAAATCCCTTATTTTTTACTAAAAATAATTATATAAATAAATTAAATTCAGAAAAAATCACATTTTCTCCTCTAATGTCTTAATTGACATGTGAGTGAGGTGACATAAAAATTTTAAGTTCATTTGAACTCAATTTAGTGGGCTATGAAATAAATAAGCTTAAAAGGGCATAAAGGTAATTAAAGAATTTAAATCCCTTTATTAAAATTTTAGGTTCAATTAAAATGAAGGGTAAAATATTTGATTTTATCTTTTTTAGATGATTGAAACTTTGGGAAATTAAGAGGGTAGGAACCCATTAATCACTTTTAATAAAAAATGAAACTTTAATTATTTAAACAATTTAAATTTTTGGAAGAATAATAAAAATTTGAATTATTAAAAATAGGGATATAATTTGAGAGGATATTAATCCTTTAATAAAGAAAATCCCTAAATAAATCACTTCAACAATATTTAACTTTCAATTAAGATTAAAGTGATAATCCAAACTAAGTAAATTAAAAAATTAAAAAATAAATTACCCTTAAATTAAAAAAAAAGTTTGAAATATTAAATAGTTTAATAATTAAATTAAATTAAATTAAATTAAATTAAGTAAAAATTAAATTAAAATTAAAATTAAATTAAATTAACATTTTAACAATTAAGTTAAGCTAAATTAAAAAAATTTAAGTTAAATTAAATTAAATTAAATCAAATTTAAATTAAATTAAGTTAACATCATTCAATAATAAAAGTAAAACAAATTTAAAATATTAAGATCACCTAAAGTACAAAGATTTAAACCAAAAATAATTTGAACACTATTCCAAACTTAAAATTATTAATTAGAACCTCATAATTAAATTAAATCACTTTAAACCATTAACTCAAACTTTAAATTAAGAATGATTAAAATTCTCAACAAACCAACTGGCCTTTAAAGGCTTTAATTATTGTAACTCTTAAATAGAGTATTAAGTGAGATGTCACTTCATTCATCAGGTAATCAAATACCCAAGTTCACTGAGCAAGAGACAAAGTTTAACTAAACTCATGGATGATTAATTCACCTGTGCAACTAAATTTACTTGGACTCAAAATGATCTCGAAAAAATTAAAAAGATGTTTAGGACTCGTCCTAAGCACTTTCTCAATATGATGAGATATTTTAGAAGAACAATTGAATTTAATTGTTCTTTGATGAAGAAAATTATCCTTAAACAAAACACAAGAACCTAAACGTCATAGGAATTGACTTGTGATAGGAGTAGGATTTGGTAGACAACTAAAACCCTTCCCTTAGCTTTACCTAGGTATTTGTTGAAATATTTAAATGCCTTAACATGTGTTTTAAGTGCATCTTGGGATGACGGGAAGACCCTCCAGGTACGCTTTTATTTTATTGCAATTTACTTTATTGCAATTTACTTACATGCACTGTACTTTACTTTTTCTTGCATGTTAAACAAGATTGTTGCATGAAAATTAAAACCTTCTAGGATAGCCACAAAACTAAAACTAGAACTAAATTAAAAGTCACCACAAGATAAAATTCACCGCCACAACATTCCAAAATATAAAACAACTCAAAATTTAATCACAAACAGAACAACAAAACTACAATTACAACTAAATTAAAACATCTCGTTGAATGATCGGGAATACCTCGGATGATGTAACCCACGTGTTGCTAATAGGATTTCCCACGGTCTAAATGAAAGTGTGGAACTCATTCGATTGAGTTTAGCAAATTCATTTGGACTAAGTGAATTCGATGAAAATAATGGTGCTGGGATGACGGAACCGTGGGATCTTAATCGGTTATGTTTAAACAACTTTAAGATTTATTTTAATTAAAATATTAAAAATATTTGGATTTTAAGATTTCTAAACCAAAACACTTCTCTCATCTCCTGATTTTCACCTTTTAAAACTAAACCTCTGCAACAACAAGGAGCTCGGAGCATGGTGGGCAGCATGGCCATCGTCATCAGCAAAACGCAGATCTACTTCAGCAAAACTTTCTTAGAATTAAATAACCAAGCCATAGGATTTCGAGGTAGTTTGCCTAGTGTAACATAAATCCTCAACTTTTTGTTAGGCATTTGCATAATCATATTATGTAAATTAAGCCCTAACCGGTCTTAGGACTCCGAGGTAGTCGTTTAGTACGACATAAACCCTCATATCTTCCAGGCTGTTTGTATGATCATGTCATACAAATATAAGTCCTAATTAAATAAAATTGGCAAGATTGCAACATTAAATAAACTCCCAAATCTAAGCCAAACAATAGGATAGTTTGGGAAGTTGTCAAGATTCTTCTTGGATCCTCAACTTCTCCTACTTCTCTTCCATTGGACTCTTAAGATGAACTGTTTCGAATTCGAGCTAATCCCTTTTGAAATTTCCAAAATTCAATACTTTCAAACCTTAAACTTTGAAATTCTTGAGAGCAAAACCACTGATCATTATCGAGAGTTTTCTTAAATGATTCCCGTCATTTAAGATGTAATTAACTATAGGGGCTTGCCCTTATAGGGAACTTTAAGAACCAGTGTAATATAAACCTCGCTTAATTTCTTTATATTAAGCAGGGGAACCTGTCGGCTTATAAAATTGGTTCGCAGACCAAACGGATGTCACAAATCTTCTAATTTATTTAACCGAGCCTCATCGTTAAGCAGTGTGTCTATTCTTCGGGATAGATATACAGTTTGTGTTGTGGTGCTCGTTTATATAAACTATTTGGGATGTGAGATCGGTTTAATTTCATATCTTAAAATTTTCAAACTTAAAATTATTTTCAAAATCAAATACTACTTTCCAAATTATATATATTTAAATTAAATTTAAAATCTAAAAAAATTCGTTGACATCAACCTTTAAGCATTAGTTTATTTTACTCTAAGTGTTCTTAATTTCCGTATACTAGATTAGTAAGTAAGTTTACTTTAATTTGTCTTTGAAATACTCTACTTCCCTGTGGGATCGATATCTTGGACCCCTTAGAGCCCTATATTACTTGATAACGATACGTATACTTGCGTAGTATCCACAATATAAATCATAAAATTCATAACAGAATCATCAGTATATATATATATATATATATATATATATATATTTTTTTTTTTTTTTTTTTTGAAAGAAAGGAGCTACATTAGGCTCCCTACATGTTGATTCAAAAGAGTGGAGTTACAAAATATCCCAAATGGGAACAAACATGACTCAAGTACAACTCCATACCAAAAGAGAAAGTAGCTAAACTAAGTGTAAAGTAAGCCTATCCAAAAGAAAAAATATGTGCCCAAAAAACACATAATCCAAAGAAAAGAAAAAAAGAGATGTCACCAACACTGCCAACATGTAAGACACTCCCTAAGCAGGAAGTTGCCAACCATGTAGGAAACTGCTTCCAGGAGGATAAACTGAAGGTCAAACTGCCAACCATACTGAAGTTAATTCCTTCCCGACCTAAGGTGGGGGAGACTCAGCTTGTCCCCAGCAATGATCAAGTTTAACTCATAAGTGGGGGTGGTGGATACCCTCACCTGCTGAGAAGAAGCACCCTTACATGCCAGCCAGTGGGAAGTACAAATAAATTGGTGCCTTTGCTAATTTCCATATAATAGTTGTAAGTACAAATATCGAAAAGTGGATCAATGCCTTGCCTCAGTGATCAGCAAGACCATCAGCAAAATTATTGTGGGGAGACTTCAGCCCCATCTTGATAGGTTGATTTGCCCCAATCAAACTTCCTTTGTTAGAGGAAGATCCATTATTGACAATGTACTTCTTGCATAATAACTCATGTAGGATTTGGATAAGCCACATAGAGGGGGCAACCTGATTTACAAATTGGACATCCAAAAGGCTTATGATATTATAAACTGGGACTTCATTATGGATGTACTAACTGCCAGGGGTTTCAACTCACAATTTTGTACCCTCATAAGGAGATGGCTGTCTTCTAATGAGCACTCTATACTGATAAATGGTCAAGCTTGGGGTAAATTTAGTGCTACTAGAGGCCTCAAACAAGGAGATCCTCTCTCCCTAACTATCTTCATCCTTGCACTGGATTACCTCTCCAGAATGCTCAACAGGGCTCTACTCACTCATAATTACTCCAGGTACCACCATAAATCAAATATTGCAATCTCACATCTTATTTATGCAGATGATATTATGTTATTTTCAAGTGCTCATAGGATTGCTGTTAAAAAAGTGAGACATTGTCTACACATGTTTTAAGCTCACTCAGGCATGCTATTTAATCCTGATAAATGTCAGCTGATTATTCCTAAGAGGATCTCTATACATACTAAACATTGGATCATGACTCACACTCGATTTTCTAGCAGCACCCTTACTATTAAATACCTTGGGGTTCCTCTCATCACTGGTAGAGCTAAGCAAATTCAATTTGATGATGCTCTAACCAAGATCACTTCTCAACTCACTTGTTGGACTAATTCCTTCCTTTCCAATGGGGGTCGAATTACATTGCTAAAGAGTATACATACCACCTTCCCTCCTACATTTTGTAAATGACCACTATGAAGAAAAGCACTCAGTTGCAATTGGAGTGGTTTTTCAACAGATTTTTGTGGTGAGGCCAAAGGCAACAACTACATTAAGCTTCTTGGAAGAAGGTGACTAAGCCTTACATGGCTGGTGGCCTGGGATTTAAAGGGCTCCAACAACTCTTGCAGGTCAATTTATGCAAGCTCTAAATCAATTTTAGACCCCAGACCTCCCTTTGGGCAAAAGTCCTGAAAGGGAAATACTGTAGATTTCAGCATCCTTCACTCACTGTTAGGATACTGGGGGACTCTAAACTTTGGGTCAGGATGCTTAAGATCAGAAAAATTGCTGAGGAACTCTTTGTCTGGGAACTGGGAAATGGTGAGATCAATTTTTGGCTTAACAATTGGTGCCCAAAGGAGTGTCTCATTCCTATACTGGAACCTGCTGACACTAATATTAGAGTGGCTGATTGTTGGGATGGCCAAAATTGGTCACTCCCTCATCTTAGGGCCATTCTACAGGACTCTTCAGCTCTCCATATCTGTAATATTTAGTTCAACAGAAATAGACCTGATAAGATAAATTGGCCAATCTATCAAAATCAGAGTGTTACCAAAGCAATCTATTCCAAATCCTACTCCTAGTCTCCTGTACCTTGGGGGACATCATTTGGGGAAAATTCATGTCCCCCTCCATGTCTTTGCTTTGCTGGAGAACTTTCCACAGCCTTCTTCCCACATATGATACTTTAAAACTGAAAGGACTTAGGGGACCATCAAGATCTATGTTGTGCCTTGATCAGAAGGAATCCATTCCCCAATTATTCTTCAGGTGCACTGATCCCCGATGGATATAAGTGCAACGACTCCAAAAACTTGGTACCATCAGATATAAGTGAGCTAATGATTTAAGATATGAAAATAATGATTTTATAATATGGGATACTATGCAAGTATACGTATCGTTTATCAAGTAATATAGGACTTTCTGATTAAGCCCCGAGATATCGAACCGACAGGGAAAATGTGAAATCTTTAAAGGAATCAGAGAAATTATCTTTTTATTTTCTTTAATTGTTTTCGAAAAAGTATGTCTTGATTTTGAAAAGTTTTGAAGGTTGATATGTCTTTTGAAATTTTCTTAATTAAAATGCAAAGCAAGAAATTAAAATTACAATAACTAATAACACTGGATGTAAAATACTATTAACAAGAATATCTTTTTCTTTCCTTTCATGAAGTAGTAATAATTCTTAAAGTATTGTTGTGGAAGTATTCAAATTTTTGTTGTGACGAATAGAAGCAAATGTGTTCTTTACCCTTACTTGGTTCTATAAAGAACATAGGTTAATTTGAAATTTATATTATTTTTAACTTGGTTAGGCAGGGAAGATACCAGTCTCTCACTCTAGAGTTCCCTCGATTCCCACCACTGGGGGCTAACTTCTCATAACAAAACTCAAAACTTCAAACCAAATTAGGGGGTTTTAGCCTGCCACTGTAGAATCCTCTAATTTTACTCCCTTTTATAAAAATATCTTCTAATATTACATTCAATTATATGGACTACAGTTCTCACCCATATAACTTCATGTAATTTTTACTAACTTTTATGAGGCAATACCGCATTGGATCTTACATAATATCAAGAAATTTTATAACTTAACAGGCCAAATTAAGAAGTAAACAAAGTTTTTAGAGTCAATCTTCACAACTTCTTCCAACTTTTAAACACTTATACTTTCCACAACAATTCTCTTTAAATTAATTACTTCTCCATTTAAGAAAGAAAAAGATAAAGTTAACTACTCAGAATGCATTGAGAAAATATAAAAACACCTTGCTTTGAAATTAAAAACAACAATAAGAAAAATAATAAACAAAAACAAGTATTAATAAACTAAATAAAAGTAAAAACTTATATGAAAATCCTCTCCACAAGACTAACGAAGTTCCTCTGAAACTTTGACTCTTCACTAAACTACTTCTCAGAGCAAGTCTCTCAACTCCGTTGACTCAAAATACAGACTTTAAACTTCAATAAAAACTAATCTAAAAGAAATAAAAGAAGTGGGAAGAAGAATACTTCACTCCAACCCTTTTCTCCTTTCTACTCTCTACTCCTACTCTAAATAAAAACTTTTAAAATGCAGTGGAAGAACAATGGAAGTACTCTTCAAAATGCAGTGGAAGAGTCTCCTAAAATTGCCTCCTCTAAATCTTTCCGAAGACTCTCTTTAAATAGTAAACCAAAAGGTGCCTTGGTGTCTCTTCAAAATGTGTCCAGATTCGATGTATCTACCAAGGAACGCACCCCTTCATTCAAACTTGCTGCCCAAAGGAAGTTATGGACGTTACCACCAAGAGTTGCATCCCATCCCCTTTTAAATTGGCACAAAATTCATTTGAATCTCGATTTTTAACTGTGACGGCTAAGCGCCGCACTAGCGGCGCTTAGCCGCCGATGCTAAATTTTTTATTTTTCATTTTTTGGCTCCAAATTTGATCCAATTTTGCTCCTTTCATTATGACCATCCATTTTCATCATACCTGCAAGAAAAACACAAAATACCATCCATTAAAGTGCAATATCATTAAAATAGGTATAAAAATGTGCATAAAAATGCTATATATTTTAGGTGTATCAAAATCCCCCAAACTTAAAATATTACTTGTCCTCAAGTGACAGTTAATCTCCTAGAACATTTTAGCATGCAAATTATGTAATGAGTTTCTTAGGAAGATAACAAAATTTTGTTCTAGAAATGGAATAGTCCAATTTAGAAAAAAATTCAGTAATTAAAACCAACTTACAGTTTAGAAAGTTCTTAAGTAAAAGAAAATTATAAATATAAGTCTCTATCTATTTCAGAAATATTTGTAGATTTTTCAAAATATAGGATTCAAACATTTATTTTTCTCACTTAAAAATCTTTATTTGAAAAATAATTTTACTTACTATATTACAACTTTAAGCTTTAGATTTTCTTTGAACTTATATCTTAAACTTTAGGTATGAAACTAATTTTTGATTAGGCCCTTAAATCCTCAAGCTTCTCCTCCCTTTTCATAAACTATATTTTTCACTTTTTTTTTTTTAATAAGGAAAGGATTACTATATCTAGATAGACCTTTAATGATTTTGAATTCCATCCTTCCATTTAAAATAAAGATCAGATATACATCTTTCACTTAAAAATCATAATAATAGTATCTGAAAATTACTCTTCAATAAAAGAAATTTAAGCTTTGAAGAATAAAAGTCAAATCTTCTATTTATCCAAAAAAACAAAACTTCTTACTAAAGATAGTTTAACTTTATTTAACACCTCTTCATTAAGAAAATTTTAACTTTAAGTTTTTCATGATTACTATAATTTTTAACTAAATTCTTTTTATTCATTTCTATATTCAAAGTTTTGTTCCCCTAATATAACTTCATGTACATAATTGTTCTCAATCAAAAATAAAATTTATTTTTAAGTATTCTTGAGAATCAAATAAAATTTTAGGTTTTTGAAAATCTTTGTTTTTAAAATCCCTCCCAAACTTTAAGTTTTTAATTAAGATAAAACATTTAAGCATAAGAAATGATAAATGGGTAAGAAATAAAAACTGACATATCATGCTTGCAGGAATTTTTAATATCCTAATATGCGAGTATAACAATTTAAATACAAGAGCAAAATGAAATCAAATTTAGTTTTTCAAAACATTTTTCTTCTTTTTTTTTATAATAATAAGAAAGTAAAAATTTCATAAGACTTCTACAGTAGTGGAGGTTTTCGAAGCAAATACACACCAACTAAAATAACACACTGATACGTATAACGTATGATAGTGGAATTTCAAGAATTTTAAACATGTAGTTTTCCTAAGTAGAAGTTTCTAATAGTGATTTATAATTTCCTAACAGTTTTTGAAATTAAAAATACATACTACCAAAAACTCTGACATAACATACACATAAAAACATTTACTATTACACACTACCACACAACAACATATAAATCAACAAATAAAACAACAACAATACCTGAGTATGCATAACAGATAAACAGTACAACTACAATCTGCATACTATCAAGGTTCACATCACAACACAATCATCAAACAAAATACTAGATAAAGTACACAGTGACAAAAAATCAATACAACAACTAAAACAAACAACATACATCTACTCTTCATCCTCATCATCATCATCATCTTGTTCGTACCAATCTCTGGATGGCACATAAGGTATATAGAATGGATGAGGTGGCATCTCAGCACTCTGATCTCCTCTAATCAGTCTATCCAAATATTGCTGATAATTCTCCTCATATTCATCATGTTTTACAATATATCTCTCAACATTATCCAGCTTACCATCCATATCTCTCACATGCTCTCGAGTAAGACTCACTTTTTTCAAAATCTTTCTTAATAAACCAGTCTGTGAATCAGTAGATGATGAAGCACATGAAGTAGTAGCACGAGAAGCAGAAGTAGCAGAAGCAGAAGCAGTAGAAGCCCTACCAAATCCTCCTCTCCAACCAAACTCTGAATGTACAGTGTAAGCACCAACGTTTACACTGGTAATTGGTCTCAATGGATGAAGTACCTCTTCCTGTGTTTCAAATTTCACTCCGCATCTTTCACAAAGTGAATGAATCAAGGAAGGAAATCCCATACCCGCAATCGTGGTTGATCTAAGCACAGTTCAAAACATAATAAAAAATTATGCTTCCAATATCAATAAGCTTCCTTGCTCGAATACAATGGTTCAACACCGCTCTTTCTCTCGTCACTTCACTGGTATGACTTGAAGGTAACAACTTAGATGAGATAAAATAATGCCATGCCTTAGAAATGGCATTCAATTTGGAAGCAGGAAAGTTCACTCTTCTATCATTTGTAATTTTTCATAATCCTCTTCCATCAAGCAGAAACTCCATAATCTCATCTAATTCTCCTTCTGAAGGATGATAGTTAGAATAAAAACATAACATGTCAGGAGGTAGTCCATAAAAGGTATTGATTGCACCCGAAGAAAAGTTTACTTCATGCCTCCTAACCATCACCTGATTTTCCTCTACAGTAGGTAAATTTGCATAAAATTCTCTTACCACAGAAACAACAGCAACAGCGGAGAAGCAACAGTAATTCTGCTAGTTTCTTCTTGCAATCATATCTTCAATCACCTCTCCAGGTTTACTAAACACACACTCAAGAATCAACATACGTGATTACAATGCATCGATGTATCGTTCCTCGGCCTTCAAACTAACAAATTTGTTAGAATCAAACTTCGTCTTTTCTCGTGCACGCTTTGACTTTGGAGCCATCTCTAAAAATTCACGAAAAATTTACCATAAATTCTAAAATCAAACTAAACTTGCTAAATTATCTTCCAAAAGATATTTTCACGAAATCGAAGCAATTTATCAAGCTTTTCCACAAATTTTCACCATGAATAGTGATTTTAAGATCTTCCAAAATGTACTTAAAATACATGGTGAAAATAAAAAATTTTTACTTAGGAGTAGTGCTCTTACCTCAAGGAATCCGAATCTAATAATTTTTGTTGAGATCAGCTCTTAAATGATCCACAATATGATACCCTAGGCTCCTCTTTCACGACAAAGCAAACGTTGAAGACGATGGGGCGGTTGAAAATGGCAATTTTTGGGTTTTTAACTTTCGGGAATCAATTTTCATGAACTGGCACCTAAGCGCGAACTATCGGTGCTTAGCCGCGAAATCTAGTGCGTAAGCGCCTGCACTTTGGCGCTTAGCCGACAACACCCAAATTTTTATAATTAAGGTATATGCACTAAATCAATTGCTTAATTACCCTTAATTAGTCCACAATAATTAATTCTCCCCAAAAATCTTCAATATTCCAAATCAAAATTTAATATCCATTAATTCCACACAAATTTCTCAAAAACACAAACTTATTTTAAAACAAACATAACATTCAATAAAATACTAGAATTTTTATCTAAACATAAAGGATAAAATTCTCAAAATACAAGACACTATAATCTTAAACTGATAAGTGTACATCTCTAAGATGTACCCATCACATCATCAGGCATATATAAAAACATTAAACACACCAAACATAAACTCACAAGAACACTAACATAACACATATGACACTAAACAAATAGAAAAAAAACACTTTTAATTCCACTCTCCATTAGGCGGAATATAACCAGGACCACTATTATTCTCATTTGACCCTTTAGGAATATAAATTTGATAGAACGGGCGATCATTGTTCATTCTTATATCATCTTCTTCAATCCATTTGTTCTTCACAAACATCACCTTATCTATTTCTTCCACATACCTTGAATGATTGAATTGCATCTTGAGTTGCCATCCCATGTGATACAGATGTAAAGGAATATCATGTATCTTTGCTTCCATTGAAGTCACTCGGGCTTCAATTTTTGTAATCATCTCTACAATAACTTGAATGCTAACAGCCAGATATCCATTAAATAACTCCTTAACACTATTACTAATGAACTTACTTTTATTAGAATCTTTCTTCTTCTTCATCTCGTTCTCCCAGGAAGACATGGTGCTCAAAATTCTCTTCTTAGACTTCAGAAATGAAAATAGGACTTGGGGCAAGTGTTTTCCTTAAGTCGAGACCTTTTTATAGACTCGGGAGATGCTAGAATATTCTCCAACACGTTTAGAATCTCCGAAATAACTCCCACAACTTCTCCCCCACAGTCTAGGCTCTAAATTCACATTTTTCACGTTTTTTATAACTGTGGCGCCTAAGCGCCAACTAGTCGGAGCTTAGCCGCCAGCGCACAATTTAGCACAGGTCTGCTAGGTGTCCAAATTCTCATTCTGACTTTTCCAAATCATCAATTAAGGTCAAATAAACTCCACTTAAGTTTAAAAAATCCAAATTACTACCACTAAAAACATAAAAACAAACCAAACAAAGCAAACAAAACACACAAAACAAACATAAAGCAAACACACCGATAAATATGGGTTGCCTCCCACAAAGGCTTGTTTTAACGTCTTCGACTCGACATACCCGTAACTTATTCCGAGTGACCCAACATTAAATTCTCATCGTATTTAGATTTATTGACTGAAAAATATGGTTTAAGTCTATGTCCGTTAACTTTAAATATTTTTCCAGTCTTAGGATCTTTAATATCTACAGCTCCATAAGAATAAACTTTTATCACAATGAATGGACCCATCAACCTGGACATAAGTTTTCCAGAAAATATTCTCAATCTAGCATTATACAGCAAAACTTGTTGTCCTGGTACAAGATTTTTGGTAAGAATCTTTCGATTATGCCTTAACTTCATCTTTTCCTTATAAATCTTAGCATTTTCATAAGATTCATTCCTTATTTCTTCAAGCTCATTCAATTGCAATAATCTTTTTTCAGCAGCATCTTTCAAATTATAATTGAACTCTTTAAAAGCCCAATATGCTTTATGATCAAGTTCAAAAGGTAAATGACAAGCTTTTCCAAAAATCAGCCTATATGGGAACATTCCTATAGATGTTCTGTAAGGAGTCCTATAGGCCCACAAAGCATAATCCAGTTTAATTGACCAATCCTTTCTATTTGGATTAACAGTTTTTTCCGATATTCTTTTAATTTCACGATTTGATAATTCAACCAAACCACTTGTCTGCGGATGATAAGCAGTAGCAATGCGATGATTAATATGATATTTCTTTGCTAACTCCCCAATAATCACATTTCTAAAATGACTTCCTCCATCAGTTATGATTACTCTTGGTATTCCAAATCTGTAAAATATATTCTTTTCTAAAAACTTTGCAACACTTTGAGCATCACATCGAGGTAAAGCAATAGCTTCAATCCATTTGGAAACATAGTCTACTGCTATTAAAATATAAACATTTCCAAAAGATGGTGTAAATGGTCCCATAAAATCTAATGCCCAAACATCAAATATTTCAACTTCCAACATATAATTGAGGGGCATCTCATTTCTTTTAGAAATATTGTCTACACGCTGACATCTATCACAATTTTTAATATAAACATTCACATCCTTAAAAATTGTAGGCTAATAAAATCCTGATAGTAATATTTTATATGCAGTTTTATCACTTGCAAAATGTCCCTCATAATCAGAAACATGACATTTTTGAATAATTTCATAAGTCTCTTCCGAAGGTACACATCTTCAAATTATAAGATCCTTTCGTTGTTTATATAAAAATGGGTCATCCCAAAAATAAGTCTTAGCATCAGACAGAAATTTCTTCTTTTCATGATATGCCAAACCATAGGGAATAATATTACTAACAATAAAGTTTATTATGTCTGCATACACAGAACACTCCATTCTTTAACAGTGAACAGTTTTTTATCAGGAAAATGTTCATTAATTTCTTCAAAATTACAGAGAGATTTTTCAATTTCAAGCTTGGACAAATGATCAGCAATTTGATTATCAGAACCCCTCCTATCTACTATCTCAAAATCAAATTCTTGCAAAAGAAGAATCCATCTTATCAGTCTCGGTTTTGCATCATTTTTCTTCATTAAGTATTTAATAGTAGAATGATTAGTATGCACAACACATTTAGTTCCAATTAAATATGATCGGAATTTATCAAAGGCAAATACTATAGCTAATAACTCTTTCTCAGTAGAGGTATAATTAATTTGAGCTTCATTAAGAGTTTTACTAGCATAATAAATTACTTTGACAATTTTATCATATTTCTGACCCAAAACAGCACCAATAGCATAATCACTAGCATCATACATTAATTCAAAAGGTTTTTCCCAATTTGGTGAAATTATTACAGGTGCAGTGATTAATTTTTCTTTTAATGTTTCGAAGTCTTTATGGCAATTATCATCAAAATTAAAAATTGCATCATTTTCCAATGAACGACATAAAGGTTTTGTAATCTTTGAAAAATCTTTGATGTAACGCCTGTAGAATCCAGCATGTTGTAAAAAACTTCTAATTCCTCTTACATTGGTTGGGCAAGGTAAATTAGATATAACTTGAATTTTTGCAGGATCTACCTCCAAACCTTTTTCTGAAATCCGATGTCCCAAAACAATTCCTTCTGCTACCATAAATTGGCATTTTTCCCAATTAAGGACCAAATTAGTTTCTTCACAGCGTTTTAGAACTTTAGATAGATGTTTTAAACATGATTCAAATGAAATTCCAAACACTGAAAAGTCATCCATTAAAACTTCAATCCCTTTTTCAATTAAATCACAAAAAGCTATCATACATCTCTGAAATGTAGTAGGGGAATTACATAAATCAAAGGGCATTCTTCTAAAAGCAAACGTACCATAAGGACTGTAAATGTAGTTTTCTCTTGATCCTCAGGAGCAATTTGAATTTGGTGGTAACCAGTATATCCATCCAGAAAACAGAAGTATTTATGCCCGACTCACCTATCGAACATTTGATCTAGAAAGGGAGAGGAAAATGATCTTTTTTTTGTGGCAAGGTTTAATTTTCTATAATCAATACATATTCGCCACCCTGTAACTTGTCTTGTTAGTATCATTTCATTCTTTTCATTAACAGTCACAGTTACTCCTCCATTCTTAGGAACACAATGAATAGGACTAACCCATGCACTATCTGAAATAGGGTAGATAATTCCAGCATCTAACCGCTTTAAAATTTCTTTCTTAACAACTTCTTTCATGATAGGATTTAATCTCCTTTGGGGATCAGCCCGCGGTTTGCTATTATCTTCCATAAGAATTCTGTACATACAAATTGAAGTACTGATTCCTTTAATATCAGCAATTGTCCATCCAAAGGCTTTCTTGTGCTTCTTCATAATTTCAAGCACACTCTCTTCTTCTTTTTCAGTTAATTGAGAGGAAATTATAACAGGCAAGGTTGAGGATTCACCTAGAAAAACATACTTCAAATGATCAGGAAGCATTTTAACTCAAGTTCAGCAGGTTTTTCAATTGATGGACAATAAGATTTATCTTTTTTAGTCATATCCAACAATTCAAAACTTTCACGAACATACTTTAAATCTTCTTCTTGAAAATCTTCAGAATCAAATAACTCCTCTTCTTGCTTATATTCAAATTCTTCTCTTTCAGCTTTCTCTTCATAAGTTGATTTGAAATGACATTCACTTAAATATTTGATAACCTCTACCCTAAAACACTCATCTTCTTTACCTCTTGCAGGATATTTCATCGATTTTGAATTATTAAACATAACAGTCTGATCATTAACCCTCATCGTTAATTCCCCTTTTTGCACATCTATCATGGCTCTGCCTGTAGCTAGAAAAAGTCTCCCCAAATTATGGGTATCTCTTTATCTTCCTCCATATCTAACACAATGAAATCCACAGGAAAAATAAATTGATCCACTTTTACCAAAACAACTTCTAAAACTCCTTTAGGATATGTGATCGAACGATCTGCTAATCGCGAGTTACAAGAGTCGGGGTTATTTCTCCTAGTCCCAGTCTTTTGAATATTGATAGAGGCATAATGTTAATGCTTCGCACCCAAATCACATAAAGCTTTTCCATGTGAATCTTTCTCCGATCGTCACATGGAATTGTGAAACTACCAGGATCTTTATGTTTTTCAGAAAGCTTTTTCTGAATTATCACATTGCACTCCTCACTAAGTGAAACAGTCTCATTTTCTTCAAACTTCCTCTTTTTATTAAGAATATCCTTCATAAATTTTGCATAGCTTGGCATTTGTTCTAGGACTTCAGCAAATGGAATATTGATGGTAAGCTTCTTTAATATCTCCAAGAATTTTGAAAATTGCTTATCCAACTTTTGTTGATGAAGCCTCTAAGGAAATGGAGGTGGTGGTTTTTCTAAATCAATCTTAGGTGGAGAAATAGGTCTTTCAAAACCTTTTGGAGCGTCCTCTTTAGGTCTTTCAATTTCTTCTTTCTCTACTTCATTTTATTTTTGATCTCTACCTTCCAATTCTTTTCCACTTCTCAATTGAATTGCTTTCACTTGTTCTTTATTCTTTTCTCTTGGATTCACTTCAGTATTACTTTGAAGCATTCCTTGGGATCTATTACTTAAGGCATTTGCAATTTGTCCCAATTGATTTTCAATATTTCTGATGGTTGCTCCTTGAATTTGTAATTGATTTCCCATATGTGATACTAATTCTTCCATAGACAACTTCTTCTCCTTATTTTGTAAAGCATTGTTATAACCTGAAGGATAAGTTAATCTATTATTATTACCTTGGTTGTTCCAATTCCCCAATGGGTTTACTTGGGTGTTCCCCCATTGTTGATTAACACCACCCTGATTATTGTTATTCCAGTTAAAATTTGGATGATTCTTCCAACCTAGGTTATAATAATTGGAATATGGGTTGTTAGGTTTAATTATAGCATTCACAGTTTCTTGTGAAGAATAAGAATCAACCATTTGGCCTAATGAAGTTTCTTCATCCTAAATTTGTCTATCTTCCTTGATACAGCAACAACTTAATTTGCTAACGTTGTAAAAGCATAATTTTCATAAACACTGGCTACCTTTTTAGGATTTAACCTTTCAGAAGGCCATTGAAAGTTATTGTTAGCCATTTCTTCAATTAAAGCATAAGCATCAGAAAATGGTTTAGACATTAATGATCCACCAGCAGCAGCATCGATGATTGATCTAAGAGATCCAACTAATCCATTATAAAAAGTTTGAATTATTAACCAATCTGGTATCGCATGATATGGACATTTCTTGAGGAGATCTTTAAATCTTTCTCATGCTTCAGATATTGATTCTCCTTCAAACTGACAAAAAGATGTTATATCATTTCTCAACTTAGTAGTCTTAGATGGTGGAAAATATTTTGCAACGAATTTTTGTGACAGTTCACCCCAAGTTCTAATTGATCCAGGTGCTAACGAATGTAACCACATTTTAGCTTTATACATTAGTGAGAAAGGAAAAAGTCTAAGTCTAATAAAGCATCATCCGAAACACCATCATATTTAAAAGTAGCACACAACTCTAGAAAATTAGCAAGATGCAAATTAGGATCTTCAGTTGTTGCTTCCCCAAACTGATTATTTGACATCATTTGGATAATAGCTAGGTTTAAGCTCAAAAGAATTAAGCAACTACAAGTAGGGTTTTGAATACTACCACGAAGTTCATCTACCTGTAGGGTTAACATAATCTCTTAAAGGTCTTAATTCTTGATGGATGCCAACATTTTGATTTTGATGATTTGCCATTTCTTGAATATTTTTTTCTTTTTTTGTATTTTTAATTTTTTTGATTTTTCTGATAGTTCATTCTAATTCAGAATCGTAAGGCACAAGTCCTTCAGAACCTGAACTACGCATACAATAATAAAACAAAACAAAATACAACACACTAACAAAAACAAAGAAAAGTAAAAATTTAGAATTTCTTAATTCTTTTTAAAATGCAATTTAAATTAATTTTCCCGGCAATGGCGCCAAAAACTTGATCCCCAATAGATATAAGTGCAACGGCGCCAAAAACTTGGTACCGTCAGATATAAGTAAGCTAATGATTTAAGATATGAAAATAATGATTTTATAATATGGGATACTACGCAAGTATACGTATCATTTATCAAGTAATATAGGACTTTCTGATTAAGCCCCGAGATATCGAACCCACAAGGAAAATGTGAAATCTTTAAAGGAATCAGAGAAATTAACTTTTTATTTTTTTTAATTGTTTTCGAAAAAGTATGTCTTGATTTTGAAAAGTTTTGAAGGTTGATATGTCTTTCGAAATTTTCTTAATAAAAATGCAAAGCAAGAAATTAAAATTACAATAACTAATAACACTGGATGTAAAATACTATTAACTAGAATATCTTTTTCTTTCTTTTCATGAAGTAGTAATAATTCTTAAAGTATTGTTGTGGAAGTATTCAAATTTTTGTTGTGACGGATAGAAGCAAATGTGTTCTTTACCCTTACTTGGTTCTATAAAGAACATAGGTTAATTTGAAATTTATATTATTTCGAACATGGTTAGGTAGGGAAGATACCGGCCTCTCACTCTAGAGTTCCTTCGATTCCGACCACTCAGGGGCTAACTTCCATAACAAAACTCAAAACTTTAAACGAAATTAGGGGGTTTTAGCCTGTCACTCTAGAATCCGTTAATTTTACTCCCTTTTATAAAAATATCTTCTAATATTACATTCAATTATATGGACTACAGTTCTCACCCATAAAATTTCATGTGATTCTTAATAACTTTTATGAGACAATACCGCATTGGATCTTACATAATCTCAAGAAATTTTACAACTTAACAGGCCAAATTAAGAAGTAAACAAAGTTTTTAGTATCAATCTTCACAACTTCCTCCAACTTTTAAACACTTATACTTTCCACAACAATTCTCTTTGAATTAATTACTTATGCATTTAAGAAAGAAAAAGATAAAGTAAACTACTGAGAATGCATTGAGAAAATATAAAAACACATTGATTTGAAATTAAAAACAACGATAAGAAAAATAATAAATGAAAATAAGTATTAATAAACTAAATAAAAGTAAACACTTATCTGAAAAATCCTATCCACAAGACTAAGGAAGTTCCTCTGAAACTTTGACTCTTCGCTAAACTACTTCTCAGAGCAAGTTTCCCAACTCCGTTGACTCAGAATACAGACTTCAGACTTCAATAAAAACTAATCTAAAAGAAGGAAAAGAAGTGGGAAGAAGAATACTTCACTCCGACCCTTTTCTCCTTTCTAGTCTCTACTGCTACTCTAAATAAAAACTTTTTAAATGCAGTGGAAGAACAATGAAAGTACTCTTCAAAATGCAGTGGAAGAATCTCCTCAAATTGCCTCCTCTAAATCTTTCCTAAGACTCTCTTTAAATAGTAAACCAAAAGGTGCCTTGGTGACTCTTCAAAATGTGTCTAGATTCGATGTATCTACCAAGGAACGTACCCCTTCATTCAAACTTGCCACCCAAAGGAAGTTATGGACGTTACCACCAAGAGTTACATCCCATCCCCTTTAAAATTGGCACAAAATCCATTTAAATCTCAATTTTTAACTATGGCGGCTAAGCGCCGGCCCAGCGGCGCTTAGCCGCCAGTGCCAAATTTTTTATTTTCATATTTTTGCTCCAAATTTGATCCAATTTTGCTTCTTTCATCATGACCGTCCATTTTCATCATACCTGCAAGAAAACACAAAATACCTTCCATTAGAGTGCAATATCATTAAAAAAAGGTATTAAAATATGCATAAAAATACTATATATTTTAGGTGTATCATGCACCTTCTCTCAAGCTGTCTGGAAGGAGCTGCTCCAACATTTGCATCTGGGGAGAACTACCACCCACTAAAATCATTTTGATACTTGCTAGCATAGCTGGAATGATCAAAAGTATAATGGTGTGCCTTCACTGTGATTTGGTTTCTTAGTATATCTAGAAATCAAACTAAATTTGATGGGGAATCAGTTACTGTTCTTCAGGTGGTGATAAACTGTAAATTTTATTTACACAAGATTATCACATACAAGAAATTTCCCAATATTCTCAAGACTGCTTTACCAACTCATGCAGCTCCTCCTCTACCCCAAATCACCCTACGATCAAAATGAACACTGATGGCAGCTTCTCTAGTAAAGTGCAAGTGTGGGGGGAGTGTTTAGAAACCATTTAGGCCATTGCTTACTTTTTTTTCAAGCCCTAGTAGATTCTCATGATGCACTTGAAGCTGAGCTGATTGCTGTGTTTTGGGCACTGCAGTTTACTTGGAGAGCCTCCTGGAATACCCTCTGGATTGAGGTGGACTCCACTGTTCTGCTACACATCTTAGATAATGATACCCATATCAATTGGCATCACAATTTCTGGTTATAGCAAATTCATAGTATCAGGCCACCCCATGCTCAATTCTCTTTCATCTTCAGGAAGGGAAACAAGCCAGTCAACTGGCTTGCTCGTGCTGATGCTGCTGCATTGGATGTGGTGGTATCTTCCCTCTCCCCTGCCCTTCATTTCCTTTTAGCTGGGGTCAAACTGGAGGTCCCCCACCTCAAATTGGACACTTCTCTTCTGTCTTGAAGGTTTACATTTTATCCTGGATTCTTTCAGTTTTTGATCTGCACTTCTCAGCAGTTTGATGGTCTCTTTTGGATTATTGGGTCATGTATGGGATTAGTGTTTTTATACTGGACCTTTGGAGATCAGGATGACCTTGTGAGACAACATGTAATGTTTAAGCTTTTGAGCAGTGAAAACCAAAGCTAGACAATGCTTCTCAATAGGAGGATACTTTGCCTCCACTGGTATTATATGTTGACTCAAGTAGTAGAGTGTGTTTTCCTTACCCTCATCGTTGACTTGAGTGAGTAAGGCTCCGAGCGACTCATCTAATGCCGCGGTATAAAGTATCAACGGTCTAACTAGGATAGGGCCTGCCAAAACAAGAGGTGTCTCTAGGTATCATTTAATATCTTTGAAAGCCCATTGGCATGGCTCTCCCCAAATGAATTCGACATCCTTTCGAAGTAAATTTAAAAAGGGTAAACACCTTCCTGACAAATTAGATATAAAGCGTCTTAAATATGTCAATTTTCCTTGAAAGGACCTTAGTTTTTTTAAGGCTCTATGAGGAGGCATTTCTGAGATAACTTTAATCTTCTTTGGGTCTATATCGATTCCCCAATGAAGGACAATGAATCCTAGAAATTTCCTAGAGGTAACGCCGAAGGTGCACTTTAAGGGATTAATCTGGAGATTATATTGTCTTAATCGTTCAAATATGATCCTCAAATCATACAGATGATTTTCTTTTACTTCGCTCTTAATGACCAAATTGTCCATGTAGCATTCCACTTAGTTGTGGATGAGGTCATCGAAGATCTTCGTCATTGATCTTTGATAAGTAGCTCCGCCGTTCTTTAAACCAAATGACATTACGGTGTAGTAGTAAATCCCGATCGGAGTTCTAAAAGTTGTAAGTTTTGTATCTCTTGGAGCCATTTTAATTTGATTGTAGCCTGAAGATCCATTCATGAATGAGAAGATCTCATGTGCGGATGCAATGTCCACCATTAGTTTCGGTATTGGCAACGGAAACTCGTTCTTCGAACATGCTTTATTTAAGTCTCTGAAGTTGACACACACTCAAATCTGTCTGTTCTTCTTCTTGACTGGCACAATATTGGCTAACCATGTGGGGTATTACTCTTCTTACACAAAGTTAGCATCTATTAATTTCTTTACCTCAGCTATGACTTCTTGTTATATTTCGAGGCGCATTCTCCTAGGAGCTTGCTTTACTGGCGTTATACTTCGATCCACTACGAGTCGGTGAACTGCAACTTCTGGGGATAGTCCTGGATTTTTGTCGTAGTTCCAAGCGAAGCAATCCTTTAATTCTGTTAACAACTTGATTAAATCCGCAGCCTCTTTTTTATTGAGTAGCGAACTTATAAAGTTGGTTCGGGCTACTCCTCAGTCCTGAGGTTGATTTCCTTTAGTTCATGTACTGTTGATTTGATCTCTTCTTTCAATTTTGGCGTAGCATCCTTTATCTGTTGATCTTCAAATCTATTTTGGATGTTGAGACAATCCTCTGCTAATTGACTAGTAACAACCATGAAAAATCCCGAGTCATCGATGGGCCCGATCGTTCCAAACCCAAGACCTTCTTTCGAATTGATTTTCCTTCCTTTTGTATTCCATAATTTTGGATGTTCAGACATATCCTTGTTGAATCAACTTTTATACACATGCGAAAACTAACCGGAAGGTAATTCCATTAATTTATTAGAGTCTTTTTCTTCAAGAATTACACAAGGTTCAAAATAAAAGGAAAAGCTCAGTAAAACTTGATCAGTTTAAAGCCATCATTATGAACTTCCTTGACTTCCATACTCTCAATCCTTTGAGGATGGATCAGAGTTAGGGTCATCGCTTGAACATAATGGTTAATCCAATTATACATTGATTCATATTCATCCTTTTCTATGTCTTCAAAAGTGATCTCAAATTGCGGCTTCTTCTGACTTATCATCATTGTTTATTTATCCTCTTCGGAGCTTCCTTCTACATCGATGCTGATCGTCGGCTTCATCCATTCAATAATCTGGTGAGTTCTCCCTCGCCCACGTCTCCGGCCTCGACCTCGGATGCGAGGGCTAAAAGAACCTCCACCAAACTGTTGCGAAGGAGTGGTGGGAGATTGTTGAATTGGAGTTGTAGGGTCTCATCTTGGTGATTTTTTCTGAATCTTCAACTTTGCTTGTTGTAACTTCTCTTGAAAATATTGTTTTCTTTGTAGGAGCGTAGTAGGCGGCGCTTTGTGGATGCCTACTTCATGAATTTAGAAAGGTTGTAAGACTCTCTTGATGCAATGTTCTTGTCCATCATTGTATTACTTAATGCATTGGTAGAGTGATGACGAGACCATATTGTATTTGTGAAGCCACGACCGACCAAGCAGGGTGTTGAACAAAGTATCCGTGTCGATGACATGGAATTTTGTGCTTGTTACTAGATCTCCAACTTTCATTTGCAGTGTTATAGATCCAAGTGCTCTTTCTCCTTTTTGGTTGAATCCTCCTAGAATTGTTTTATCTGTAGAGAGATCTCATGCATTGATTTCCAGGTAAGCTAATGTCTGTCGACTCATGATGTTAAGCGACCCTCCAAAATCTACTAACACTCTGGAAAGTACAAACCTACTGATGATGACGGAAATGTAGAGCAGACGGTTGTGATCGGCTGTAACGAGTAACAAATCTTCATCGGTGAAGGTTACACCAGGTTGTTCATTCAAAGTATAAACTCCATCCGAGGATGTGCTAGCCAACTGTGCTAAGCAAATATCTGGATCAGGTAGAGACTTGATCAGATTTTCTTTCATCTCTTTTGACAGAATTAGAGCATTGTAAATTCTTAGTTTGGCTGGCAACTTCCTGAGATAAGCTAGTACCTTATAGTCCACTTTGTTTGAATTTTCAATCTCATTTTGAACTTGTACTTCTTCTGTTGCTGGAGGCACCTCTTCTTGAGTAACTTTCTATTTTCCTTTATATGTTAAAGTTGTTCTTGGTGGTAATACCTTCTCGCTTCTTAAATGTACCTCTGTGATTTACTCCTGAGGACCCTGAGGTTCTCCTATTACTATAGCTGGCTCTTCTGGAATTGTCTTTGTGTATCTGAAAGATCAAATTTGATGGCAAACAAATTTCCTTTGCATTCGAGAACTGGCTCCTCACTCCCTGTACTGTCGTAACCAGTGTTTCCAATGTCTTCTACATCTTTGTTCTCATCACGACTTAATATGATTTGAGGATTAACTTGGGAATCGAAATTGGGGTTAAATACGTTGTGATTAGTTACGTCATCACTAGAGAAAGTAAGAACGTAGCCAAAACCATTTATATTATCATTATGAGACCCCAGAGGGCCATAAAGATAATCATATAAAGTCAGGGGTTCGAGGAGATTCACCCCTGAATTCGAGATAATTAATCTCACAGGGGCAATCCCTATTCTACCCTTTGCGCTATCATCTTTAATTTCATTTGCGATCACCTTCTTCTTTCTCTCCTGTTGCGGTAGTCTCCTTGGTGCAGTCTTCATCTTAGGCTGAGCTGGTGGCAGATTTTGGACGTGACGACTTTCTTTGAAGTAGATTGGATCTGATCCAGAACTCTCTTGAGCTTGTTCCAAATTGTACTCCATCCATCTTTGCTGGCATTTAGATCAATCAGAAAATTGGCTCGAATGAAATCATATTTATAGAGCCTCTTTCAAGTTCTTTCAAATATTCTTTCGGTATTGTTATATTCCCTTCTTTGTAATTTCTTTCGATCTAATCCTTAAAACTAAAGCATCCTTCTATCGTGTGTTCGAGCAATCTATGATAGGGACAAACATTGTGTTAATCCTTCTTGTTCATCTCTTCTGACTTTTTCGGCTCGGGCAATCTGAACTCAGCTTTCTTCATCAAATTTTTGAACATCTTTGCTACAGCATCATCTTTGAAGGAGTAATTTCTGTGTAGCCATTCTGACATTATCGGACTCTGTTGTCCATTTGTTCTGTATGACCTTTGCTGTTGACTAGAATAATTGCTCTGCTGCGCATGAGGCTGGCCATACTACTGAGACTGACTGTACCGTGAAGGCTGACTGTGCTGTTGCTGTGGTGATTGCTCAGCCTGAGTCCTCATTGGTTGTTTTCCTGTATCAACTTTTGACACTACGCCATATCTCTTTTCATATGCTTTGGCGGGCTTTGATTGCTCTGCTTTCTCTGTAGGCTCCATATGCTTGACTTCTTCTTATAAATTGCTAGCCTTGCTGAGTAGCTTCTCAAAGGACTTGATGGTGAGACCCTTAAGCTTGAAAGCCACCGGATCATGAATACTTTTGAGTAGTATCTCGATTGGGTGTTGTTCTTGTAGCTGAGGCTCACACTTAATACTAAGGTTTCTTCATCTCAAGATTTAATCATCGACTAGAGTCTCGTCGGGCCTTTGTCATTCCACTACAAGATCTCCAATAGTGACATAGTGTTATGCACTGGCAAATCTCTTTACAAACATATTTTCCATTTTTGCGAAGGTCTTCTTTGATCCATTAGGAAGATCGGCGTACCAATCAAACGCTATCCCTGATAAGCTACCGATGAACTGTCGGAACAAAAGAGCTTCATTTCTTCTTATGTTGCAGCAACTGGCTCTAAAGTGTGCCACATGCTGACAAGGATTTCCTGTCTCGTAGAACATCTTGAAAGTCAGGGGCACGAAGCCTTTAGGGTAAGGCACGACATTGAATTCTTTTGTGTAGGTTCTACCTTTTGAAACTGATGCTCTGCATATTGGACTGAGCCAAGGCCTCCCGAACTTGTTGTTCGATCATTTGCTTGATGTCTTTTTCTGGTGGACTCGGAGTTGAATGCTTCCTTGGAGGTTCATCTTCATTGGCAGAAGCAATTTCTCTTCTTTCGTCTTTTATATGTATGATTTCAGGCTGGTTTACCTCCAGAGATGCTGCTGGTCGTGACTGTGACTGTCCGGGGAGCATAGCCATGGTGGTCATGGCAGCGGTCATCTCCTCCATCCTCTTTTCTAGATGAATAATCTGCTCATCTCTAGTTAGTATGATCCTTTGAAGATCATCTGTGGTGTTCTCCTCACTAGGAGCTTCATGCGCAGATGTCGTGGATGTGGTTTCAACCATATTGATTTCTCTGAATTCTTTAGAAAAGTAATCATCTTCATCTTCAACATTCAATCCTCGCTATTTTGCTAATTTTGAAATTTTTGCTCAGAGCATTTGAACTTTATCATTAACTGTTTTCTCTTTAATTAATTTCAAATTTGTATGATTCCCTCGACTGTCACATTTCTCAGTGACTGATTCAAAAACAACAGCAGTAGTGGCAATGGGAACATCAGACTCAGGATCCATCTTCCAGTCAACAGACCTTTCGGAATGTACTGGTGCAATGATCTACGGTAACCACATTTTCTTTTAAAAATCGACACCTTGAGACAAGGTGTCTCAGCGGGGAAATCAGGGTAGTGAGGGGAAGTTTGTTCCCTAGGGTGTAGACCATGAATAGAGGAGAATAATCTTCTCTCATTCTTTCTCTTCTGAGGCTCCTTATAGTCATCAACAGCTGGTACTCTTGGACCCAGCCGAGACTTGACTGATCTACGCATGGCAAGTGCTGGAATGGTAACAGCATCAGTGGTAGCAGCATCAACATGCTTTCCCAAGCGGTGTTTAACAGAAACTCGAACGGGTCTTTCCATATTTAGAATTTCATTCTTTATATCTGGTGATATTGCACATTCCATCCTCTTGAGGAGCTTGGTGAGAAAACATCCTTCGATTTCAGCCAATCATCGAAGAAGGGCATGAATTCGAGTGATGGTTGTGAGCTTCTCCCTCACCGCATCAAGACCATGCAATGACGGAAGCATAGCGAAAATCCTGTGTAGGCTTTCATTCCTAGTAGTATCAACCAGCGGGTGAAACCTAATCCCTCGAAAAAGAGGAGAGGCATCCGGTAAATTGAGTTCCTCCTGTTGAGGAATCTCATCAATCACTTGTAGACTTTAGCGTGGGCCCTAGCGGCTTTGAAGGTTCTAAGGTTGCGGTTCCTCCTTTGCGACCTGGTTGGAGGGGGAATTCTAGAGCTAGAACCAATCTCAAAAACTGATAACGGGGCAAGAAAGGTGTTGCCAGAATCTTCTTTGTGTAGAATTTCTTTCCCTTTGGTAGATAGAAAGGTCGGCGCGGTGACGATAAAACTAGTAATGGTAGGGGTAACAAATCTCCTAGGCATGGAGATGACTAACTTGACCGGGTTAGTAGAAACTTTCATCTACTTAGTAGAAGGAAAATCCTGGTGGAAGTTCATGTTGAACTCGGCAGGCGGTTCTTGGACTTCAGGGGACAGCAACTTTCACGACAACAAATGAGGCTTTTCCAAGGACGACTTCGAACTCATAGAAGTCATTCCCAAACTGAATCATTGGTGCTGTAAGACAAGCCTCACGGGAGGAGTGCAAGTTGTGAGAAAGTCAACGCAGGGGTCGACATCTCGACTGTCGAAGGAAAAGAATTCCGGAAGTTAGCAAATGCTTAAACCCTTTAATCATAGTGCAGACACTATGAAAAAGGATAGCCGTTCTGTAAACTGGGCACAATTTCACTTTATCTTATTATTCATTATTATTATTATCTTATTTTTAGATTTTCATATGTTTGTTAAAAGGAGTTTTAAGATTTTAAAAGGAAAGGGCCACTCTCCTGGTGACAGAATCGGACCCTGGAGGTACAAAGAGGAGGTGAAGTATGGGACCCCGTCCGGGATCCCCTTCACAATGCACATTGCTCTGGTGAAACTTGTTCACCAACACACCTATCGAGGGTCCGACCCCACAAAATCAAGAAAAATCCTAAAAGATTCCTGAAACCTTCTGTTTAAGGATGGTTAAACAGATGGTCCTGAAATCGAGGAAAGTCGATCGTACTTCCCCAAGAAAGAAACGGGTAAAGTATATCAATAGAAGAATGGTAATCTGGTTCATGAGCGACATGAACTCATCACCAATGTATGAATATAACATTTCCCGATCTTAATGAAGAGATAAACTATTCCCCAACGAAGTCGCCAGAAAACTGTCGGTCGTTAAAATCATTGGGAGATTTAAAACATTACTTTTGAAAAGTGTGAAATGTAGTTTTCTAAACTATGGTTTTTATTTAATTTAATATATATATATATATATATATATATATATATATATAGTTTTGAAAAGACCATTTTAATAATATTTTTTTAAATATGAAATCAAACTCATCCCATATAATCAATAGTTTAAGTAATCAAGCACTTCATTACAAGACATGTATCTATCCCTAAGAATGAATACATTTATTGATGATGAGGCTGAATCAAAGAAACTAAAGAATTCATGACATCAATTTGGTCTGTAAACCTTTTTTGTGTTGACCGACAATTTCCCTTATATAATATGAAGAAGTTAGGTAGGGTTTATATTAAGGGTTTATATTAATCTGGGGTTTTCAAGTTTCCTATAAGAGCAAGCCCCTATAGTTAATTACATCTTAGATGATCGAAGTCACCTATGAAAACTCTTGATATAGATCAGAAAATATTGTATTCATGACTTCCAAGGGTAAGGTCCTATTTATCCATTTAAGAAATCTCTTCATTTAATAAATATGATAGATCCAGTTGTACTACAAGGTGTCCAGAAGATTTGTGACAAGGGTCTAGGAATTACTTATACATTTCACAATCCTTTTGAGCTTCCTTGAGTTCATTTTTGGAATTATCATAATTAACAAATAAGTCATTTATTTCATACCCTTATGCTTAGTGAGCTAATGCTTTAATTACCCTGAAAAGTGAGATAATTATCACTTGATATTTTACTTAAGAATTATGTAAGTGGGGCCTTTAGAGGCAAACTTAATTTATGAAAGAATTTAATTAATTTTGATGGGGTTGTAGTGTTTCAAAAGTGGTTTAAGATTAGTAGTGTTTTCTTTTCTAAATCTCATTAATAAAATTTGATCAAGCCTAATCTCACTACTAAGCCCTTAAACATCTCAGTGGGTAAATTTATGATTTTTAGAGAAATTGATTTAAGTGGCTGTGATTTTATTAAGATACTTCAATATTATGTAAGCACCAATTAGGGGTATTACATTAGTGAATTATTAGCTTCCAAGGTCATACCCCTAACCTTAAGGATCACTTAATTTAATTTTCTTCCAAATTATAATGATTAATTAAATTATAAACTTATCCTTTTAATGTGACAAAAATGAGATGGGTTCCTACCATTTATCCATTTACATTTAAAACATTCAAACATAATAATTAAGATCATTTATTGCCTTTTTCCCACTTTAATTAAGCCTAAATATTGTTTAAGGCTAAAATTTTCAAAATTACCCTTTTGCCCCTAAAGGCCTTTATCACTTCATAATTTATTAAGTTTAACTCAAATGACTTTGAAATTTTTATGTTACCCCATGTAGGGCTCAATTAAAACATTAGAGGAGAAAATATGATTTTTCAAATTTTAATTTAATTTATATAATTATTTTAATGAAAAAACAGGGATTTTCAATGAAAATTCAATAACTTAACCAAAATAAAACCTTTGACTTTCAAATTTTTATTAGAGGTAGACCTAAACCAGAGGACCACTTGGACCAAATTTCATATTGTTTGAGCTTTAATATTATTACAAGACTTATTTTAATTTCTGGAGTATTAGTTAGTTATAAAATATTTTGGAGTTTGAAAATTAATTTTTATATTTTTGTTGGATCTCTCTAAGGTCAGAGAATCTAAAGAAACAAATTTCATAGTTTTCTTATTTTTATTTAAATTCTTAGAATTATTTTTGTGGGAAGTTAAGGAAATTCATTTTTTTAAACTATAAAAATTAATTTAAGCCTTTGAAAATTAATATCTTAACTTAGAGGCTTGGGAAAATTATTTGGATGGTTCATAAAAGATTAGGAGACCAAATATGACAATTTAATGAATTTTAGTATTTTAGTGATTTTTATCATTTTTATTTATTTTAAAATTCACTTTTAGGCATAAAAATGAAATGTTTATTTTAATTATCATTTTATTTTAATAGAATTCCACTGGTCATGGGAAACTCCCAAAACTATCTTTATAAATTTTGGCTTATATTTTAATTAATAAAAATCATTTTAGTGATAAAAAAACTTTTAACTTAGAATGTTCAATTAGGTAGTTAAATGAATTCCAAATGATTTCAAAAATTTTTTAAGGGAGTCCCTCTGACACTAAACCGTAGTGAAGAATGATATTTGAGCCATTTAATTCAATTCCAAATCAGTTCAAATTAATTCCACTTTAGTTTTAGGTTAAAATAAAAATTAGGTGCATTGTTAAATATTTAACTCAATACAAATTTTTCCTAGGGTCCTATTGTCACAAGTAACCTACCAAAATTTATCTTGTATTTTTCTAATCAATCTTTTAATTATTATAATTATTTTACCAAAACAGACACAATATTATGAAAAATAGGGATCTCCTCATAGAGATCTCCCCTGATCTTGGAAAAATCAGGAAAGATCCCCCATGACAGAGAGATCAAAACCCCTAAATTTCATGTCATGGTGAAATTTCTAAGCCATCAAAGATTTAAAATACTCCAGACTGTATTTAATTAGTTAAGAATAAAACATGCATCAAATAAACTTCAAACCATTTCCAAATTATTCTCCTATATTCACTGAGCATTAGGGTATTTTTCTTTTATTTTTCTAATTTTTCTACACCAAGTTATGAATTTTTGAAGTTGGACTGATTTAAAGAAATCAAATTTCCCTAATTTTCTATTTAAACCACGCGGCACTGACTGTATCCTCGACGGCTCCAAAAGACCACGCGGCGCTTCTTAATTCGACGCTGCCTTCTGACTGGACGTCTACGCAGCTGTGTTTTATTGATCAAGAGTTTGTCCGACTCCATCCTAGCTATCCAAGCATCACAAGAACAATCAAACGGTCCTCCTTCATCATCTTCGAGTGGTTCATCCTGAGAGTCTTCCACCTTCTAGCCTTAAGAACTCGAGTTAGACTAAATTAAATTGCTTGGGATTTGTTCCTATAAGTTAATCTGGCCTAAACGAACCTATCTAAATGGCTAACCAAGACTGAAATTCACCTAATGTTCATTGGAGAATCGAAATAAGCTCAGGAGGAATGTGAGGTTCAATACCTTTGTCTGAGAGGGGAGGCCTCAATCATATGGTTGTGGCAGCTTCGATTGGTCTCAAAGAACCTCCAGATGAAGCCTTTACTATGGTGAAATGTCTATACCTGAATTCAACCAAGGCCAATTTTACGTGTTGATCAAAGTCTGGTGTGGAGGCTCTCTGTGATGGGGCTTTGATGGGGGAACTTCTTCTTTCAGTGCTGTGAAGGTGTGGGCACAGTTAATTAAACTTTGGTGCATTATGGAGCTATGGTTAATTGTGTCCCAATTTCAGCTAGAATTTCAGTGGAGAAATTAGCTATGGATAGTTGGGATCAATGGTTGAAGGCAGTGGGCTTGCACCAAAAGGTCTCAGAGGAGCTCTCGGGGCAATTATGTGGGGTTTCCTTGAGTAAATTTCAGCACCTGTCCTTGGCTGTGAAAGATGGTTTTATAGCCATGGCCAATGGGTGGAGCTCAAGGCTTTAATTTGGGTGCTTTAGGTTGCTTATGGGGAGAGCTGAGCAGTGCCATTGATCACTGAGGGAATGCCTCACTGACAAAGCCAAATTTTGGTTTTAAAGGGGTATGGGGCGCTCAGGCTCAGCCATTCCGGTGGCTAGGGCGATCAGCAAGGATGAGGAAGGTAGTTGGCAGGTTGATGGGAGGTAAGAAAGGTTTAAATGATGCTTAATGGGCTGCCATGATGAATAGTTTTCTTGGAGTAATGGTTTGGCCAAAATGTGAGGAAAGTTGACTTAAGTGAAGGAACTTTGGTCCATGGATCAATTGGCTTGGGTTTTAATAGGTTTTGGATTTGGTTTAGATTGAGGCTAGATATGTTAAGTTAAAGTTTGGACTTGAAATTGGGAAAAATTAGAGTCAATTGGGTGAAAATTAAGTTTAATTTGGGCATTTTTGGGTTAAATGCATCAAATTGGGCCTTTTGGTTAAATTGGGCTAAATTTGTTAAATTAGGTCATCTGGTAGTTGAGAGAAATGAAATTTAGAATATTGGGGAGGTTTTGAGAATTTTTGGGAATTTTTGAATTTTTTTGGATTTTTGGGCTAGGAGGGGTATTTTGACAATTTTTGCAAATTTTGGGGTTATTTAGAAAATTTTGGTAAGTTTTGGTCAAATTGGTCAATTTGAGTGGTGGGGAATATTTTGAAATAAGTTTTGGAGAAAAATGGGTAATTTGGATAATTTTGGAAAATTTTTGAGGGATTTTAGGGTTTAGGGGTATTTTGGGTAGTTTTAGGGGCAAGGGGTCAAAAATTGAAATTTTTGAAAAATTGAGATTGATTGGAGGTGAGTAACATGGGATTGTTTAGGTTGAGACATGGACCAAATCTAACCCTCATTTGGTCCTCTATTTATTGGTACTAACTGAACCTTAGCTTGGGGCTAAGAGCTTCGGAAAACCACGCACATGAGTTTCCAAGGAGTAGGGGATCAAGGTAAAATGTGATTTGTTTAGGGTTGTGAGGGTAAATTGTGTCTATTTTGTAAGCTCAAGACCTCCCAGGGTAATTCCTAAGCTCTGACCACCTATAGGAGACTTCCCTTGGGCTTCCTTATGCTTGGTCTCTTCCTCCCAAAAGCTGGAGGTTATGCCTTAAGCATATGAAAACTCCTAGTGAAGTAAAGAAGAGATTTAAATTTCTAAGGGGGAGGGTTCGAAGACTAGTCTTCTAAGAAAATCATCAGGAGAGTCTCATAGATAGACCCTAGGCAGTTCCAAAGAAAGACTAGACCTCAACCAAAAGTGAGGTCAACAGTATCATAGGTCTCTTTTTAGTTTTGCCTATCACACTCCGAAATAAGTTTTTTATGCATCAGAAGTTGGATCACAGCTCATTTGGCGCCATCATGATGTGATCAGGTTCATTGACTTCAAATTAGTTAGAGCTGGTTTTAGTTATCATTCTCTTAGTCAAGTAAATATGAAATGCATTGTTAGAGAATATGTCATTTCAAAATTTCAAATGGCTAAAGATTGTCTTTTTAGAGTTTTAAAGTGTCACCCTAAATTTTTTGATCATTGTTAAATTTAATTTCTAATTTCTTTAATTTTTATAATTATTTTGGATGTAACTACAAATTTTGATAAAAATTAAGAAATTAGACCCTAGAGAATTTTTCTATCCCTAGAAAAATCACAAATGTTTTAAGGATGGAAAGATCATTTTATGAAAATTTCAGAATTTTTGGAATTGTAAATAATTTTTAATAATTAAATTACTCTAGAGAGTAATTAATTAATTAAAAATTAAATAAAATTCAATAATTCTAAATTTTTTTTTATAATTTTTGCCTTGTTCTCCTAAATCCAATGGTATTTTTTGTTTATTTTCGTGATTTTTCTTTGTGAAATTATGAATTTTCAAAGATTTCAACATTTAATTAAATAAGAAAATCCAGATTTTCTAATTTATGCACGCAGGCCCTGACAGGGTCCTCGGATCCGTTGAATTCACACACGGCACCGTGGGATTGCTGGGCATTCCATGCAAGCGCTGAGCTAGCCCGTTGTTTAATCCGTTTCTTATGGATGGATCAGCTGTCCGACTCAATCTGTGTCTTCCATTTCCAAAATATGGGAATGGACGACATTCGTTCGTCTTCCACATCTGGTTTTTTCTGTGACCCGTTTGTGATCTAAGCGCAAGATCTCACTCTGATCTTAATGAAACCTCATGGGGATTGTTCCATGAGCTCAATCGTTATAAGACGTTCATATCCATATGAATTTATGGATGCTTTGAATCAATCCATTTCATAAAGTCTTAGCCTGAGCATAAAATGAGTTATTTTGACCATACCTTTGTTTAATGAGGTGAAGCTTCAATCAAATTTGTTTGGAATGATCGCCATGTCCTTGCGAAGCTCCTGGTATGCTCAATTTGAGATGAAATTGGGTATGAGTAGGAATTCACCAAAAATGGGTTCAAGGCCTGATGGGGAACTAGGTTAGAGCTTTCAGGAAGATCTAATTTTGATTGGAATCTTCTTCGTACACCTCAGGGAAGGTGTAGAAACTGTTAATTTGGAGATTGAGGTAGGTTTATGTAAGACCCGAATAGTGTCCTGTTTTGGAGTGTTTCGGGGTGGCTAAATTGAGAGAGGACGGTGGGTTTGAAGGCTTGATTCTATGGGGAATCAATTGCTCAGGGTATGGGGAGCAATTTTGGTCTTGAGTGTTTTTGGGTTTGGGGATTGTATGTGTGTCCTTCTTCTTTTTTAGGGCTCTCGGTTCGCTCCTTTTATAGCCATGAATGGCCATGGCTGAGCTTGTTTCTTAGGGATGAAGGTAACTATGTCATGATAGCTTGACGATAAGATTTTAACTAGGAGATGATCATGGCTGAGTCCCCCAAGGCTAATCCTTTTTGTACTCAATTAGGGTGAAACCTTGAGTCATTTTTGGCTTCACTCCATTGGTTATCTTGTGAGGTGGTTATGGTTGGTTATAGTTGTTGGATTAACCTCCCCCATGTAAATTTACTAATTCCTTCAATAAGGTCAGGGAAGAATGACACATCAGCTCATCTTTGTTTTATTTTCATAGCTAGCTATTATGTGGTCTCCATTTAGTGACATAGATTTGGCTATGATTTAGCTCATGTTTATTGGATGAGAGAGAAGGTTCATGGTGACTCCAAAGTTAGATACTTAATCTTCAACCACCTAAGTTAACATGTCATCCATGGTTTTATTAAAGAATGACACATAATTTCCCTTTCTCATTATTTTCAAAATTTGGTAATAATGAGTTCATTCCATGATGTAGGGATGACTTAGACCAAGCTTCTTTTCCATTGGATTGCTTCTAAGGTGAGTGATAACTCAACCATGTTATCCCTTAAGCAATTCATAAAGGGGTGACACCTCTTTTACCCCTTCATGAAGGTGTCATGATGAGCTTTAACCTAGGTTAACCATGATGGTTCATGGGTTTTCTTATGGGTCATGGCATGTTATGAGAGGTCCTATGGGTCATGGGTGACCCATTAGTGATCTCTCATGACTTAAATTTAGGATTTAAACTTAAAATATGATTTTAGTATTTTTATGGATTTGTCTTACCATGAACTTAAACCATACTTTTTAAATTTAAATCCTAGGTTTTATGGTCCTTAATTTTACTCTTCTTTAATTAATTAAATGATTAGTTAATTAAGAGAATAAAATACTATGATGAAAATATCAAATTTTAATTAAAATGATGAATTTGACCAAATTTGACCAAGGTTGACTTGGTGGACCATGTTTGACAAATATTAGCATTGTAGGACAAGGTTGATCATGGTTGACCAATCCAGGTACAGGGTTGACCTAGGTGATTTGGTTAACTTTATCATGGTTAATTTAATCTTCGGGTCATTAACTTTGGTACTGGGACCTAGGTTTGACTAGGGTTAACCAAATGATCAATTTTGATGATCAAAATGAGTCAGATTTGACCAAATTGGTATTTAGATTGAATTGGTAGTCAATGGGTTTGGCATTGAGTCAATGTGGTGTTCATTAGGTCATGGATTGACCATTTTAACCTAATTTGACCATGTAGGTGAAAGTTTGACCAGTTTGTTCAATGTGACTATCATTGGGTCAAGGATTGACAATTTTGACCTAATTGGACCATTTCAGTTAAAAGGTTGACTAGTATGGTCAATGTGGTGGTCATTGGGTCATGGATTGACCATTTTGATTTAATTTGACCAATTGTGGCAAAGGTTGACCAGCTTGGTCAATAGTTGATCAGATCAGGGTTTGTCATTGCTGATTTGATCATTTTAAAATATCATTCAGATTTGGGTTTAAAAGGCTTCGTTAGGGTTATACTCTAGACATTAGGTTTTAGTGACCATTGGTGAGATTTAAAAATTCAACATTGGTAGACTTCTTGTCTCAAGATGGTTTAGAAATGATCCTAAAAAAGTGAGGTCAACAAGAGGGAAGGAAAGTACTATAATTGACATCTATCGTAGGAAGTAAAAAAAGCAACTAGATCAAAAATGATAACACTGGGACTATCATTCATATTGAGAAATAGTCAAAGAAAGAGGAAGATCAAACTATGCCTAGAAAGAAAGCGCTAAGAATGACATCTAACCTAGGAAGTAGACAAAGTGATTAGATCCAGAAGGATAGCACTAGGACTATCATTTAGCCTAAGGGCGAGTGGAAGGAAGATAGTTGATTGATGAAGAGGTTGGGTTTGATTCCACTTAGGAATTTAGTATGATTGCACTTTGAAGTTTTGATGTAATTTGGAAGTTTTGTTTTGTTTTGTTTTTTTTTTTTTTGATTTTTGGTGTGTTGTGTAATTTTGTGTTGTACCTGAACACATTAGGAAAGAAAGTACGAGAATTTACTTTAAACCTAAAGGATTCTTAATGGTAACTAAGCCAAAACAAAGAATATTGTGGCTTTACTAACCTGGAAACTAGACAGTTCAAGAACTAACATCAACATTAAGCTCGGACCTGCTTGTCTTAGAAGTGAACCATTAGGCCTCCAGCTTCTAAGGGATTATCTGCAATGTGCAGCTACTATACGAGAAAGTTGCACATACTTTACTATGTTTATTGACCTAGGAATTGGCTTATTGAATCTTCTACGGGGGTTGAGGTCAATTGTGTAGAAGTGCCAAATAGGCCTAAAGATCCTCTAATTGAAGATGTTTTGCCATAATTTGAACAAGATATAAAGTTAGTGATCAATGAATTTAAAGAAACAACTTGTGAGTAACAAAAGAGCTGAGGCTAACTAAGAGAAGTTATCATATCTAAGGCACTCTATATCTAACCTATCAGATAGGCATTAAACTTTATTTTCTTAACCAAGAAAGATATCAAGTTTACTTGGGATGATAAATGTTCACATGCATTTGAAAGCATAAACTAGTATCTAAAAACACCTTTGGTTTTAGCAACCTCAGCCTCAAGTAGACCGTTGATACATTGTACCACAGCTTTAGATGACTTCTTCGGAGCCTTGATAGTTTAGGTCAATGATAAGGGCTAGGAAAATGCTCTCTATTCATTAAGTAAACTTCCAATCACAGTGGCGGTAAATTATCATCCTATTGTAAAATATTATCTAGCTTTAATCTTTACACTATGCTTTCTCTTATGGTCAACCTTATTCAAGGTTTAATTTGTTGTAATTTTTGATGACCTGATCGACACTTTTCAGTAGGTTAGCTGTGAAGTTTATGATATTATTACAAGTTGATATAAACTTTGTGCCTCTTCATGTTGTGAAAGGGATATCCTCGGTCAATTCCTTACAAAGCACCCATTGCCGATAGAGTCTATTCTTAATGATGACTTGCCAGATGAGAAGATAATGAACCTTGAAGACCCCAATACTCAGTTTTAGGAATTATTTTTCATTAGAGCTTCTTCAGCATAAAAGGACTAAGTATCACAAAAAATTTTTCCTAGTAAATATTGGATCAGACTGATATTTATTACTCTAAATCAATGAATTTTAATATTTTTCTACAATTTAATAAATTTATATCCAAAAAATGAAGCATAATATGAAGCTTTGATAAATTGATTGAAGATAATTATATTAGTGTGAATAATGAATATCAACATTTAAGGTGACTTCCAGTTAATCATCAATCAAGTTGCTAGAAGATACAAAATTCTGAAACCAAGATTTGAAATGTACTTCTAATGAGGGATGAAGTTATTGGAGAAAATTCCCAATGTAATAAAAAGAATTATGAGAGGAGACAATGCTTTATTAGAATTTTATTAAGCTTGCAAAAAATTCACATGTCAAAAACAAGATTCATTTCATATATTAATATAGGGATGTCAGGTTCTCTCACAAATTGATATGGATAGTTTTCATATATTAAAAAATAAAGAAATAGTAGCAGCAGTTACTGAAGCTATAGATAACTAGCTTCAACCATTTATTAAGTATATGTAAATAGTAAACTTACAAGAGGATAAGTTAGTAGTAGATTCAATCAAGAATAGATTATATTCAGACCTTTGTGGTGTTCACTAGTCAGGCCCAAAAATTAAAATGAAAATCAAATTATTGAGATATTAATGGCCAGTGATACTGACTTGTTGTATGAATACAGCCAAGAATTGTCACCAATGCCAGATACATGAAGTAGTCTTCATCAACTTCAAAATATGATACATCTAATAATTGCATTGTAGCCATTCCATGTTAGGTCACAGGTATTATGTGTCTCACAAATCCTGCATTTTTAAAAAGATATTTGTTTATTTTTGCTGCCATAGACTATTTCTTGAGATTAGCTGAAGTTGTACTGCTTATATAATTTAAAGTACACAACATTCTGCAATTTTTTAAGAATCAAATTATTTACCAATTTGGTGTTCCTTAAATAATTATTTCATAAAACTGTAGTGCTTTCAAAAGAATGAAAACTAATAACTTCATCTGAAGGCATGACATAGATTTGTGATATTCTACAGTTTATTATTTAAAGGTAAATGGTCTAGAGGAAGCTTTTAACATGAATCTTGTTCAAATTCTAAAGAAATACTAGACTAAAACAAGAAATAGTGACATGATGAACTACTGGAAGCCTTATGGGCCTATAGAAGAGATTTTGTTGTTTGGGTTTGAGACTATGCTTCCTCCTAAAGTGCACCCACCGTCACTTAGAGTTACCATTGCAAATAAGAAACAACTGAAGAGAATGCAAAACACTAACTTGGAGAACTCAAGAATATGGAAGGTAAAAACCTAATAACCTATTAGAATTTAGTTATTTCAAGCAAAAATGACACATGCCCACAATAAATTGGTTTAACTAAGGACATTTAAGGCTGGTTACTTAGTTCTTGTTCTAAGAATACTTATTCTTGCACACTGCAAAATAAGAAATAAATTTGATCTGACTTGGGAAGGGACATTTGTGCTAGAAAAAGTCTACTCACGCGTCTCTTGCCAACTTTTGGATTGTCAAAGAAAGAGACCTATTCTCTGGTCAACAGATGATACTTGAAGAAGAATTACACATCGTGATGTTTCCAATGATGAATTTTTTAATTGAAATATTTTTCTTTTAAGAACTGATGTCATAATTGTCTGCAACTGGGTCCATACCCAAGTTGTAACAAAAATTATGAAATAAAATGAATTTTCACTAATTTTATTCAAATTCATGCTTTAATTCATTTCTGATCTTTTTTAGGTCTTAGGACTTTGTCCTCTATTCTGATCTATCTTTTTCTTTTGATAGATCTCAAATATGTGCAGTAAAAAAATATATAATGAAATCAATCAAAATAAAATTTGTAAATAATTAAAATAATATTTTGAAACAGAATAAATTTATGTTAGATAACTTTTGTTATTGTTTGATTCAACTCCATGAACAAAATTTTCCTATTTTTTGCAAGAAAACTTCTAGTGGGTGGCTAATTTTCTCTTTCAAGGATGGAATAAATAATGTTAGACCATCAGTGTGCAGAAGAGGGAGTTGTGATCAATTTCATTTTGGATTTTGACTAAGTGAAGATGTCGTATGAAGGACTACTTTTGATTGTTGTAGGTCATGATGAGATTTGTGATAAAGAACCTGTTTTAAAATTTAAGACCAAATATGAGAAATTTTTCACGAAAAAGAGTAAACTTAAGAAAAAGTGGAAGAGGAGGTCAAGGTAATGGCCAACCAAAAAATTGAAGCCTTTAAGATCAAGTTCGTGGTTATGACTTCAAGCCGATAGCTTGTTAGAGCTTCTATAGAGTATATGATAGAATTAACCAAAGATAAAATTTGGCCTTACTCATATGTATATGATGAATCACAATAACCAGATTCACAAGATGTAAGAAAGGGGAGGGGAAGATAATTTGAGGAAGTAGCCACAAAGGTAGCACCAACCACTATGGAGTATAATATTTATGCGTACGTACTTGAGGGTGCTCTTTCACAGATTGTGCTAAAGGACAATGATACTGAAAATGTGAAGGGCTATGTTCTACCTAAGTTTACACTGGTAGAAATTTACTCCAACTACATTACTGAAGAGATTTTACTTGTGGTAAATCAGGTGGAGGATGTAGCTTTGATGTAGAATCGTATGTTGAATTTTCTGTTAGCAAGCCATGACCCAGTCATATTATTTCAGAGTATGGGATAGAGAATATCCAAAGGGTCCAGAAGCAAAACTTTGAGCATTTTTAGCAGATGTAGGTGAAGTACATTAACGTATTAGAGGGAATGGAGCTCTACACCAACATCTTTTCAAATCAATAGCAGGATAAGATTGTTGCCTACATCTTTGATTTAAGGACAAAGGTTGAGTTGGATATTTGAGAAAGAGAACCTAATCTAAGCCACACAAGTGGATGAGAGGAAAGGGCAAGATCACAATACTATGTGGTTTTTGCTACAAATTTAATTTTTGACAAAGAAGGGAACCCTTCGAGCATCACAGACAAGATGTGGTGGATTCAATTCCACCTTTGATAAAAAAGATAATTGAGAGAATAGTTTCTTAGCTTGTGTTACTTACTAACTGTGTTTCGTACAGCTAGATAATTATCATATATGAAGAGAAATATTGCATTCCTTCACACATCAATCATCATGATTTCATGTGGCCTATTTTTACCATGTGTTTTATAAATAAGTGCAACATCATGTTTAGTACAAAATTACAAATAGTAGGCCCATGAGAGTTCAAGGGATCAGTGGACATTCCATTTCTTGTGGGGTTGATCCTAGCATTAAAGGGAAATGAAGCATATGTAGCAAATTACTGCATTCCTATAGTGCCTTACCAGAGGATATCAAATACCTTTTGAAGGTTGGATGAGAGTAATTAGTCATTCAGATAAATGGTAGATCCATAACTAGAGGAGCTACAACCCCTCAAGCTATGATATGCTCAGAAACAACACACATCTAAGTATACTTGAAGAAACTTTATTCTAATGGCACCTTTGGAGTTGACCTTGTTTCTACATAGCTCTGATACATAGATATCGGCAATTGATTACAGGTAGGCGATGTTGACTGATACATAAATATTTATATACAATGACTGATATATAGATACAAAATGAAACTGATATACTTTTACACTAGTACCAATGGCTGAAACCAGTGTCGAGTACTTGGTGATTAGTACACTAATACATTATATTGATTTATGGTAGATATTTGATGCATAGTGCATGATGATATACAGTACTGATACACAATGAGTCGTGATACATAGTAATATAGTAATAGATGACCATAGAACATATGATGTTTTCTTATAATGATGTTTTATTTCATCACTATATTCTTTTCTTATGATTTTGTATTCATTCTTTTGAAATATCAATAAAGAGAAGTTTCCAACATTCAGTTGAAGATTGATAACGTGCAGTTACTTCTAACCATTTTGGTGGCATGTCTTTGCTTATAATTATGAATGCTTTATAACTGAGTCAACCCCATTATAAACAAAAGGAAGTTGATGAATCAAAAGAAAAACAATACATAAAAATAAATCAAAAAATAAAGAAAGGAAACAAAATCAAAACAAACAAAGATAAATAAATAAAGAAAAACAAAAAATAAACTGAATATATCAAGTTGAAAATAAAATGAAACAAATCAAAATAAATAAATAAATCAAAATAAAAGAAACAAAAAAATAAATAAACCAAATAAATTAAAATAAAAAAAAGGAAGCATATCAAACCAATGAAAAAAACAAATAAATCAAATTTAAAAAAATTTGAAAACAAATTAATTTAAAATTTAAATTTTAACTTCTTCTTCTAACTTAATCTAGGATGAGCTTCCTCAACCTATGACTACTGTCACTTCCTTTCCCCAGCTAAGAGTTTCCTTCCCCAAAAATTTGTAACTCTTATTTCTATGTAGAAGAGGTTTATCTGGTTTTGTTGTTATAGAACTGTATGATTTTACACATTCATTTCCACGCTTTATCATTTATTAAATCAATCTACCTTAAGTAGATGAGTAAGATTACCTTCAATGGAGCATGGTTTCCTATTCCACAGTTAGCATCAGGTTGGGAGTAAGACCTGCTTTACTGAAGTAAGCTTGCTGACCTCACTTTTGTTGAGATCTAGACTTTCTTTAGGAGCCTAGGATCTAGCCATAGGATTTCTTGGTGACTAACTTAGAAGACTAGCAATAGAACCCTCCCCACTTAAAATTCAAGATGCTTATTTGCTTCACTTGGAGTTTCATATACATCCTGCCAACCTCTAACACTTAGTAGGATGGGGCCAAGCATAAGGAAAGTCAAGAGGAGTCCCTTATAGGATGGTCAAGCCTTAAAACTAACCTTGGGCGGTCTGGTCAAGGTCAGGCTTGCATACACACACACACTTAAACTTCACACTTTTACTCTTAACCCAAAACCCTAAACCAAACATGCCCAACATTGGTTCTTCTTTTGGAAACTCATGTAGGTGGTTCCCCAAGCTCTTAGCCCTAGGCTAGAGTTTGGTTAGGACCAACAAATGGAGGATCCAAAATGGGACTTTTCTTTAGTCCATGGCTCAAATAGGCCGACCTCATGATTGACATGCTCAATTAATAATAATTTCACCAAACTCCCAATTTTCACCCTTTTTAGCCCAAAATTTCCCAAAATTACCACATTGCCCCTAAAACCCTAATTTTTCTCAAAATTCTAAAAATTACCCAAGTTCTCCAATTTCCTCCAAAAAATCATTTCAAAACATTTAAAACAATTTTTATTAATCAAAATCCAGCAAAATACCCAAAATCCCTAAAATACTCCTAAAATTCCTAAAATTACTAAAATGTCCCTCAAATTCCAAAAATTTCCAAAATCTCCGAAAACACTTCAAATGAATCCAAAAACAATTAAAACCACTTCATTAAGCACAATTTGATCAAATTGACCCATTTTAACCAAAATCCCAAAATTGCCCAAAATGCCTAAATTACCCCCCCCCAACTTCAACCAAATTTATTTCAATCTCCCCCTGTTTCAATCCAAATTCAAAATTCATCATCACCAAAATCAATCTAAACCAAATCCAAACCTAATTGTATCCAATTTGAAGCCTAATTCCAAGCCCAATTCAAAAGCCCCAATTTTGACCAAATGTCCAAATTCCCCTAAATTGAATCCTATGATCAAATCAATTTCCAAAATTTGCATTCCAAACTCTTCATAATATTCCCCTAAATCATATTGAGCCACCAGTTTATCCAAATTTTAACTCAAACATCACCGAAGCCCAAGCTATGCCAAATTCAAACATCACATAATTCAAAACCCTCAATTTTGACCTAAACTCCAAATCTCAGCAAATTGAACTCCTAAACCCAAAATTTTTATCCATTTGATATCTAAAACTCTTCATGACAATCATCCAAATTAAACTGAACCATCAATTGAATCATATCCAAGCCCTAGCCTAATCCAAACCGAAGTCTAGCCCAAATACCCCAAAATTGACCATGTGACCAAATTAAACCTCCAAATCAATTCAAAATCACCTAATTCCTTTTCAAAACTTCTCATGACAACTATCTAAGTCTATTTGATCAATCACTTCACCACAACTTTAGCCCAAACCCAAACTATAACCAAGTTGAAACAAAACCCTATTTTGAACCCAAACCCCAAATGCTCCCGAACCAAACCCATTTGAGCAGCCCAAGTCCACCACAGCCAAGATGTGCACCCTAGGAACCAACCTAGACGCACCTAGCCCAACCTAGTTGAGCCATGGACCAAGGGTCCCCCAAATTAGGGGATCTCTTCTGATTTTTTGGCTAAACCAAAAGAGATCCTTACCCTCAACCATCAAGCCTTGATGTTAATCACCGTTAAGTCCCACTGAGCTCTCTGACCTCCCTGACCACCAGTTCAGGCCTAGCCGACCGGCCTAGTCGCCGGAGAACCCAAAACAGAGAGAGTTCCTTCTCCACTACTTGAATCCAAATTAACCCATCCAAGCTGGCTCACTCCCATTGGTTGGTTGCGCCTCTTAGCCCTCCAGCTCTATGAACTTTTATACCAACCAGCAAGCCCTGGTAGCCACCATGGCCATGGCAAGCCACCCCCTTCATGGCCAGGAGAAGAGTGTGCACAAAACCTTTAGGAGACTCAGCTAAATTGCTTCCAGAGCTTCTCTAAGGCTCCCAAAGTGCAATCCCTCTGCTTCCAGCTACCCATATCCGTTGTCCAGAGCCAATTTCTCCACCCAATTCTCAACCAATACCAGGACACATTTCACCACTCCATCATAGTCCACCAAACTCCAAATTGTGTTGCACCTCACCATCCCCTCATCGGACGAGGAAGATTCCACTTGAAAGCACCATCCTACATCTGCCCTAACCTAGCTCAATACCAATGCCCTCACATAGGTCTGATCAAACTCGTACTTGGACAGTTCACTAGAGCTTAACAACACTTCTAAGAGGTTCGTCAGAGTCCTCTCAAGCTTCTGCTAGCACCAAATTGATGCCACACCTCTAAGACAAAAATATTAAACTCTCCCCTTAAATCTAGCTCGGTTTGGGATTTCATGGTGGTAGACTTGATTTCATGGGCATGTAATTGTATAGATAAGTTCGTCTTGACTAGATGAAGCTATAAGAACAAACTCGAAGTGATTTGGTTGAGTCTAGGCAGAGATCATAGGGTTTTAGTTTGAATGGCACATGAATTACACTAGTTGGGGATGAAGGCCCGTAGTCTTTAGATCACGCGTGTATTGGATGGATGACTAAGATTGCGCTGGTCAGGAGAGCAGGATGATAAAGCGTAGTCGCGTGGCAGCTAACTTAGATGGCGGCGACCAGTTAGATGGTGACACGCACACGTCCGAAGTTGTCGAGGATGAGTTGGATAAATAGGAAATTAAATGATTTAAATAATTTTAGGACCTTTAAAAATCCATAACTTAGTGTAGAAAAATTACTAAAATAAAGGAAAAAACTTTACTGCTCAGTGAATAGAGAAGAATAATGTGGAAATATAATTGTAGTTATTTGAATTACATTTATTTTTAAATTATTTAAATATAGGAAAACTTGTTTAAATCATAACTCATCACAAACATTTCACCATAGCATGTAGTTTGGAGGGCTTGTAGGCTCTGTTGTTAGAAATTTTCTCTAATTTTCCAAGGTAAGAGGACATCTATAGCTAGAGATCCCTAATTTTCAAGCTAATTCCCTCTATTTTAGTTAAAAAAATTATAAAAATTAAAATATAAATTAAAAAATATAAAATTTATTTTGGTAGTTCACTGTGGTCAGGGGACCCTAGGAAGAATATAAAATGGATTTAACTAATTAAAAGTGGCACTAAGTGTAATTAACTTATTAAAATCATTTAAAAACTAAATAATTATAAAATAAATAGAAAAATCAAAAAAATCATTCCACACTGTAAATAATAATAATGTTGACTCCCCATAAAAGTCTGAAGTCAATTGAATTGATTTGATCACTAAAATGAATTTTCCAAGTAAAATAACACTGTTGGCATTAAAATAATTGTAATAATTAAAATATAACTATGAAAATTATAAAAAGTGTTTTGAGAGTTCGTAGTGATCAAAGGGACTTAAAAACAAAAAATAAAATTGGATTTAAAATAAAAGTTTTATTTTTAAGCAAAATTTTAATATTTAAATAATTAAAAATACATAAACATAATTAAAAAGGATGAAAATAAAAAATATATAAAAATGCAACAAAATATCACGTTTGACTCCCTTGTCACTTGGGAACAATTAAGATATTTTTCCTAATTTTCTAAAATAATTATGAATTTTTAAATGCTAAAGAATGAATCTTCCTTAACTTTAGACTCAAATAATTGTAATAAATAAAATAAAAACCATAAAAATATGAATTTTTTTTCTCTGGGTTCTCTGAACTCAGAGAGATTTAAAAAAAATATAAACCATAATTTTTCAATTAAATAATATTTTATATTTAATCAATACTCAAAATTAATAAATAATTATAATAAGTAAAATAAAACTTAAAAAATCATGAAAATTGTTCTAGATGATCCTCTGACCAAGTGGAACCTCCAAATAATTTTCTTAAGGACACATGGCTTGTTTTTGCTAAGTTAATGAATTAATATTGAAAATACCTATTTTTGTATTAAAATAACTATAAAAAAATAAAAATTAGAAAAACTCCTTTGATATTTTAATTGACCTATGAGTGGGGAAATATAAAAATTTCAAAATCTTTGAGTTGAATTTAATGGATTATGAAGTGATAGGCCTAAAAGGGCAAAAATGGTAATTATGGAATTTAAGCCTTAATTAATATTTCAGCTAATCCAAAAGATAAATGGGTAATGAATGAGCTTAATTAATCATTTAAATGATTGAAACAAAAGGGACTAAGAGGTAGAAATTTTACCACAAGGGCATACTTGTAATTTTCCTAATTATCATAATTTGTTAGATAATTAAAGTAGATGATACTAAAGTGAGGGGTTTGATTTTGGAAGATAATAACTCACTAATTTGGAACCCTCAATCCAATGATTTAATAATAATGCAATATTTGATAAGTATTATGTTCACTGAGTACAAGGTTAAGACATGACCATTAAACTTCAAACATAACAGATGAATCATTTATCAACATAATGGGTTCAAATGAACTTGAGATAGTTCAAAGGATTGTGAAGTGTTAAGGGTGTTCCCCAAGACTTCTTCATGGTCTTTTGGATATCTTGGAGGACAACTGAACCCATTATGATTTGCTTAAGGAGATCATCCTATTGGAGCACACCAACTTATGTCCTAGGGTTCGGTAGACACATCATTCTTTCCGCTTTCCTTCCATGCAACAAATTTTAGTTCCCTGCAAGATTATATATACATTGCCAATACTAACATTTCAGCAAGAGTGCGGGAAAAGGATTGGTACGCTTCTATAGTTTACTTACAGTACTTTTCTTTACTGCACTTTACTTCCCAATACTTTTCGTTTTCTACAAATTATGTCACCTTGCATGTTAAACTAAAAAAAAATCTAAAATCAAAACAAAATGCACAAAAACAACAATATAAGACAACTTAAAAATCAATCACAAACAAAATAAAATAAAGACAACTGTAACTAAAATACTACGTCTAATTGGACGATCGAAAATCCCTCAGAGGAGGCAACCTACGGCTTCTAAAGAGATTTCCCTGGTCTGGATGAACTTACTGAATTTATTTAGTTGTGTTTGGTAAATTCATTTGCACTAAGTAAATCAGAAGAAAATAGTGGAACCAGAATGAGGGATCCTTGAGATCATAACCGGTCTCGCTCAAATCAACTTAAATCCCCTAATAAAGACATTTAAATACATGTGAATACAACCCTAAATTTGAAAACTACACTAAAACTTATACTCTAAACCTGATACTTCTCTCATCCTCCTCAATTTGACACTTTTAAGATAAAACCTGCTGCAATGAGAAGCTTAGAGTAAACAATGTGGGTAGCACGACAAGGACGTACAGAAGAACATCTTCAAGAGAGGAAACAAGTCTAGAACAACAAAACGAACTTATAAGAGTAAATACTTTCTTAGAAATAAATAACAAGGCATAGGTCTTCGAGGTTGTTCGCCTAGTGCAACATAAATCCTCAACTTGTATTTTAGGCCTGTGTACAGCCCTATTTTAGGATGTAAGCCCTAACTCATTTTAGGATTCTGAGGTCGTCGTTCAGTATGAAGTAAATCTTCCAATCTTTCAGGCTATCTAAATGATCGGCATCATACAAATGTAATATCTAAATAATAAAATTGGTAGGATGAAATATTAAATAACATCTCTTCTAAATTGAAGCCAAAACATAGGATAGTTTGGGAAGCTATCAACGTTCTCCTCAGGATTCATGGCATTCCATAGCTTTCTTCCTTTGGACTCCAACTATAACTGTTCCAAATTTTCACCTTTCCCATTTGAATTTCCTATTGTCCAACCTTGAAAAATGCTAAATTCTTTTAAATTCATGAAGGCAATATTTCCTTATAATTATCAAGAGTTTTCTTAAGTGGCTTCAGTCATTTAGGATGTAATTAACTATAGGGGCTTGTCCTTATAGAAATTTAAGAACCCAGGTTAATATAAACCCTATCTAATTTTTTATATTAGATAGAGAAACTTGTCAGTCAATATAAAATGGTTCATAGACCAAATGGATGTCATAAATCTTTTAGTTTATTTAATCAAGCCTCATTATTAAGTGATGTGTCTATCCTTCAGGGTAGTTGCATGGCTTACGATGTAGTGTTATTTATTTAAACTATTGAATTAATGAGATTGATTTGATTTCATATTTTCAAAATTAAAAATGATGCTTTTCAAAAATTATTTATATATATTAAATTAAATTGAATATTTAAACCATTAAATTCATGACATCGTTTACAGGTTATGATAAATCTATAAACATCTTTATTAATAGTAGGTCAATAAAATCCATATTGTAAAATCTTAAGTGTTGTTCTATGAATTTCAAAATTTTCTCCAAATTTAGAATCATGACATTCTCGAATAATTTGTTCAGTTTCTTCATAAGGCACACATCTCCTAATAATAAGATCTTTACATTGCTTATACAGATAAGGATCATCCCAAAAATAAAATTTAACATCATGTTTGAATTTCTTCCATTGTTGCATTGTTAATTCCAGTGGTAAAATGTTACTAACAATGTAGTTTACAATATCAGTATACCATGATATATTTCCTTCTGTAATATGATACAGCTGCTCATCAGGGAAAGTTGTGATTATTTCGTTTTCAAAATTAGCCAATTTAGGTTGTTCAAGTCTAAATAAATGATCAGCTATTTGATTATCGACCAATTTTCTATTAATGATCTCAAAATCGAATTCTTGCATTAAAAGTATCCATCGAATTAATCTTGTTTTAGCATCCTTCTTTTGCATTAAATATTTAATAGAAGAATGATCAGTATGCACTATATATTTGACTCCAATTAAGTAAGATCTAAATTTTTCAAAGGCATAAATGATAGCTAATAACTCTCTTTCTATAGTATTGTAATTAATTTGAGCATCAGTAATAGTTTTACAAGCGTAGTATATAACTTTAAACATTTTCTCGTGCCTTTGCCCTAAAACCACTCTAATAGCAAAATCGCTCGTATCGTACATTAATTCAAATGGTTTCTCCCAATCAGGTGAAATTAATATAGGAGCAATGATTAATTTTTCCTTTAATAAATCGAAAAGTTTTAAGCATTCATCATTAAAATCAAACTTCTTGTCTTTTTCCAAATGTTGGCATAAATGTTTAGTTAATTTTGAAAAATCTTTAATATATCGCATGTAGAATCCAACAAGCCCCAAAAAGCTTCTTACCCCTCTCACAGTTGTTGGAGGTGATAATTTCTTTATAATTTAAATATTTGGAAGATCAACTTCCACGCCATATTCAGATATTTTATGCCCAAGCACAATTCCTCGTGCAACCATAAATTGACACTTTTCCCAGTTTAGGACAAAATTTGTTCTTTCGCTTCCTCTAAAAATTTTTCTAAGTTGCATAGGCATGCATCAAATGAATCTCCAACTACTGAGAAATCATCCATAAACACTTCTATTCCATCATATATTAATTGCTTAAATATGGACATCATACTTCTTTGAAATTTTGCAGGTGCATTACATAATCCAAAGGGCATCCTTCTAAAAGCAAAAGTTTCGTAAGGGCTAGTAAAAGTAGTCTTCTCTTGATCCTCAGGAGTAATAGGTATTTAGTGATAACTGGTATATCCATCCAAAAAGCAATAATACTTGTGTCTAGCATTTTGTCTAAAAAAGGTAAAGGGAAATGTTCTTTTCTGGTGGCAGCATTTAATTTTCTATAATCAATACATATTCGCCAACTAGTAACTTGTCTTGTCGGTATGATTTCATTTCATTAATTTACAAAAAAGTCACTCCTCCTTTCTTAGGAACACAATGAATTGGGCTTACCCAAACATTATCAGAAATAGGATAAATAATTCCAGCATCTAACCACTTTAAAATTTGTTTTTTAACCATTTCTTTTATCATTAGGTTCAATCTTCTTTGCGGATCAAATGTAGGTTTATGTTGTTCATTCAACAAAATTCCGTGCATACAGATTGAAGGACTAATTCCTTTAATATCTGCTAAGGACCAACCAAAAGCCTTTTTGTATCATTTTAAGGTATCCAGTAATTTTTGTTCTTGATATTAATTTAAATCCAAAGATACAATGACTGGTAAAGTAGATGATTCTCCTAAAAACATATACTTCAAATGATAGGGAGAATTTTCATCTTAAGGTCAAGAGGTTTTATGATAGATGGAATTAAACTTTTATCTCCACTGTCTATAGTATCCAATCTTTCAAATCTTTCCTGAACAAATTCTAACTTTTCATTCTTCATATCATCCAAATCATCTTCACTTTCACTTTCATCCTCACATTCCAAATTCTCTTCAAACACTTTTTAAAAATGATCTTATCTTAAATAATCGCAGATTTCTATTCAAAAGCACTCATCATCTTTTTCAGCTGAAGGGTATTTCATAGATTTTAGAATATTGAAAGTCACCTCTTGATCATTAACTCTCATAGTTAATTCTCCTTTTTGAATATCGATCTTGGCTCTCCCAATAGTAAGGAATAATCTTCACAAAATAATTGGAATTTCTTTATCTTCCTCCATATCTAATATAATAAAGTTTATAGGAAAGATAAATTTAACCACCTTCACTAATTCATTTTTCATAACTCCTTTAGGATAATTGGTAGAACAATCAGCCAATTGAAGAGTCACAGATGTAGGTGAAACTTCTCTTATTCCTAATCTTTTGAAAGTTGATAAAGGCATAAGATTAAAACTAATTCCCATATCACATAAAGCTCTTCCAAAAAAATTTTCACCTATAGCACACGAGGTAATGAAACTACCAAGGTCTTTAAGTTTTTCAGGAAGCTTCTTCTGAATAATTGCACTACACTCATTGCTAAGTGCAACAGTCTCATGGTCTTTGAACTTTATTTTCTTTTTAAGAATATCCTTCATAAACTTTGCATAATCAGGCATCTGCTCTAATGCTTCAACAAAAGGAATATTAATCATTAATTTCTTAAAGATTTCCAAAAACTTTGCAATCTGTAATCCCTGTTCTGTTTTTTTAGTCTTTGAGGAAATGGAGGAAGTGGTTTTTCAACAGTAATCTTCATTGGTTCAATCGGATATTCTAAGTCTGGATATATCTTATTAGAACCTTTTTCAGTGTCCACTTCCTCTCTCTCAACTTCAACATCTTTTTGTACTCTAGTTTCCAATTCTTTTCCACTCCTTAATTGAATAACCTTAATTTGCTTCTTGTTTTGATCTTTTGGTTTAATCTCATCATTTCTAGGAAGATTTCCAGAAGGCCTATTATTAAGCACAGTAAAAATATGTCCCAAATGATACTCAATGTTCTTCATCGCAACATTTTGAGCTTGAATTCGATTACCCATTTTCAGAATTATTTCTTCAGTAGATAGCTATTTTTCCTTAAATTATGGGTTATTATTAAAACCATAAGGATAAGAAGGTCTATAATTGGTATTTCCTTGGTTGTTCAGATTTCCAACTAGATTCATAGAATTATTTCCCCATTGTGGGTTAACAACAACATTGATATTATTCTAGTTGATGTTTGGGTGATTCCTCCAACCAGGATTATGATCATTTGATTAATGATTGTTGATTTTATTATTTATAGCATTCAAGGTTTAATAAGGTGTTTGAGATTCTATCATATGTCCTGATGAATTTTCCTCTAACAATGGGGGTGTTTGAGAATAATTCATTCCATATTGATATATTTTCTTTGAAATGGCAGCAATTTCAGAGACTATCATAGTTATTGCATCAGAATCATGAATACTAGCTACTCTCTTAGGATTTACCCGCTCAGAGGGCCATTAAAAATTATTAGTAGCCATCTCTTCTATTAACGAATATGCTTCATCAAAAGGTTTTGACATTAATGATCCACTAGCAGCAGCATCTATAATCGATCTCAAAGGTCCCACTAATCCATTATAAAATGTTTTAATTATTAACCAGTTTAGTAAAGCATGATGTGGACACTTTCTTGGAAGATCTTTAAATCTTTCCCAAGCTTCATATATAGATTCTCCAGGAAACTAACTAAAAGATGTAATATCATTCCTCAGCTTAGTAGTTTTTGAAGAAGGGAAATATTTTTACAGAAGTTTTTGTGAAAGTTCTCCTCATGTTCGACACTCCATCGTGTTTATAGATCCAGATGCTAACGAATTTAACCACGCCTTAGTCTTATCCCTTAATGAAAAATGAACAGTTTAAGCCTAACAGCATTGTTCGACACTCCATCATATTTAAAGGCAGCACACAGATCTAGAAAACTAGTGATATGTAAGTTAGGATCTTTATTAGGTGTTCCTCCAAATTGATTATTCTATACCATTTGGATAATAGCAGGTTTAAGCTAAAATGAAATAGCAATAACATCAGGGTTTTGGATAGTTAAGTGAATTTTATCTGCTGTTGGATTAGCATAATCCCTTAAAGGTCTTGGTATATTTTCATTTTGATTGTTTTGATTGTTCAAATTTTTCGCCATTCTGTAAGGATTTTCAGATTGATTTTATTGTTTTTAAATTTTTCTAATAGTACGCTCTAATTTAGAATCGTAAGGCACTAAACCTATAGATATGATACTACGCATACAATCACAATAAGCACACTAAAAATAAACAAACACACACAATTATGACTTGTAATTTGAATATAAGCTTTCAAATACTACCAAATTAATTTTTACAGTTACCTCCCCAGCAACTGTGCCAAAAACTTGGTGCGACTTTTTTAAATTGCCTAAATTTTTTAACACAAATTTATGTATATATTGATTTAGTTTTCTATTGATTTACACAATTAAACGCAAGTATATGTATAGCTCAAGTAATGTAGGACTCTAATGGAGTCCTGGTTATCGATCCCGCGAGGAGGTAATTAATTCTATAATGGAGCACAGAAATCACTTCACGAATCACATCATAATTACAGTAATTACTAATAATGAAAGATGAATAAACAGTTGCAGTTACTAATTCTACCAAAGTACGTTCTAACTTCCTAACAAAGTTAACACAAGAGTAAATTTATAACAAAAGTTCAAATGTAAGAAAGAATCCTCCTCCACTCCAATAATAATGTGATGATATAGTGAAATAGATTAGTGATGCAATAGTATTGTGCCAAATTGGAGCATTCCTATTCTTTACCCTCTTCGGAGCGATATAAAGAACATTGGCTAATCCTAAGTTTAGTCCCCAAATCTGTGGCTAGGCTGGGAAGATACTGGCTCTGATTCCAGAGCTCCCACTTCCCTTCACCTGAAGGCTAACTCTCACTTTAGTTTCCAAACCCTAGGACCAAACTAGGGAATTCAATCTGTCACTCTAAAATCTCTATTCTACACCCATTAAAATATTTCCCTATTTATTTGCACCCAACCCCCATGAACTACGCCACTCATTCATGGACATTGAATGTGACATTCACTTTTTTTGTGGACCTCATAATCCTTTCAGAACATATGTTTCCCAATAAGTTTTAACAATTCAATTGGCCAGATCAAAAAGTAAATGAAGTACGAAGTGAAAAGTTCATCACAAATTATCCATAATAAATCGACACTTTATTTTCATATCACAACATCAACACATCACATGAAAAGGAGGAAGACAAAGAAATCTACTCAAGACTTATGAGGAAACGATGACAAAGGATGGATTTTATATATAAAAGCAACGTCATACAAACAGAGTAAAGAAAAGACAACTTATCTCAAAATCTTTCCCAAGCGAATCTCAAGGAATTCCTTTAACTCCTCTTCTTTCTTCATAACGACACACAATTTTCTCTTTAGATAAGTAAGGAAGAAGAAATCTCTCACTTTTCCTCTCCTTCTACACTCCTTAGAAGAGAACACACATAAACCCCAAATGGACTTTTTACACTAAAACAATGAAATAACGCACACACTATTCACTCACACACTCAAAAGACTCTCTCCTCTTCTCTATATTTGGCTCCAAAATAGTTTAAATTCGGCTAAAATTAATTTCCTAAGAGTTTCCTCAAGCACCCCTCCAAAATTTGGCCAAATACATTGAATCTAGTTTTAAATCGGGATAAGGCGCAGTCCGACGCAGGATAGGGCACCGTCTGGTGCTATTTCCTGCCATTTGGTCAAAAATCTCTATAAATTGGTGCGGTCCGGCACTGGTGACAGCGCCATTCAACGCTTTAGTTCAAAATCTGCATTTTGTCTCATTTTTCTCCAAATTTTCTCCCTTTTGCTTCCCTTTGCTCCAAAGGCTTAAAATCATTGTACCTGAATGAAATCATGAAAAATACCTTTCTTTAAAGTGCAATATCATCAAAAATAGGTATGAAAGAGACATTAAAAAGCTATCAAATTTTCAGTGGATCAGCTCCTCAGTGAACTCTAGCTCTGTCTCTATGCGTGGCGAGCTGTCATCAATTTCTTTCATCTCTGGCTCGTAAAATTCCTGTGGAATAGGCGGTAACTTGGCGGCACCTATCTCCTTTCTATCCTATCAAAGAGGCGACGCTTGCAGCAATTTGCATTTTTTATCTTTGTACGCACCAATAGCGCGTCCGGAACTCTCTCAACTATAGCAGTGACAAGACCACCCTCTGGGATAGTGATCATGGACATAATATGACTGTGTCTCTTAGCGGGGAGGTGTGAGTCAACAAAACCTCCAACACCCTTATGTCCCGATGTCTGTCTAGTCTCTCTATGACCAATTTTAATCACTGATTTCATATTTACGACCTTCTCGTGATTGACCATGTCCAAGAATGGGTCCTCGTAGTCAACGTAAACTTGGGTGTAATCCAAGTTGAAGTTAATCAAAATTCTTTTAGATGCTTTTTCTTCTCGAAGCGCAAGGTTCAAGCCATCTTTAAAAGCAAATACCAAGTTGCGACCTGACTCTTCCTACACATGGAAACAAGGGAAATGTCAGTGGTTAGTATCTTGCACAAACAAGAATAATAATAAACTTATTATTATTTATTTAGTGAATTTTGCTATTATTTTAATGTCATTATCTTTTTTAATGTAATTTTATAAAATTTGGCATTAGAAATTTAACAAGCCTATTTTGTTTTATGAGAAAATTTATTTTATTTTGTTCAACTTTATTTTATTCCAAGGTTGGGCCCAATCACAGATACTGGCCACATGGCTTATTTCGAAACAATCGTCCTCTTTCATAATTTCTTTACGTTGCTAGTACTTCTTCAGGTAACGTCCATTGATCGACAACATGGTCTATCGAAGGAAGAGTTAGACGAGATTATTTCTTTATTAACCGTGGGAAGAGGATTATGCAAAATTATTAGTGCATGAAGAGTAAATTTTCTTACATCGAAGATGGATGTCACGGTAAAAACATGGCACTATTTCATTTCTACTCGTCTACTCCCTTCAAATCATCTTAGTGAAGTGACCAGAGAAAGTGCTACTTCGAACTATTGCATTCAACAATATAAGCCTATTGATATTGAATCTCTGATTTATCAGACCATTACCAGTTCTGTTAGAACTGCTGCTACTACAAGATTAGGATTCGCATCCTTAATCTATTCTTTATGTAAGCAAGCTGGTGTGTAGTTTGATAGTTGGGAGGAAATTTTACAATCTCTAAAGCCTATTACAAGTGTGAATGTAAAGTCCTATTCTGAGCATGCTATTTTTGGCTGGAGAGGACGATTTTCTAGAATTTCTGGTGCTTCTACATCTTATGCTTCTACATCTCGTGCATCAACACCTCATGGTCAATCTGCTAGTCCTAATTTGCAGACACTATTAATGCAAAGGATGATGGACAACATCAACAATACTTCGGATAAGGTATTAAATTTAGAAAATTATGTAGATCATATAGATACTTGTATGAGAATACATAGTGATTATAAAAAAATATCACACATCTTTGGAGAAACATATCCGAGGTTATTAGAGTGTGGTATTTCTTTCATATCCACGTTGCCCTCATTATGATTTTTCAAGTTTATGGGATAATGATGATGATGAAGATGATGATGAAGGTGATAAGCATAAGGAGTGATTTGATTATGTTATGTTGTGTTTGAACTTTTATTTGTCATTATTGTTTAGACTGCTGTTGTATTATTTGTTGTTATGTTAGATAGTTTTGTATGTGGTTTTGTTGTGATGTGTAGTTATCTTTTGTTTATGTGGTAGTAATTGTGAGAACATTGTTATTTGAGTGTTGTTATGAACTTATTCCTACTGTATTATGAAAGTTTAGAATAGAGCTAACTTTCAATCAAAATTTTATGTTTTAATTTTCTATCTACTACCATGTATTTTCTTTTTGTTGTTGTTGTGAAATTATGTTAGTTTGTGTGATTTGCTTTTATGTTATCCTCCACTGTATAGAAGTCTTTTTGAATCTCATATATGTTAAAATCAAAATAAAAATTTATCATCGTATTTTTACTCCTTTTTTTAAGTTTTTTTACTAGTAAATTTAGGATATGAAAATCCCTGTAAGCATGATGTTTTATTCGTTCATGCCCAAATACATGATATGTAATAATTTTTTATTTTATTAAAATTTAAGTTTGAGGGGATGAAAAATTAACTTTAAAAACATGAAATTTATTTGTTCTCTAATATGCTACAAATAAACTTGATTTTGATTGAAAAATGATTATGTGTGCGAAGTTATATTAGAGAAGTAAATTTTTTAATATAGAAATAAGTAAGAGAATTTAGTTAAAACATTATAGTGATGATAAAAATTTTAAAGTTAAAAATTTCTTAGTGAAGAGACGTTAAATATTGTGTAACTATCTTTAGGAGATATTTTATTTTTTGAAAAATATAGAAGAATTAGACTTTTATTTTCAATCCTTAAATTTCTTTTATTAAAAATAATTTTCAAAACTATTATTATATTTTTAAATAAAGAATATATATTAAATCTTTGCTTTAGGAACGAAAGAGTGGAATTCAAAATCGTTAACGGCCTATCCAGATAGAGTAATTATCACCAGAAAAAGAAAAAGAAATATAAAATGAAAAAGAAAAAGAAAAAGAAGAATAAAAGAAAAAGAAAAAGAAAAATTGAAGTATAGTATGTGAAAAAGGAGGAGAAGCTTGAGAATTAGTTTTTAATCAAAAATTGGTTCCACATTTGATCTTTTTAAAAGCATAAGACTTAAGAAACTTCTAAGCTCAAGGATATAATATAGTAAGTATAATTACTTTTTAATGAAAATCTTTAAGTAAAGAAAATAGAATGCCTATACTCTACATTTAGAAAATCTACAAGTATTTATGAACTAGATAGGAGCTCTTATTTTCATACTTTTTCACCTTAGCAATTTCTGAACATTAAGTTGGTCTCATTTACTATTGGTTTTTATAAATTTGAGCATTACATTCATAGAACAAAATTTTAGAATCTCTTAAAAAAACTCATTCACATAATTTTGCTACTTTGGTTTTGAAAGATTGTAGTGTCACTTGAGGACAAATAATATTTCATGTTTAAGGGAATTTCATGTTCCTATAATATATAACATTTTTGTACACATTTTTATACTTAATTTTTAGGATATTACACTTTAATGGAAGGTATTTGTGTTTTTTATTTCAGGTACATTTAAATGGAAAAAATATGGCAAAGAAGTAAAAAAAGGATCAAATTTGGAGCAAAAATGAAGAAGGTATGAAAATGAACTAGGTCGCCTAAGCGCCAGCAGATAGAGAAGGCCACGCCTAAGCATCGAAGGCCCAACACGTAAGTGCAGGGTAGTTACTATGGAATTTTTAAAAAAATTTGGCGAATTTTGAAGGGTTTTTTTAGGAAGCCCTTGGTAACAATGTGTGTAGCTGATAATGGGCACGAAATACATTCAAATGGAACTTGAAAGGAGGCATCTCTTGGAAGATTCATTGAATATAGACACATTTTGAAGAGACACTAAGGCACCATTTGAAAAAAAAAAGAAGAACTTAAAGAGATTTAAAGGAGAGAGTTAGAAAGGAGATTTCAAGTGTAGATATAGTTTTAAGTTGTAGGATTATTACTTAGGATTTCTTCACAGTTATCTCATTTCTAGTGAAGTGGAAGGTGGGAAGAGAGTTCTAAGTAAAATTCCATTGTTTGCTAGTGAATTAGAGAGATTTTAACCCTCAAGGGTTCGACGACCAATCCTAGGGAGGCTTGTAAGAGAACAGAAGAGATTCAAAGGAACTTCAAGAGTTTGGTGGAGAGGAATTTGAGATAAGCTTTTATCTTTGTACTTTATTTAGTTTTAATTTAGACTTCTTGTGTTTCTACATGATTTCTAGTTTTAAAATTAATTGTTGTTGTGTTTTCTCCATGAATTCTGAGTAGTTTTCTTTATATGTTTTCTTAAAATGAAACGTAATTAAGTGTTGGATGGAAGTTGTGGAAGCTTTGATCTTTAATGTTGGAATAAGTTGTGATGATATAATCCTAGTACTTCATTTACTTCCTCATTTGACAATTAAGATGTTAATATTTGTTGTGAGAAAATGTAAGATCTGTGATGGTATTATCTCTGTCAACTAATGGTAAAAATCACATGAGATTGTATGGATGAGAATATAATTCATATAAATGGTGCAAATAAATAGAGAAATATACTCTAAAAGGTGTAGAATTAGAGGACTTTAGGGTGACAGACTAAAACCCCCAATTTTATTTATTGTTTTGGGTTTTGATACGTGATGGTAGCCCCCAGGTGGGGGAAAAGAGGGAACTCTAGAGTGAGAGCTAGTATCTTCCCTACCTAACCCGTCTTCAAAGCTATTCAAACGTTAAACTAGCTAATGCTCTTTATAGCATCTCTAGTAAGGGTACAAAATAATATTGCTTCTATTTTGCACAACAAAATTTACATATTTCCATATAGGGCTGTCAAAAAAGCTCATTGTTTGCGAATAGCTCATGTTCGGTTCGCCAAGAAATTCATGTTCGATTCGTTCGATAAGCAAATGAGACAAACACGAACAATTTTTTTTCTTTCGGTTTGTTAAACAAACCAAACACAAACAGTGATGTGTTCATTCGTGTTCGGTTCGTTATTATTCAAAATATAAAATAATTTAAAATAATTATATATAAAAAATTTATGTTATTTTAAAAATAATTATATAATATAAAAATTTATCATATTTTAAATAATTAAACTTCTATAAATTATAATATATGATAAATTATTAATAACAATAATAAATTATAGTATTAATTCTTCTGTTCAACTGTTCTACCGTTTCTTCCTCGACCTCGTCGCCGGCCTCGACCTCGGGTGCGAGCTCTGGAGAAACCTTCACCATCTCGCCGTAAGGGAGTGGTGAGTAACTGTTGAACTAGAATTTTAGGTTCTTCGTCGTCTCAAACTCTTTTTTCTTCATTTGGTATTACATTTCTGGAAAAGATAGTTTTCTTCGGAGGAGCGTAGTAGGCTGCATCTTCGTGGATTCCGATTTCATGCATGGAGCATGGTTTCAAGTCACCTTTGATACACTGTTCTCCCCCTCCTTCATAATACTTTATGCACTGGTGCAAAGACGATAGTACCATCCGGTTTTCATGAATCCACGACCGACCCAGTAAAGCGTTGAACGATGTCTCATAATCAATTATGTGGGATTTTGCGGTTGTTCTTGCCAAATCACCGATCTTCATTAATAGTGTTATCGATCCAAGAGCTCTTTCTCCTTTCTGGCTGAAGCCTCTCAGTAACATCCTGTCTGCATCGAGATCACGGGCATCAATCTCCAAGTATGCTAACGTCCGAAGGTTCATTGTGTTGATTGATGCTCCCGGATCAACTAACACCTTGGAGAGATTGAATTTTCTGATGGAGACTGAAATGTACAATGGTTGATTGTGATCAGCTGTTCCAAGTAGTAAATCATTATCCGTGAAGATAACACCGCCTTATTCTCTCAACGAGCAAACCATGTCTAAGGAATTACAGGCCATTTGAGCTAAACAAATTTCTGGATCAAGTAAGGCCTTGATTAGAGCTTCTCTCATTTCCTTTAACAGTATCAGAGCAGTAGTGTACGGGTCTGTCGGAACAATAGGATCCGTTGAAATAACATTGACGGAACCTTCTTTTTGGGGCTCCTTCATGTATTCCTTTGGGATCATTATGTTCCCCTTCCGAAGGTTATCCTCGAGCCAATTCTTGAAGGTGAAGCAATCCTCTATCTTATGTCCGAGCATCCTATGGTAGGGACAGTAATTCGGATGATCTTTCTTGTCGACTTCTTCTGGCCTCTTAAGCTCTGGCAGCTGAAAATCTGGTGTATTAATCAAACTATGAAACATCTTGGCCACTACTTCAGTCTTGAAGGGGTATTCCTTATTCAAAAGTTCCTTCAGGGCACGCGGTGGATGAGGCAGCGGTTGATCATGTTGCCATGATTGATAGCTCGGTCGAGGCTATTGATAGCTCTGCTGAGGTTGCTGGTAAGTCCGTTGCGGTGGTTGATAACTTGGCTGTGGCTGCTCTGGCTGTATCTGCACTGGCTGTTTACCTTTATCCACTACCACGACAACTCCTGATTTCTTCTCGAATGCTTTCATTGGTTTCTATTTATCAGTTTTGTCGATGAAACTCAGTTGTTTTGCCTCCTCCTGCAAGCTCCCGGCCTTGCTAAGCAACTTCTCAAAAGTCTTAATTGTGAATCCTGTAAGGAGAAGTGCTATCGGGCTATGGATACTCTTTAATAGAATACTGACTGCATGTTATTCCTGAAGATGTGGTTCACACTTCATGCTTAAATTCCTCCACCAAAGTATGTAATCCACCAGGGTTTAGTTCAGTTTCTGTTGCTCCACCACTAGATCACTGATAGTGATGTGGTGTCGAGCCCCAGCAAACCGCTTAATGAAAAGTTTCTCCAATTCTGAAAAGGTCTTGACCGAACAATTCGGAAGCTCTGCTTACCAATCGAAGGAGTTCCCTAAAAGCTGCTGACAAACTGACGAAATAGCAAAGCGTCGCTCTCACCGGCGTTGCAGCAACTAGCACAATAATGGGCAACATGCTGACGGGGGTTTCCCGTACCATCGAAAGTCTTAAACAGAGGTGGTATGAAGCCCTTTGGGTATTGGACTGCATCAAACTCTTCAAGATAAGGTCTACTCGTCTGAATAGATGCTCCATTCTTAGACTGGGCTAAGGCTTCTTGCACCTGCTGTTCCGACATATTTTTAATGACCTTTTTGGGGATCATGCTCTGCGTTGAATCCTTCTTCGGCTGTTCATCTACATTGACGAATGTAACTTCTTTCCTCCCATCTGCAATTTGAATGATCTCTTGAGGTGTTTCCTTCTGAGGTTGAGGTTGACTCTAGAGTGTGGCTAAGGCGGCTGCCATCTCCTCCATCTTCTTTTCCATCCTAGAGATTGTATCATCCTTTTCCCACAGACGTGCTCTCATTGCTTCTGGTTCGTCTCCTTTTGAAGTTGACGGAGCTCCTGCAAAGCTGACGATGCTCGGGTGTCAACCACATTGATCTCGGCAAATTCTTTATCCATGAATTCTGACGAATCTACTTCATTTCCCAATTCTTCTCTTCTTTCTCTTGCCAACCGTTGGATGTCAGTTCTTAGTTTCCCTATGGCATCCTCAAGTGGCCTTTTCCAAACGGTCACGTTGTTGTCAGGCGACGACTATTGAACTTCATCTTCAGGTTTCTTTCAGAGCCGCAGCACTTTCTTCAGATTCGGGCTCTCTAGCGAGACTTCTCTTCCCAGAGCATTCTGTCGGTATTGGTTTAGCAATAATAGGTTGCCACACCATCCTTCTTATTGTAGAAGGCCTAGGACCAGATGGTCTGTCGGTTGTATGTCGACAGGTGGTGTGTTCCCTAATATGGTGACCTGATATAACAACAGGTGAACTCCTTTCGCTAGCTCGTACTTTCTTCCAGGGTCTTTCCATAGCAGTGACGGGATCTACTCATGGTCCGAGGCGGGATCTAGCCGGCACCCGTCCTATCCTTCTTAGGATTTCTGACACAGGCAACCCTCCTTTCTGGCTAACTTCTCCACTACTGCTTGCAAGCGGGTAAGCGGCGTAGTCTTACTCTTCTTCTTCTTACAATTACTGTAGTATGCAGGTAGGGGTAACGCAGCGGAAATCCTTCGGGCATCTTCCTCGTCAGATGCAGCAGAGAGGGGATAAAACCTACTCCCTTCCAACAGTGGTGAGATCTCAGGCAGCTCTTACTCTTAGGGAATCTCTTTAAGGAAGGGAGCTTCGGCAGCTCGGGTCTTTCTGATCCTAGTGATCTTTATGTTCTTATTCCTTCTTTGCATATGGTTTAAGGGTGCAAACCTTGAACTAGATCCTATTTCGAAAACAGACTGTATTGCAGCAAAGTCTGAACCCTCCACAGTAACAGGCTCATCACTAACTTGGACTTCTTTCCCTTTCAGTTTGGCGGGAGTCGGGATAGGTACAGTGATGATCAGACCGGTGGGGGTAGAGATGACCGTCCTAGGGGTAGCAGCTAACCTCCTATAAACAGCGGTGCTTCTTTCAACTGGGACCCTCTACAGGGGAGGAAATTCTTAGGTCGACTTCAGATTGAGCTCAATTATGGGTTCAATGGCCTCCAGTACTTTGTCCATCAGTTCGAAAAGAGTAACGTCGGCGAACTTAATGTTCACATTGTCAAATCCCTGTCCGAAACGAATGATTGCATCATCACGCAGCTCATCCTGGTAGACAGCCAAGTCCAGTCCGTTGGTGAAAGAGAAAATCAGCCTCGGTGCAGATATCTTCTGCAAGGTAGATTCTGAACGTCAGTTCCAAATTATCCTTCCTTTCATCACAAAACTCTTCAGGACGAAAAAAAAGAATTCCTCTGAAAAAAGAGTCCAAACATATTTTCATTTATCTTTTTGTTTTCTTAGTTTTACAAGGTATTCTCGGATTCTGTCTTATTCTTGTACTTGCGATTCTGAAAGGTTTGTTTATTAAAGGGTTGTTTATTAGAAGGTTTGCTTGTTAAGAACAAAACAATTTAAGAAGGAAGGTTATAAAGAAGGAAAGGGACCCAATCCAGAATTGGAAAGGCAGAGAAATTCTCGTAAGACTTCTCAACTCGAATGACCGCTTCTAAGCTAACACATATCAGGGGTCCACCTCGCCTCTTTAGAGAGGTAACAAAAGGAGGATTTCGGAACCTCTCTGTTTAGGGGTGTCTAAACAGTGGCTCCAAAATCTAAGAAGAGTTGATCATACCTGTTCAAGACAGAAATGAACAAGATACGTGAATGGAAGAATGGTAGTTTGATCCATAAGGGATATGGACTTACTACCGATTTATGAAAGCAAAACCATCTGATCAAGATGGAGAGAGGAACTAGTCCCCAGCGGAGTCGCCAGAAGCTGTCGGCATATTTTTAGGTTGTGTTGTATTTTGAAAAGGGGTCGCTAAACAGAAATTGTTATTGAATTTTAAATTTTAAATTTAATTTAAATATATATATAATTTGGAAAGTAGTATTTGATTTTGAAAATAATTTTAATTTTGAAAATTTTAAGATACAAAATCAAATCGATCTCACATCCCGAATAGTTTATATAAATGAGCACCGCACCACAAACCGTGTATCTATCCCGAAGAATAGGGACACTGTTTGAAGATGGGCCTCGATTAAATAAACTAAAAGAATTGTGACGTCCATTTGGTCTGCGAACCAATTTTATAAGCCGACAAGTTCCCCTGCTTAATATAAAGGAATTAAGCATGGTTTATATTACCTGGGTTCTTAAAGTTCCCTATAAGGGCAAGCCCCTATAGTTAATTACATCTTAAATGATGGGGATCATTTAAGAAAACTCTCGATAATGAACAGTGGTTTTGCTCTTAAGAATTTCAAAGTTTAGAGTTTCAAACAAATTGGATTTTAGAAATTTCAATATGGAATGGATCAAATTTGGAACAGTTATTTTGAGAGTTCAAAGGAAGAGTAGGAGAAGTTGAGGATCCAAGAGGAATCTTGGCAACTTCCCAAACTATCCTATGATTTAGCTTCAATTTGAGAGAATTATTTAATGTTTCAATCCTACCAATTTTAGTTAATTAAGACTTATACTTGTATGACATAATCACACTAATAGCCTCGAAGATGTGAGGGTTTATATCGTACCAAACGACTACCTCGGAGTCCTAAGACCGGTTAGGTCTTAATTTGCATAACAAGATTATGCAAATGCCTAACAAAAAGTGAGGATTTATGTTGCACTAGGCAATCTACCTCAAAATCCTATGGCTTGGTTATTTAATACTAAGAAAGGATTTGTTGAAGTAGACTCAAGTTTTACTGACGAAGATGGCCGTGCTGCCCACCGTGCTCCAAGCTTCTTGTTGTTGTAGAGGTTTAGTTTTAGAAAGTGGCAATCAAGAGATGAGAGAAGTGTTTTAGTTTAGAAAGGTTGAAAATTGAGATGGTTTAATGTTTTAACTAAAACAAATCTTAAAGTTGATTAAGCATAACCGATTAAGATCCCACGGTTCCGTCATCCCGGCACTGCTATTTTCATCGGATTCACTTAGCCCAACTGAATTTCTAAACTCAACTGAATGAGTTCCACACTTTCATTTAGACCGTGGGAAATCTCGTTAGCAACACGTGGGTTACATCATCTGATGGATTCACGATCATCCAACGAGACGTTTTAATTTTAGTTGTAATTGCAGTTTTGTTTTTTTGGTGATTAAATTTTGAGTTGTTTAAACATGCTGAGTTCGATCATTTTCATACATTTATCAGTACAGGAAATTAGGACATCTAATAAATTACAGAAAGTAAATTGCAATAAACTTAAATGCGTACCTGGTGGGCACTCCCGTCATTTCAGGCTGCACTTAAAACACATGTCAAGGCATTTATATATTTGCAACAAGAAAACATCTAGGCAAAGCTTAAGGGAAGGTTCTGGTTGTCTACCAAAATCCTAGTCCTATTGCTAGTCAATTCCTATGACCTCTAGGTTATCGTGTTTTGATAAGGATGATTTTCTTCACCAAAGAACAATGAAGACTCGTTGTTCTTTTAAAACATCCCATCAAGTTAGAGAAGTGCTCGGCACTAAATTATGAACATCTTCTTAAACATTTTAGGGATTATTTTGAGTTCACTTAGTTTCATTGTCGTGATGAATCGATCACCCAGATTACTCTTGCTCAATGAATTAGGATGTTTGATTATCTTGTAAGTGAAGTGACATTTCACTTGATGTTTCATTTGAGAGTTATGATAATAAAAGCCTTCAAGGGCAAATCAGTTTGTTAAGGTATTTAACCACTAACATTGAATTGTTGTTTCAAAACAGCTTAGCTTAGTTATAAAATCTCAAGTTGATTTTTTTTAAGAGTTTAAAGTAGTTCAAGTTAAAGAGGTGTTTAGACCATTTAATTCCATTAAGTTTTGATAATTCAAATTTGTTTTAAAGATTTTTAGATTGATTTGATTATTATATTTTAGTTGTAACTTGTTTTTTAGATTAATTTTTTTAACCTTTCAAATTTGCAATGATTTCAAATTCACTTTAGTGTTTCGGGTTCGTTTTAATTTAAATAAGCTAATGTTTTAAACATTAATTTGATTAAAGATTGCTTTCTTTTTTTTAATTATTTTCAATCATCATTATTAGAATTAATTAAGATCTGAATTAATTCAATTAGGGATTTTAAATTAAAGAGTTGATATCCTCTCAAGTCGTGTACCCAATTTTAACAGTCCAAAATTTAAATGGCTTAATTAATTAAGATTTCATATTTTATGTTGTAGGTGATCAATGTGTTTCTACCTCTTAATTCCCCAAGTTTCAATCATCCAAGAGAAAGATTAGGATCAAATAATTTACCCTCCCTTTGATTAAGCCTAAAATATTAATTAGGGTTAAAATTCCTTAATTACCTTTATGCCCTCTTAAACATATTCATCTCATAACTCATTAAATTAAGCTCAAATGAACTTGAAATTTTTATGTCACTTCACCCACATGTCAATTAAGACATTAGAGGAGAAAATGTGATTTTTCTATTTTTAATTTAATTTATATAATCATTTAATGAAAAATAAGGATTTTTGATGAAAATTCAACAACATGACCAAGACAAAGTTTCTGTCCTTAGGAAAATTATGGGAGGTTTTTACTGACTAGAGGACCACTTGGAAAAATTTTCGTGATTTTTTGAATTATATTTTATTTATTATAATTAGTTTAAATTTTGGATTATTAATTAATTATAAAATAAAATTAAAGTTGAAAATTAAGTTTTATATTTTTCTTAAATCTCTCTGACCTCAAGGAACTCAATGAAATAAGTTATATATTTTTCTAATCTTTCTTTGTTTTTTTAGAATTATTTTAGTGAGAAAGGTTGAAAATTCCATTTTTAATATAAAAAAATGCATTAAGCCTTTAAAATTCAACATCTTTGTTTTGGGACTTAGGAAAAATATTTGGTTGGTTCTTAAGTGATTAGGGAGCAAAATGTAATATTTTTGTGAATTTTATTATTTTTGTGATTTTTATTATTTTTTAATTATTAAAATATTCAAAAATAGGTTAAAAATGAAAATTTAGAAAAATTTCAATTTTAATTTTCTTAGACTTCTTTGATGCTTGAGAGGCCTCAAAATGAATTTGGTGAATTTTTGAAATACATTTTAGGTTTTATGAATTTTTAAAGTTTAAAAAGGCCATGTTACTTAGAAAATTCATTTAGTGGGTTAAAATATTTCAAATTGATTTCAAAATTTTTATGGGACTTCCTATGACCCTAAAGATCAGTGGAGAAATAATTTCAAGTCATTTTTATTTTTAATTTGCCCTAATTAATTTAGGGTTAATTTTAGGTTAAGTGAACTATTAGGATTATTTATAATGTTTTAAGCCATGAAATAATTATCCCAAGTCCCTCTGGTTAAAGGGAACCTATCCTAATTTTTCTAGAATTTTCCAAATAGTATGCTAATTACTGTAATTAAAGTACCAAAACAGGAATAAAAATTTGAAAAATAAATAACTTGTCATAGGGGTGGCCTCTAGCCTTGGAAAATTCAAGGAATGTTCCCAATAATAGAGGCTACAAAAGCCCTATAGTCTCATGCCATGGTGAATTGTATGTGTGAATGGAGAATTAAAATACTCAAATCAGTGTTAAATTAATTAAAAATAAAATACTCAACAAAATAGATCAATTCTTTTTCCACATTATTCTCCTCTGTTCACTGAGCAAGAGGGTATTTTTAGTTTATTTTTGTGATTTTTCTACACAAAGATATGCATTTTTGAAGTTCTGGGCATTTAAATAAATAAGAAATACCCTATTTATCTACTTAAACCAGTCAGCTCCACCTCAACCTATGGCGGGTCAAAGCTCCACGCGTCTCCTCCTGATTCGGCGCCGCCGTCAGACTCGATAGCCATGCGGCCCGCTATTCATGTTTCATCTTTCTGTCCGGCTTGGTCCTGGCCATCCATCTGATACACGCGCGATCCGACGGCATCTGTTCATCGTCCTAACTGGTGTGAGCCGAGAACCGTCCACCTTCTAGCCCTAAGATCTCACTCATTTCTCAACCAAATCGCATGGGGTTTCTTCCTACATGCTCGTCTAAACAACGGCTACAATTCCATGCGGCTAATGCGCATTGAAATCAAGTGTAACAAAATGGAGAATCGCTAGAAGCTCGGGAGCAAGAGGAGTTTCCATACCTTGGCTTAAGAGGTGTAGCCTTGATTGAATGTGTTCGGCACGTTTTTTGGAGCTAGAGGAGCTTACGGATGAAGCCTTTGGTCCTGGTGAATCGCCTAGGTATGACTTTGTCCAAGTTCGATTTCAAACCTTGGCCGATATAACAAATGGCTGGTCTGGTGATGGGGCTTTCACTGGGGAACTTCTTCTCTACCTCTGGTGAAGGTGTGGGAAGAGTTAATTGGGTTTCTGTGGAGTTTCAAGGGTTGTCCTGTTTCTGGCCTGAGATTGAGCTCTGAAATTGAGCTCAACCAGTGGGGATGAAGGCTGGAAAGCAGTGGGGTTCTTCTTCTCTAGACTGGGAGAAGCTCTCGGATGATTTGGGGAGGTTCTGTTGAGAAAAATTTCAACACCCTTCTCATGGCCGAGGAGAGGTGTTTAAATGGCCAGGGCCATTGGGCTGAGCTTGGGTTCAATTGAGGGGTGGATTCAGTTGCTTAGGTGGAGGGCAGTGGAGCTCCAAAGTTTAATTTGGCTGAGGTGGCCAATTGGGTAAGTTTGGGTGTGTATAGGCTAATGGTGGCTCTCAGTTTTGACCCCCTTGGGCGACTAGGTCGGCCGGAAAGGACAGGGGAGCTGGCCCCTGAGGTGAGGTGAGTCAGGGAGAGGTTTAATGGTGATTAATCAGTTAGGGGATGGTTTTGGGGTGAGGCAAAAGGAAATTTATCCACTTAAGGGAAGAGATCCCTTAAAATAGGGGACCCTTGGTCCATGGCTCACTTAGCTTGGGCTAGGTGGATCTAGGGTGGTTCCTAGGATTCAAATGGTGGTTGTAGAAGATTTGGTTTAGCCACATTTGGTTCAATTTGGTTTGGTTAGGCCATAAGTTCAATTTGGCTCACTTGGGTTTAGGTTGGGCTAACTTGAGTTTGGGTTTTGATTTAGGTCCAAGTGTCTTGGGCAACATTTTAGAAATGATTTCCATGAAGAACTTTCATGAAGACATAGAATAGTTTTGAGGTAAATTGAAAGGTTAAATAGGTGGATTTTGGGATTTTGGTTGATTTGGGCAAGGTTGGATCAAGTTGGGCCCATGTTGATTTAAGGTGGGTTGAGACCCAATTGAAAGTTTCAAATTATCTAGGGTAATGTATTGAAGAGCTCCCAACATCAATTGGGAAGAAATTTTGGGATTAGGCCAATCAATTTGGTAGTTTTAGGGTATGAATTCACTTTAGGTTAAAATGGGGTATTTTTGGTTTTCAAATGGATTTAGGTTAATCTTAGGCTCCAATTGGGGAAATTGAAGGTTTCATGGGTTTCATAGGAGTGTCATGGAAGGTTTATGATTGAAATTTGGGGAGAAAAGGTTGACATTAGGTTAATTGGGGAATTTTGGATTAAATTGGAAAATTTGGGAATTTAGGTTTCAAAGGGAATTGAACTCAAATGTGAATCAATTTGGACTTAGATTTAGCTTAGATTGATAGTGGGGATGTTGAAGTAGAGTTTAGAATTGAAATTGGGCAAGATTGAGGTCAAATGGGTTGGTTTGATTTGACATTGTGTCCATTTTTGTTAGAAATGGGTCAATTGGGGATTTTGATAAAAGTGGATTATTTTGAGAAAATTGGCTTATAGTGTAGTTAGACAAAATGAAATTGGGAATAGTTGGGATTTTCTGGAATTTTCTGGGAATTTTTGGAATTTTTGGATTTTTGGGCCAAAAGGTATTTAGGGTATTGAGAGGTTATTTGGAGGGTATTGGGGTATTTTGGTGGATTTAAAAGGTGGGAATTGTTTCAAAATGTTATTTAGGATTTTTGAGAATTTTGGGTAATTTTTGGGAAATTTTGGAGAGTTTGGTGGTTGTGTGGGTAATTTAGGTAATTTTGGGTAGGCTTGAGGGTCCAATGTCAAAACCAGAAATTTTGGCAAAAGTGAAATTTAGGTATGGTTGAGAGAGTGGAATAGCTTGGAGTGAGCCATGGACCAAGAAATGTTCATTTTGAACATCTTATAGGTTGTTCCTAACCCTCTTAGCGAAGGGCTAGGGGTTTGGACTTAGCTACATGAGTGCTCCCATGAACCAGGGGTCAAGATTAGGTAGGGATGGTTCAAGGTTTAGGATCGGTGTGGGAGTGCAGTGTGTGCAAGCTAGACCTCACCAAGACCATGCCACCCAGGGAAATCCTAAGGCTTGAACATCCTATAGGAGTTCATCTTTTTCTTCTCACACATTGGTCTCAACCTTCCAAGTGATTTGGAGGTTGATGACCATCTATGTAGGATTCCAAAGAGAACCAAGATTTGGTTTGAATTTCAAAAAGGTGGGTTCCATCTCTAGTCTACTAGGATAGTCAAGGAGAAGTCCTATGGCTAGATCCTAAGCACTAAGAGGAAAGAAAAGACCTCACCAAAAATGAGGTCAACAGGCTAGGCGAACTTATTAGCACTGAAACTTGTTGTCAGGTTTTCTTATAACAATATCATTTTGGAGATTGATTCCTCTACTATTTTTCAGATTTTCACGTTGGGAAGGAACCGATCTTGGAATATGTTGGGTATGTATAATAGGTGTGTGCACCTAATTAACTCCTATCATCTAAACTTCTATATTATTTTCTTTATAGAGAGGGTAATGCCCCCTGCTGATTGGTTAGACAAGACAGATTTTAATGTTATTTTAACTGGTGTAAGACCTTCCTCTCATTTGAAGATTTTGCTTGCTGGGGATCTTTGGGAAGCACTTTATGTCAGATTATGCGTTCTCATTTATATACTTTCTTTTTGGATTTTCTGTTTTTCCTTTTCACAGGCTTGATATGGCTTTGCTCCATGATGATGGATTTGAACTACTCTCTCTTGCTCAGTTGCCTAGTATTCATCTTATGTTGGTTTTTGTTCCTTGTGTGGTGTTTTGTGTTCTTTCTTCTATTTCTTAAGTGTTTTTTTGTTCGAGTGTTTTCACTACCTGCATGATATACTTTGATGGTATACTGGAATTCATATTTTTAAACTGCCGCGCCTATGCGCCAACCATGCGCCGCTTAGCCGCCACAGGTCAAATTTTTACATAATCTATTATTGCTCCAAATTTGATAATCTTTTGCTCTTTTTTATCATAATCCGTCCTTTTAATCATACATGCAAGAAAAACACAAGAATACCTTCCATTTAAAGTGCAATATCATCAAAAATACGTATAAAAACGTGCATAAAAATACTATATATTTTAGGTTATCACTCAACCAAAACTTTCCAAATGTTTAACAAGGTGTCAGTGATTTTATTGCAATTCGATATAACCTTTGTGCCCCTCCGTGCTATCAAAGGGTAGATTCTTGCAGACTTTCTTACAGTGCATCCACTGCCAACTAGGTCCCCACTCAACGACGAGTTACCGGACGAGCATATACTATAAGTGGAACAGCCCAGTGCCAGATGTTAGGAGATATACTTCGATGGAGCGTCATCAGCCGGAAGAGACAAAGGACAGCAGACAGTGATACGAGGAAAAGTAAAAATTGGTCTGATCTTTGCGACACCATATCAGGGATGCTAAGATTATCCTACAACTTGAAAGAGCTGTACGTAAACAACGAGGTTGAAAATGAAGCCCTAATCACCGGTTTGGAATTGGCAATACTAATGAACATAGCAGACATTGCCATATATGGCAACTCACAACTCGTCATTCAGCAAGTGGCGGGACAATATAAGATTATGAATCTAAGATTCAAAGAATACCACCGATATACAAAGAATTTGTTGGAGCAGATTCCCAACATGACATTCTATAGGATTCCTCAGGCAGACAATGCCCATGCAGATGCTTTAGCGAAGCTTGTTAAAGAATTTGCATGTCCATAAGAAGAATCCATAGATATAAAAATACAAGGATGTCAGATTTTTTCACAGATCGACCTTGATAGTTTGCACAAGCTCGAAAAAGAAGAGACATTAGCTAATGTGGTAGATGATACAGAAGATTAGCGTCAGCAGTTGATAGAATATTTGCAAATAGGAAGATTGCCAGAAGACAAGTCAACAGTACATCAGATTCGGAAGAGGGCTTTGTTGTATGCCTTAATCGATAGTGTCCTAAATAGAAGAACTTTATACCAGATGTTGTTAGGATGCCTAAGCAAAGCAGAAGTGCAGAATATCATCAAAGAAGTACATGCCAGATTGTGTGGAGCTCACCAGTCAGGGCCGCAAAATGAAAATAAAAATCAAAAGACTTGAATACTACTGGCCAGCAATGATGACAGATTGTATGGATACAGTGAAGAAATGTCATCAATGCCAAGATGGAGTGGTCATACACCAACCTCCAAATGTTCTACACCGCACGATCGCATTATGGCCATTCAAGTGTTAGAGTACGGACATAGTGGATCTGATAGACCCTTCATCTTCTAAAGGACACAGATTCATACTCGTAGCTAAATATTACTTCTCCAAATGGGCAGAGGCAGTTCCGTTACGAGAAGTTACAACACATTAGTTCTTAAAAAATTTCAAAAATTAGATTGTCTACCGCTTCGGTGTGCCGTGCGGGATTATCTTTGATAATGGGCTTGCCCTCAAGATTACCAAGATCAACAACTTCGTCAGACGACATGGGATAGATTTGCAGTATTCTACGATTTATTACCCCAAGGCAAATTGCTTGGTAGAAGCCCTCAATTTAACACATGTGCAAATTTTGAAGAAAACACTCGATGAGAACAAAAGAGGATGGCACTAGAAGTTACTGGAAGCCTTGTGGGCATACAAAACGACTGTCAAAATGCAGATGCAATCTACACCTTACGCACTTATGTACAGTCTGGGTAGGGCTTCTGTTAGAATTTCAGCTACCGTCACTCAGGATCGCCGTCACCAATCAAATAACAATAGAAGAGAATGTTAGAATACGACTTGCAGAGTTAGAAAACCTTGAAATAAAGAGATTACTCGTTCAACAGAACTTGGAAAACTATCAAGCAAAGATGATTCAAGCCCATGATAAATTGGTCCACTCGAGTTCGTTCAAAATTGGTGACCTCGTGGTTGTCCTTAGAAGGCCTATTCTGGCACACTGCAAGATAGATGGAAAATTTGAACCAACCTTCGTGGTAGAGAAGGTTTATTCTGGCGGTTCATACCAACAGGTGGATTCTCAAGGGTTAATATAAATATTCTAATATTATAATTAATATACTATACTATATACTAAAATAAAACCCTAAACAAAATCCTAAACGCCTTATTCGGTTTGATTCATTTTGAGGAAGTGCGGATTACTTGATGTGCATGGAATACCAATTTGCTTCATTTTGAGGAAGTATGCCATCAAAGCTAGGGCTGTCAAAAAAGTACGTTGTTCGCGAACAGTTCGTGCTCAGTTCGCAAGGAAGTTCGTGTTCGATTCGTTCGATAAGCAAACGAGATGAACACACACAAATTTTTTTCATTTGGTTTGTTAAACGAACCAAACACGAACAGTGATGTGTTCAAACATTTCGAACACGAACAATAGCTCTATTCATTCGTGATCGGTTCGTTTACACCCCTATTTCCACAACAGAACTCTGATACTTATTACTTATTCAAGATAAGGAAAAAAGATTTTTTTTCATTTTTACTTCTTTTATCTTACAAAAATCTCGTTAAAGTTAGCTAATTACTTACTTTATTTCAAATTATCAAAAATTACCAAAAAAAGAATCGCATTTTTAATCCTTCGATAATATCTACATTTTAAGTAAGTGTCTTTTTCTAAATAGATTTTGTGATCTAATTCCCTATTAAAAAATTATAAGATTCCCTGTGGGTTTGATATTTCAGGGCTTAATCAGAAATTCTTATATTACTTGATAACGATACGTATACTTGCGTAGAATTCTAAAATTAAATATACCAGTTGAACTCTTATTTACATCGGAGTCAAGTTTTTGGCATCGTTGTAAAGAAATAAATTTTATTAAAGAAAAATAGAAAATTATATCATATATATATATATATATATATATATATATATATATATATATATATATATATATATGTCTGCTAATTTGCCTATCGACTACACAGGAGTCCATTTGATTAAGGGAAGATCTAGACAAACTCAATTTCAAGAAACTACCGAGAAAATCAAAGCTCAAATTTCGGGTGGTCTAATTCTTTTATGTCAAATGGGGGAGGCTAACATTATTGAAGAGCATATTAACTCGCCCTCCTCCTATGCTCTACGGATGTTTATCATGAAAAAGAGCACACAAACAAGCATTGGCGGAATTTTCAATAAATTTCTATGGGTCAGTCAACATAGGCGGATTCATTGGTTATCTCGGAACATGACTTTGTAAACCCCTTCAGTGCGAAGTGGGGTTTAAAAGCTTTGAACAACTTAGCTTCATAAATTTATGTAAACTGTGGATTAGATTCGAGGCTAATGACACCATTTGGTCACAGTACATGCATGGTAAATACTGTAGAAAGGATCATCCTTCTCTGGTGGTGCCCAAACTGGGGACTCTAGATTATGGAAAGAATTGCTGAAGGTCAAAGATAAGGCTGAACAGACCTTTATCTGGGAGCTGGGTGAGGGCCAAGTCAATTTTTGGCTTGATAATTGGGTGTGGGGAGGGGAGAAACTCACTTTTCCTCACAATGTGGATGGACCTTCTATTTCTAAATGTTATGTTAATACCTTTTGGTCCGAGAACCAATGGAATTGCGGGACTCGAGGAACATCTTAACTTCGATCGACTACAGGCAGGTTCTCTTGACTCCCTTTCATCCCGAAAAAGAGACAAGCTTATCACCAAACAACGAACACCTACAAAAGCTTGGGGTCCTTTATTTTTCGTAAATTCTATTCCGGGATCACATTAGGTGGGGACTCGAGCCGTGGAGCAAGCCGCCGTCACCATCCATGTCCTTCTTTTGCTGGAGAGCAAGGCATTTGCTACTACCTATCGATGATATCCTTAAATTAAAGGGACTTAGAGGGCCTTCCCTGCGTCAATTATGTATGCGGGAGGAAGAATCTAGGGATCATTTGTTCTTTAGGTGTTCTTCCTCTCAAGAGGTCTCGGACTCATATTATTAGCGAGATTCGAGTGGAAACTTTGAATTTAAGTTGGCTTGATCTATTGATGTCTTGGGGACTGGCATAAGGTGAATCTCCTGGTGGTTCCTTGTGTTGTGGCCTCCTTTATCTGGATGGGCAGAAATAAGGTAAGGTTTGAGGGCTGTTCTGTCCCAGCTTCCCTTGTTGCTGCTCATTGTTTAACTTACTTTCAGAAACTCACCAAATACCACAAATTCAGAGATATCTGCCAAGTTGGTTTTCATTTAGAATAGGGGATGACTTCCTAGACTACCCTATGTTTGGCTTTCATTTAGAAGAGATATTATTTAGCGTTTCATCCTGCCAATTTTTATTATTTAGGGCTTACATCTACATGATACCGATCATGCAGATAGTCTGGAAGATATGAGGATTTATGTCGTACCGAGCGACAAACTTAGCGTCCTAAGACGAGTTTAGATTTTATTATGCATGGTGTGTAAAAGCTTAAAAGATAAGATGAGGGATCATGTCATACTAGATGAACTACCTCGAAGTCATATGGCTTGTTGTTTATTTCTAAGAAGGTTTACTGTTGTAGATCTGTTTGCTCTCCAGATGTTCTTTTGCATGCCTCATCATGTTGCTCGTAATGTTTGTTCCAAACTCCTTGTTGCAGCAACTTTAAGTTTAGAAGTGTTAAATTGAGGAAGTTAAGAGAGGTATCGGGTTTAGAGTTCAAGTTTTGGTATAGTTGTCACAATTATTTAAATGTCCTTTTAGGGGGGATTTAAGTTAATTTAAGAGACACCAGTTAGGATCCCACGGTTCCCTCATTCCGACACCACTATTTTCTTTGGATTTATGTAGTCTAAATAAATCTACCAAACTTAAATAAATGAATTCACTAAGTTCATCCAGACTGGGCGAAATATTGTTAGCAGCCGTAGGTTACCTCATCCAATTGATTCTCGATCATCTAAAGAGACGTATTAATTTAGTTGCAATTGTCTTTACAATTATCTTATGTTAAGAAAGGCAGAGGTAGACCAAGGAAGACTTGAGCTTATTACAAAAAAAATGAACTTAATTTATTAGAATTAAGTGAAAGTTTGACACCAAATAGGACGAAATGGAGAAAAAGGATTCATGTAGCTGACACTACTTAGTGGGATTAAGGCTTTGTCGTTGTTGTTATTGTTGTCGTTGTCTTTGTTTTGTTTCCTTTATGATTAATTTTTAGAGTTGTCTTTTCTTGTTATTGTTGTGAATTTTGTTTTGATTTTATTTTGGTTTAACATGCAAGATGAGATAATTTGCAAAAAATGAAAAGTACAGGATAGTAAGGTGTAGTAAAGAAAAGTACTGTAAAAAAACTAAAAAAGAGTACCAGTCCTCTTCTCGAACTCCAGCTAAAATGTCTGCATTTGCAGTGTATATGTATAATCTTGCAGGGAATTAAGCAAAGCATAATAGCTTCAATTGTCCTCCAAGATATCCAATATACTATAAAAGTGTTTGACGTATGACCCTAAACGACTTTTAAGATTCTTTAGAACGTCCCAAGCACCTTTGAACTTATTATGTTGCTAAATCATTCATCCATCTTTAGTGAAATTTGGTGAGTGTGTTTTAACCCTATGCCCAGTAAACTTTAATGTTTTAATTATTCCATGAGTGAGGTAACTATCACTTGATATCTCATTTTATAAATTATGTGGGTGAAGGCCCTTAAGGGTAAGTTGATTTGTTAAGGAATTTAGCCAATTAATTTAAAGTTGAGCTAATAGTGTTTTCCAAATGTTCTTAATCAAAATTTTGGATTAGGCCTAGTTTACTACTAAGCCCTTAAGGATTATGGGTAATTTTGTAATTATAGGAATGCTAAGTTAAATGTCACTTAATATTTATCCATGATTGTATTATCAAACCATTAGCTAGGGGTCTCAAATTAGTGGATTATTATCTTCCCAAAATCAAACCCCTCACCTTATAATCATTTAGTTTAATCAACTTCCAAATTACCATAGCTAAAGTAAAATTATCATTTATACTCTTGTTATGGAGAGCTGGGATTGGTTTCTAGCTTTCAACCCCTTAGGTTTCAATCATCTAACAAAGTTAATTAAAATCATTTATTGCCCATTCACCCCCATATTAAGCCTAAATATTAATTTAAAGCTTAAATTCCATAATTACTATTTTTACCCTTTAAGATAATTCCTTAAATTCAACAGAAATGACTTTGAAATTTTCATGTTACCCCACTCATAGGTCAATTAAAATATTAGAGGAGAAAATGTGAATTTTTTTTTTGTATTTTATAATTATTTTATTGCAAAAATAAGTATTTTTAATTTTAATTCATTAACTTAGTCAAAACACATCATATGTCCTTAAGAAAATTATTGGTGGTTCACATAGATGAGAGGACCACTTAGGCCAATATTCATCATATTTTTAGCCTTATTTTAATTATTAAATTTATTTGTTTATTTTGAGTATTAATTAAATATAAAATATTATTTAAGTGGAAAATTAGGTTTATATTCTCATAAATATCTCAGAGGTTAATGAACTCTAAGAAGCAAATTTCATATTTTTATCATTTTTTATTTTATTTATTGTAATTATTTTAGTGCAAGATTAAGAAAAAAATCATTTTTAGCCCTTTCAAAATTCATAACTTTATTTAGAAAATTAGGGAAAATATCCTAAGTGACTAGGGAACCAAGTGTAACATTTTTGTGCATTTTTATATTATTGTAATTTTTATGAATTTTAATTATTTTTAATTATTTAAAATTCAATATATAGCTCAAAAATGAAATGTTTATTTTAATTCCAATTTTATTTTTCTTAAGCCCTCCGGTCACTATAAACTCCCAAAACCATTTTTATAATTTTCTTCATTATATTTTAATTATTATAATTATTTTAGTGCCAAAAATGTTATTTTACTTAGAAAATTCATTTTAGTGATTAAATCAATTCCAATTGACATTAAAATTTTATGGCGGGTTAAATTGATTATTATTTACAGTGTGAAATAATTTTTGTTATTTTTTATTTATGTTTTTTTAATTTAATTTTTTAAGGGTTTTAATGAGTTAATCACAATTAGTGAAATTATTAACTAGTTAAATCCATTTTATATTTTTCCTAGGGTCCTCTGACCATTGTTGTCAACATAGGGTTTTGACGGGGTGTTTTTAATTTAGGAATATATATATATATATATATATATATATATATATATATATATATATATATGGAAATATCATTTTTAATTTTAAAAATATGAAATCAAACCGATCTCATATAAACGATAGATTAAATAATCAAGCGCTTCGCCCAAGATATGCATCTATCCCAAAGAATAGATACATTACTTGGTGTAAGGCTTGAACAAATAAACTAAAGAATTCATAACATCTGTTTGGTCTGCGAACCATTTATGTTGACCGACAATTTCCCCTATCTAATATTAAGGAATTAGATAGGGTTTATATTAATCTGGGGTCTTTAAGTTTCCTATAAGGGCAAGCCTCTATAATTAATTACATCTTAGATAATTGATGTTACCTAAGAAAACTCTTGATATAGATCAGGAAATATTATATTCATGACTTCTAAATGGTAGGCTTCTTCATGAAAATATGGTAATCAGAAATCCAATAAGAAAGTGGCTCAAGTTTTGGAACAGCCATTGTAGGAATTCAAATGAAGAGAAAGCTAGGGGAAAAACAAAGATCCAAGAATAATCTTGGTGTTCTTTCCCAAACAATCATATGGTTTGGCTTTAATTTGAGATGATTATTATTTAATATTTTCATCCTGCCAACTTTATTATTACTTAGGGCTTACATTCACTTGATATCGATTATGTGAATGGCCTAGAAGATAGGAGGATTTATGTCATATCTCATGAAAACCTTGGAATCCTAAGGTGAGTTAGGGCTTATATTGCACGAGGTACAAAGGCCTAAAGAGATAAAGTTAGGGTTTATGCTGCACTAGGCAAGCTACCTCGAAGTCTTATGGCTTGTTGTTTAATTCTAAGGAGTTTTGTTGTTGAAGATGGTCGTGTTGCCCACTATGCATGCTCCAAGCTCCTCTTCGTAGCAGGTTTATTTTTGAAATATCAATTTGAAGAGAAAAGAGAAGTAGCTTATTTTGGAGAGGATTTAAATTGGCGTGTCTTAATGTCTTATTAGGGAAATATTTAAGTTGATTATAGTGACACCGGTTAAGATCCCATGGTTCCCTCATTCCGGCACCACTATTTTCTTCAGATTCACTTAGTCTAAATGTGTTCCCTAAACTCAACTAAATGAGTTCCATACTTTAATTTAGACCGTGGGAAATCTCGTTAGCAGTCGTAGGTTCCATCCTCCGAGGTATTCCCGATCATTTGATAGAAACGTTTTAATTTAATTTCACTTGTAATTTTTGTTTTGTTTGTGATTAAATTTTGAGTTGTCTTATATTTTGATTATTGTGACAGTGAATTTTATCTTGTTTTCTTTTAAATTTTTTATTTTTGGTTTCAGTTTTGTGGCTATCCTAAAAGTTATTATTTTCATGCAGGGTGACATTGTTGTTTAGCATGCAAGCTTATAAGGAAGAAAAGTACAGTAAAGAAAGTATTGAAAAGCAAGTGCTATAAACTTGTAAAAGTGAACCTAGCGAGTCTTCTTGTTCCTACTCGTGAAACTTTAATATCTTTTGTAGTAAACATTTATAATTTGGAGGAAAGTAAGAGCCTATAGATAGGTTCGTCATAAGCCTACCAAATCCTATGTCATAACTTAGTGGGGCCTATTTATTCATTTTAGAGATGCCTTCTTTTAATAAGCATGATAGGCTCATTCGCCCTATAAGGTGTCCAGAAGACATGTGAGAAGATCCCAGTAATACCTAGATATTTCACAACCCTTTTGAACTTTCTTGAGTTCATTTGAACTTATCACGCTCACTAAAAGATTCATCTAATTCAGACCCTTATGCTTAATGAACATTGATGATTTAATTAACCCAAAAAGTGGGGTAATTATCACTTGGGATTCCATATATAAATTATGTAAATGGGGCCTTTAGAGGAAAACTAATTTATGAAAGAATTAAACCAATTTTGATGGGCTTATAGTGTTTCAAATGTATTTTAAAATTAATGGTTTTTTTCTTTTCTATACCTCATTAGTCAATTTTCAATTAAGCTTAGCTCACTACTAAGCCCTTAAGACTTTAGTGGCTGTATTTGGAATATTAGGAAAATATTGACTTATGTGATTATGACTCTCTTTAATCCTTATCAAACTATTGAAATTATCATTAGACAACAATTAGGGGTATAAGATCAATACATTATTTACTTCCAAAATTCAACCCCTAACTTCAAGGATCTTTTGGTTTTAATTATCTTCCAAATTGATATAATTAAAGAAATTACAAGTTTACCCTTTAATATGAAAAACATGAGATTGGTTTCTACCATTTATATCTTTATATTTTAGTCATTTCAACATATTTTTTAAGATCATTCATTACCCATTTCCCATTTTTAAATAAGCTCAAATATTGATTAAGGCCAAATTCCTCAAATTTACAACTTTGCCCCTATGGCCTTAACACTCCATAATTAATCAAATTTAATTCAAATGACTTCAAATTTTTTGTATTACCCTACTCATGGGTCAATTAAAACATTAGAGGAGAAATTGTGATTTTCTTAACTTAAATTTATTTATATAATTATTTTTATGTAAAATAAGGAATTTCAAAGAAAATTCACTTAGTAAAAATGAAGCATATGTCCCAAAGAAAATTACTAGAGGTTTAAATAGACTGGAGAATCATTAGGACCAAATTTCATGATTTTTTTATTTTAATTTTATTATTATAATTATTTCAATTTTTGTGGTACTAATTAAATATAAAATATAATTTAATTGGAAAATTAAGTTTTATATTTTTTAAAAAAATCTTTTTGAGATAAGGGAACTCAGAGGACCAAATTTTATATTTTGTGATTTATATTTTAATTATTAGAATTACTTTAGTGAGAAATTAAAGAAATTCTACTTTTAGCCTTTTAAAATAATTTTAACCCTTCAAAATATAATATCTTTATTTACAGAGTTAGAAAAATTATTCCAATTGTCCCTATATGATTAGGAGGCAATTTAGAACATTTCCATCAGTTTTATTAATTTTTTTAATTTTTTTAATTTTTAATTATTTAAATAATAAAATAATGCTTAAAATGAACATTTTAGTTTAATTATAATTTTATTTTTACAAAATTACCCTAGTCATTAAGAATTCTCAAAACTAATTTCATGGTTTTTAACTTGTATTTTATTTATTATAGTTGATTAAATGACAGAGATGATATTTAACTTAGAAAATCAAGTTAAGTGATCAAATTAATCAAAAATGATTTCAAAATTTTTATGGGAGTCCATCTAAAGCTAATTCACAGTGAAGAATGATTTTTAGGTTATTTTCATTTATATTTAGTCCAAATTAGTTTTCTTTACAATTCATGGTTTAATTACAATTAGGGTTATACTTAAAGATTTAAACCAAGTTTATATTTTTCTTATGTTTCTCTGATCACAACGAACTACCAAAATTTACTTTGGATTTTTTTGATAAGTATTTTAATTATTATAATTTTTATACCAAAACAAACACCTACAACTTGAAAAATAGAGATCTCTTCATAGAGATCCCCCCTGACCTTGGAAAAATTAGGGAAGATCCCCCTTGATAGAGAGAACAAAAGCCCTAAATTTCAAGTTATACTGAAATATGCATGCACATGAAGAATCAAAAGTCTCCAGACCGTATTTAATTAATTATAAATAAAACACATATCAAATAAACTTCACACAAATTCATCATTATTCTCCTTTGTTCACTTAGCAAGTGGGTATTTTTATTTTATTTTTTGACTTTTCTATACCATGTTATGATTTTTTAAAGTTGGCCTGATTTAAATAATTCAAATAAACTCTATTATTCTAATCAAGTGACGCGGCGCTGACTGTGTCCTCGGCAGCTTTGAAAGACCATGTATCGCTCTGTCATTTGACGCTCCCTTCTGACTCAGCTGCCACGCGGCCAAGCTTTATGCATCGTGATCCTGTCTGAATCTATCCTTGTTGTCCAAGTAAAACACACACGATCCAACGGCTCCTGGTCTTCGTCCCCAACTAGTTCATCTCGTAAGTCGTCCACCTTCTAACCCTAAGATCTCGAGCTAGACACAACCAAATAACATGGGGTTTGTTTATATGGACACTTCTGACCTAGAGAAACTTATCTATACGACTAACCTAGCCTAAAATTGACCCAATATGCATGGAGAATCAAAATAAGCTCGGGAGGGTGAGGGAGTTTAATACCTTTGGCTGAGAGGGGAGGCCTCGATCAGATGGTTGTAGCTAATTTGTTTAGTCCCACAAACCTCTAGATGAAGCCTTTTTCCCTGGTGAAATGTCTGGACCCAAGTTTGACCAGATCCGATTTCAGGTGTTGATTAAAGTCTGGGGTAGAGGGTCTCTGTGATGGGGCTTTGATGGGGGAACTTCTTCTTTTAGTGTAGGGATGGTGTGGGTGCAGTTAATTTGATTTTGATTCAGTGTTGAGTGGTAATGGAATTTGTCCTGGTTCTGACAGGGTTTTGAGCTTCAAAATTGAGCTCAGGCAGTAGGGGAAATGGCAGCGAAGTGGCCGGAATGAGTTTAGGGAGGCTGCAATTAGCTTTGGAAACAATTTGGCAGTGTTTCCCCAAAGTTTTTTGCACACTCCTCCTTTGGCCGTCAAGGATGGTTGTTTAAATAGAGGAGCTTAGAGGGGCCACCATGGCTGGGATTTATGTGAGTCTAAGTGCTTATAAGGAGGGCAGCAAGGAGCAATCAACCAATTAGGGTGAGACAGCTTGGATGGGTCAATTTTAGTTTTATCCATGGGAGGTGGCTCTCAGTTTTGCCTCCTCCAGCGACTAGGCGGCAGGCCAAGCCAGGGGAGGTGACCATTGGTCTGGTGAGCCAGAGAGCAAGTCATAAGTGGGGTGAGCATAAGTGGTTAAGTGCTCATTACAAATCTCTTTAAGTTTTACCCATTTAAGAGAGGGGATCCCCTAAATCATGGGAACTTTGGTCCATGGCTCCACTAGAGTGAGCTAGGCGTATCTGGCTAAGTCCTAAGGGTCTAATAGCTGGCTATGGTGAGCTTGGTTTGGTCACATTTGTTTTAATTTAACTACATTGGGTCATGGGTTCAATTTGGGTCACTTGGGTTTAAGTTGTATTTGGTTAGGTTCAAGCATGGTTTGAGTCTAATTGATTGTCTAAAATGATGTATATGGTTTTCATAAAGTTTTTAGAAGAGAATTTGGGTGGATTTGAATAGGTCTGGGGGATTAATTTGGCTTGATTTGGGTATTTGGTCAATTTTCGACAGGTTGGGCTAGCTTGGGTTTAGGTTAGGCTAGAGTGGGATAAAAGGCCAATTGATGGTTTCAAATGGTCTAGTGGGATGTCTTGAATAGTTCTAAACATTAATTAGGTGCCAATTTTTGAGTGAGGGCATTCAATTTGGTGGAATTTGGGTATGTGACACATTTGGGGCCATTTTGGGGATTTTAGGTTTGGTTTGACTTAGGTGAGGTTTGGGCTCACATTAGTGGAAATTGATTGTTCCGTTTGGTTTAGGGGAATTTCATGAAGGGTTTTGGATATTAATTTGGGGAATTTATTGGTTCATTGGGTTTAATTTAGGGGAATTGGGCCATGTGGTCAAAATTAAGGCTTTTTCATTTGGGTTGAAATTGAATTCAAATGTGGGTCAAACTGGGCTTAGATTTGGTTTATATTGGTATTAGGGATGATGAATTTTGGTTTGGAATAGAAATTGGGCAAGATTGGGGTCAATTTGGTGGACTTTGCGGGTGATTTGGGTATTTGGGCTTTTGGTAAAAATGGGTCAATTTGGTCAAATTGGGTCAACGTGGTGGTTCCAAACTGAGATTGGGAATATTTGGAAGGTTTTGGGATTTTTTTGAATTTTTGGGCTAAGAGGGGCATTTTGGTAATTTGGGGTTATTTTGGGAATTTTGGTAAATTTGAGGTGTTTTGGTTATTTTGAGTAGTGAGGAATGTATTGGGATTATTTTTGGGAGATTTTGGTCATTTTGGTTGATTTTGGGAATTTGGGCTAAATTAGGGCTTTAGGGGTAACTTGGTCATTTGGTAGAGTTTAGGGGTAAAGGGGTTAAAAGTTTGGATTTTGGTAAAATTTAGAGTTGAGTGAGATTGATGACCCATTTGAGCCATGGACCAAGTGAATTCTCTATTTGGATCTCCATGTACTGGTACTAATCAAACCCTAGCTTGGGGCTAAGAGCTAGGGGAAACCACCCACATGAGTTTCCAAAAGAGTAGGGGATCAAGTGTGGAGAAGTTTAATTTAGGGTTGTGAGGTAGTGTGTGAGAGTGTGATGTGTAAGTGTGTGTGAATCTCACCCATGCCACCCAGGAAAATTCCTAAGGCTTTACCATCCTATAGGAAACTCCCCTCGAGCTTCCTAATGCTTGGTCTCATCCTCCTAAATACTTAGAGGTTAGAATTTAAGCATTTAAAAACTTTAAGTGAAGCAAAGAGGTGTTTTGATTTTCTATGGGTTAAGGGTTCCATTGATAGTCTTCTAAGATAATCATTAGGAAAGTCTTATGGCTAGACCCTAGGCTATTCTAAAGAGAGACTAGACCTTAACCAAAAGTCAGGTCAACAACAGTGAACCTAACAAAATATATTTTTCTGATTTATATTTTAATTATTATAATTTTTAAACAAAATAGAGGGGTTTAACTTGAAAATTAGGGGTCTCTGGTTAAAGATGCCCTCTGACCTTGGAAAAATCAGAGAAGATCCCTAATAAGATGGGGAATCAACCCCCAAAGTTTCAAGCCACTGTGAAATATTTGTGATGAGTTATAATTTAAATAAATTTTATTATATTAATTAATTTAAAAATAAATGAAAGTCAAATAACTCCAATTTTATTTCCACATTGTTCTCCTCTGTTCACTAAGCAAGAGGGTATTCTTCTTTTATTTTTATGAAATTTCTACATAAAGTATGCAATTTTAAAGTTTCTAAAGTTAAATAAATTAAGAATTTTCTACTTACTTAGTGCTACACCACCTCAACCTAGGCACCTCTGAAGCTCCGTGTGGCGCTCCTCCAATCGACGCAACCATCTGACTTAGCAGCCACGCGTCCCACGGTTCATGTATCATCTGCTCTTCTGGTGCGATATGGAGCATCCATCCATTACACACACGATCCAACGGCTCTTGATCGCCATCCCCAACTGACCTAACCCACAAACTGTCCACACTAAAACCCTAAGATCTCTGCCTAGACTAAACCAAAGCACTTTGGGTTTGTTCCTATAGTGTCATCTAGTCAAGACGAACCTATATATATGGTTACATTCCTATGAAATCAAGGGTATTGTCATGAAAGCCTAAGCCGAGATTAGTTTGGGGGAGAGTTCAATAGCTTTACCTGAGAGGTGTGGCTTCAATCAAGTGCTTGCAGAAGCATCAGAGGACTCTGACGAACCTCCTGGAAGTGTTGCTGGGCTCATGTGAACTATCCAAGTATGAAATCGATCAGACCGATTTAGGGGTCTTGGTCTTGAGCTAGGTTAGGGCAGGTGTGGGATGGGGATTTCAAGTTGGTTCTCCCTTTTTGTTAAGGGGATGGTGAGGAGCAACTTAATTTGGTGTTTGGTGGACTGTATTGAAGTGGTGAAATGTGTCCTAGTTTTGTTTGAGAACTGGGTGGAGAAATTGGCTCTAGATAATGGCTATAGGTGGCTGGGGACAGTTGGATTGTAGTCAAGGAAGTTCAAGGAAGCTCTGGTGGGACTTTGGTAGGGCTATGTCAGAGGATTTTGCACACTCCACTTTGGCCGTGAACGGGCCAATGTATAGCCATGGTCAATGGGTGGAGCTCATGCTACCATTGGCTGCTCTTAGTAAGCTTTAGGTGATAGCTAAATAGCTTACACATCCAATGAAAGCTTGTCATAGTGGATGGTCCCAAATTTGAGTTTAAAGATTAGGGGAGGCTCTAGGTTTCAGGCGAGTCGGCTAGGGTGGAGCTGGTGACTAGGGTGGTTGGGGTGCTTAGTCGGACTTAATGGTGATTAACATTAAGGCTTGATGTTTGACGGTAAGGATCTCCTTTAGTTTAGCCAAAAATGGGAAGAGATCCCCTAAATTGGCAGACCCTTGGTCCATGGCACATGTAGGTTGGGCTAGGTGGATCTAGGTTGGCTCTTAGGGTCCAAATGCTGGCTGTGGTGGGCTTGGGTTGGTCAATTCGGCTTGGTTTGGTCAAATTTAGAGTTTGGGTTCAAAATTAAGGTTTTGGGTCTACCTGAGTCTATGTTGGGTTTGGGCTAAAGTTTGGGTTAAGTGGTGATCAATTTGGTGTGGATGATTGTCATGAAGAGTTTGGAAAAGGAATTGGGTGATTTTGAAGTGATTGGGAGGTTCAATTTAATAGGAGTTTGAATTTGGATCAATTTGGGCATTTGCGCTAGACTTGGGTTTAGATTGGGCTAGAGTTTACATATGGTTCAATTTATGGTTCAATTAGGTCCAAGGGATTGTGGTGAAGAGTTTTGAATACAATTTAGTGAAGATTTTGGGGTTAGGAGGTTCAATTTAGTAAAATTTGGGATTTTGGTCAAAATTGGAGGTTTTAACTTAGGTGGTATTTGGGTGAGGTTTTAACTTAAGCTAGGACTAATTGAAGGCTCAAATTGATTTAGGGAAATGTTATGAAGAGTTTAGAATTCTAAATTGGGGGAACTTGGTTGATTTTGGGATTCAATTTGATGGGTTAAGGATATGGTCAAATTAGAGATTTTGTATTGGGCTTGCAATTGGGCTTGAAATTGGGTTCAATTGGGCTTAGATTTGGTTTCAATTGGGATTGGGGATGATGAATTTGAGTTTGGAATTGAAATTGGGGGAAATTGAAGTCAATTTGGTGGAAATTGGGAGTGATTTGGGCATTTTCGGCCTTTAAGGGCAATTTGAGAATTTTGGTCAAAATGGGTCAAATTAGGCTCAATGGAGTGATTTGAATTGGTTTTGGGATCATTTGGAATGTTTTAGAAGATTTTGGGAATTTTTGAAATTTTTGGAATTTGAAGGGCATTTTGGTAATTTTGGGGGTTATAGGGGTATTTTGAGGATTTTGGGTATTTTGGTGGATTTTAGTCAATTCCAATGTTGGGAAATGTTTTGAAATGATTTTTGAAGGAATTTTTTAGAATTTGGGCAATTTTGGGAATTTTGGAAAAATTTAGGGATGTAGAGGCAATTTGGTAATTTTGGTAAAGTTTGGGCTAAGAGGCTCAAAATTGGGAATTTTTGTAAAATTGGGATGTATTGAGAATGTTGATCAAGAGGTCAGCCTATTTGAGCCATGGACCAAGGAAAGTCCCATTTTGGATCCTTCATGTGTTGGTCCTAGCAAAACCCTAGCCTAGGGCTAAGAGCTTGGGGCAGCACCCACATGAGTTTCCAAAAGAGTAAGGGACCAAGGTTGGGCATGTTTGGTTTAGGTTTTTGGGTTAAGGGTGAACGTGTGAGGTTCAAGTGTGTGTGTGCAAGCCTGATCCAGACCAGACCACCCAGGGTTAGTCCTAAGGCTTGACCCTTCTATAGGGGACTCCTCTTGAGTTTCCTTATCCTTGGCTCCATCCTACTAAGTGCTAGAGGTTGGTATAAAGCATATAAAACTCCAAGTGAAGCAAAGATGCATTTTTAATTACTAGCGCGGAGGGTTCCATCACTTGTCCTTTAAGATAGTCACCAGGAAATTCTATGGTAAGATCTTAGGCTCCTAAAGAAAGACTAGACCACAACAAAAGTGAGGTCAACACCTGGTCAAGATGCACATAGCTTTCCATCATCCTGAAGTGTCATAGTCCCTAATCTATTTGTGAAAATAGCTAGTTAGCCTAATTTGATTGAAAGATTCTTGTCAACAACTATGGGTTGTTTCATCCAAAACATCTTCATAGATTCATGGTGGATAATTGTTCATGTAACATTTTTTTGGAGTTACTTTAGGTTTTAATGTCATTTAGGTTTTATTGATTTTATTTTATTTTTATAGGACTATCTTTTAATTTATATTTTTAGTAAGATTGCTTTTTAATTCTTACTTTGAATAATATTGTCTTTTAGTTTTGATTTTTAATAGAATAGTATTTTAATTTTGTCTTATGATGACTCTGGCCAAGATAACTTGGTTTTTTCATTCCGTGGTCATTACTGCATACTTAATAAAAAGTAAAAGATTCCTTGTTAGCAACCATAATTTACCTCATTCAAGTATCCGTCACAGTCTAAGTTTATTTATTTAATTAAAACTTTGTTTGATTTTGCAGGATGGTTTTTAGTTTGGTTTGTTATTTTTTTAGGTTTGATGGAGAAGTGAGTTTTATTTTGTTTTTCTTAGGGGGAGGATGATCCCTGATATTTTATAAATGAGTTTAAACTTTATACTTCCTTTTAATTATATCTCTTTCTTTACAACAATGTCAAAAACTTGATGTTAATGCAAATGAGAGATGAATTATCATTAATATAAAATAGGATTCTACGCAAGTATACATCTCAGTATCAAGTAATATAGGACTTTCTGATTAAGCCTCGAGATATCGAACCCACAGGGAAAAATGTTAAATATTCTTAAGAAAGAAAATAGAAAAATAAATTTTTACTTTTTAAGAAAGATCTTACGCAAACTAAAGATAATATTCTAAGAAAGAAAGTTCGATTCTTTTTGGTAATTTGTATAATTTGAAATGATAGCAAACAAATAAATTTAACTATTTTTTTTAAAGATGAAAGCAAATCCAAATAAAATATATTTTTCCTTATTATGAATTAGTAACAAGTCATAGAATTCTGTTGTGGAAGTATCTAAAATGTGTTGTGTCAAATAGGAGCAATTATATTCTTTACCATTACTAGAGATGCTATAAAGAACATATGTTAATATAATGCTTTAGTAATCTTGAAGACGGGCTAGGCAGGAAAGATAGTAGCTCTAACTGTGGAGTTTCCTCTTCTCCCTCCACTTGGGGGCTAACATAACGTATCAAGACATAAAACATTAAATCAAATTGGGGGCTTTAGCCTATCACTCTAAAGTCCTCTAATTCTACACCCATCAAAGTATATCTCCCTATTTATTTGCACTCAAACATATGAACTACATTCTTACCCATATAATCTCATGTGATTTTTATCAATTGTTGACTGAGACAATACCATATTGGTTCTTACATGTTCTCACAACATATATTAACATCTTAATTAGCCAAATCAAGAAGTAAATAAAGTGGAAGATTTTCAATCATCACAACTTCTTCCAACATTGATTTTCTATACTTCACACAAAAAATTACTCAGAATTCATGGAGAAGATACAATCACAGCTTGGTTTAAAAGTAGAAATCATAATAAAAACACAAAAAAAAATTTAATTAAAAATCAAATGTAATAACAAAGATAAAGACTTATCTGAAAATCTCACCACCAAACTCTTGAAGTTCCTTTGAAAACTTTGCTTTTCCATACAATCTTCCTTAGAGGGTGGCGCCCAACTCTAAGGGCTCCAAATTTCTCTTCTAATCCTAGTACAATCTATACTAAATTAAGTAGAAATAGTGAAACAGAGTGGCGTGATACTTGAAGAACTATCCTATACAATAAATATAAACTAAACGCCCTCCAACAACAACCAACTTCTGATCTTCAATTCTTCTTTATATAATTTTCCAATAGGTGCTTTAGCTTCTCTTCAAATTATGTCTGGATTCAGTGAATCCTCTAAGAGATGCATCCATTCAAGAGCAATTTAATTTAATTATGACGCAAAAAGGAAGTTACCCACGTTTGTATCAAAGGATGCCTCAAACACCCCTTCAAAATGGCACCAAAAATTAATTAAATCCTCTAAAGTAACTATCGCGCTTAAGCGCGGGGTCTCAGCGCTCAGCAGCGAGGCTCTAGCGCGTAAGCGCCAGGTGTGGGCGCTTAGCCGCTATAGATCAATTTTCCACCTTTCTTCATTTTGCTCCAAATTTGTCCTTTTTCACTCCATTCGCCACATTCATCCATTTAATCATACCTGTAAGAAAAATACACAAAATATCTTCTATTAAAGTGAAATATCATCAAAAATAGGTATAAAAATGTGTATGAAAATACTATATATTTTAGGTGTATCAAAATCCCCCAAACTTGAAATGTTACTTGTCCTCAAGTGACACTATAATCACATAAAATCAAACAATCAAATTATGTAAATGAGTTTCTTTAGGAGTTTCCAAAATTTTTTTCTAGAAATGTAGTAGTCCAATTTAGAAAAAATTTTAGTAAATGAGACTAATTTAAAGTTTTAGAAAACTTTGAAGTAAATGTTTATGAAAAATATGAGTTCCTATCTTATTTAGAAATACTTGTAGATTTTTCAAAATATAGGGCTTAGGCAAGTTATTGCCTTTACTTAAAAATCTTTATTAAAATAATGATACTAACTATATTATATTCATAAGCTTCAAGATTTTCTCAAATCTTATACTATAAAAAGAGCAGGTATGGAACCAATTTTTTACCAGGTCTTTTAATCCTCAAGCTTCTCCTTCCTTTTTCACATACTATTTTTCACTTTTTTTTAGACAAGGATTACTATATCTAGATAGTCCTTTAATAATTTTGAATTTCACCCTTCCATTCCTAAAGCATAAGGTAGATATATATCTTTTACTTAGAAATATAATAAAAGTTTTGAAAATTATTTTCATCAAAAAAAATTAAGTATTAAAAATTAAAGACTAATCCTTCTATTTTTCCAAAAAATACAACTTTTCCTACTATAGATAGTTACAAAATATTTACCATTTTTTTTTAACTTTAAATTTTTCATCACTACTATAAATTTTAACTAAATTCTCATACTCATTTCTATATTTAAAATTTTACTTCCCTAATATAACTTCATACACATAATTATTTTTAAATCAAAATCAAATTTATTTATAACACATTTGAGAACAAATAAAATTTAAGTTTTTGAAAAATTGTTTTTCATCCCCCCCCTCCAAATTTAAAGTTTTGTTATGATAAAACATTTAAGCATAGTAAAAAGATACATGGGTAGGAATTAAAAACTATAAGTATCATGCTCGCAAGAATTTTTATATCCTAAATATGCAACTATAACAATTAAAAATAGGAGTAAAAAAAATAACCTGATCAAATTTTAATTTTATAGTTTATATAAAAGAAATTTAAAAGACTTCTAAAGTAGTGGAGGTAATGACACGCCTAAAATATATACGCTTTTTACTATATAATTTTACTCATTTTTTATGATATTACACTTTAAAAGAAGGTATTTTGTATGTTTTTTGGTTTTAGGTACAAGAAATAGTGATTGGAGCAAAAGGAAGAAAAAATGGTACAATTTGGAGCAAAAATGAGCAAGAAAGCCAATTTTGGCTTGACACATTTTGATAAGTCTTTCTATATTTAATCTCTTTTACACTTCTTACATATTTTTTAATGAGATTACACTTTAAAGAAAGGTTGTTTATGCTTATTTTTTAGGGTTATCTTTTAGGAAGGCAACGCAACTGAAACAGGGCGAATCAGAGCTAAAACAGAGCCAAACGGAGCAAAATGGTGGAGCTATGCAGAATGGGCGCCGGCGGTGTCCAATAGGGCGCCGGGGTGCCCGAAAGGGCGCCTACGGTGCCAGAAACCCGAGGGCACGAAATTTAGGTGCCGGTAGTGCCCAAATAAGGCACCGGCGCTGCCAGGAGCGGTTATTGTCTATATACATTGAACCTGGACGCTTTTTGGATGGTTTCTTCAAGAAACTCTTAGGAAATTCATCCCTACACTATTTTAAACCGAATTTGAAGCCAAAAAATGAGGGAGATGATAGGGAAAACGTGGAGAATGATTAGAGATCTTAGAATAGGAGTAGAAATGTAGATTTCTATCTTTTTGGAGAAATTCGTGAGGGGATTTTGAGAGAACCTGTAAGGGAATGTTCTAGCATTGCATGGATCCGCAGGAGACTTTATGTGAGAGATTTTTATCTTTCTTTCAATGGAAAAAAAGCTAAGTATTATTTTCTTCATTATCTTATGATTTTGTAAACACTTATTTCGTGGATTTGCTTTGAAATGAAGATTTCAGTTGTGTTTTCTTCTTGTTTTGTGATGTCTTTCTCTTACTCTTTCTTCTCGTTTAGAAATAGTGGTGTAAGAAAATTATGTCACTATTTTCATTCTACTTTTCTTTTGCAATGAGTAGGATTCATGTTTAGGATATTGTGATGCTTCTAAAAGAAGTTTAATTATAAATTTGATGGTTTTTACTTGCGCTTCATTTACATTACAAAAAGAGCTCGTTGTAGTGTTAAAATTTGTTTTAATTTTATAGACCCGAAAGGGCAGTGTAATTCTCAACAAAGTGGAACCACGTTCAATATCCGTGAATGAATTGTGTAGTTCATGGGGATTGAGTGCAAATAAATAGGACAATATGGTTTCTTAGGCGACGAATTGGAGGTTTCAGGGTGACAGGCTGAGATCCCTAATTTGGTCCTAAAGTTTGGTAACTAAAGCAAAAGTTAACCTTTAGGTGAAGGGAAGTGAGAGCTCTGAAGTGACAGCCAGTATCCTCCCAGCCTAACCTTGGATTCAGGGACTAAGCCTAGGATTTATCAATGTTCTTTATAGCACTCTAAAGAGGGGGTACTCGGAAGAGGGTAAAGAATAGGATTGCTCTTATTTAGCACACACAATATTTAATGCATCTTATTCCTATACATTATCCAATTCGTTACATCAGAATTGTAGTTTTTATTATCTCAAAATTCACCAAACCAATTTCCCCAAAAAGGGTTATCTTTATTATTAATGTTTGCATTAGGGAGTAGTTATTATTCTTACATATAATCATCTACATTTAGAAGTAGTTGTTAGAAAAACCACTTATATCACCCTTCCAAACTAAGGTTGTTAGTAGTAGACAAGAATTTGACTAAAAACCTCTTACCTCACTTCCCTGTGGGATCGATAAATGGGACTCCATTAGAGCCCTGTATTACTTGTTACGATACGTATACTTGCGTTGGATCATTGTGACTTTATAAAAATTATTATATATCTATTGTTCATAAATCTTTGCATATAAAAAAAAAGTCGCATCAAATTTTTGGCGCCGTTGAAGATTCGGTAAGAATTTTAGGAGAATTTTAGTTGAAGTAATTAGGCTTAGAATTGGAAAAATTTAGTATCGTAAAATTATTTTTGTGTGAAAAATGTTTTGTTATATAAAAAAGTGTTGTGAAAAAACTATTTGTGTGAAAAAAAAGGTGTTTGTGAAAATGTTTTATTGTGTTGAATATATTTTTTGTTTTATTTGTTTTATTGTTAATGTATTGTTTGTTGTGTTATCTGTAGGACTTGTACCTTATGGTCCCGAGTTAGAAAAATGAAAAAAAATCAAAAAACAGAAAGGACTTGAAAAACTAGAAATGGAAATGGAAAACATTCAAAATAATAACTTGAAAAATCATCATAAATCATTGAGGGATTACATAAATCCTACGATAGATAAAATTTACTTAAGTATACAAAACCTTTTTGTAGAAGCTGACTCGTTTGAACTAAATCTAGTGATTATCCAACTTGTGTAGAACAACCAATTTGGGGGAACTCCTTCGGAGGATCCCTATTCTCACTTATCTAGTTTTCTAGAACTTTGTGCTACATTTTGTTATAATGGCATGTCAGACAATGTTGTTAGGCTAAGTCTTTTTCCTTTCTCACTAAGGGATAAGGCTAAAATGTAGTTATAATCATTAGCACCCGGTTTTATTGAAAATTGGAAGGAGTTAACTCAAAAATTCCTAGCTAAGTATTTTCCACCTTCAAGGACTACTAAACTTAGAAACGATATTATCTCATTTTGTCAGTATGAAGGGGAATCAATATACGAAGCATGGGAAAGATTTAAGGAACTCCTAAGAATGTGTCCACTTCGTGCTCTGCCAGATTGGTTAATCATTCAAACTTTTTATAATGAGTTATTAGGATCCCTTAGGACCATTATTGATGTTGCTGCTGGTGGTTCATTAATGTCAAAAACATTTGATGAAGCGTATGCATTAATTGAAGAAATGGCTACAAATGAATTTCAATGCCCTTTACAAGGGTAAATCATAAAAATGTAGCTAGTGTTCATGATACAGATGTGATTGCAATTTTTGCATCTCAGGTTGTTGCAATATTAAGGAAGTTGGACCAATTTGGAATGATCCAACCTCAATTTACTCATGTAAGCGAGGAAAGTTCATTAGGGCATAGGATTGATTCCAACTTATTATATGAGACTTTAAAAACCATAGACAACCCATATTCTAACTTTTACAACCCATGTTGGAAGAACCATCCTAATTTTAACTAGAATCATACTACTGAGGGTGGAAACCTATAATGGGAAAACAATCATGCAAATCCTAATAGAAGTTGGAATAGGCAGGGTAACACAAGATATAGGCCTTCACATCCACTGGACTCTAATATTGATCAATAATTTGAGGATAAGAATATGTCTATAGATAAAGTGGTATTGCAAATGGGAAACCAGTTGCAAAGTCAAAATGCTGCGACTAGAAACATAGAGAATCAACTGGGAGAAATTGCTAATTCACTTAGCAATAGACCCAAAGGAACGCTTCCTAGCAACACTGAGTTCAAACCTAAAGAGAACAATAATGAACAACTATTCCTTGTTACTGGACAAAATATGATAAATGTGCAAAAAAGAGAGTTGATTATGAATATTAATGACCAGGAAGTCACTTCTGATGTGTTGAAGACTATGAAATTTTCAGCTGAGAGAAAAGACGATGAATGTTTTTAGATGGATGAAATTTATTATCTAAGTAAAGACCATTTCCAAGAAAGTTTTGAGAGTAAGATAATAGATGAGGTCAGAATGGAATTTCATGATGAGTTGAAAACGTTATCTAAAGAAGACTGTATGTATGTTCAAGAGAGGTGTTAAATGATGGAAGCTGCCAAAAATAGTGAACTTGAAATTCCATTTATTGAAAAATCTCATGAACTTAAGATAGATGTACCCTATACAATTTTAAAGCCTGTCTATTTAGGGAATTCATCTACACCACCAGTCTTTATATCTTCATATTCAACTCAATTACAAGAAAATCCCGAATTGAATGATGAATAAGATAAAGTTATTGAACTAGGACTTGGAAGAGAATTTAAGGATAAATTTTAAAAGAACTTTGAGTGGAGAAAAGGGGATAAGGATATTGGAAGAACATTGGAAGAAATTCCTAAGGAATTAGAAAAACCTATTTCCTTAACTAAGATAGATCCTGAATTATAAAGGGGAATAATTGGAAGATAACTTGAAACAGAAGAGTGACATAGAAGAATTTGATGCTGAATCTGAATTATCTAGAGAGAATCCGATCCAAAATTTGGGAGATCTTGAATTATCTTATAGAGATCCATTTCTTATAAATTTCAAGGATGATATTAATATGCAAATTCAGAAAATCAATAAAAGAATATTGGATCTAGAAATAAATATGAGGAACAATGATATAAATCCATCTGAAAAGGAAGAGCTGAATGAAAAATTACAATTTGAGGATTTTTAAGGAATTCCTGGATCTGAAAAGGATTAGGTGATTGATCGATGATTACTTAATTGGAATTTTGATCCAGGAGGAATCATTTGTTGGGCCCGCGATGTTAAAACCAAGCGCTTTATGGGAGGCAACCCATAGTTATCAGTGTGCTTTGATTTAGTGTGCTTGAGAGTCATGATTGTTAGTGTTGTATGGTGTTTGCTTTAGAGTGGATTGATTTGATCTTTATGTGTCATTATGGATTGGTATATTTAATTGTGGATTGGTAGATGTTTGGATTGTTATTAGTTTGATTTGATCTTTGTGTGTCATGAGGGAGGTGATTCCTTAACTTCTTATTATGGTTAGACTTGTATGTTCTCTTGTAGTAGTTGGATTGACGAGTTCACTATAACTCGGGTCTTACTCCAACTTGAGTTTTACAAGAGACATCATAAATTTGAAAAATGACAGCTTCATCTCAATTTTGTTACATCCTTTCTCTAACTTTGTTTTCATTTGATAGGATTCATGAACCTATTTGATGAATAACTTGTGAGTGATCTTACACTACGATTTATAACAGTTAAAGGTGCTTAATTATAGAGATTAGATGATGCCTGAGATTGGTGCCTAGGAACCAATTTATTAGGGATAATCTTATCTTTGGGATTATAATTTATAAAATCATTTTAAAATGTACCTAATTTATTAGTGTAATGATTCCGTTAGAAATTGGAAGTAAATCAGTGTGATGTGATGACTTAATGGAAGAATTGAATTCATTTATCTTATGTGTGTTTATGTTTGTGTTACAATTTTATATAATAATTGAAGAACATTTTTATATTCCCTTGCTGATACATGCTATGCTAGTTAAACTTTTATTTAATGAATTTCATTCTGGCATGATTAGTTTAGATTTACTTTCTGTTGCATATTGCTCTGTCCTAATGAATACTTATAAATGTTTTTGATAGACATTTGTGGTAGATAGAATTTCTAAATTGTTTTTCTTCCTGCTTATATTTTTTGTACTGAATGCTATATATGTTAAAAATTAATTTTTGGGGTAGGAAGAAAAATAAAATTTTATTGTGAAAATACTTCATTTTAGTGTAATTTTATTACAAGCATGTTTTAGTTTAGATTTACTTTCTCATACCTGATTATGCATGTATATGAATTTTATAAGATGTTGTAGTAATAAGTAGATTCAACCTTTACTTTTTCTTCCTGCAACATTTTATGGAATTAATTGCAAAATATTTTAAAATTTAAGTTTCGGTGTAAGAAAAATTTTTAAAATGTAACTTTATTTGTCCTCAGTAGCCTGTATTTAATTTGATATCACTTTTAAAATGACTTGTGGTATGTGTTGTTACCTTTAGGTTACTATAATTTTGATTTTAGGAATGTTAGAAAAATAACTTAGTTGAAATCCAATGTGAATAAACTGTTCTAGATTTAAGATATTTTGTAGGAAACATTGGAAAAATGACTTTTCTATTTAGAAAGGAGTTGAATATTTGAAAAGCTAAAATTATTAGATTTATACTTAATGAGAATTGAGCCTTTATTGAAATCCTTCTTTGAACTAATACTTACACTTATAAAAAGTGAGAGAAAGTTTTTAGTTTTAGATTTTAGAGAGAGGATAGTGAAATTCAAAATTATTTAAGGCCTATCTAGATATAGTAATCCTCACACAAAAAAAAGTAAAAAATAAGGGATTAAAAATGATTCTGAAAGAAAGAAAAAAACAGTGAAGTGAAAAAAAAAGGGAATTGAAAATGATCCAGAAAGAAAAGAAAAAAAAAAGAAAAGAAAATAAGTGAGGAGAAGCTTGAGGGGAAACCTAATCAAAAATTTGTTTCACTTAAATCTTTTTAAATGAAAAGACTTAAAAACAATCCTAAGCTTATTCTTATTTCAAAAGGTGTTGGTTAAATTGGTATAGATAAGGTGCTTAAATTCTATTTTTATACTTTCTATGAATCTTTAGTTTGACAATTTTCAATAACTTTTGAAGTAAATAGAAAATCAAGATTCCTAAGTTGAATATGAGATATTCTTACACAAGTCCTAGGTTGATTTGCTATAATTTCTCCTATGTTATACTATAACTTTTCTGAGATGAAATTATAGAAAACTGTAATGAAACCCACAACCACAATCAACATTTTTAGTTTTTAAAGTTATAGTGTTACTTGAGGGCAAGTAATAGTTAAGTTTGGGGGTATTGGCACGTCTAAAATATATACGCTTTTTGCTATATAATTTCACTCATTTTTATGATATTACACTTTAAAGGAAGTTATTTGTATGTTTTTTTGGTATTAGGTACAAGAAATGGTGATTGGAGCAAAAGGAAGCAAAAATAGTGCAATTTGGAGCAAAAATGAGCAAGAAAGCAAATTTTGGCTTGACACATTTCGATAAGTCTTTCTATGTTTAATCTCTTTTACATTTCTTGAATTTTTTGAATGAGATTACACTTTAAAGAAATGTTATTTCTATGCTTATTTTGTAGGGCTATTTGTTAGGAAGGTAACGCAACTGAAACGGAGCGAATCAGAGCTAAAATGGAGCCAAACGGAGTAAAATGGTGGAGCTGCGCAGAATGGGCGCCGGCGGCCCCCGATAGGGCGTTGGCGGTGCCAAAAACCCGAGGGCGTAAAATTTGGGCACTGGCAGTGCCCAAATACAATGTCGGTGGCTCCAGGAGCGGTTATTGGCCATACACATTTAACCTGGACGTTTTTTGGATGGTTTCTTCAAGCACCTCTTGGGAAATTCATCCCTACACTATTTTAAACTGAATTTGAACCCAAAAAATTGGGGAGATGATAGGGAAAAACGTGGAGAATGATTAGAGATCTTAGAATAGGAGTAGAAATGTAGATTTCTATCTTTTTTGAGAGATTGGTGAGGGAATTTTGAGAGAATCTGTAAGGGAATGTTCTAGCATTACATGGATTTCTCGAGAGACTTTATGGGAGAGATTATCATATTTCTTTCAAGGAAAAAAAAGCTAAGTATTGTGTTCTTCATTATCTTATAATTTTGTCAACACTTATTTTGTGGATTTGCTTTGAAATGAATTTTTCTGTTGTGTTTTCTTAGTGCTTTGTGATGTCTTTCTCTTACTCTTTATTCTTGTTTGGAAATAGTGGCATAAGATTATGTCATTGTTTTCATTCTACTTTTCTTTTGCAATGAATAGGATTCATATTTAGGATATTGGGATGCTTTCTAAAAGAAGTTTAATTATAAATATGATGGTTTTTACTTGCGCTTCATTTACATTACAAAAAGAGCTCATTGTAGTGTTAAAATTTGTTGTAATTGCATAGACCTGAAAGGGCAGTGTAATTCTCAACAAAGTGGAACCACATTCAACGTGAATGAATTGTGTAGTTCATGGGGATTGAGTGTAAATAAATAGAGAAATATGGTTTCTTGGGCTTCGAATTGGAGGTTTCAGGGTGACAGGTTGAGATCCCCAACTTGGTCCTAATGTTTGGTAACTAATGCTAGGGTTAGCCTTCAGGTGAAGGGAAGTGGGAGCTCTGAAGTGACAACCAGTATCCTCCCAGCATAACCTTGGATTTAGGGACTAAGCCTAAGATTTGCCAATGTTCTTTATAGCGCTCTGAAAAGGGAGTACTTGGAAGGGGTAAAGAATAGGATTCCTCCTATTTGGCACATACAATATTTGATTCATCTCATTCCTATATATTATCCAATTCGTTACAAAAGAATAGTAGTTTTTATTATCTCAAAATTCACCAAACTAATTTCCCCAAAAAGGGTTATCTTTAGTATTAATATTTGCATTGGGGAGTAGTTATTATTCTTACATATAATCTTCTGCATTTAGGAGTAGTTGTTAGAAAAACCACATATATCACCCATCCAAACTAAGGTTGTTAGTAGTAGACTAGAATTTGACTAAGAACCTCTTACCTTGCTTCCCTGTGGGATCGATAAACGGGACTCCATTAGAGCCTTGTATTACTTGATACAATACGTATAATTGCGTTGGATCATTGTGACTTTATAAAAATTATTATATATTTATTGTTCATAAATCCTTGCATAAAAAAAAAAGTTTGTTCAAGTAACAAAAGCAAATTCACACTAACTTAAATAAAAATCCACAACAACAACAAATGGTAGTAGATTGAAAAGTTAAACATGAAATTAAATGGTGGCTTTTAATAGTATTCTAAGCCTTCCTAATAATTTCAGAATAAGTTCTACACTATCAAAAAAATACACGAATAAATTATTAACATATTTACTAACACAAAAACACTAAACACTCACATCACATAACATAAATAAATAACATCCACAAATAACACAAAAAACTATAGTAATTTACCAACCAATACATCAGATTGTTCAATCACAACTACAACATAAAAGTCTAAATAACAACCACAAATAAAGAGTTCACAACACACAAAAAATAACACAAAAGTCCAAACATAAAATTAATCCTTAGTCTCATCATCCTCATCATTATCTCCCTCGTTCCAAGCATGTATAGGCTTGTATGGGGTAAAGTGTGGATGTGGAGGTAACACAACACTATGATCTCCTCTAATTAGTCTGTCCATATAACTATGATAACTTTCCTCATACTAACTATGCTTCTATGGATAATCCCATACATGATCTACTTTTCCATCAATATCACGTACTCGATCCGCAACGTAATTAATATTATTTTTCATTCTATTCAATAGTTATGTTTGTGAATCAGTAAACTAACCTGATGATCCATGAGAAGTCGAAGCACGAGATGTGGAATCAGCAGAAGTAGAAGCACCTAATGCTCTAGAGAATCCTCCTCTCCTACCAAAAATAGAATGCGCAGCTTAAATCTTCACATTCACACTGGTAATGGGCTTAAGAGGCTGAAGAACCTCTTCTTAGTTATTTGATCTCACACCAGCATGCTCACATAATGAATGAATAAGGGAAGCGAATCCCATACCCGTAGTAGTAGCAGCTCTGGCAGAACTCTAAAAACACTCATAGATAATCTTTCCTATATCAATTATCTTCCCCTATTGGATACAATAATTTAATGTGGCTCTTCCTTAGTGACTTCACTCAGATGATTGGTGGGAATCAGTTTGGATGATATAAAATAATGTCATGCCTTAGAAATGGCATTCAGCTTTGAGGCAAGGAAGTTAACTCTTCTTTCATTTATTATTTTCCACAGTCCTCTTCCAACAGTTAAAGTAGATATAATTTCATCCAATTCCTCCTCTGTAGGATTATAACTAGAATAAAAGCTTAATGTAGTAGGTGGAATCATGTAATACTTGTTAATTACCTTGGGAGTGAAATGAACTAACTGCCCTCGAACCAACACGAAATTTTCTTCTGCCTCAGGGAGGTTTGCATAAAACTCCTGCACAATAGAAATAACATCTACGACCGAGAAACAAAAAAATCTGTCCCAAAGTCTTCTAACGATCATATCATCTATCTCACCACCGCGCATGTCAAATCATCGCTCCTGAATCAATTAACGTGACTATAATGACTGCACGTAACGATCATGAACCTTCAAACTCACAAACTTGTCTGAATCAAAGGTGGTTCTCCCCTTGCTTCTTTTTGTTTTTGCTACCATTTCTAAAATTTTCATATAAATTACTAAAAATTTCAAAATTTAACTAAAATCACTAAACTCAATTATGAAGGCTTAAACTACTAAATCTAAGTAATTTATAAAGTTTTTTCTAAATTTTCACCATGAATAGTAAATTTCAAATTTCTCCACAATGTTCTTCAAATACATGGTGAAAATAAAAAAATTTTACATAGGAGTAGTGGTCTTACCTTAAGAAGATCAAAGATAAAAAATTTGGCTTGAAATGGCTCAAAAATTGTAAATTTGGAGATGCCCTAACTCTTTCAGTCGCGAACTCATTATGAAGAATATGGCGGGGAGGAGAAAAATGGTTATTTTTTTTGTTTTTGACATCTCGCGAATTGGTGCTTAAGCATGAAAGTTCAGTGCTTAGCCCCAAAGCTCTGGCGCGTAAGCACCAAATCTGAGCACTTACCCATGAATTTGGTAATTTTGATGTTTTCGCTAAATGCACTTTTAAGCTCATTTGATCAAATCTAAATGGTCTTAATAAGTATATCTTCCCCTTGTATTCTTCTTACACTCCAAAATCACACATTACAATAATAGATTCAATATAAGTTTCACAAACACAAACACTTCATTACCAATGAACAAATAAGTACAAAATACAAATCTTCAATCCAAGATTCATGGATAAGATCTCATCTTTACTTACACTTTAGCACATTAAACAAAACACAAAATAAACACTTAAGACATTATAACACAAACAGTACCTAAAACACAAAAGACTAACAATTAAACATGTCTAACTAACCACTTAATACGACTTAAGAACTTGATTCCATTCTCCATTAGGTAGAGCATATTCAGAACCTCCATTAGTTCTTTCTGAACCATTTTGTATATGAATTTGATAAAACGGGCAATGGTTAAAAAATCTTACCGAATCTTCTTCTATCCACATGTTTTTAAAAACATCACTTTATCTGCCTCTTCAACATTACTAGTATGACTAAATTGCATCTTTAATTGTCATCCAATATGTGGTAGATGTGTGTTAGTTTCATTTACCTTTGCTCCGATTGACGCCGCATCAGCCTCGATCTTTGCAATCTTCTCTGTTATTCCTTGGATACTGACAGCTAAACATTAGTTGTATAACTCTTACGCACTCTCACAAATAAATTTCTTCTTGTTCGCATCCTTTTTCTTCTTAATTTCACACTCCCAAGAAGACATTTTTATAACTTAAACTCTTTCTTTAGACTTTAGGATGAAAATTTGGAATGGGGAGAATATCTATTCATCTGGTTCCTATTTATAGACTTTAGAAGAACTAAAATTGTCCTCCCACGTTTACAAACCATCAAATAACATTCCATGCAACTTCCCCATGATTAGGGCATCTAGAACCTCATTTTTCACGTTTTTCATAACTCCATCGCCTAAGAGCCAACTGCTGGCGCTTAGCCGCCAATACTCATTTTAGCACAGGTCTACTAAACGTCCAAATAAACATTCTAACTCATCTAATTTATCAATTAAGGTCTCATTAATCTCCACTAACATAATATAATCAAAATAATACCACATAATTCTTACTTCAAACAAAACAACAAAGCACACAAAACAAACTCAAAACAAATCACAATGATAACTATGGATTGCCTCCCACAAAGCGCTTGGTTTTACGTCATTACCCTGACATACCCAATGCTTATTTTGGGTGACTCAACATCATATTTTCATCAAATTTAAGTTTATCCATTGAAAAATATAGTTTCAGTCAATGACCATTTACTTTAAATATTTTCTTAGTTTTAGGATTTTTAATAACCACAACTTCATATGGATAAAATTTTATTACAATAAATTGGCCCATCCACCTGGACTTAAGTTTTCCTGCAAATAATCATAATTTGGTTTTATATAGCAAAACTTGTTGTCTTGGCTTAATATTTTTAGTCAGAATCCTACGATCATGCCACATCTTCATCTTTTATTTATATAACTTAGCACTTTCATATAATTCGTTCCTTATCTCTTCAAGCTCATTCAATTGCAATAATCTTTTCTCACCAACATCCTTCAAATTATAATCGAACTCATTAATAGCCCAATATGCTTTATGCTCAAGCTTGACTGGTAAATGACAAGCTTTCCTAAAAATTAGCCTATATGGGGACATTCCTATATGAGTTTTATATGCATTCCTATAGGCTCACAAAGCAAAATACAGTTTTATTGACCAATCCTTTTTTGTTTAGATTAACAAATTTTTCCAAAATTCTTTTAATTTCACGATTGGATAATTCAACCAAAACACTTATTTGAGGATGATAAGCAGTAGCAATTTTATGGTTGATTTGATATTCCTTTACTAATTTTTCCATCATTTCATTTCTAAAATGACTTCCCCCATCAGCTATGATTACTTTTGGCATTCCAAATCTACACAATATGTTCTTTATTAAAAATTTTGCAACACTTCAAGCATCACATCGAGGTAAAGCAACAATTTCTATCCATTTAGATACATAGTTTACAGTTAACAATATGTATAAATTTCTGAAAGATTGTATAAATGGTCCTATGAAATCTAATCCCCAGACGTAAAATATTTTAACTTCCAACCTATAATTAAGGGGTATCTCATTTCTTCTAGAAATATTGCCTGCACGCTAACATTCATCACAATTTTTAATATAAGCATTAACATCCTTAAAAATTGTAGGCCAATAAAATCTAGATTGTAGAATTTTATATGCAGTTTTATCAACACCAAAATGTCCCCCAAAATTAGAATCATGACATTTTTGAATAGTTTTATGATTTTCTTCTATTGGCACACAAATTCGAATAAGTAGATCCTTTCCTTGTTTATATAAAAACGGGTCATCCTAAAAATAAGTCTTAGCTTCAGATAAAAATTTCTTCCTCTATTGTTATGTTAAACCATAGGGTATAATATTACAAACAATAAAGTTCACAATGTCGGCATACCATGGAACACACTACTCATTGATAGTGAACAATTTTTCATCATGAAAATGTTCATTAATTTTTTTTTCAGAATAGAGAGATTTTTCATTTTTAAGGCTGGACAGATGATCAGCAATTTGATTATCAGCACCCTGCCTATCTACTATTTCATAGTCAAATTCTTGTAAAAGAAGAATCTATCTTATCAGTCTTGGTTTTGCATCCATCTTTTTCATTAAATATTTAATAGCATATTGGTCAGTATGCACAACACATTTTGTTCCAATTAAATATGATCTGAATTTATTAAAAGCATATACTATAGCTAATAACTCTTTCTCAGTTGTGGTATAATTAATTTGAGCTTCATTAAGAATTCTACTAGCATACTAGATTACTTTGAAGATTTTATCATATTTTTGTCCTAAAAAAGTTCCAATAGCATAATCACTTCCATCACACATTAATTCAAAAGGTTTTCACAATCTAGTGAAATAATAACTGGTGCAGTAATTAATTTTTCTTTTAACAACTCAAAAGCATTTAGGCATTCTCCTTTAAAATTAAAAATCACATATTTTTTCCAATAACTGGCAGAGAGGCTTAGCAATTTTTTTAAAGACTTTAATATAACGCCTGTAGAATCCAACATCTCCTAAAAAACTCCTAATATCCCTTAAATTTTTTGAGCAAGGTAAATTAGCGATCACTTGATATTTTGCAGGGTCACTTCCATACCTTTTTCTGAACTTTGATATTCTAAAACAATTCCTCCTGCTAACATAAATTGACATTTTTTCTCAGTTAGTAACTAAATTTGTTTCTTCACAGTGTTTAAGAAATATAGATAAATGTTCTAAACATGATTCAAATGAAATTGTAAACACTGAAAAATCATCTATAAACACTTCAATTCTTTTCTCAATTAGATCATAGAAAATTGTCATCATACATCTTTAAAATGTAGCAGGGGCATTACATAAACCAATAAGCATTTTTATAAAAGCAAATGTACCATAAGGACTGGTAAACTTTGTTTTCGCTTGATCCTCTGGATCAATTTTATTTCGTGATAACCAGTATATCCATCCAGAAAATAAAAGTATTTATGCACAGCTAGTTTATCCAACATTTAATGTAGAAAGGGTAGTGGAAAATGATCATTCCTGGTGACAAGAATTAATTTTCTATAATCAATGCATATTCACCATCTTGTAAATTGTCTTGTTGGTATTAGCTCATTCTTTTCATTAATAGTTACAGTTACTCCTCCTTTCTTAGGAACACAGTGAATTGGACTAACCTATGCACTAGCTAAAATAGGGTAGATAACTCCAGCATCTAACCACTTTAAAAATTTATTCTTGACTATCTCTTTCATAATAAGATTTAATCTCCTTTGAGGATTAGCCCTAGCTTTGCAATTCTTTTCCATAAGGATTCTGTGCATACAAATTGAATGATTGATTCATTTAATATCAGTCATGGTCCATCCAAAAGATTTCTTATACTTCTTTAAAGTTTCAAGAAAATTCTCTTCTTATTTTACAGTTAATTTTGAGGAAAATTATAACAGTCAAAGTTGAGGCATCAACTAAAAAAGCATATTTTAAATATGTAGGAAATAAATTTAATTCAAGTTCAGGTGGTTTTTCAATTGATGTACTAAAAGATTCATCTTTCTTTGTCATGTCCAAAACTTCAAAACTTGCTTGAACATAATTTAAACCTTCCTCATTAAAGTCATCAGAATATTATACTTCCTTTTCTTACTCGTGTTCCAATTTTTCACTTCCAGATTTTCTTCATAAGTTGATTTAAAATGGCCATCACTCAGATATATTATCGCATCCCTCTTATAACATTCATCACCTTTACCTTTTGCAGGATATTTCATTAATTCCCCTTTCTAAACATCTATCATTGCTCATCCTGTAGCTAGGAAAGGTCTCCCCAAAATAATAGGTATCTCTTTATCTTCCTTCATATCTAGGACAATGAAATCAATATAAAAGATAAATTGATCTAGTTTTACTAAATCATCTTCTATAACTCCTTTAGGATATGTTATCGAACGATCTGCTAACTGCAGAGTTACAGTAGTTGGGGTTATTTCTCCTAATCCTTGCACCTAAATCACTTAAAGCTTTCCCATAAAATATATCTCTGATTGCACATGGAATTTTGAAGCTATTAGGATCTTTAAGCTTTTCAGGAGCACTGCACTCTTCACTAAATGCGACAGTCTTACTATCTTCAAACTTCCTTTTTTTTAGGATATCCTTCATAATTTTCACATAGCTTGGGATTTGTTCTAAGGCTTCAGCAAATCGAATATTAATTGTAAGCTTCTTAAAAATTTTTAAGAATTTTGAAAATTGCTTATCCAACTTTTGTTGTCGAAATCTCTGAGAAAATAGTGGTGGTGGCTTTTCTAAATCAATTTTTGGTGGAAAAATATTTCTTTCCAAACCTTTCAGATCATCCTCTTTTGGTTCTTCAATCTCTTCTTTCTCTACTTCATTATCTTTTTAAACTCAACCTTCCAACTCTCTTCCAATTCTCAGTTGAACAGCTTTTACTTGCTCTTAATTTTTGTCTCTTAGATTTATCTCTGTATTACTCAAAAGTTTTCCTTGGGATCTATTACTTAATGAACTGGCTATTTTCCCTAATTGATTCTTAATATTTCTAATTGTAGCTCCTTGACATTGCAATTTATTTTCTATTTGTAACACCATTTTTTCTATAGACTACTTCTTCTCCTTAAATTGCAAAGTACTATTAAAACCTGGAGGATAAGCATGTCTATAATTATTATTACCTTGGTTGTTCCAATTCCCTAATGGTTTTAATTGGTTGTTCCCCCATTGTTGATTACTACCACCTAAATTATTGTTATTCCAGTTAAAATTTGGATGGTTCTTCCAATCTGGGTTATAATAATTGGAATATGAGTTATTAGGCTTGTTTATGACATTTAAAGTTTCTAATGATGTTTGAGAATCTACGATTTGACCTAATGAATTTTCTTCAATCATTGAAATTGACTGAGAAAAATTCATTCCAAGTTGGTCTAACTTCATTGAAATTGCAGCAACTTGATTTGCTAACATTGTAAATGCATCAGATTCATGAATATTGGCTACCTTCTTAGGATTTACCCTCTGAGAAGGCCATTGAAAATTATCAGTAACTATTTCTTCAATTAAAGCAAAAGCGTCATTAAATTATTTAGACATCAATGAACCACTAGTAGCAGCATCGATAATAGATATAAGAGATCTAACTAATCAATTATAAAAAGTTTGAATTATTAACCAATCTTGAATCGGAATATGTGGACACTTTCTTAGGAGATCTTTAAAATGTTCTCATACTTCATAAATAGATTCCTCTTCAAACTCACAAAAAGATGTAATATCAATTCTAAGTTTCGCAGTCTTCGATGGTGGAAAATATTTACCAAGAAACGTTTGTGCTAAATCACCCCAAGTTCTGATAGATCCAGGTGTTAATGAATTTAACCACATCTTAGCCTTATCCCTCAATGATGAAGGAAAAAGTCTAAGTCTAAGTCTAATAGCATCATCCGAAAAATCATCATATTTAAATGTAGCACACAATTCTATAAAATTGGCAAGATGTAAACTTTGATCCTCAGTTGGTTCTCCCCCAAACTGATTATTAGATAGCATTTAGAAAATAACAGGTTTAATTTCAAATGAATTAGCTGCTACAAAAAGATTTTGAATACTACCATGAAGTTCATCTACTTTAGGATTAGCATAATCTCTTAAAGGTCTAATTTTTTTATAGATTTCTGCATTTTGATTATTTTGATTTGTCATTTCTTGAACATTTTTGTCTTTTTCCATATTTTAATTTTTTAATTTTTCTAATAGTTCTTTCTAATTTAGAATCGTAAGGAACAAGTCCTTCAGAACCTAAACTATTCACACACTATTATAAATAAAAAATACAATAAAAACAAGAAGTTATATAAAAACCACAACAATTTCCTAAAAAAAATCTAACAAGTTTAAATAGAACTTCAAAAAGTAAAATTAGTTTTTTAGAAATTTTTTTCAAATATTGTTTTAACTATTTTTCTATGTTTCCCTGACAACAAAGCTAAAAACTTGATCCCTGATATTCATGCTTATGTTTTATATATGAGTTTATACTTTACCGTTTAAATATATCTTTTTCTTTACAACGACGCCAGAAACTTGATGCCGGTGAAAATGAGATTTGAATTATTATTAATATAAAATGGGATTCTGTGCAAGTATATATATCATTATCAAGTAATATAGGACTTTTTTATTAAGCCTCGAGATATCAAACCCACAGGAAAAACTATTAAATATTCTTAACAAAGAAAATAGAAAAATAACTTTTTACTTTTTAAAAAAGATCTTACTCAAACTAAAGAAATATTTTTAGGAAAGAAAGTTTGATTCTTTTTTGTAATTTTTATAATTTGAAATGAAAGCGAACAACTAAATTTAACAAGATTTTTTTAAGATAAAGCAAATGCAAATAAAACATCCTTTTCCTTTTTATGAATCACTAACAAGTCTTGAAATTCTGTTGTGGAAGTATTTAAATTGTGTTGTACCAAATAGGAGCAATTATATTATTTACTCTTTCTAGAGATGCTATAAAGAACATAAGTTAATCTAATTCTTTAGTAATCTTGAAGATGGGCTAGGTAGGAAAGATACTAACTCTCACTCTAGAGTTTCCTCTTCTCCCTCCACCTTGGGGCTAACATCACGTATCAAGACATAAAAATATTAAATCTAATTTGGGGTTTTAGCCAGTCATTCTAAAGTCCTCTAATGTTACACCTATCAAAGTATATCTCCCTATTTATTTACATTCAACCATAGGAACGACATTCTCACTTATATAATCTCATGTGATTCTTTTTAATTGTTGATTAAGACAATACCAAACCGGTTCTTACAGTTCTCACAACATATATTAACATCTTAATTGGCCAAGAAGTAAATGAAGTGCAAGGTTTTGAATCATCACAACTTCTTCCAACATCGATTTCCTATACTTCACACAGCTTTCATCCATAACTTAATTACTTAATCATTTTAATGAAATAGATAAAGAAAACTTCTCAAAATTCTTAGAGAAAATACAATCACAACTTGGTTTAAAAGTAGAAATCATAGTAAAAACACAAGAAGTCTTAATTAAAAACCAAATGCAATAACAATGATAAAGACTTATTTGAAAATCATCTCCACCGAACTCTTGAAGTTCCTTTGAAAACTATGTTTTTCCTTACAATATTCATATACAATCTATATTAAATTATGTAGAAATGGTGTAGTGGAGTGGCATGATACTTGAAGAAATATCCTATACAATAAATATAAACTAAACGTCCTCCAACAACAACCAACTTCTGATCTTCAAGTCTACTTTATATGATTTTCTAATAGGGCATTGGCTTCTCTTCAAATTATGTTCAGATTCAATGAATCCTCCAAGACATGCATCAATTCAAGAGCAATTTAAATTAAATTTGGATCTAATAGGAAGTTACCCACATTTGTATAAAAGCATGCCTCAAACACCCATTCAAAATGGTGCCAAAAAGTTATTAAATCCTCTAATGTAACTGTCGTGCTTATGCGTGGCATCTCAACCCTTAGCCGCGAGGCTCTGGCACGTAAGTGCCAGGTTTGAGCGCTTGGCCACCACAGATCAATTTTGTACCTTTATTTATTTTGCTTCAAATTTGAATCTTTTTCACTCCTTTCATCACATTCAACCATTTAATCATACCTGCAAGAAAAATACACAAAGTACCCTCCATTAAAGTGCAATATCATAAAAAATAGGTTTAAAAATGTGTATGAATATACTATATGTTTTAGGTGTATGAGAGGACCTCTACTTTTTTATTTTCTGTGTGCGTTGTATGTGGAATGTATTAGGGACCTCCTAATTATTTTTTATAATCTTTTTTTTTTGTGGAATAAAATTCCCTACGGGGTTTTGTAAAAAAAAAGTTTTAATGACTTACAGATTTCATGAATTTTATTGGATCTTTTATTTGGATTAATGATTTGATAATTTAATTTTTCTTTATTGATTTGATTTTTACATATTTAGGTTCCCTTTTGTTTGCTTAGTTTATTGGTGAAAGTTTCATTTAATTTGGATTTCTCTTGATAAAGTTATTAAGTATTTGGTTCATAGGGGTAAATTTGTAATTTAGTAATTTTGACTTATACCACTTACTTACAAAGTGGAAGTCACTATTACATCTTTTGTTGATGAGCAATTAGATTTGATTAGTTAACATTTTTAATTTTAGTGGCTTGTTATGGAAGAGGGAATCAATTGTTTTTGTAAGACTTTACTTTTTAGATTTAAATAAAATGATAATTTCATTGAATTATTTTCCTGCATTTTTTCTAACATGCATATCTAAATTTCCTTTCCCTCCTCTGTGATTCTTGGTATTTGGTTTTTGTAATTTTCTCAGATGATTTATTTCCTTGTATATATTTTCTAAAGAATCATAGCTTTTCGTTATTATGTTAATCATAAAGTTTTATTACTTCTAATCTAGTCAATTAGCATGTTAACTTATTTCATGATCTGTGACTCTTGCCTGTTGATCGGATGAATGAAATCGTTAACCACAAAATCTAGATAACAATAAGCATATTTATCTGGGTTTTGCAACCAAGACAAAAGGATCAGAAAAAATATGTGGGATGCCAAAGGGATTGAGGAAGCCTCAACTTCATGGATTTTAGCCTTCTTTTGACCTATGCATATGCATAAGGAGAAATTTCTATCTCTATTGACAACTATCACGTAAGGAAAAGTCCTGGAAAATCATGAACCACCACATCACCTAAATCACATGGTGTGAGCCTCACATACCTTAAAGAATCGTAAGAGTTATCTACTGTTATTTTCTATCTTTTCCAAACTTGTTATCTTTTATTTGTCACTCTTGAGTAGGATTTTAGAAAACTACATCTTGTTCGTAATTGTGCTAACTAAGCATAATGGTGTAGTAAACCAGAGATTCACCCTCAAAAATAATTCATAACACTTTTCATGTGGGATTGACATGCAACACTCTTTAACCACATTATTACTTAAAATGTATATTTGTGTGATTCTGTCGATTTTCTTGTCACAACTTTTCATGTTGTCATACCTGTACAGTACTTTACACTACTCTATCTTGCAAAAGGTGATGGAGATCATTTGATATGGTATTGCAGGGATGCAATTTTTAGCTAAACTTGTGTCATTTCCTTTTAGCATAAAGATTGATCCCATTAGCAAGAGAATCTCTACGGTGCTCTGAACTGTCACAGGACCATAATTTAAACCACATGATATTGCATTAATTGATGAATGAGACTATGCAGAATGGTTATAGGAATTCATAGGGGGGTCATATGTGAGTAAAGTAGTCCCCCTCCTCATAGATGTTATTATTGAAACTGTTGAGCACACAATCTATGAAAAGCATGCCATGAGACCATCCATTCAATCATCTTCTAAATCAATGGTGGAATCAAATCCACCTCATCATGTTAAATGATACCTGGAGTATTTCCTTCTTTGTCAACAACAAAATTATAGCAGCAACAATACTGAATCTTGTTCCTGTCTTTTCCCCTCATCCACTTGTGCAGCTTTGAATAGGTCCTTTTCCTCAAATAACTTGCTTGACCTCTATCTCTTAAGTCAAAGTCAAAGACAACAATTTTATTATACTTATGCTCTAAAAAACAACTATATGTAGCTCCAATCCTTCCAATATATTTATATACTTCCCTTGCATCCACTGGATGTGCTAAATGTTCTACTTTTAGACCCATTCAAAGATCTCAAGTTCATAATCCAAATAACTTAATGTGGCTTTAATTTGCTAACAAACTGATGCACATAAGGATCTATGATTGAAGCTTCATTTACGACTTTATTCTCCTTAGGAAAAATCTCCTCCACCATGTAGTTAGAGTAAAAATAGGCTGGGGTGTATTCCATTAACATGTAGTCCTTGATGAATTTATCATCAACAATTTTCAACATGAACTATGTAAAGGCGACCTCAAGTGTATACTCCAAAGACACATATTATGGAATAGAAGGTGCCACCTCTGTGACGGCTGGTTTAGACTGTATCTTTCCTCCCTCTCATACATCTTATGAATGCACCACTTGTCATTTCTAATTTGCTTCTAAGTCAAAACCAATCTTCCAGTTCTGCAGAATCTTGGGTTGAACATCAATATAAGCACGAACATGCTCTCCAGTGCAAGTCATCATCAAGGATTTCACCTTAGCATATTCAAATTTTTTGTCAACCACCATCTCATCCTCCTTATTTTTATTTTTTTTTAAGTTTTCTATTATTCATGATCACCTTACCCTTTCTTGTCTAGAACTCTAGGACTGGATTCTTATTTCTAACCTCATCATGGCCAACTATGCTCAATGATTTCCCTTCATAGAGTACCTCTATTAGATCAATGTCCATATCAAAGCTGATCACTACCCCTCTCAGCGCAGCAGTGGTCTAATGTGTGATTAATGTCATTATTCAAAGAAAAAATCAAACTTTTGTTTGACATTGTCATGTAAAACTATAACAGAATATTAGTGTGTTGAGTTAAATTAAATAATAACAATCATTAAATTTTGTAAAATTTTATTTAATAGATTTTATTTTGTATTGAAATATTAAAGTCATTTTGGTCATTTTTTAAAATTTCATTTTGATATAGATTGATTTATTTTTCACATTTTATTAGAATTGTCAAGAAGATGATAAATCCAAAATAATGGAAAAATCTTAAGCTCTAACAGAGATTTAGAAAAGAATTGAATCGTAAAATTTATTCAAATTTAATGAAAAATTATTATATTATTATAACTTATTTTTGAACTAATTATAAATGAGCACAACATCAAAGTAGCATTTTATAAAATTTGCTCTTAGAAAATATCATGATGTGTACTACTTCTTCAAATATTGTTCATTGACTAGGAGCACATGTCTCTAAACATGGTAATCAATAAGTTGATAAAATCCTCGAGAGTAGAATTTTTTTACAATGAATAGTCCTTCTCATGTTAATTCAAATTTTCCTTCTATCTTTCAGTGTGCAAGGATAGGTCTTCACAACATGAGCACTAGATCACCAACTTTGAATATTTTTTTATGAACCAATTTTGTATGTTCTTTTATCATTTATGTCTCGTAGAAGTCTAAATTTTATTGAGGCAACAAATTTTTGCCTTTCAAATTCTCAAGTTCTTTGAGCCAGAGTTTTTCATTCTTTTATTTGTTTTCTTGTTGGCCACCAAGATTTTAAATGATGGGTGTTGCCTCAAGTAAAAGTATAACCTTAGATCCGTACACTAGAACCTATAGCGTAGACTATCTTGGAGTTCGGTAAGTCAACCTATGGACCCATAGAGCCTCTAGAAATTGTTCATACCATTTATTCTTATTATTAGCTAACATCTTCTTTAAAATTTGAACTAACATTTTGGGGAAGGCTTATGCTAGACCATTCACTTTTAAATATTAAAGTATTGAATACCTCTAGTATATCCCATGTCTTATAATTAAAATGTTGATATTTGTATTCTTGAAAGCAATATCATTAACTAAGATTATCCTTCTTAGAACACCGAGTTGGTAAATAATTTGAATCTTGAAAGTACATAACATGATGTGCTTTGACCTCCCAGAGTGGTAAAACTTCTGACTTTTTGAGAACTAGTCTGTAGCAGCCAGAATGAACTGAAGACCCTTGAAAGATACATGATATATGAGACCCACTATATATGTGCCCCAAAACTAGAATGGCTATGACAAAATTATCAGATTTATCAATTTGAAGGTTTATGTTGAACCACTCCACGTACTTAGCACTGATGACATCTCTTAGTGCTTCTCTAACAATCTATCATCATAGCTAGAAAATATTATTCTAGCCTCTTGATATTCATTTTCCTTTTTGGCCTTAGCTAATTAGCAACATAAAGATCTACATGAACTTTCATAATTTCTTAGGCTTTTAGTTTACTCAAACATCTCAGCCACATTAAATTAATGAATTTTCTATACAAAACATAATCTACAAAGCTAGACAATGCTCACTTCTTAATCTAGTGAGCTAGTGATTTATCTTCAAGTAATTTCTCTAGTTGTAAATACTTAAAAAAGTTGGTTCCAATATTATATTCCTTCTTCAATAACTACCACTATTATTTCTTTAGTACCCATCTTATACAGATTGTCCATATTGATTTTTAAAAAAATGTAATATCATTGAGCTGAAATATTAATCTAATCCTTCTGTAGACATTCCAATTTTTTTGTAACATTGGTCAAGGCATCTGTCCAAGAATTCTCTCTTCTTGAGATTTTATAAAGCGTCACATTTGGAATTTTCTCCAGGACCTCCATTTTGTATTGAAAATATTGTTCGGGTTTCAGCATCATAATTCTACATCTACTGGCAACCGCATTAATAATTAGTTAAGAATCACTATAGATGTCAATAATTATCATTCCCATTAGAATTTTTAGCTCTAATCCAGTTATTAGTGCTTCATATTCCACTTCATTATTAATACATGACTCTATTAAGTAGTAGAAAAACCTCAGCATTCCTTGCTCTAGAGTAATAATGACCAGTCTAATATGTAATTTTTCTAGCACCATCATTTTTGAATCTTTGTCGTATACTAAAGAAGCTCCATCAAATTATATCTCTTTGAGCATTGGGTTTTTCTAAATTCATAATTTTCTTGTCTAGTAAGTTGTCTTTGAGATGAGACTATACTGGTAATTGGTGCACCAATAAGGAATTCTCCAAAATTATAGTAGAAAGCATGTAATGTATAAGTTTTATAGCAATAAAGATTAAAGCTAAACATTCTTTCTCTATCAAAGGATACTTTACTTCCACTAAAATTAGATGAGGACTTAAATAAAATATAGTTGTTTCTTGACTCTTATCATTGACATAAGCTAATAGGGCCTTGAGGAAGCTATCTAAAGTCATAATATATATAGTATCAAAGGTTTTTTCAAGATCCGGGCCACTAGAAAAAGAGGCATCAACAAATACTATTTTATGCTTTCAGAAGTGTTGTTATCTATCTTCTTACGTAAATTTGGCATCTTTTTTTTCATCGCAGTAAAATACTGATAGCTACTTAAAAATGCACCTTATATAGGTCAGCTTCCTTAGAAGGAACATAATTGAGTTAAACATTCCAGAATTGGCATTTTTAAGATAGCTTTAATGTTCTGGGGATCAGTTTTAATACCACAGTAACTAACAACAAATTCTAAAATTTTCTATGAGGAGACACCAAAAGCTCACTTTAAGGGATTCATTTTAATATTAAATTATCACAACCAATCAAAGACAATTCAAAAAATGTATAATGGTCATTTGTTTCTTTGTTCTTAATGACTAAGACATCCCCATAACACTAAACCTTATTGTGATTGAGTTTGTTGAATATTATTATTCTTGTATGTTGGCAGGTTGCACCAGCATTCTTAAGTCCAAAGGGCATCACTATATAATAGTAAATCCCAATGAATATTCTAGCATTTATAAACTTCTCATCTTCTGTAACCATTTTTATCTGATTATAGTCTAATGGTTTGTCTATGAAAGAAAATATTGCATGTGAAGATGTAATATCCATCATTAGTTCTGAAACCACTAAGGGGAACTCATCTTTTAGGTAGGCTTTATTGAGATCTCTAAAGTCAACAAAGACAAGAATTTGAAATTTTGTTCTTCTTGACTGATACTGCACTTGCTAACCAAGTCAAGTATTGTTCTTGATAAATTACTCTGATGTCAATCAATATCTTCACCTTAGTGATCACTTGTTGTTTAACCTCCAGGCACATTCTCCTCGAAGCTTGATTAACCAATGTTACATTTTGATATAATCCAGTTTGTGTATAACAACTTTTAGAGCTAGTTCAAATATCTCGTCATAATTTCAAGCAAAAAAATCCTTATGTGCTAAGAATAGTTTGATCATATTTCAAGATTCTTCTTCATTGAGCAAATAAATAATGAAAGTTGTTTTTTGTTCAATTTTGGTTCCCATGTTTATTTCCTTTAGCATATCCACTATTTAATTGATTTTCTCCTCAAAATCTATTGGTACATCTTCAATTTGATGGTCTTTATAACAAGTTGATGCTTTTGCGCTATCTGCATTCAGATTATTGGTAACAACCAAGAAAAATTACATGTCATAGCGTGCTCAACTTTCATGAATTCTACACCTTAATTGAAATTAAAAACTCAATTCCTAATATTCCATAATTCTTCAAAGATGGGGAATTTATTTTTTTACAACCATTTTAGTATAAATTCACATTGAATAAGTTTCTAAACACCGGAAGAGTACCATTCAACAGGTAATTCTATCAATTTTGAAAAGGTGTCTTCCATTAGTTTCATATTTGGTTCAAAACGAAAGAAAGAAGATCCATGATGGAACATAATTGGCTTTGGTCCCCCCACCATGTACTTCTTTAACTGCCAAACCCTTAACTTTATTTGAGGAAATTGGAGATAAGGTCATAGCTCGTACATATCAGTTTATCTTATTGTACATTGACTTAAGTCACCTTTGTCTTCATCTTCTAATGAAATTTAAAACATTTACTTATTATGATTTATCATCATTGTACTTCTCTTTTATTTCTTTCCTCAGAACTAGATTCCAAGTTAATGATAATTATCAGAGTTTTCTTTTTATTGGTAGCTTTGTTTTTCTTCTCTTCATCCTCATTCTCGGCCTTGACCTCGGGCTAAAGTTATGGAAGAATCTCCACCTTCTCATTTCAAGAAGTGGTGGGAGATTATTGAACTACAACTAGACATTTTGGCAGAGCCTTTTTGAAGAATCTCCACCACATTTCTAAAGAAAATTGTTCTTTTCGGGGAAATTTATTAAGCAGTGTCTTTGTGAATCTCCACTTCATGGATTGAGAAAGGTTATAAATCTCTTTTTATTGTAGTACTCTTGCCATTTGTAATAGTATTTGTTGCATTGGTGTAGCAATGAAGGGACCATTCTATTCATGTATCCACGGTCGACCCAACAGGGCATTGAACTAAGTCTTAGAGTCAATGATATGAATCTTCATATGCGTCATCAAGTCACGAATTTCAACAATAGAGTAGTCAAACTGAGTGCTTTGTCTCCTTTCTGACAAAAATCACATAGGATCATCTTACATGTTGTCAGCATATAGACATTAATGTCCAAATATGTCAGTGTCATCAGGTTTTTGATGTTGATGGAGGCGCTTAGATTAAAAAGTTCCATAGAGACCATGACCTTGACAACGTTCACTGAAATATACAACAAACAGTTATAATCAGTTGTACCCAAAAGTAAGTCTTCATCCATGAATGTAATTATTAACTATTATTTTAACAAACAAACCTCAACTGAGGAAATACTAGCTAGTTGTGTCAAATAGACCTCAAGATCTAGTAAGTATTTTATCAATGACTTCCTCATTTCCTTTGGTAGGATCAGAGCATTATAAATACTTAATTTAATGGGTAGTTTTCCAAGATGGTTTATAACATTTCATGCTTTATTATTTAATTCCTTTGGCTCTTCTAAGACATGGACTTCCTGCACATGTAGAATTGGCTCTTCTAATATAGCCACTTATTTTGCTTTATCTTTTGGAGCCATACTAGGAGGTAGAAATTTTAAGCTCCTCAAATTTAATTTAACAGATTTATTTCTTTTAAATATTAAACTAAACTCATAACAATTTTTTAGAGATGTAGCAACAAACTCTTTGGCATCTATTTTATAATCTAAAGCTCTACATCAATGGCAATCGACGCTCCTTAATATTAAAAAATGGGAGCATTGCTACCTGAGTTCTTGTAGTCTTTTTTATCATTATTATTTTCTTATTCTTCCACTATGAGAATGGTTAATGAAATTAAATTAGGATCTAAATTAATTTGGTTATTATTAGGCATTTCGTCATTAATAGATGAGAAATTGTAACCAAAGCTGCGACTCTTAGTATTATATGACCTTAGAGGGATAACGAATAAATCATAGAGAGTCAACAGATTGATGGATTTCTCTCATAAATCTAGAACAACCAATCTAGAAGAAGCAGTCCCTGCTCTACTCCTTAATCTTCAGTCTTCGACATCCCTTTGATCTTCTTTGTCTTTGGTTATAGTAGATCCTCCTCAATTGCAGTTAATAGTGTCAGCTTAACAAGTATCAAATTTTAAACCGAAGCTTGTACTAAATTAGTCAAAATATTATTAAGGATATTTTCCCAAATCATGTTCCATCCGTCCTCAACTCTATAATGATTGATCAGAACAACCATATCAACCAAAATCATATTTACGAAACCTTTTTATGATTCTTTGAAATATTCTTTCATTTTTACTAAGTTCTCTATCTTGAAAAAATGCTCAATCCAATCTTTGAAATTGAAGTAGTCTTTCATTGTATGACTAATCATCCGGTGATAGGGACAATGCTTTAGGTATCTTTTCTCCCAACTTATTCTAGCTTCTTCAGCTCAGGAAACTTGAACTCTCACTTCTTGAGAAAATTCTAGAAAATTTTATCTATGGCTTTATTCTTAAAGGAGTAAAAATTATGCAAAAATTCAATCATCATTGGTCATTATTTTTATCCATCTTATAGAATCTCTACTGGGATGACTGCAGACCAAACAGAGGTTGTGGCTGAGAAAACTACTTAGGTTGAGATGAACGGTAGCTAGACAACTACTGCTTCTAAGTCTAGATCTGCATCAGTTATTTTCCTTTCTTTATTATTGAAATAATCATTAATTTCTTCTCGAACACCTTCACATGCTCTGGCATTTCAGACTTCTCCATAAAATTGAGCAGCTTTGCTTCTTCTTAAAGGCTCCCAGCTTTGCTCAGTAAATTTTCAAAGGTTTTGATAGTAAAGACTTTGAGTAGAAAATCTATTAGTCCACGAATACCACTTAAGAGAATTTATATAGTGTGTTGTCTTGAAGCTACAACTCACACTTCATGCTTACATTTCTTTAACATAGAATGTATGCCACCAAAGTCTCCCCCAATTTTTATTTATCTATCACTAAATCACCAATTGATGATGTATTGCTAAGATCTAGAGAACCATTAAAAAAAATATTTTCTAACTTCCTGAAGGTTCTTACTGATCCATTTAGCAGCACACATACACTTAAAAGTAACAACAGAGAGACTACTAACAAACTGCCAGAATAAATGAGCATCCTTATCCCCCACATTGTAGTAACTATCCTGAAAATGTGCAACTTGTTGTCGATGGTTTCCGACTCCACTAAATGTATTGAAATATGATGGCATAAGTCCATTCGGATACTATACGATAAAAATTTCTTTTAGGTTAGGTCTACCCTTTAGAATCAATATTTCACCCTTTGACAAAGCTAGGGCTTCCTTGACTTGTTGCTCTACAAACTACTTAATGTCCTTCTCTATAATTAAACTTTGAGCTAAGCCTTTCCTTGGTTGGTGAACCGCCTCCCCGCACTTAGCGTAATTTTAATTTTTTTGTAACAAGTATATAATGTATTCTTTAATTGCAGAGTTACTATTCAACGCAAGTATACGTATCACTCAAGTAATATAGGGCTCTAGTGGAGTCCTGGATATCGAACTCACAGGGAATATCTTAGAGGCTACGAACTAGGATTATAGAAATCAATTCAGAATCACAACTTGGAAATTAAAATTTCCTATCTGTCACTAATATGCAATCGATAATAATATGAAGTTTTAATAAACTAGATCTACTAACAGATAACTAATTCTACTAATAAAGTAAAGTTCAAATATATAAGTAAGAATCTTTCTCCTTTGTTAAAATATTTAAGCGACTGGATAATTAGAATTAGTTTAAAACGATGTTGTGCCAAATAGGAGCATACCTATTCTTTACTCTTTGGTCCAGGCATAAAGAACATTGACTAATCCTATACTTGGTTACTGAATTTGTGGCTAGGCTGGGAGGATACCGGCTCTCACTTTGGAGCTCCCACGTTCCCCTCGCCTGAAGGCTAACATCTACACTTCAGCACCCAAACGATAGGACAGAATTGAGGATTTTAGTCTGTCACTCTAAAATCACCAATTCTACGCCCAATGAATATTATTTCCCTATTCATTTACACCCTACTTCCAAGGACTTTGACCTCGCTAAATCTCGGATGTAATCTTTACTATAGTTTTAAACTCAACATATTTTAACTAATCAATTGGCCAGACTAAAAGTTAATTAAGATTTAAGTAAAGATTATCACAACTTCTTTAAAGTTTTCTTGACACACTAATTCAATTTACCATTTCACAATAATATCGAAAAAATGAGAAAGACAGAAAAACTACTCAGATTTCATGGAGAGGATACGATAAAACTTGTATTTCATATATAAAAATAAAGTTCTACAAACTAAAATAAGTAAATACAACTTATCTCAAATTTCTCCCCAAGCAAACTCCTTGAAGTTCCTCTGAATCTCTTCCTCTCTTTACAGTACACAAAATTCTTCTTCGAAATGGCAATCAGGAAGAAATCTCTCACTTCCCTTCCACTCTTATATTCTCTCGAAGAATTCCTCACAAATATCACTATCTGAACTCACTAATTAACACTCTATAAAATCTATATGGACTTACTAAAATCACACACTTGACCCTCGAATGGATTAGATGGACACGTGGTGAACACAAATGGACGCTAGTGGACTCTTTTTTCGGCCCCAAATTGTTCCTTTTAAAGTAATTGAAGAGTTTCCAAGAGTTTTCCAAACATCCCTTTGAAAATCATCCACATTCAATGAACTTCGTGAAAGAACCGTCGATCCCGCCATAGGCGGACTCGAGCTCACCATCGGCGGCCTTATAGAAAACTTAGCCTTAGACCTTTCTGAATAAGCCCCGCTGCGGCGGCCTTGATCTCGTCTTCGGCGGGCTCCCTTGTAATAAATTCTGAACTCTCAGGAAAAACACGCCGTCGGCGCCCTAGATCAAATTTTCATAAGTTTGGTCTTTTTTGCTCCAAATTTGCTCCTTTTTGCATATTTTCGCTCTATTGTCCATAAATCAACATATCTACAGAAAAACATCAAAAATACCCTTCTTTAAAGTGCAATATCATCAAAATCAATATAAAATAGGCATGAAAATCTTAACATTTTTTCATTGGGTCAAAATCCCCCAAACTTAACTATTACTTGTCCTCAAGTAATCTTTAGTACTACATAAAAGTTATAATTCAGTGTAGTAAAGTTTTAATTTAGAAATACTATAATTTCGATTTAAATAAATATCATAACAAGAATTCTTAGAAAGATTTTCAAGGAATTAGATTAATTATGCAGATATAAGGCTATCTAGTCATCAAGTCTAAGAAATCTAGTTTTCAATTCATTTCAAGAATGACTATAAGTTGCAATATCAATTCACTTAGAATATTCAGAAGATAGGAACTTCATGAGGACACTACTAGTAAAGAAACTAGTCATAAATATATGTTCAGAAATGTTTTTAGTTTTCCCTTTAGGTTAATCCAAGTGAAGCCAATTTTTGATAAGGCATCTCCTCAAGCTTCTCCTCCCTTACTTTTTTCTTTTCTTTTGGATTGCTTTTCAATCCTATATATTTTTCTTTTCTTTTCAGGGATTGTTTTTCAATCATTTTCTTTTTCTTTTTCAAGTGAAGATTACTATATCTGGATAGTCTGTTAATAATTCTGAACTTCAGTCTTCTTTTCCTAAATTTGAAACTTTAAAACATTCTTTACCTTATATGTATTTCATAGGTTTTACATCATTGAATCCCAATATTTTCTTTCTCAACTAAATTCCTAAGATTCTTAATATTTCAAAATATAGTTTTCTTTATTTTAAATAGTTAACTATAATCTTATCTTCTTATACCAAATATCTTATCCTACAAAATTAATTTTCATTACCAAAAATATTCCTTTAAATCTTTTATAATATTTAGATAAAATCTAAATATAGTTATATGAACTAAATTTTATCATAAAAATCATATTTATAAACTTTTGAAAATATATTAACTGAGAACACATAATAGTTAATATCTTTCTCCCCCCCCCTCCAAACCTAAATTTTTCCATAATATAAATAATACAGGATGGAAAGAAAAATTTTAAATATAAATCATACCTTTTCACTTTAGGCATTTTTGTATTTTTGAAATTTTGCAGGTTCTTCTTCAAAAATTTTCAACTTCAACTGATCTGTAATATTAAAAACCTTTCTACACATATAACAGTATAGAAAATTTGCTGGGGTAATGAAATTTTAAAATAATTATATAAACTAAAACATTTAACAACCACAATTAACTATACATGACATGCATTTCACAACACAGAAAAAACAATCTATTATTTTTAACTTAAAATCTCACAATTACAATTACAATCACAATCTATCACACTCTAGAAATGAAAATACAAACTACAAAACTAAACACATACATATCTCAAAAACAAAACATAGTCAACAAAATACAATTAATAAAATGAAAGTACTCCAACAAACACAATCACATACATCACATCACATCACTAATCAGTTATCAAAATCTCATACAATGTCTTCATCTCCCTGATCAACAGGTGGATTGGGTTGATAATGAGTATAACGGGGGCATTCAGGAAAATGACATCAGGCTCTCCTCTGTAGTACCTAGCCTGAGCATCATAATAAGCCATCTCAAAATCAGAATGCCACTGAAGATACTCACTATTGTGATCATGTCTTCGCTCTAAACCTTCAATTTTATGATAAATCCTTTCCAGTTTTTTATCTAACTTCTCAAAACTTTTCCACTGCAGATTCATGGCATTCATCAAATCATATAGAGTAGGGGAGCTACATGCAGGAGGTTCATGACTAGTAGAAGGGATGTCTCTACTAGTAGAAGGTGCTCTGCTCCGACTCCCAGATCTACATTCCTCATGGGATTCATAAGTCTTCAAATTTGCTTTACTAATGGGTTTCATAGGGTATACCCATTCTTCATTATCATTAGCTTCTACTCCAGATAATTGACAAAGTGCATAGATTAAGCCAGGATGTCCTAAATATCCATTTAATTCACTTTTCGTCATAGCCATAATATTCTTGTAAATTATTCTCCCCACATTTATACTTCTGTTGTTCTAAATGTAGAAATTCAGAATAGCACAGTCTCTCAAGACTTCACTATGATGATAGGTCGGTAGCAGAGTCAAACAAATGAAATAATGCCAAGCCTTAGTTGTGGCATTCATCATGGAATGAGGAACGTTAATCCGTTCACAATTCTTCATTTTCCAAGTGCTTTTCCCATCAGTGAGAAAGTCAATAACATCGTCTAACAGACCTTCCATTGTTCCAAATGTTTCATATTTGCTAGAAAAATAATCGTGAAGCTCGTAAAAAGAATTAATGCGAGTAACATTAAAATCGATAGAAAATCCTCTTACTTGGACAGGCTCGTCCTCAAGTTGAGACAGATTAGAATAGAACTCTCTTACAACTTCAATAGCAGCTTTATTTGTAGTGTAATAGAAGTTCTACCATCTCCTTTCTCTGATGACTCGTTCCACCTCTCCTCCGGGATTATCAAAAACTCGATCTTGTATACACTTCTTTCTTTGAAAGATTGAAGGTATCTTGATTGTGTTTTAGCATTTACAAACCGAATTTCGTCGAATTCAAGTCTCCTCTTTTGTCGTGGAGCCATTGTTAGATCTATCAAAATTACAAAAAATCTAAACTAATCACCAAAATAATAATACAATGGCTTATAAAGGTGGTTTAAAGTTCCATGAATTCCTTCCAAGTCTTTTATCCACATTTTCAAATTTTCCAAAATTTCTTAATGTGGAAGAAATTCATGGTGAAAATAAAAAAATTTTACATAAGAGTGAAGCTCTTACCAAGGGAAGATGAAATCCGGTGTTATAATGTGTTGAAATCGCTCCAAATCCGAGATCTATCAAGCCCTAGGTCGAAATTTTTGGTAAATCGGGGAAGAAGACGATGAATAGTGGCAGTTGACCGGTCAAAATCGTGGTTAAGAGATAAATTTTGGGATCTCACCGTTGGCGGGGTCGTTCGCGCCTTCGGCAGGCTCAATTGAATTAAATTCCAATAGCCTCGGGAAAATCATGTCGTCGGCAGCCTCAAGTGCGCCGTCGGTGAGATTCTCAAATATTGATCATTTTTTAAATTTTTGCGATTTCAATCAATTTTAAGCCTTGTCGTCATCCGTTTGATCATTTTAATCATATATTTTAAGTGATTAAGTGATGTATTAACACAAATAAACATACACACAACAAAATTTCACAATTATATATAAATCCAAGTGTTTACAATACACATTTCATAAAACACATAAGCAGGTATTTTCTCAACCTAAATTCATCTAATCAGCGTCACAATCCAAACCACAACACTCAAAATGTTGAAAACAAACATTTCAATCATAATCTCAACTATACTGAGATTAAAAAGCAAACTAAGAAAGCAAACACACAAACATAGTTCGAATCAAGTTTAACATAAAGAAAAAAATAAAGTAAAGCAACTCTACTACTCTTCTGAATCAGTGCTAGTTTCTCCTTTGATATCACCCATTGCATGAACATGGACGAACAGGTTATAAAAAGGTCAGAATGAGAATTCTTCAGTTGAATCTTCTTCAATCCATCCCATCCTCTTCATTAATCGTATCAAACTAGCTTCAAATTGCCCAGTATAATCAAAATGTTCTTTCATCCTCCAGTTGATAAGATCAAAGAAATCAGACATATTGTTAACTGTACTCTTTAAATTTTGTACTTGCTTCTCCAGATTCTTTATTCGGTGTAAGATCATCGGTGTCTTGTCCGCTACTAGAGGTCGAATAGGAATAAAATTTTGTGATGCTTGATCCATAATCACGCCCATGTCATTCTCCTCATCATGGGCTGGGAACATACTGGTTGGGTCTAAAGGTTTCCAAGATAGCAGTACCTTTTCCAAAATCCCGTACGATACTTGAAACAGACTGCATATTGAGAATTCCAAGGTAACAATACCTTTTACCAAAACTTATACGATACTTGAAACAGACTGCATATTGAGAAAATTATTGAAGGATGTCCAAGCCCTTGAGATGATCCTTGAACGATCAGGCCAAACACAGACTTCACAATAATTGATCCAATATCAATTGGCCATCCCATTTGAATGTAGTAGTTTAATATAGCACTCTCTTTAGACTTTACTGATTTTCATTGTCGGTAATAACTTCACAGATATGAAAAAGTGCCAATTTTTTGAAATGGGATTTAAAAGTGTTGCAGAAAAACTAACGTACCCATTTTCTCTAACTTCCCAGTCTTCAGTTTCGTCCGTCAAATATTGGTATATTTCATTCATCTTGTCTTTCATCGACACGAAATTCAAATAATAGCAGACAGGAACATTCTCAATCATATATAATTCATTAATCCTTCCAGAATTAAATGTTATCCACATACCTCGCACATAGACGCTTCCTTGGTTGATTCCATGTAAATTGACGTAGAATTCCTTCACCACTAGAACGACTACTGCGGCAGTAGTATAGCAAAATACTTCCCATCTTCGCCGCATGATCATTTCTTCAATTGCTGACGAAGAATTTCTTAATCCTTTATTGACAAATCCTCTTTCCTTGATTATCCTTCTCTTTGACATCAACTTATTGAAAAGTCACTGCGCCTCGGCACTAACAAACTTTCTCCGGTTGTACACTTGAAATCTTGGGTAATCTACTGAATTGGAAGCCATTTGAGAGAAATTCAAGGAAGTTTCCATTCGTTTTTGGGAATTGGAGTGTTTAGGAACTGTCCATGGAAGTTTATAGGGGACAAATTCGCTAAAAACTACCAAAAACAGTCATTTCGAACTCGAAAAACTGCCCACTCGCCGATTTCACTGTCGGTGGCCTCGATGGCGCTGTCGGTGAGTCTTATGCAATTAAATTCCCGAGCTCTCGGGAAAAACCCGTCGTCACCGGCGTTGAACTCGCCGTCGGAGCCCTAGGTAAAATTTTTGCACATATACGCCGTGGTCAAATACGTTCCAAATTTTCTCTATGAATCCAAATTCTTAATAATCAAAGGGCAAATACAAGTAGTAGAATTCAATATTACTACAAACTAATGATAAATTCAAACAAACACACAACAAATAAAGATAACTATGGGTTACCTCCCATAAAGTGCTTGTTTAACGTCATCAGCCTGACCTATTCAAGTGTTTTTCAGGTTTACTGAGCATTATAACCTCTTTAAAATTCGGTCTTTTACCCTCAAAATATGGTTTTAATCTATGTCCATTTACTTTAAATTTTTTTCCAGTTTTCGAATTTTCAATTTCAATAGCTCCATAAGTATAAACTTGAGTCACAGTAAAGGGTCCTAACCAACGTGACTTGAATTTCCCAGGAAATAATTTCAAACTTGTATTGTAAAGAAAAACTTCTTGTCCTAGTTCAAATTTCTTCTAATTAATCTTCTGATCATGCCTTAACTTCAGTTTTTCCTTATAAATTTTGTCGTTATCATAAGATTCATTTCTTAATTCTTTTAATTCATTCAATTGTAACAATCACTTTTCATCAGCATTTTTCAAATTATAATTGAATTCTTTAATCACCCAATATGCTTTATGCTCCAATTCTACTGGTAAGTGATAAGTTTTTCCATAAATAAGTCTGTAAGGAGTCATACCAATAGGAGTTTTATAAGAAGTCCTGTATGCCTATAATGTGGTATCCAGTCTCACAGACCAATCTACTCTACTAGGGTTAACAGTCTTTTCTAAAATTTATTTAATCTTACGATTAGAAACTTTAACTAAACCACTGGTTTGAGGATGATAATCAGTATAGAATTTATGAATAATATTAAACTTTTCTGCTAATCTTTGAATGTATTTATTCCTAAAATGGGATCCTCCATCAGTGATAATCTCTCTCGGCATACCGTATCTTGTGAAAATGTTTTTCATTAAGTATCTTGAAACACTTTTAGCATCACAACGAGGTAAAGCTAGTGCTTCAATCCACTTTGAAAAATAATCAACTGCAATCAAAATATATAAGTTCTAAAATGAAGGAATAAATTGTCCCATGAAATCTAATCCCAAAACATAAAAAATCTCAACTTATAATATGAAATTCAAAGGCATTTCATTTCTTCTAGATATATTACCTACTCGTTGGCATCTATCACAAGTTTTAATATATCTGTAAACATCTCTAGAAATAGTAGACCAATAAAATCTAGCTTGCAAAATTTTATGCGCAGTTTTATCAATCCCAAAATGTTCTCCAAATTCAGAATCATGACATTTTTGAATAATCAGTTCAGTTTCTTCATAAGGCACACATCTCCTAATAATAAGATCATTACATTGCTTATATAAATATGGTTCATCCTAAAAATATGCTATTGCATCATGAATGAATTTTTTCTGTCGCTGCAGAGTTAGCATAGGTGGCAAAATATCGCTTACTATATAGTTAACTATATTAGCATACCAAGGTATTTTCCTCTCATTAAAATTATAAAGTTGTTCATCAGGGAAACTGTTTGTTATTTCTTTGTCAGTGTCATATAATTCATGATATTCTAGTCTCGACAAATGATCAGCAATTTGATTGTCAGTTCCATTTCTATCAATCACCATAAAATCAAATTCTTGCATTAAAAGTACCCTTCTAATTAATTGGTTTAGTGTCCTTTTGCATCAGATATTTAATAGCAGAATGATCAGTATGCACAATACATTTAGTCCCAATTAAATATGATCTGAATTTATCAAAAGCGTACACAATAGCCAATAACTCTTTTTCAGTAACTATATAATTAATTTGAACATCATTAAGAGTTCTACTAGCATAGTATATAACTTTAAAAATTTTATCATATCTTTGACCAAGAATAGCTCCAATAGCATAATCACTAGCATCGCACATTAATTCAAATAGTTTCTCCCAGTCAGGTGAAACTATTACAGGTGCTGTGATTAGTTTTTCCTTTAATAAATTAAAGGCATTCGAGCAGTCTTTAGTAAACTTAAATTTCTTGTCCTTTTCTTAAAGTAGGCATAGAGGTTTGGTAATTTTTGAAAAATCTTTAATATAGCGCCTGTAGAAACCAACATGTCCAAGAAAACTTCTTACCCCTTTCACTATAGTAGGAGGTGGTAATTTAGCTATAACTTGAATTTTTGCAGGATCTACTTCCATGTCATTTTCTGAAATTTTATGCTCTAATACAAATTCTCCTGCAACCATAAATTGACATTTCTCCCAATTTAGAACTAAATTAGTTCTTTCGCATAGCTTCAAAACTTTTTCAAGATAATTTAAGCCTGCGTCAAATGATATTCCAAACATAGAGAAATCATCCATATATACTTCTATTCATTATCAATTAACTTACTAAATATAGACATCATACATCTTCGGAATGTTGCATGTGCATTACATAGTCCAAAAGGCATTCTTCGAAAAGCAAAAGTTTCATAAGGACTAGTAAAAGTTGTTTTCTCTTGATTCTCAGGAGCAATAGGTATTAGATGGTATTCGGTATACCCATCCAGAAAGCAATCGTACTTGTGTCCAGCAAGTCTATCCAGCATATGATCTAGAAAAGGATGAGGAAAGTGATCTTTTCGGGTGGTTGCATTTAATTTTTTATAATCAATACAAATACGCCATCCAGAAACTTGTCTGATAGGTATTAACTCATTATTTTCATTTGCTTCAAAAGTTACTCCTCCTTTCTTAGGAACATAATGAATTGGACTTACCCAAGTACTATCTGAATTAGAATATATAATTCTAGCATCTAACCATTTTAAAATCTCTTTTTTAAGTACTTCTTTCATAATAGGGTTCAGTCTCCTTTGTGGATCAATTCTTGGTTTATGTTCATCATTTAATAAAATTGTGTGCATACAAATCGAACGTCTAATTCCCTTAATATCATCTAGATTCCAACCAAAAGCTTTTTTGTATTTTTTTAATGTATCCATTAATTTTTGTTCTTGAAGTTCATTTAAGTTTGAGGATACAATTACTGGTAATGTTGAAAACTCTCCTAAAAATACATACTTCAAATGATTTGGAAGATTTTTTAATTCAATTTTAGGTATTTTACAACAGAGGATTTATTATTTCATTTTCTAGTGCTATTGAATCGAGCGTTTCAAATTTCTCCTGAATATAATCAGCTTCTTCGCTATCAATTTCATCATAATTAACTTTTTTCCATATCTTCTTTTTCTTCATAACTTTCCTTGAAATATTTTTTTCTCAGATAATCACATATATTCATTCTGAAACATTCATCATCTTTTTCTATTGAAGGATATTTCATTGACTTTGAGATGTTAAAGGTTACTTCTTGATCATTTACTCTCATAGTTAATTCTCCTTTTTGAACATCTATCATGGATCTTCCTGTAGCTAGGAATGGTCTACTTAAAATGATTGGAATTTTCTTATCTTCTTCCATATCTAAAATAAGAAAGTCCACAGGAAAGATAAATTTATCAACCTTGACCAGAACATCTTCTACAACTCCTTTAGGATGTGTAATAGATCGATCAGCTAACTGTAGAGTTACAGAAGTCGGTGCAATTTCTCCTATTCCCAACCTTTTAAAAGTTGATAAAGGCATCAAATTTATGCTGGCTCCCAAATCACATAATGCCCACCCATAAAATGTTTCACCGATAGCACACGGGATAGTGAAACTACCGGGATCTTTAAGTTTTTCGGAAGCTTTCACTCGAATTATAGCACTACACTCTTCATCGAGTGTAATGGTCTCATGATCTAATAACTTCCTCTTTTTGTTGAGTATATCCTTCATAAATTTAACATAATCAGGCATTTGTTCCAAAGCTTCAACAAAAAGAATATTTATTGACATTTTTTTCAAAATGTCTAAGAATTTAACAAATCTTTTTCCTTTATCTTGTTGCTTTAGTCTTTGAGGAAATGGTGGTGGTGGTCTTTCAACAGTAATTTTTATAGGTTTCAGAGGAAAATCGGGATATAAACTTTCATTTTCTCCTTCAGTTTCTTCTTTTTCCTTTTCAACTACAGTTTCTTTTTGAACTCATGTTTCCAACTCTTTTCCACTTCTTAATTAAATAGCCTTAATTTGTTCTTTTCCTTGATCTTTAGGATTTACTTCAACATTGATAGGTAAAGTTCCAACAGATCTATTACTTAGTGCAGTAGCAATTTGCCCTAATTGATTTTTTATGTTTTTAATAGCAGCTCCTTGACTTTGTAATTGATTACTCATATTCAAAACAAGTTCTTCCATAGATAACTTCTTCTCCTTGAATTAGGAATTATTTTAAAAACCTGGTGGATTAGAAGGTCTATAATTGGAATTACCTGGATTGTTTATATTTCCTAATGGGTTTACAGAATTGTTCCCCACTAAGGATTAATAGGATTAGCATTACCTTGGTTATTCCAAGTAAAGTTTATATGATTCTTCCAACTTGGATTATAATAGTTTGAATAAGGGTTATTTTGTCTATTATTTATTAAGTTTATAGTTTCGTATGAAGATTGAACATCTACGATTTGTCCTAATGAATTTTCTTCTAACACTGAAGGTGTTTCAGAATGATTCATTCCGTATTGATCTATTTTCTTTGAAAGAGCAGCAATTTGAGAAACTATCATAGTTAAAGCATCTGAATCATGAATACTGGCTACTCTTAGGATTTACCCTTTCATTAGGCCATTGAAAATTATTGGTAGTCATCTCTTTTATTAAAGTGTAAGCTTCTTCAAAAGGTTTAGACATTAGTGATCCACCAGCAGCAGCGTCAATGATAGATCTAAGAGATCCTACTAATCCATTATAAAATGTTTGAATAATTAACCAATCTGGTAGAGCATGATGTGGTCATCTTCTAAGAAGTTCTTTAAATCTTTCTTAATATTCATATGTCGATTCACCCTCATACTGACTGAAAGATGTGATATCATTTCTAAATTTAGCAGTCTTAGATGGTGGAAAATATTTCGATAAGAATTTTTGTGAAAGTTCTCCCCAAGTTCTAATAGATATAGGTGCTAACGAATTTAACCAACTTTAGCCTTATCCCTTAGTGAAAAAGGAAAAATTCTAAGTCTGACAGCATCATCACACACTCTGTCGTATTTAAAAGTAGCACAAAGTTTTAAGAAACATGCAAGATGTAAATTAGGATCTTCATTTGAAGTTCCACTGAATTGATTGTTTTGTACCATTTCGATAATTGTAGGTTTAAGCTCAAATGAATTAGCAGCTACATCAGGATTTTGGATAGTTAAGTGAATTTCATCTAATGTAGGGTTAGCGTAATCTCTTAATGGTCTAGATTGATGTTCATTTTCTATTCTTTGGTTGTTTAAGTTGTTTTCGATTGTTTCAGAATTTATAGGTTCTTTGCTCAGTTTTCTAATTCTCCTAACAGTGCGTTCTAATTCTGAATTGTAGGGTATAAGATTTTCAGAACCAAATTTACACATACAACCGAAATCAGTACACAGAAAAACAGTTAACTAAATAAGTTGCAATTCTATAAAAAGTTTTCTAACAGTCCTAAATCATTCATTACTCTATTTATGTTATACTCCCCGGCAATGGCGCCAAAATTTTGAACCGCCTCCGCGCACTTAGCGTAATTTTAATTTTTTGTAACAAGTATATAATATATTCTTTAATCATAGAGTTACTATTCAACACAAGTATACGTATCACTCAAGTAATACAGGGCTCTAGTGGAGTCCTGGATATCGATCCCACAGGGAATATTTTAGAGGCTACGGACTAGGATTATATAAATCAATTCAGAATCACAACTTGGAAATCGAAATTTCCTATCTGTCACTAATATGCAATCGACAATAATATGAAAGTTTTAATAAACTAGATCTACTAACAGATAACTAATTCTACTAATAAAGTAAAGTTCAAATATATAAGCAAGAATCTTTATCCTTTGTTAAGATATTTAAGTGAATGGATAATTAGAATTAGTTTAAAATGGTGTTGTGCCAAATAGGAGCATACCTATTCTTTACCCTTTAGTCCAGGCATAAAGAACATTAACTAATCCTATGCTTGGTTACTGAATCTGCGGCTAGGCTGGGGGGATACCGTCTCTCACTGCGGAGCTCCCATGTTCTACTCGCCTGAAGGCTAACATCTACACTTCAGCACCCAAACGATAGGACCGAATTGAGGATTTTAGTCTGTCACTCTAAAATCTCCAATTCTACGCTCGATGAATATTATTTTCTTATTTATTTGCACCCTACTTCCAAGGACTTTAACCTCCTTGAAACTCCGATGTAATCCTTACTATAGATGTAAACTCAACATATTTTAACTAATCAAATGGCCAGATTGAAAGTAAATTAAGATTTAAGTAAAAGATTATCACAACTTCTTTAAACTTTTCTTGACACACTAATTCAATTTACCATTTCACAAAAATATCAAAACAAAGAGAAAGACAGAAAAACTACTCAGATTTCATGGAGAGGATACGATAAAACTTGGATTTCATATATAAAAACAAAGTTCTACAAACAAAAATAAGTAAATACAACTTATCTCAAAATCCTCCCCAAGAAAACTCCTTGAAGTTCCCTGAATCTCTTCCTTTCTTTACAGTACGAAGAATTCTCCTTTGAAACAACAATGAAGAAGAAATCTCTCACTTCCCTTCTACTCTTACAGTCTCTCGAAGAATCCCTCACAAATATCACTATCTGAACTCACTAATTAACACTCTATAAACTTTATATGAACTCACTAGACTCACACACTTGACTCTCTAATGGATTAGATGGACATGTGGGGAACACAAATGGACGCTAGTGGACTCTTTTTTCGGCCCCAAATTGTTCCTTTTAAAGTAAATGAAGAGTTTCCAAGAGTTTTCCAAGCATCCCTTTGAAAATCGTCAGCATTCAATGAATTTCATGAAAGAACCGTCGATCTCACCGTCGATGGCCTAGAGCTCGCCGTCGGCGGCCTTCTAGAATACTTATCCTTGGACCCTTCTGAATAAGCCCCGCTGTCGGCGGCCTCGATCTCGCCGTCAGCAGGCTCCCTTATAATATATTTTGAACTCTCAGGAAAAACACGTCATCGGAGCCGTCTATCTCGCCGTCGGTGCTTTTGATCAAATTTTCATAATTTTGGTCCTTTTTGCTTCAAATTCACTCCTTTTTGCATATTTTCACTCCATTGTCCATAAATCAACATATATGCAGAAAAATATCAAAAATATCCTTCTTTAAAGTGTAATATCATCAAAATTAATATAAAATAGGCATGAAAATCTTAACATTTTTTCATTGGGTTAGTTGGTTATCTCGACTAGCAGTCGTAGTCTCCTTCTTATCTTCTTGGCGTAGTCTTCCTCCATGAAATCTGAAATATCATGTTCTTTATTTTTAATAGAGTATCTCCGTCCATCCTCTAATATTTAGTTTATTTCAACTGAAAGTTTCTCTAAAGCTTTGTTATTCAATTTCTCTTTAACATTCATGAGATTTATCAATATCCTTTGATGAGCGGCATGACCAAGGTATATTCATACCCACTTTATATGAAATTCCAATTTAAAGAAAGGTATTTTCTATGTTTTAATGCAGGAATGAAGATTTATAGGTAATGGGAGAAAAAAGATAAAAAAGGAGCGAATCTGGAACAAAAAGGACTAAAATAGATGAAAATTGAACTATCCCGCCGACGGCGAGGAAGAGGCCGCCGACAACGAGATTTTCCCGAGAGCATTTGAATATATTACAAAGGAGCCCGCCAACGGCGAGATAGATCCCTCCGACAGCGAGCATGAGCGGTTATCCATTCTTCTAGAAGCCCGCCGAAGGCGAGACAGTTGATTCAAGCCAAATACGTTGAATCTGGATGCTTTTTAAAGAGGTGCTTAAGTAATCTTTGGAAATATGACTCCTTCTATATATAGAAACGATTTTTTGTCATGGTGTGTTGTTAAGTGTCATTTAAGTGCAATCTGAAAGTCAGTAGTGTGTTTAAGAGTGTTTAAGTTAGTGTCTTGGTGAGTATTTGAAGTGTGTTGTACAAAAAAGGAAGAGTCAAAGGAACTTCAAGGAGTCTGCTTAGGAAGAAGATTCGAGATAAGTATATTTGTTTATTGTTTTATAACTTTAAATGAAATCCAAGTTTTGTGTTACTCTTTCTATACATTCAGAGTAGTTTTCTTTGTCCTTCTCCTTGTTGATGAGATTTCGTGAAATGAAGAATTAAAGTAGTTGTGCCTAACAATATTAAATAAATATTGTGATAATCTTTTTACTTAAATCTTAATTTACATTCAATTTGTCCAATTGAATTGTTAACATATGTTGAATTATCAACTATAATAAAGATTACATCCAAAATTCAGGGAAGTCAAAAGCCTTGGAAGGAGGGTGCAAATAAATAGGGAAATATTAATTATCGGGCGTAGAATTGGACATTTTAGTGTGACGGACTAAAATATTCAATTCAGATCCTATTGTTTGGGAGCCGAAGTGTAGATGTTAGCCCTCGAGCGAGGGGAACGTGGGAGCTCGAAGTGGCAAGCAGTATCCTCCCGACCTAGCCGCAGATTCAGTAACTAAACATAGGATTAGTCAATGTTCTTTGCACCTAGACCAAAGGGTAAAGAATAGGAATGCTCCTATTTGGCACAATATAATTCTAAACTCATTTAATTCTTCATTCACTTAATTCTCTTTGTTGACCTCATTTTTGATGAGGTCTTCTCTTCTTCTTTTAGTGCTTAGGATCTAGCCTTAGGCTTTTCCTTTGACTATCTTAGAGGATTAGAATTGAGACCCACCACTTAGAAATTCAAACCACTTCTTAACTCCCTGCAAACCCCACAAACTTGATTGTAAACCCCTAATCACCTAGAGGGTTGAGATCAAATGTGGAAGTTTAAAGGATGAGTTCCTATAGGACTTTTTGGCCTTAGGACCTGCCCAGGTGGCCCTGGTCCGGTGAGGGGCTGACTTACACACACACTACACCTACACACTACACTTTCACACACCTCCTAAAAAAACACACCCATACCCGACTTGACCTCCGACTCATGTAGGTGATTCGCATGGATGGTCCTTAACCCCTAAGCCCTTCTTCAGAGGTTAGGAACAACATAAGTGAATGCCTCAAATGAGTCCCTTCATGGCTCATGTGGGCTTGATATGGCTTCATGGCTCAACCAAAATGATTTTATTCCACTTACATTCACCTAATCTTCCATTTTCCAAAATTTCAATTTTTGACCCCCGGGACCCTACACCCGCCAACCTACCCAAAGCCCTGAATTACCCAAATTTCTCAAAATTTCCAAATCACCCAAAATTCCTCAAAATCATTCCCAAAAATTTTCACATCACTCAAATTGACCATTCATAGCCAAAAATACCAAAAATTCCAAAAATACCTCCCAATACCCTCCAAATACCCAAAATACCCCTCCTAGCCAAAAAATCCAAAAATTCAGAAAATTCCCAAAAAATTCCAGAAAATCCCAAATATTCCCAATTTCATTTTGTCCAACTACACCATGGGCCAATTTTGTCAATTTACCCCACTTTTATCAAAACCCCGATTTGACTCATTTTAACCCTAAGTAAACCCAATGTCAAACCAAACCTACCCAATTGACCCAAATTCTGGTCCAATTCAATTCTAAACTTCAATTCAACATCCCCAACACCAATCTAGACCAAATTCAAGCCCAATTTGATTGAAATTTGGGTCCAATTTCACTTTTGGCCTTAAAGCCCAATTTGGACCCATGACCCAAACTTAGCCCAAACTCACCCAATTCAACTCCAATTAACCCCAAGTCTTTTCTAAATCTTCCTTAATATTCCCACAAACAAAACACTAACATGATTTGCCCAAGATTTTGATCCAAACCCCACTCAATTTCAACCCAAAATCAAAAAGCCCAATTTTGGCCTAAACCCAAACCTAACCCAAATAGACCCAAACCCCAAAATCAAAGCCCAACCAAAGTCAAAACCTCTTTGGAACATTCCCATAAACATCTCCCAACATTAATTCTACATCAATTTCAACCCTAGCCCAACATTGGCCCATGCTAACCCATTTTGGCCTACCTTAGCCTCTTTACCAAAAAGCCCATATCCAACCCAATTCAAACCCAAATCACCTCAAATTTGTTTCAAACCACTCATGACACATCCCTAAACCAAACTCAACAATTATTTGGCCCAAGCCTTTACCAAAATTTCATCCCAAAATCCATTTTAAAATTCAAAAGCCCACTTTCCTAAATCATTTTAAAAGCCCATCCTTTACCACATACAAAAGCCCAAAATTGGCCCTAAAACCCACATGACATTTCCATTTGCCATCTATTTAATCAAAGCCATTCCCTAAGTTATAATCCCATCATCAAATAATTCCAAATCAAGCCTCATGCCAAATCACCCCTAAATACCAAAAAATTCCTAAAATCCATTTTCATGAAATTGACCAAGCTTTCCCCAGAGCCAAAAGTGAGCCATGAAGCCATGCATGAGCCACATGTGAGCCATGAGAGCCTTGGACACTCCACCATACCATATTGGGTAGGAAGAAGGGACCCTTTCCTTAATCCCTAAAGCTCATTAGCCTTAATCATGATTCACCTAAACCTAAATTTAATCCAAATATATTTGGATGGAGACTTCTCCATGCCAAACCAAGCTGATCCCTTTGATCCCCCACGAGCACCCAAAGCCACCTTGAAGGGTGCACCAAGCCCAAATGGGTGGGTTGACCCATTTAGACCCAAAATTAGCCATGCCCCATTCTACTTTGGATCAAAGCCTTTACACTTGGCCATTGCCGATTGCTTGCACAAACACCCGACCACGACCCACCTAACCACGAGGGTGACCCTTGCCTGCTCGGCCGACCACCCCGGTCGCCGGAAAACTCCATGGCCGAGAGGTCCAAGTCAACCCAAGCTTGGAATTCTCACCTGCTTGAGCCGCCCCATGCCCGAGTGGCCATTGCAGCATGTTCTTCACTTGCCATGAGCAGCTGATCCCGATCCTCAACTCCCCCAGGAGGCCCTCGGCCTCGCCTATTTAAACCCCCCACCTCTCGGCCATGGAAGGGTGCTTGAACCAAACCTTAAGGAAACTTCGCCAAAATCATTCCGGACCACTCCCCTCACATAGAGCACTTGATCCCCACCGAATTCCAGCCTCGATTCCCTCCGGGTGAGCCCGATTTTGAGCTCGAACTTTAGCCCAAAAACCGGGACACTTCTTCACGAGTGAGCCAATCCCCAAATTGATTGGTTCTACACCTTCACCGGACCGAGGGAAGGTGTCCACCAGCAAAAGCCCCATCTCCGGGCCACCTGGTTGCTCCGGCCTCCAAGCTTTGTGATCGAGCTGTGGTCGAAGTCCAACCTAGACGATTCACTGGACCGGGAGACTTCATCCGGAGCTTACTAGGATCCGATCGAAGGTGCAACAACCCTCGGATCGAAGCTTCACTTCTCCGAGCAAAGGTATGAACTCATTCTTCTTCCCGAGCTTGCAGAGATTCTCCATTTCATTTGAGTAAATTTCAAAGCATGTTTACCGTATGGATGTGTTCGTCTCCTCAAGACGAATCCATAGAGCATAAGAACACTAAAATCCATTGAGAATCGAGTGAGTTCTTAGGGTTAGAGTGTGGACGGTCACGGGATCGCACCAGTCGTAGACGATGACTGGGAGCCGTCGGATCGAGCGTGTATCGAGCGGACGGTCTGGATCGAGCCGGACAGCGCGATGGTGCATGAACCGCGGGCCCCTGGAGCGCTGAGTCGGATGGCGGCGCCGAATCAAGAGACGACGCGTGGCCTTTCGGAGCTGCCGAGGATGGCGTGGCGCCGCGTGGATAAGTAGGAAATTAGGGTTATTTTCTATTTATTTAATTCCCTAAACTTCAAAAATTCATAACTTTGTGTAGGAAAATCAAAAAAATAAAATAAAAATACCCTCTTGCTCAATGAACGAGAGGAGAATAATGTGGAAAAGAAATCATTTAATTTCATCAAGTATCTTATTTTTTATAATTTATTTACTCTCTGCATACATTTAATTCTCCATGCATGTATACAATTCACCATGGCATGAGACCATAGGGCTTTTGAAGCCTCCGAATTTGGGAACATTCCCCGAATTTTCCAAAGTCGAGAGGCCATCCTATGAAGAGTTATTGATTTTTCAAATTCATGTCACTGTTTTGAGTATTTTAATTCCAATAAATAGCATGTTGTGAAATAAATTCTAGGAAAATTTGGTGATGTTCCTTATGACCAGAGAACCCTAGGAAAAATAGGTTTTAAGTTAGTTCATTTTAGACAACCCTAATTGGCTTAAACACTCAAAATAGGTCCCTAATTAATCAGAACTAACCATACATCAAATTGGCTTGAAATCAATTCTCCACTCGACCTTCGGGATCGGAGGAACCTACCATAAAAATTTGAAGTCGATTGGACTTGGTTAGCCCTATTAATTGGGTTGATTAAGCCACTTAGTCATTTTAAACTTTAAAAATTCATAACTTTCAAAATATCCTTCAAAAACTCACCAAATTGGTTTTGGAGCCTCTCGATATCAGGGGAATTTAAGAAAATTAAAATTTCAATTTTCTAAAAAAGTTGATTTTTAATATTATTTTAATATTTTTAATAATTAAAAAATAATAAAAATCACAAAAATAATAAAATTCACCAAAATGTCACATTTTGAATTTTAATCACTTAGGAACAAACCCCATATTTTTCTTATGTTTCTAGGTTGAGATATTAATTTTTAAAGCTCTAGGGTAATTTTAAAAATTAAAAAATGTACTTTCTAGCATTTTCACTAAAATAATTATAATAAATCAAAAAAAAATCAGAAAATTGTAAAATTTAGTTCTCTGGAATCCTTGATATCAGAGAGAATTTCAAAAATTATAAAATTCATTTTTCAACTTATATTCTATTTTTAAATTAATTAACACTCCAAAACTTAAAATAATTATAATAAAAATAATATAATTCAAAAAATCACCAAAATTGGTCCAAGTGGTCCCCTGGTCATTAGGAATGTCCCCTAATTTTCTTAAGGACAGAAACTTTCCCTTGGTCATGTTATTAAATTTTCCTTGGAAATCTCTATTTTCTACCAAAAATAATTATATAAATAAATTAAATACAGAAAAATCACATTTTCTCCTCTCATGTCTTTATTGACATATGAGTGAAGTCACATAAAAATTTTAAATTCATTTAAGCTCAATTTAGTGAGTTATGAAATTATTAAGCTTGAAGGGCAAAATGGTAATTAAAATTTTAACCCTTAAATTAAAACTTTAGGTTTAATAAAAAATTAACAAGTAAAATATTCGATCCTAATCTGATTTGGATGATTGAAATTTAAATAATTGAAGGGTAGAAACCCATTAAGCATTTTAAAATGATTAAACTTTAATTAAATAATTGATTAAATTTGGAAGAATAATAAAATTGGAATTATTAAAATAGGGATATTATTAGGAAGAGATTTATTCTTTAATTTAAAAAAATCCCTAAATTAATCATTTCATTAATGTTTAATTCTTAATTAAAATAATAATTCAGATTTAAGACATTAAAAGACTTAATCATTAAACTAAAATTAAATTATTGAACTCTTTTAAAATTTTAATTAAAATTAAAATGAATAAAATTAAATTAAAAAATTAAATTAAATTAAATTAAATCAAGTTAAAAAAAATTAAATTAAATTAAATTAAATTAAAAATTAAATTAAATTAAATTAAATCAAATTAAATTAAATTAAAAATTAAATTAAATCGAACTAATTTAATGTAACATCAAATCGAAACTAAATTGAATTAAATTAAATTAAATTAAATTAAATTAAATTAAATTAAATTAAGTTGAATTAAATAACATCACCTAAGACATAAAGAACTCAAAAATAAATCTAAAATAACTTGAACACTATTCCAAACTTAAATCATCAATTTGAACTTAAATTTGAATCACAAAGCATTAAATATCATTTTGCCCTTAGGAGCTTTTACTATTATAACTCCTAAGTGGAGTATTAAATGAAATGTCATTTCACTCATAAGGATATTCAAATGTCCCTAAGTTCAGCTGAGCAAGATAACAAAACTTGAAAACCCCGGACGATCGATTCATTTACATGATTAAATTCATTTGGACTTAAAATGATCCTAGAAATATTGAAAAGATGTTTAAAGATTCGTCTTAAGCACTTCCTCAATATGATAGGATATTTATAAGAACAATTGAACTTAATTGTTATTTGATGAAGAAAATCGTCTTCAAACCAAAAACACAAGGAACCTAGACGTCATAGGAAATGACTAGCTATAGGATTAGGAATTTGGTAGAAAACCATAACCCTTACCTTAGCTTTACCTAGGAACTTGCTTAAATGTCCTAATCATGTTTTAAGTGCAGCTTGGAATGACGGAAAGACCCTCCAGGTACGCTTTTATTTTATCACAATTTACTTTCCTGCAATTTACTTTCTTGCAATTTACTTTATTGCAAATGCACTTTACTTTTCTAGCATGATAAAACAACTGTTGCATGAAAACTCACACCTTTAGGACAGAAACCAAAACTGAAACCCATAACTAAATTAAAAGTTATTACAAGATAAAACTCACCGCCACAACATTTCAAAATATAAAACAACTCAAAATTTAATCACAAACAGAACAACAAAACTACAACTACAACTAAATTAAAACGTCTTGTTGGATGATCGGGAATACCTCGGATGATGTAACCTACGTGTTGCTAACGGGATTTCCCACGGTCTAAATGAAAGTGTGGAACTCATTCGGTTGAGTTTAGCAAATTCATACGGACTAAGTGAATCCGATAAAAATAATGATGCGGAAGGATGGAACCGTGGGATCTTAACCGGTGTCGTTATAATCGACTTTAAGATTTGTTTTAATTAAAGCACAAAAAAACACTTGGAAATTAAGACTTCTCTAAACCAAAACACTTTTCTCATCCCCTGATTTATGATTTCTAAAACTAAACCTCTGCAACAACAAGGAGCTCGGAGCATGGTGGGCGGCACGGCCATCGTCGTCAGCAAAACTTGAACCTACTTCAGCAAAACTTTCCTAGAATTAAACAACAAAGCCATAGGACTTCGAGGTAGTTTGCCTAGTGCAACATAAATCCTAAACTCTTCGTTAGGCATTTGCATTGCAAATTAAGCCCTAACCGGTCTTAGGATTCGAGGTAGTCGTCGATACGACATAAACCCTCATATCTTCCGAGCTATTTATATGATTCTATCATATAAACATAAGCCCTAATTAATTAAAATTGGCAAGATTAAAACATTAAATAATCATTCGGACTTTTCCTAAATCCAAGCCAAACAATAGGATAGTCGGGAGATTATCGAAGTTCACTTCGAATCCGTAATTTCTCCTACTTTTCTTCCTTTGAATTCCCAAAATGAACTGTTCCAAATTTGATCCATTCCCTATTAAAATTTCCAAAATTCAATCCTTTGAAAACTTAAACTTTGAAATTCTTGAGAGCATAATTATTGATTATTATCGAGAGTTTTCTTAGGTGATTCCCGTCACTTAAGATGTAATTAACTATAGGGGCATGCCCTTATAGGGAATTTTAAAGAACCCGAGTAATATAAACCACGTTTAATGTTTTCATATTAAGCGAGGGAATTTGTCGGCTTATAAAATTGGTTCGCGGACCAAACGGATGTCACAAATCTTCTAGTTTATTTAGCCGAGCCCCACCATCGAGCGGTGTGTCATCCTTAGGGATAGATACACGGTTTGTGGTGCGGTGCTCGTTTATGTAAACTATTCGGGATGTGAGATCAGTTTGATTTCATATCTTAAAATCTTCAAATTTAAAATTATTTTCAAAATCAAATACTACTTTCTAAATTATATATATATTTAAATTAAACCTAAAAATACGCCGACACTCTTAACAAGAAGAAAGATACTTTTCTAAATTGCAATGTTCTATTTAATCTTTAAGTAATAGTTTAGCGTTCTTAATTTCCGTATACTAGATTAGTAATTACAATTGCTGAATTTAGTCCTTAAGTCTCTAACTTCCTTGTGGGATTGATATCTAGGACTCCATTAGAGCCCTTTATTACTTGAGCGATACGTATACTTGCGTTGATAAATAGGGGAGGGAGTACAATTACTATTTTACTTGAAAAACATTTATAAAGCTTAACAAACATATATACCCTCAAATTTTCGCTCTGCTCTCCCCCGAGCCGGTCAAGTTTTTAGCATTATTGCTACGGATTTATATCTCTTAGTAATCGTGCTGAATACTTATATTTATAAGATTTACTACGGTGCGATCAAGTTTTTGGCGCCGTTGCCGGGGAAGCAAAGTATTTATTAAGGTAATCACTAAAATAATTATTAAAGATATTTACTAGAGTAACAGACTATTTTTAAATTTTACTTAAAATTGTATGCGTAAATTTGGAACCAAAAGTTTAATACCTTACGATTTAGAATTAGAGCGCACTATTAAAAGAATTAGAAAACGAAATAGAGAAATTAGGTAACTCTTTAACCCTACCAGTTATTATATCGGTAGAACTAAATAAATCGCAAGAGCAAAAACTTCTGGATACATTAAAAAAGGATAATAAAACATTTGGTTGGACCTTAGCAGATATTAAAGGAATTAGTCATTCAATCTGTATGCACAGAATTATTTTAGATAATGAACATAAACCAAGAGTTGATCCCCAAAGGAGACTAAATCCAATAATGAAAGAAATAATCAAGAAAGAAATATTAAAATGGTTAGACAATGGTATTATATATCCTATTTCGGACAGTGCTTGGGTAAGCCCAATTCATTGTGTTCCTAAGAAAGGAGGAGTGACTGTTAAAGTTAATGAAAATAATGATTTAATATCTATATGACAAGTTACTGGTTGGCTTATATGTATTGACTATAGAAAATTAAATTCAGCCACCAGGAAAGATCACTTCCCTCTACCATTTTTAGACCAAATGTTAAATAGACTAGTCGAGCATAAATATTTTTGTTTTTTAGATGGATATACCGGTTATCATCAAATTCTGATTGCTCCTAAGGATCAAGAGAAAACAACATTTACCAGTCCTTATGGAACATTTGCTTTTTGAAGAATGCCTTTTGGATTATGTAATGCACCTGCAATATTCCAGAGATGTATGATGTCTATATTTAGTAAATTAATTGATGATGGAATAGAAGTATTTATGGATGATTTATATGTATTTGGAACATCATTTGACGCATGCTTGAATCATCTTGAAAAAGTCTTAGAGATATGCGAAAAAACTAACTTAGTTCTAAATTGGGAGAAATGTCAATTTATGGTTGCAGGAGGAATTGTATTAGGGCATAAAATTTTGAAAAATGGCATGAAAGTAGACCCTGTAAAAATTCAAGCAATAGCTAAATTACCACCTTCTACTACAGTGAGAGGGGTAAGAAGTTTTCTTGGACATGCCGGATTTTACAGAAACTATATAAAAGATTTTTAAAAAATTACTAAACCTCTATGCCAACTTTTAGAAAAGGACAAGAAAATTGAATTTATTGATGAATGCTTAATAGCTTTTGAATTATTAAAAGATGAATTAATCACAGCACCTAAAATAGTTTCACCTGATTGGGAGAAACCATTTGAACTTACGTGTGATGCTAGTGATTATGTTGTAGGAGCTGTTCTTGGACAAAGATATGATAAAATTTTCAAAGTCATATATTATGCTAGTAAAACTCTCAATCATGCCGAAATTAACTATACAGTTACTGAAAAAGAATTATTAGCAATTGTATATGCTTTTGATAAATTTAGATCTTATTTAATTGGAACTAAATGTATTGTGCATACTGATCATTCTGCTATTAAATATCTAATGCAAAAGAAGGATACCAAACCACGATTAATCAGATGGATATTATTAATGCAAGAATTTGATTTTGAAATAAGTAATAGAAAAGGAACTGATAATCAAATTGCAGATCATTTATCAAGACTAGAATATTGTGAATTATCTGACACTGACAATGAAATTACAGATAGTTTTCCTGACGAACAACTTTATAATATAAATGAGTGGAAAATACCATGGTATGCTGATATAGTAAATTATATTGTAGGTGATATTTTACCACCCATGCTAACTCTACAACAACAGAAAAAATTCATTCATGATGCTAAAACATATTTTTGGGATGAACCATATTTATATAAGCAATGTAAGGATCTAATAATTAGAAGATGTGTGCCTTATGAAGAAACTGAACAGATCATTCAAAAATGTCACGATTCTGAATTTGGAGGACATTTTGGGACAGATAAAACTGCTTACAAAATTCTACAATCTGGATTTTATTGGCCTACTCTTTTTAGAGATGTTTATAGATATATCAAAACTTACGATAAATGCCAATGAGTAGGTAATATATTTAGAAGAAATGAAATGTCTCAAAATTTTATATTAGAAGTTGAAATTTTTGATGTTTGGGGATTAGATTTCATGGGACCATTTATACCTTCATTTGGAAACTCATATATATTAGTTGTTGTTGATTATGTTTCTAAATGGATTGAAGCACAAGCCTTACCTTGTTGTGATGCTAAAAGTGTTTTAAAATTTTTAATGAAAAATATTTTAACAAGATATGGAATGCCGAGAGTGATTATCACTGACGGAGGATCCCATTTTAAGAATAAATATATTCAGAAATTGGCAGAAAAATTTAACATTATTCATAAGATATCAACTGTCTATCATCCACAAACCAGTGGATTAGCTGAAGTTTCTAATCGAGAAATTAAACGTATTTTAGAAAAGATTGTAAACCCTAGTAGGTTAGATTGGTCTACAAGACTAGACACTGCATTATGGGCATACAGGACTGCTTATAAAACCCCGATTGGAATGACTCCTTACAGGCTTATTTATGGAAAAACTTGTTACTTACCAGTTGAATCAGAACACAAAGCGTATTGGGCAATTAAGGAATTCAATTATAATTTAAAAGATGCTGATGAGAAGAGATTGTTGCAGATGAATGAATTAGAAGAATTAAGAAATGAATCCTATGATAACGATAGAATTTATAAAGAAAAAATGAAATTATGGCATGATCGAAAGATTAACCAAAAAATTTTTGAACCAGGACAAGAAGTTTTACTTTATAATACAAGATTGAAATTACTTCCTGGGAAACTAAAATATCAATGGTTAGGACCTTTCACTATAACTCAAATATTCACATACGGAGCTGTAGAAATTGAAGATCAAAAGACTGGACACAAATTTAAAGTAAATGTACACAGATTAAAACCATATTTTGAAGGAAGAAGACCGAATTTTAAAGAGGTTTTAATACTCAGTCAACCTGATTAATAACCAGAACAGGTCGGGCTGACGACGTTAAACCAAGCGCTTTATGGGAGGCAACCCATAGTAGTCATTAATTATAATCTATTTACGTGATTTATTAATAATTATAATATATAATAAATTCTACTACTCATATTTATCTTTATAATCATCACAAAATTAAGTTTATAGAGAGAAATCAGAAAATATTCGGACCTAAGCGAAACTGTGCAATTTTGCCTTAGCTCGCCGACGGCGAGATTGACGCTGCCTACGGCGAGATAGGCGCACCTAATTTCAGTATAAATTTTTAACTATCCCGCCGACGGCGAGATCTTTGCCACCGACGGTGAGATAGTTGAAGAGCGGTTTTTGGGAGTTATTTTGGCGGTTTTTGGCAATTCTAAGTATTTTTCTCTTTAAAGGATTCCTAGAACTCGAAATCTTTACATTATACTTCCTAGAAACGAATAGAAACCCCTCAAAAACATAGTATTATGGCATCCAATCCACTTGAAATCACTAAATCTCGAGTGTTCAATCGACAAAAGTTTGTCCTTTATGAGGCCCAGCGGATATTCAACAAAGTTATGATGAAGAAGAGATTGATTAAAGAAAGAGGATTCATTAATAGAGGAGTGAAGAACTTGACAACACCTATTGAGGAGATGATTGTTCGACGACGTTGGGAAGTATTATTCTATACAACTTCTGCAGTGGTCATCCCCGTAGTCAAAGAATTCTACTCCAATCTTCATGGAATCAACAATGGAAGCGTATATGTACGAGGCAGATGGGTAACTTTCACTCCTTCAAGATTTAATGAGTTGTATTCAATTGAGAATACACATGTTTGTCACTATTCCAATTTCATTCCTACAAGATATAATATGAATGAGATCTACCGATATTTGACTGACGAATCTAAAGATTGGGAAATACGAGAAGACGGGTACGTTAGTTTTTCTGCATCACTTCTTAACCCCGTCTCTAAGCACTGGCACTTCTTTATTTCTTCAAAATTATTACCCACGATGAGGGTAAATAAAATTTCTAAGGAGTGTACAATTTTAAATTACTGTATTCAAACGGGATTACCCATCAACGTTGGATCTATTATTGTGAAGTATGCCCTAGGCCTGATTATGCATGGATTAATTCATGGACTTGGACATCCTTCAACAATATTTGCATTATGTAGTCAGTACCAAGTTTCCTATGAAGCCTGGGACAAAGTACTTTTGCCTTGGAAACCATTAGATCCTACTGAAATGTTTCCTACTTTGGATAACGATAATAATACAGCCATTATTGCGGATCAAGCATCTCAAAGCAATCTTTCAATCAAACCATTTACTGATAAAACTAATATGATCTTTCGAAAACTCAAAGGATTGGAGAAGGATATACAGAATGTGATGAATTCTATCAACAATATCTCTGATTTATTTGATCATATTGACTGGAGAATGAAAGAACTCTTTGATTATTCTGGACATCTCGAGGCTAGTTTCATACGGCTTTTGAGAAGGAAAGGATGGATTGAAGAAGATTCTACAGAAGAATTTCGTTACAGGCCTTTCTATAATCTGTTCGTGCACTTACGTTCTATCAGAGATATCAGAGATGATTTTAGTACCGATCATGATGAGTAGAAGATATTTATTCATATTTATCTATGTGTTATGCTAATTTGAATTTAGTTTATTATGTTATTTGCACTTTGGATATTTAATCTCAATATAGATGAGATTACATGTTATTTGTTCAGTCTCAGCGTTTTGAGTACTGTGGTTTGGATTGCGAGTAAACACTTAGATTTCATATATAAAGTTATGATGTTTTGTGTTGTGTGAATTTATGTGTTAAAATAATATCTAATCACAATGAAATGTATTTAATAGATTGATCGGAGATTATTGAGGATTAAAATAAATTAAAAATATTATTAAAAAAAACTTAAAATTTTCGAAAATCCCACCGACGGCGAGATTTTCCAGAAACTTTTGACCTCTTTGAATTAATTAGCTCGCCGATGGCGAGAATTTTTCCGCCAACAATGAAATCTCGAAAAACATTATATTTTGACCGGTCAACCGTCACTATTCATCGTCCCCTTCCCTAAACTTCGAAAAACCGACATAGGGCTTGAGAGATCTTACATTTGGAGCGATATCAACTCATTTTGACACCGGATTTTATCTTCTCTTGGTAAGAGCTTCCCTCCTATGTAAAAATTTTTTATTTTCACCATGGATTTCTTCCACATTGAGTAATTTTGGAAAATGTGAAAATGTGGAGAAAAGACTTGGAAGAAGTTCATGGAACTTGATTTAGATTGTTTTAAGTCACATTTGGAAGCCATTTTAGTGTTATTCTGGAGTTTAGTTAAGATTTTTTGTAAATTTGATAGATCGAGAAATGGCTCCGCGACAGAAAAGGCGACTGGATTTTGACGAAACACGATTCGTGAATGCTAGAGCACAATCAAGATACAACCTCAATATCAAAGCAAGAAAGTGCATTCAGGATAAAGTCTTTAAAAATCTAGGAGGAGAAGTAGAACGAACGATAAGAGAGAGAAGATGGGAGAATTTCTGTTATACAACGAATAGAGCTGTTGTTAAAGTCATGAAAGAATTTTATGCCAACGTGACTGAGATAGAAGATGCACCAATAAAGGTTAGAGGATTTTTAGTTGATTTTAATGCTGCAAGAATCAATGCTTTTTATGAAGTACAAGATCTGTGTACCAGCAAATATGATACTTTTGGAACAATGGAAGGACCGCTGGATGAAGTGATTAACTTTCTCACTGATGGGACGGGTAAACTTCCCTCTTTCTATGTTAAATGCAACATCTAAGGCTTGGCATTATTTTATTTGCTCTACTTTGTTACCTACCTATCACCATAGTGAAGTAACAAGAGATAGAGCAGTTCTGAATTTCTGTATTTAGAACCAGAAAAGTATTAATGTGGGAAGTATTATTTACAAGAATATATTAGCCACCGCACGAAGTGAAAGTGGAGGAGGACTAGGACATCTCAGTGCTAATCTATACACTCGCCAATTGTGCGGAGTAGAGGCTAGAGATGATGAGGAATGGGTAGAACCTATGAAACCCATTACCCGAGCTAATATATAAACCTATGAGTCCCACGAAGGATGGAGATCTGGGACTAGGAGCTATGCACCTTCAACTAGTAGGGATATTCCCTCTACTAGTTATGACCCTCCTACCTATAGTTCTCCTACCCTTTATGATTTGATGAATGAAATGACTCTGCAGCGGAACAATTTTGAAAAAATTGAAGAAAAATTGAAGCATATAGATCATAGGATTGGAGGCTTAGAGCGAAGGCACGATTATGACAGCGATTATCTCCAGAGACATTCTGAGTTTGAGATAGCCTACTATGATGCTGAGAATCGTTATCGGAAAGGAGAGCATAATGTTGTATTTCTTGAGTGCCCTCGCTATGCTCATTATCAACCTACTCCACCTACTGATCAAGGATATGATGATATTGTTTGGGATTTTAGTGTTGATGATTAGATTTTCTGATTAGATATTTATGTTGTGTGATTGTTTGTTTGTTTTCTTAAATTCAGTATTAATGTTTAGTTTGTGAACTTGGTTTGTTATGTTGTGTAAGACATTTTAATATGGTTGTATAAGTTAAATGTATGTAGTTTTTAAATTTTTAATATTTTCAGACTGCTATTGTAATCTTGGATTGGATTAGTAAAATGTATGTGGATGTAGTGTGATGTTTTAGTATAAAATATGGTAGTATTGTGCAAAACTTCTTTACCCAGCAATTCTTTGATATTATATATGTGTAGAAAGTTATTAACAGTACAGGTTAATTAAATGATGGAAAGAACCTGCAGAACTTCAAATAGAAGAAATATATAAAGCACGAAGGTATGATTTAAAATTACATTTTATTTTCTTTTCACCCTGTATAAAGAGATAGAAAACTTTAAGTTTGGGGGAGGGAAAAACAAACAAATTTAATTATTAAATTGTTCTCAATTTATATTTTTAAAAATTTATAAAATGATTTTCACGTAGTAATTTTTTAATTCGGTAAACTAGAATTAATTTATGTAATTATTATAGAAGATTGAACAAAATATTTCTAATAATTAAAATAATTTTGTAGATTAAGATATTTAGTATAAGAGAATAAGAATATAGTTAACTATTTAAAGTAAGGAAAACTATATTTTAAATATGAAAATTCTTAAGTATTTAGTTGAAAAGGAAAAGATTAAAACTCAATGAAGTAAAAACTTTGAAATACATATAAGATAAGTAAATGTTTCAAGTTTCAAATTTAGGAAGAGGAAAATGAAGTTCAAAATTATTAACGAGCTAACCAAAAATAGTGATCCTCACTTGAAAAAGAAAAGAAAAAAGGGGATTGAAAATCAATCCAGTAATATATATATATATATATATATATATATATATATATATATATATATATATATATATATATATATATATATAAGTGAGGAGAAGCTTCGAGGAAATGCCTTATCAAAAATTGGCTTCATTTGAATCAACCTAAAGAGTAAACTCAGTTACATTTCTGAACATATATATATAGATTAGTATTTTACTAAATAGTGTTTTCATGAATTTTCTATCATCTGAATATCTTAAGTAATTTAATATTTCAAAATATAGTCATTCTTGAAATAAATAGAAGACTAGAAATCTTAAACTTGATGACTAAATAGCCTTATATCTATAGAATTAGTTTAATTGTTTAAAAATATTTCTATTTAACTTTACTATAATATTTATTTAAATTAAATTTATAGTATTTCTGAATTAAAGTTTTTATTATAAATAATCATTACTTTTATGTAGTATCAAAATTACTTGAGGACAAGTAATAGTTAAGTTTGGGGGATTTTGACCACAAGAAAATATATTAAGAAATTCATACCCATTTTATATGAAATTGCACTTTAAAGCAAAGGTATTTTCTATGTTTTAATGTAGGAATGAAAATTTATAGGTAATGGAAGCAAAAAGATCAAAAAGGAGCGAATCTGGAACAAAAAGGACTAAAATAGATGAAAATTGAACTATCCCGCCGACGGCGAGGAAGAGGCCGCCGACGGCGAGATTTTCCCGAGAGCATTTGAATATATTACAAAGGATCCCGCCGACGGCAAGATCAAGCCCGCCAACAGCGAGCATGAGCGGTTATACATTCTTCTAGAAGCCCGCCGACGACGAGATCGAGCCCGCCGACGACGAGACATTTGATTCAAGCCAAATACGTTGAATCTGGACGCTTTTTGAAGAGGTGCTTAAGCAACCTTTGGAAATATGACTCCTTTTATATATAGAAACAATTTTTGTGTCATGGTGTGTCGTTAAGTGTCATTTAAGTGCAATATGAAAGTCAGTAGTGTGTTTAAGAGTGTTTAAGTTAGTGTCTTGGTGAGTATTTGAAGTGTGTTGTACAAAAAGGAAGAGTCAAAGGAACTTCAAGGAGTCTGCTTGGGAAGAAGATTCGAGATAAGTATATTTGTTTATTGTTTTATAACTTTAAATGAAATCCAAGTTTTGTGTTATTCTTCCTATGCATTCTGAGTAGTTTTCTTTGTCCTTCTCATTGTTGATGAGATTTCATGAAATGAAGAATTAAAGTAGTTGTGCCTAACAATATTAAATAAATATTTTGATAATCTTTTTACTTAAATCTTAATTTACTTTCAATTTGGCCAATTGAATTGTTAACATATGTTGAATTATCAACTATCGTAAAGATTACATCCAAAATTCAAGGAAGTCAAAAGCCTTGGAAGGAGGGTGCAAATAAATAGGGAAATACTAATTATCGGGCGTAGAATTGGACATTTTAGTGTGACAGACTAAAATATTCAATTCGGTCCTATTGTTTGGGAGTCGAAGTGTAGATGTAGCCCTCGGGCGAGGGGAACGTGGGAGCTACGAAGTGGCGACGGTATCCTCCCAGCCTAGCCACGGATTCGAGTAACCAAACATAGGATTAGTCAATGTTCTTTGCACTGGACCAAAGGGTAAAGAATAGGAATGCTCTATTTGGCACAATATAATTCTAAACTCATTTAATTCTTCATTCACTTAATTCTCTTAACAAGGAGAAAGATACTTTTCTAAATTGCAATCTTCTATTTAATCTTTACGTAATAGTTTTTAGTATAAGCGTTCTTAATTTCCGTATAATAGATTAGTAATTACAATTGCTGAATTTAGTCCTTAAGTCTCTAACTTCCTTGAGGGATTGATATCTAGGACTCCATTAAAGCCCTTTATTACTTGAGTGATACGTATACTTGCGTTGATAAATAGGGGAGGGAGGACAATTACTATTTTACTTGAAAAACATTTATAAAGCTTAACAAACATATATACCCTCAAATTTCCGCTTTGCTCTCCCCTGAGCCGGTCAAGTTTTTAGCGTTATTGCTAGGGATTTTTATCTCTTAGTAATCGTGCTGAATACTTATATTTATAACATTTACTGTCGTGCGATCACTTTAAATTTAATTTACATATATATATAATTTGGAAAGTAGTATTTTGATTTTTGAAAATAATTTTAAAAATTTTAAGATATGAAATTAAACTAATCTCATCTCGAAATAGTTTATATAAACGAGCACCGCACCACAAACCGCGTGTCTATTCCGAAGAATAAAAGCTGCTTGTTTGATGGTGAGGCTCGATTAAATAAACTAGAAAGGTGTGTCATCCGTTTGGTACGCGAAACCATTTTATTTGCCAACAAGTTCCCACAGCAATAGCAAGCATTAAACGAGGTTTATATTACACAGGTTCTTAAAATTCCCCATGGGGCAAGCCCCTATAGTTAATTACATCTTAAGTGACGGGAATCACTTAAGAAAACTCGATAATGTCAGTAGTTTTGCTCGAGAATTTCAAAGTTTAAGTTTTCAAGGGATTGAATTTGGAACTGATAGGGAATGGATCAAATTTGAACATTTTATTTTGGGAATTCGGAAGAAAGGTAGAATCACGAGATTCGAGCGAACTTTGGTAATTTCCCGATTATCCTATTGTTTGGCTTTCCAGATTTAGGAAGGCCTAATGTCTATTTTATTTTTTGATCTTGCCAATTTTTAATTAATTAGGACTTATATTCGTATGATGTGATCACATGAAATAACTCGAAGATGTGAGGTTTATGTCGTATCGGACGACTACCTCGGAATCCTAAGACCGGTTAGGGCTTAATTTGCAATGCAAATGCACGACAAAAGTTTGAGGATTTATGTTGCACTAGGCAAACTACCTCGAAGTCACATGGTTTAGTTATTTAATTCTAAAAATGCTCTGTTACGGTAGATCGAGTTTTGCGCGACGATGATGGCCGTGTTGCCCACTATGCTCGAGCTCTTGTTATTGCAGAGGTTTAGTTTTAGAAGTCATAAATCGAAGTATTGTTTTAGGTTTAGAGAAAATCTTACAATCCAAGTGTTTTTAATATTTTAATTAAAACAAATCTTAAAGTTGATTAAGCAGAACCGATTAAGATCCCGCTCTGGTTCCGTCATCCCGGCACCATTATTTTCATTGAATTCACTTAGTCCAGAGATGAATTTGCTAAACTCAATGAATGAGTTCCACACTCATTTTAGACCGTGGGAAATCCCGTTAACGGCACGTGGGTTTCTGTCATCCGAGGTATTCCGATCATTCGACGAGACGTTTTAATTTAGTTGCAATTATAGTTTTGTGTTGTTCGTGATTAAATTTTGAGTTGTTTTAAATTTTGAAATGTTGTGGCGGTGAATTTTATCTTGTAATGATTTTTAATTTAATTTTGGTTTCGGTTTAGGGACTATCCTAAAGGTTTTGGTTTTCATGCAACGGTTGTTTATCATGCAGAAAGTAAGTGCGATGCGATAAAGTAAATTGCAATAAAATAAAAGCATACACAGAGGGTCTTCCCGTCATCCCAGTGCACTTAAAACACATATCGAGAGCATTTAAGTATTCCAACAAGTACTAGAGTAAAGCTAAGGGAAAGGTTTTGGTTGTCTACCAAGTCTAAATCATATATTTAGTCATCTCTAGCAATGAAATGCAGGTTCTTGTGTTTTGGTTTAAGGACGATTTTCTTCATCGAAAAACAGAATTAGAAGTTCAATCGTTCTTATAAATATCCTATCATATTGAGGAAGTGCTTAAGATGAGTCTTAAACATCTTTTCAAAGCCTCTAGGATTGTTTAAGTCCAAGAGAATTTAATTATACGAGTAGATTAATCATCTGAGTTTGGGTTTGTTATCATGCTCGGTGAGTTAGGACATTTGAATATCCTAATAAGTGAAGTAACACTTCACTTAATACTTTCCGTTAGAAGTTATGACAACAAGAGCTTTGAGGGCAAATTGATGTTTAAGTGATTTGTGATTTAATTTTAATTAATGGGTTTAAGTTTGGAATAGTGTTCGAGTTGTTTTAGATTTATTTTGAATTCTTTGTAAATAGGTGATGTTATATTTAATTCAATTTAATTTAATTTAATTTTAATTTAATTTTAATTTGGTTTATTTTTAATTTTAATTTAATTTTATTTTTAATTTAATTTTAATTTTATTTTTAACTTGATTTTATTTTTTATTTAATTTAATTTAATTTATTATTTTTAATTTAATTTAATTTAATTTATTTTAAAATGTTTTAATTTAATTTAATTTAATTTAATTTTAATTTTAATTTAATTTTATTTTAATTTTAATTTGATATTTTATTTTTTTATGTTTTAAAGATGATTTAATTTAATTGTTTAAAGTAGTAATTTAATTGAAATTTTGGAAGGATTTAATTTAAATGTTTTAACTTTAATTTAATTTAATGATTAAGTCTTTTAGCATTTTAAATCTTGAGTTTGGATTATCATTTTAATTAGGAATTAAATATTATTGAGGTGGTTAATTTAGGGATTTTAAATTAAAGAATAAATCTCTTCCTAATAATATCCACTGACTGATAATTCCAATTTTCATTATTCTTCAGAATTTAATTAATTATTTAATTAAAGGTTTATTTTAATTATTTTTAAATTGTTTGGTGGTTTCCACCCTTTAATTACCTAGAAGTTTCAAACATCCAAAATCAACTTAGTATCAAATATTTTACCAGCACTTTTAATTAAACCTAAAATTTTTAATTATAAGGTTAAAATTTTAATTATACATTTTGCCCTTTAAACTTACTAATTCACCAACTCACTAAATTGAACTCAAATTAATTTGAAATTTTTATGTAGCTTCACTCACATATCAATCAAGACATTAAGGGAGAAAATGTGATTTTTCTATATTTAATTTATTTATGTAATTATTTTTGGTGGAAAATAGGGATTTTTCAATGTAAATTCAACAACATGACCAAGGAAAGTTTCTGTCCTTAAGAAAATTATGGGACATTCCTAATGACTAGAGGACCACTTGGACCAATTTTGGTGATTTATTGAATTATATTTTCTTTATTATAATTATTTTGAGTTTTGAAGTATTAATTAATTTAAAAATAAAATAAAGGTTGAAAATGAATTTTATATTTTTCAAAAATCTCTCATTATCAAAGGAAACCAGAGAACCAATTTTTATAAATTTTCTGATTTTCTTTTGATTTATTAGAATTATTTTAGTGGAAATGCTAGAAAATACATTTTTAATTTAAAAATTACCTTAGGGCTTTAAAACTTAATATCTCATCATAGAGACTTAAGAAAAATATAGAGTTTGTTCCTAAGTGATTAAAATTGAAAATGTGACATTTTGGTGAATTTTATTATATTTGTGATTTTATTATTTTAATTATTAAAAATATTAAAATAATGCAAAAAAATCAACTTTTTTAGAAAATTGCAATTTTAATTTTCTTAAACTCCCCTTTGATATCATAGAGGCTCCAAAACGAATTTGGTGAATTTTGAAAAGTATTTTGAAAGTTATGAATTTTAGAGTTTAAGTACGGCTAAATGGCTTGATCAGCCCGTTGATAGGGCCTGGCAAAGTCAATTGACTTCGAACTTTTATGTGGGTTCTACGATCCTAAAGGTCGGTGGAAATTGATTTCAAGCCAATTTGATGTATGATTAGCTCTAATTAATTAAAGCTTAGCATTTTGGGTGTTTAAGCCCGATTAGGGTTATTCAGTAAAGGTTAACTGGCTTATTTTCCACAAGGTCCTCTGGTCATAAGAAACATCATCAAATTTTCCTAGAATTTATTTCACAGCATGCTAATATTGAAATTAAAATACTCGAATAGTGACCTAGAATTGAAAAATCAATAACTCTTCGTAGGGATGGCCTGCGACTTTGGAAAATTAGAATGTCTAATTCGGAAGGCTTCAAAAAGCTCACATGGTCTCATGCCATGGTGAATTGTCTACATGCATGGAGGGAGTGAAAATGTGCGAGAGAGTAAATAAATCATTAAAATCAAATATTCAATGAAATTAAATGATTTCATTTCCGTATTCTCTCATTCCCTTTGGCAAAGAGGGTATTTTATTTTATTTTTATGATTTTTCTATACAAAGATATGAATTTTGATTTAAGGAATTAAGTAAATAAAAAAAAACCACGATTTTATTTAAAACGGTGGCGGCTCATCACAGGCATCTCAGAAACGCCCGTGTCGACGGCTGCCATTCGACGCCGCCACTTGAGTCGAGCGGCCCGGGTCCGCCTTCCGCGTATCATCCGCCCGATCCGACCCTATCGAGCCGTCCCTCCACACGTGTATTGAGCTGGACGGCATCACTCATCGTCCACTGCCGTTCTCGCCCCGAGAGCCGTCCACACTAAAACCACAGAACCATCATTTCTCGACGGACTTTCATGTTCTTGTGCTCTACACATGGATTCGTCTTGAAGAGACGAACACATCTATACGGTGATCATGCATTGAAATTAAAGAATTTGAAATGACAGTCGGAGGCTCGGGATGGTGGTGGCTCGCTTACCTTAGCTCAGAGAAGTGTAGGCTTCGATACGAGGGTTGTGTCACCTTCGATTGGGTCAATGACCCCAGGATGAAGTCCCATGACACTTAATGGTGTCCGGAGTATGATTTTGACCAAGCTCGATTTCAGCCTTTGGAGTACGGAGCAGATGGGTGGCTGGAGAGGGCTTTCAGGGAACTCCTTCTCTTGGTCTTGTGCAGAGGTGTGGGTGAGTTTAATTTGACTTTGGTGGAGGATTTGGGAATTGTCTGATACGGCACGAGAATTGAGCTCCAAAATTGAGCTCAATTAGTGGGGATTAGGGCAAGAGAGCGATTGGGATCAAATGCTTTCCCCAGGTGTGGGGGAAGAGTCTGGAGTGATTTTGGCGAGTTTCCTTAAGGTTGGTTCAACACCTCTTCATGGCCGAGAGGGGTGAGGTTTAAATAGGAGAGGGTGGAGGGCCTCACGGGGAGTTAGGGGCCAGGATCGGTACTCTTGGCAAGGGAAGAACGGTTGTAATGGCCCTTTGGGCATGGGGCGACTCGGCAGGGAGAATTTCAATGTTTGGCTCCTTCCAAGGTCTCGGCCATGGTGTTTTCCGGCAACCCAGGGCGGGCGGCGGCAGGCATGAATCACCATCTTCGGCCGGGAGGTCGGGGCTTGGCAATGGTGAAGTCGGTGGGTTTGGACATGTGTAAAGGGATTTGGATCAAAATGGCATGGGGGCATGGCTATTTTGGCTCTAAATGGGTCAACCCATCCTTTTGGGCTAGGTGCACCGCCCAAGGCTTGGTTTAGGCTGAAGAGAAAGTGATTTGGATCGGCTTGATTAGTGGGGTCCAGTCACAATCCAAGTACAATTAGGATTAAACATGGTTTAGGGGAGACATGGAAATGGTTAATCACCTTAAGGGAATGTGGAAAGGATCTCCTCCTTTTGCCCAATGTGGTAAGGTCACATGTGAACAGCTCACATGGCTTGCATGTGGCTTAAGAATGGCTTCATGGCTTATATATGGCTTGGGAAAGTTGGCTTGGTTTCATGAAAGTGGGTTTAGAGGAATTTTGGTATTTTAGTGGAAAAATTTCATGAAGCTTGATTTGGAACTATTTGGTTATTGATTTTGGAACTTAGGAAGTGTTTTAAATCATAGGTATGATGATAGAAATTTCATGTGGGCTTTTGGAATAAGTTTTTGGGCTTTTAAATTTGTTTTGGATGGGTTTTAGGAAGGTTTAAGAAAGTGGGCTTTTTAAGCTTGGAAATAAATTGGTGGATGGGAAATTTGTAAAAGTTTGGGCCAGGTAATTGTTGGGTTTGGTTTAGGGATGTGTCATGAGTAATTTGAAACAAATTTGAGGTGGTTTGGGTTTGAATTGGGTTGAATTTGGGCTTTTGGTAAAAGTGGCCAATGGTAAGAGGTTAAAATTGGGTTAACTTGGGCTAATGTTGGGCTAATGTTGAAATTGGTGTAAAATTAATGTTGAGAAGTGTTTGTGGGGCTGTTTCAAAGAGGTTTCAACTTTGGTTGGGTTTGGATTTTAGGGTTTGGGCACATTTGGGTTAGGTTTAGGTGTAGGCCCATGTAAGGAGTTTTGCTTTGGGTTGAATTTGAGTTGGGTTTAGGGTTCAAATTTTGGGCAAATCATGTTAGTGTTTTGTTTTTAGGGATGTTAGGAAGAGGTTTAGAAAAGATTTGGGGTTAGTGGAGTTGAATTGGGTTAGTTTTACTTGGGCTAAGTTTGGGTCATGGGTCGAGTGGGCTTTAAGGTCGAAAAGTGAGGAGTGGATTGAAGAATGCAGTGAGTGGGCTTGGATTTGGTCTAGATTGGTGTTGGGGATGTTGAATTGAAGTTTAGGGGTGAGGTGGAGCAGAAATTTGAGTCAATTGGGTAGGTTTGGTTTGACATTGGGTTCACGTTGGGTTAAAATGGGTCGAAATTGGGGATTTTTGACAAAGTGGGGTAAATTGACAAGAATTGGCCCATGGTGTAGTTGAACAAATGAGTGGAATATTTGGGATTTTCTGGAATTTTTGGAGAATTTTTGGAATTTTTTGGATTTTGGGTCGAAGGGGCATTTTGGTAATTTGGAGGGTATTGGGGGTATTTTTTGGAATTTTGGGTATTTTGGGTAAAAATGGTCAATTTGAGTGGTGGGATAATATTTGGATTGATTTTGAGGAATTTGGGTGATTTTGGAGAATTTTTGGAAAATTTGGGTAATTTCGGGTTTTGGGTAAGTTTAGGCGGATGCAGGGGTCCGGGGGTCAAAAATTGAAAATTTAGAAAATTGAAGATTGGGTAAATGTAAGTGGAATGAAATCATTTTGGTTGAGCCATGAAGCCATATCAAGCCCACATGAGCCATGAAGGGACTCCATTTGAGGCATTCAACATGTTCTACGACCCTCTTGTGAGGCTTAGGGGTTGGGGCTATCCATGTGAATCCTTCATGAGTCGGGAGGTCGAGTTGGGTATGGGTGTGGTTTGGTAGGTGTGTGAAAGTGTAGTGTATAAGTGTAGTGTGTGTGTAAATTGACCCTCACCCAAACCGGGCCACCGGGGCGGTTCTAAGGCAGAGTCTATAGGAACTCATCCTTTAAACTTCGCATTTGATTTCAACCCTCTAGGTGATTAGGGGTTTATAATCAAGTTTGTGGAGTTTGCGGGGAGTTAAGAAGTGGTTTGAATTTCTAGTGGGTGGGTCCCACAGTTACAATCCTCTAGGATGAGTGAAGGAGAGAGAGAGAGAGAGAGAGAGAGAGAGAGAGAGAGAGAGAGAAAGCCTAAGGCTAAATCCTAAGTACTAAAAGGAAGAAGACCATCGAAATAGAATTCGACAAATGGACCGCCAATAGGTGTGGTGGTGACGGGGCACCTTTAGCACGCGTATTGGTGAGAAGTGATCAACAAGAGAACCAACACAAAAGTCCAAGTGACAAAATTGGGACGAGTAGAAAGAGTTTCCGTATTTGGGGAGTGTCAAGTATATCTGCGAATTTGGAGATTCTGAACTCTCGGCCCAGGGAAAGGAAAGGTGAATCCCAATCGCATGATGCAGGGGGAATTTCGATTTAGATTTCATTTTGTTTTGATTTAAGTCTTGATGTGTGAGCTCGGATTTTAGTTTGAGTTTCAATTTAGATTGATGTTTTGTTAAAATTAATTTGAAGGGATTTGAACTTGAAATGAAAATTGGAATTTTGTGGTTTTAGATGTAACATCTTGACCTCGAAAATTTGAATTGATTGGATTGAACCATTACAATGAGGAAGAACTCGAGCAATGCGGTATTGGATGTAAAATCCATAACCTCAACAGCATGATTTGGTGTGCTCCATTGCGATAGGGAGAGAACCTAAATAAATGCGATGTTGATGTAAAATCCTTAACCTCCAAAAGCTTGATTTTGATGTATTTCATTGCGATAGGGAAAGAACCTAAAAAAGTACGGTATCGGATGTAAATCCTCAACTCCAAGAATTTGATTTTGATGTATTTCATTGCGATAGGGAAAGAACATAAAGCAATGCAGTATCGGATGTAAAATCCTCGACCCCAAAGTTTGATTTTGATGTATTTCATTGCCGATAGGGAAAGAACCTAAAGCAATGCGGTATCGAATGTAAAATCACCAGCCCCAAGAATTTGATTTTGATGTATTTGCGATAGGAAAGAACCTAAAGCAATGCAGTATCAGATGTAAAATCCTCGGCCCCAAAGTTTGATTTTGATGTATTTCATTGCGATAGGGAAAGAACCTAAAGCAATGCGGTATGGATGTAAAATCCTCGACCCAAAAGTTTGATTTTGATGTATTTCATTGCGATAGGGAAAGAACCTAAAGCAATGCGGTATCGGATGTAAAATCCTCAACCCCAAAAGTTTGATTTTGATGTATTTCATTGCGATAGGGAAAGAACCTAAAGCAATGCGGTATCGATCTGTAAAAGTATCGGATGTAAAATCCTCGGCCCCAAAAGTTTGATTTTGATGTATTTCATTGCGATAGGGAAAAAAACCTAAAGCAATGCAGTATCGAATGTAAGATCCTCAACCCCAAAAGTTTGATTTTGATGTATTTCATTGCGATAGAGGAAAGAACCTAAAGCAATGCGGTATCGAATGTAAAATCCTCGGCCGAAAGTTTGATTTTGATGTATTTCATTGCGATAGGGAAAGAACCTAAAGCAATGCAGTACGGATGTAAAATCCTCAACCCCAAAAGTTTGATTTTTTGAATGGTAATTGATTTTGCAAAGATTTGTAGTGTTGATTTGAAAAGTGTGGAATTTTGGTGTTTCGAAAATTTCATGAAAGTTGTAAAAGATTTTTTGCGGAAAGAAACAGATTAGGAGGGGGAATATCTATGAATCCTACATATCCCATTCAAAAGAGTTGATCGAAAGTTGCTGGTTTGAAGTTGAATACAATTCCTCGCCATCGGATACGAATCGAAAACCACGTGGCTCCGTGTCAATGGAATCAGCAGCTTATCTGAGACTAGGGAGAGAGTAGAACGGATTGGATTCGGATTTGGAAGGTTGAGTTTGAATTTGATTGAGATTTGATTTGAGATCTGGAATGTTGAATTTGAATTTGATTGAGATTTGATTTAAAATTTGTGTTCATTTTGTTTGTCCTTTAACGATTAATTTAATTTATCGTTCATTTAATGTTCATGTGAATTTGGCGTTCATCATTTTTTTTTAATTTAGATTTTTAAGGAAAGTTTTCTTTTATTCTTTTGTTTCTTTTGTTCTTTTGTTCGAGGATTCATTTAACTTTAATGAGCGTTTCCCGATCAATTTGCGCCAAAGAGGTGAAGGACAAAATGTGACATGGTCACTTTCATTCCAGTCATGTTGAAGATACATCATACAACTCGATCTGGAATACATCTCATACAATCCATGCTCAAAACGGACTATGTATGATCTTTGTCGATCCATCCAAAAAGGCATACTGTCAAAAATCCATGTACGAATAGTGGTATAGTCAAATAACATCACCTTCAAGCCATCCTTGGCAAGGATGTCGTATGGATGTACGTTGGAGGTGTGATATTTTCCATGTAACTCACAGCTCGTAAGGCGGGAGCTCTCTGGCTACGGGTCGGCGGGAAGTGGTAAGGTGCTTTCTGTCATCCATCCTTACGAAAGTGGCAGGGATCCGCTTCATTGGTACTCACCGGTATGCGGTGTTAGCGACATACGCTCCGTTGCCCTTTAGTATCATGACGGAACCTACCGTGTGGTATCTTTCTTGTGGCCCTCGGAACTCACACAGACTCTTATCGGAGGGAGTCGGTCTAGAGACATGATATTACACTCGTTCGAAGAAAAGCTGTGCGAAGGTCGACAAGAGTACGGTGATATATGTGCGGGGGTATGCGGTCACCCTTCTTGTAAATGTTAATGATGCAACTGTTGGGTATGCAATCTGCTGGCCGGTACCCTCCACGTTATCATTCTCTTTACCATCTTTTGATGACTAATGGCATTGGATCTACCTTTCCATGACGGAGTATCCGGTGGGTTTCCCTTCTGTCTTACCATGAAGTTGTAGCGGCATCCACATTGTATTGTAATTCTCCCTTTCCACAGCATCCATCTCCGGGTTCCGAGTAAGTGTTTCCTCTTAGGCGGCTGCTCGACCCATTCTTTTCAAATCCGGATACGGTCCACGATTTGTTGTTGTTCGTATTCGAGAACACGTACGCTAATAATAGCTCGAGGCCTTGGTATGTTGATCCTCCGCCTACGATTCTCTCGAAGTGATAGTTTCTTCTCGACGTGCATTCTTTCTAGCTCGTATTACGGAATAATCTTGCAAATGGCGAGGAGCTGCAGTCAATCTTGCAGCGGATATGGCTAGTCCATGCAAGTTCTCACGCCACCTTGGCTCCTCGGGATGGTCTCCGTCGGGACATCCTCCGGGGTTGCTTCTGCAATAAAGTCATGCATTGCGGGTGGCTCTGTTGGTGGCGTGGTAGCCTTCCTTCTTCGATCTTCTTGAGATTTCCACTGGTCTCTTGTTATCCTCGGGCTGGCCTCCTTTCTTGAGGTTCTGGTGAACCGGTATTCTTAAAGTATATGCACTGGTAGTAGCGGCTTGCCTCGTCGTATTTGGTCATTGCTAGTTTAGTTAATCTTGCGGATACGGAGATTTTTATTTCTTCGAGTTACGCAGAGTAGCTCCGTGCCCTACGAATCTCTGTGGGCGCGGCGGCGGGAAACTGCCCTCGCACATGGGCTGAACGATTCTCTTGTCCTCCTGAGTGTTTGTTTTTTTCCTTTTCTTCTTCTGTTGGGTTGGTGGCTTGGGCCACCCACTTTCATCTTGTCGATTGGGCAATTCCTCTCGGTCGGCGGGACCCGGTCACCTTCCTCGTATTGCGAGCCTGCTGGTGCGAAGTCGAGTCAATCTCTATTATCGCTCCATCTTTCACCCTCTTTTCGTCGAGTGCAAGGCTTACGCCCGTTTCACAAGTTCGGGACTGACCGCCGGGATTCGACATTTCTGCAACGAAAAGACGAAGGGAAAAGGATCGGGGTACATCTTTTAAGAACAAGAACGTTAGAAAATGTTTATTAGAGACGAGTTTTTTCTTTTTTCTCTTTTTTTTTATTATTCCTTTCTATTTTTAAATTCAACGAAATGAAGTGGGAAAAGATCGGGAAAAGATTTTGATTTGGAAAGAACGAGGAAAACTTCATTATCATGATTTTATTTATTTTAGCACATTTTTATTATTTTCCTTTTATTTTTGTTTTGTTAACGATTTTTTTGTTATCCATTTTTATATATATATATATATATTTTTTATTTTTTTTATTTTTATTTTTTTATTTTTTATTTTTTTATTTTTTATTTTTTATTTTTTGGCTTCGGACCCGGTCATAAGTAATTACTTCTTGCGTGCTTCTAGGGATGAAAATTCATTCCTTCGAAACATCGAACAGTGTAATACTTCATCGAAGTATCGTCAGGTTGATCGGAAGCATATGTGTTCTCTTAGCGATTCCTTTATTTGGTAGGAGCCTCTGGTGAAGTTTGTCTCGACCCTGACGGCCCTTCAGTGGGTTCAAATTTTCCTCCTATCTTGCGGTGTGCAAGGATAAGGTCTCTTGAAGCAATTAAGTCACACCAACTTTGAAGGTTCTTGGGTGGACCGGTCTGTCATGGGCTTGAACCATCTTAGCTTAGTATAGTTCTAAATTCTACGGCTTGCCAAGTCTTTTCCCTTCCGGGCTTTCCAATTCCTACGAGTCATAATTTGGCATTCTCTTATGTTGTGATTTTGTTTGCAAGCACGAATTCGAGTGTTGGACCTACGAGGGTAACAACGCTGCCTCGGACCCATACAGGAGCGTAAGGTGTAGCTTGAGTAGGAGTTCGAAGGTTGTCCGGTAGGCCCATAAGGCTTCTAATAACTTCTCGTGCCAATTTCTCGTATTATCGTCAAAGTTTTCTTTAAAATTTGAGCAGGTTTTGATAAGCCTCGGCCCGGGCGTTGCTCTTGGATAGTAAATTGTTGAATACGGCTAGTCGATTCCGTGTCTCACGACAAAATTGTTGATTTGCGTGCATACGAATGTTTGATCCATTATACGAGATGATCACACGAGGCACTACGGGAAGTAGTGAAGCAACTTGGTTCTTGAAAAGCGTAGCACGTGGTGTGCTTTCACTTCTACGAGTGGAGCTGCCTCTTGCCCGCTTGGAAAAGTAATCTATAGCACTTAAGAATGAAGCGATGACCTTTTGAAGATGGTGGTTATTGGACCCACTATATGTGCCCGACATTCGAATGGCCGCGACACGGTGTCGGATGTAGCACATTTGGAGGTTGGTGTAGAACCGCTCCATGACATTAGTGACGGCTCTTGGCGATTTTCATGCGGTCGGTCATCATCGAGGGTGATGGCTCTGCAATCTTTTAATTTTCATTTTCATCTTCGGACCCGGCGGGTGAGGGCCACGGAATCTGAATGCACCTCTTTAACGATTTCACACGGGCCGGACCCTTAGGAACCTTAGCCACATTTGATCGAAAGACATGCAGCTATGCGTGTTGTTTATTAATGCGTAGGACGAGTTCTTTTCTTGATACGTGTTTAACGACCTATCGTACGTAGTTTTTCTGTTTGTAGGTAGTACGTAATGGGCATGTGATCTTCGTGTTTTACATCCTTTCAGCTTACTTGGTGATTCTTCTTCTTTTTCGGTTGTGTATTGTGTCTATGTCAGTGTTTGTGATAGGACCTGATGTCCAGTGAGCTTGACACTTCCACTTGTTGGTCATCTTGCAAACGGGCAAATTCTTTTGCGAGGCGGGCTTACGCATCTGCTTTAAGCGTTTTCTTTTGCAGGAATTTTAGATCGTATCGCATTCGGAATGCGATTTCCAACAATATTTGTATGGCATCTTTGAAGTATTGCTCGAACAGCTTTGAAGTGCATCTTTATCGTGATCTGTTGAATGATGCTTGTGAATCCCCGTAGATGGTGATGTTTGTTATCCTCATTTGAATAGTTAATTCCGATCTGTTACGAGAGCTTCGTATTACGCCGTTGTTTGTACACGGCTGCGGTAAGTGGTAGGAGTTTCTTAACATCCCCGCTCATTGTTATAAAGATTAGTCGATTCTGCCTTACCGAGCCTTTATCCGCACGATTCTTCGTCTTGTGTCTTCCAGATGTAGTCGAAATATAATTTGACGTCGATCATCGGGGTCTTAGCTCATTATTTGTTCATACGGCAAGTCGTCATTGAGAGGAGATTCGCCGTGAGAAAGGGTGTCTTTACACGGAAGTACGCTGAGACTTGTCCTTTACGGCACGAAGAGCCTGAAAGTTATGAATTACGATAATATCATTGACCACTGACAAGTCTACGGAAAGCATTGGACGGATCATCCAAAGTATTGCAATGGATTAAATTTCGAGATCGAGTTGACCTTATGAGAAACGCTAGTGCTGACGAGCTTTTAAGCGGCGAAGATCGGGGGCCAAGCCGGTCTTTTCGGTGTGGGATACTTTACTTCCGTCGGAAGTAAACGACGGCTTAGGTAGTAAAGAAATTTTACCCTCATCATTGACCTGGGCTAACGGGGCTCCGGAGAAGTCGTCTAAAGCCGCGATATAAAGTATCAACGGTCTACCGGGCCCGGGGCTGCTAAGGCAGGAGGTGTCATTAAATATTGTTTAATGTCCTCGAAAGGCCTACGGCATTTCTCTTCCCGAAATAAATTTGGCGTCCTTTTTAACTAATGCGAGAAGAGGCCGACACCTACATTAGAGTTCGAGATAAAGCGTCGAAGATATGCCAACTTCCCTTGAAAAGATTGTAGTTGTTTTAAGGTTAAGGAGGTGGCATTTCTAAGATAACTTTAATCTTTGAGGTCGATTTCAATTCCAAGATGTCGGACAACGAATCTAAGAATTTCCGGAGGTGACGCCGAAGAAACATTTAAATTCATCTTAAGGTTAAATTGTCTTAATCGTTCGAAAACAATTCTCGGAAATCATACGAATTGGTTTTCTTTTACTTTGCTTTTGATGACCACATCATCCACGTAGCATTCGACTTGATTGTGGATGGAATCGTCATCATGTCATCACTCTCTGGTAGGTTGCTCCTGGATTGCTTCGGTACGAATGGCATCCTTTGTGTGGCAACCTCCGATCGGCGTTCTGAATGGTGTAAGATTTTCATCTTCTGGGTATCTTTATGCGGTTGTATGCGAAGATCCGTCCATGAATGAGAATATTTCATGTGTTGAAGCAATGTCGATCATTAATTACGGGATCGGTAGAGAATTCATCTTTTGGACATGCCTTGTTTAAATCTCTTGAAATCCACAAATTCTGATGTGACATTCTTCTTCCTATTTGGTACCACATTGGCTAACGAAGATGGGTATTGTTCTTCACGGACAAATTTAGCGTCTATTAGGTTTTTAACTTCAGCTATGACTTGTTGTTCGATTTCTAGACGCATTCAACCACAGGACCTTGTCCGAAGCCCAGGAACGTGGATCCACTCCTAGCTTATGGAGGCTGCGACCTGCGGAGCTAATCACGGCATCTCATCGTAGCTCCAAACAGAAACGGGTCTTTTTGATTCCATTAATAACTTGATTATTTCTTCGGAGTCTTCTTTATTAATTAAGGAGCTAACAAAGGTAGGTCTAGGCTCTTTGCTAGTACCTAAGTTAACTTCCGTTAACTCATCTATTGTAGATTTGATCTCTTCTTCGAACTACGGTGGGCGTTTCCAATTTGTAAATCTTGAAGTTCTTCTGTAGCTTCCATGCGGTTTTCATTAGACTCGCAGTGATGACAAGCAAAATTACGTATCGTCGGCGGTCTACGTGCGAATCCGAGACCATGCTTTGAATTGGGTGGACGACCGGAGTTATTCCATAATTTTTCAAATGTTGTTATTGACCTTTTGTCCATTGTCGAAGTAAAACCACGGCGAGTCAAATTTTGAACACGAGTACCCTCAACGGGTAATTCCATTAATTTTGTTCAGAAGTAGCATCTTCAAATTGTGCATTATTTTTAGTTTTGGAGGAAGGAGCACCACGGTAGAATTTGATGGGCTTTGCACCGCCGCTCATTGCCTCTTTGACCACCATACCCTTGATCTTATTAGAATGGTCGGGGTCGGGGTCGTAGTATGTACATAGTGGTTAATCAACACCAGGCACATCGATTTATTTCCTCGTTCTTTTCATCTTCGAGAGATCCTGAATTGCGGCTTCTTCCGACTTATTGTCGGCTTTGCTTCTTGCTTGATTTCTTTTTCTTCTTGACTGTCTTCTGATTAACATTGATGGTGGTTTCCTCTGTCCATTGTCTAACGTCTACGCACGACCTCGTCCCCGGCCTCGACCTCGGATGTGTTGTGGGCTTGTCACCATCTCGGCGAAGTAAGGGGGGAGCGGTGAGGTATTTGTTGGACTAGAACTTCGGAGTTCTTCGTCATCAGGCTTCTTCCTTCATTCGTTATGGTATCTGCGGAGAAGATTGTTTTCATCGGACGTGCATGTCAGTACATCTTCATGGATTCCAATTTCATGTGGAGGGAATGGTTAGCAGTCTGCTGATGCCTTGTTCCCTCATCGTAGTATTTGATGCCTTGATGTAGAGATGGTGGTACCATCGGTTTTCATGTATCCATGGTCGGCCCGGTAGAGCGTTGAATGATGTTTGAATCAATTATGTGAAATTTCGCGGTTTTCTTTGCTAAGTCACCGGTCTTCATTGAGTGTTATTGATCTGAGGGCTCTTTCTCCTTTACGATTGAATCCTCTTAACATTTTGTACGCTTGACTCGCGAGCATCAATTTCAGAGTACGCCCAGCGTTCGAAGGTCCATTATATTGATTGATGCTACTGGATCCACCAATACTTTGGAGAGTGTAAACTTCCCAATTGTAGCTGAAATGTACAACGGTCGGTTGTGGTCTTGTCCCAGTAGTAGGTCATTGTCTAGTGAAGGTAACACCTCGCTATTCCTTTAATGATGGCCTCGTCTAAGGAATCTCTTGGTCATTTGAGCTAAGCAAATTCTGGATCAAGTAAGGCCTTGATCGGAAGCCTCATCTCTTTGATAAGATGAGGAGCGTCGTAGATGCTCGGTTGGCTGGTAGTTTCCTAAGATGGGCTAGCACGTTGTAGTCCCTTTATTTTCATGTGTCCCGTTTTCTTCACGAATGGGTATTTCTTCGTGGTTGGTTCTTCTGCTGAACAACCACACCTTTCCTTTGTCCTTTGGACCCATTCTCGGAGGTAGAACTCTTCCACTTCTTAAGTTGGAAACACGACGATTTCTTGAATCTAGTATTGGGTTTCTTGGGTATGTCATACCGAATCGGAATGACGAGGTTCTTAAGTTAGCTTCGGAGTACGAAGGCTCTAACTCTATTGTATTTTAGACTCCTCAAAACTCGCAAATAGATTCGTTGCTTGTTGAACTCTCGTAGCCTCCTTGGTGGATGTCTTTTGTCATTTGTGATCGCCGAGATTGTGTATGATTTGAAAATGGTTATTTGGCACAGCAAGGAATCGACGTCCGGATTAGGTTGGTTGTCGCTAAGTTACGTAATCTTTAGAAATAGTCAAAATGTAGCCAACGCCATAACCCTTATCATTATAAGATCCCACGGAGTGAGCGGAAATAATCATACGAAATCGAGTTCGAGGGATTTCTCACACGAATCGGAAGCTTGACCATCCAAGGATAAGCGGCCCCTAGTCAGCCTCGGGAGCCTCGGTCTTCTCTTCTTCATCAATTTTCTTCTTTTCTTCAATCGTCTCTTGTTGAGGTGGTTCTATTGTCTACGCAAGTGATAGTGCCGACCCAGTGGGTTTCGAACTCGAATTGAGGCTCGCAAGACGGTTTGGATGCGATCCAAATCTTCTTCGAAGACTTTGTCCAAGTGGTAGTCCATCCATCATAAGTCGCATAGGGATCGAACAATGAGATCGTCGAATAACATTGACGGAACCTCCTTTGCGGGTTCCTTCATGTATTCCTTCGGGATGCGTTATGTTCCCTTTTGAAGATTGTCGTTGAGCCAACTTTTAGAAGGTAATACAATCTTCTATCTTGTGTCCAAGCATCAGGTGGTAAGGGCAAAAGTTGGGATCACCTTTCTTGTCGACTTCGTCTGGTTTCTTAGGCTCACGGCGGTTGGAAATGCAGGAGTCTTCATCGGGCTAGCGGAACATTTTCGCCCTTTGCCTCATTCTTGAACGGATGCTCTGCTCGAGCTCCCTTAACGTACGTTGTGGACGAGGCGGTTGTTCCATGCGGTGAGATGAGGCGATAGGCTGGGTCGGGGTTCTTGTGGTCTGTTGAGGTTCTTGATAAATTTGTGCGGCCGTTACGGCGGTATTGTATTGGTACGCTTGCCTTTATCGAAAGTAACACGACGATCCGAAGCTTCTTTTCAAAAGTTTTCACGAGCTTGTTTGTACGTTTGTCGATGAAACTTAATTGCTTCGCCTCCTCTTGCAAGCTTCCGACCTTGTAACAACTTCTCGAAAGTCTTAATAGTAAATCCATAGGAGAAATCTTTTATCGGGCCATGAATGCTCTTAAGTAAAATGCAGAGCGCATCTTTTGTTCTTGTAATTTGTCGCTCACATACAACACCAGATTCCTCCATCGAAGTATGTAGTCCTGGTTCGTTCGGCTTCGCTTCTCTACCACTAAATCACATGGTGATGTGGTCTTGAGCTCGGCAAATCGCTTGATGAGGTTCTCTAATTCGAAAATGTCTTCACGGGCTTGGATTCGGTAATTCCGCATACCAATCAAGGTAATCCACTGACAGTGGCAGCAAATTGTCGGAAGGTAAACATCACTTCCGCCGGCATTGCAACAAGCTTGGCACGTAAATGTGCAACATCTTGCCCGAGGGTTTCGGTTCCATCAAGGTCTTGAGAGGTGGTACGAAGCCTTTCGGATATTGGACAGCGTCGAAATCTTCGGGGTAAAGTGCTGCCCGTCCGAATGGATGTCCCGCTCTTTGATTGTGCCAAGGCTTCTCGCACCTACTGTTTCACATATCTTGATATCCTTTTCGAATCATGCTTTGTATTGCATCCTTTTTAAGCGGTCATCCCCACAGAGTGACGGATGTAATCTCCTTTCCTCCGTCTACAGTATGAATAACTTCGGGAGTGTTTCTCTTTGGGGTTGAACTGACTCTTGGAGAGTGGCTAGGGCTGCGGCCATCTCTTCTATCCTCTTTGCCATTTGGGAGATCGTATCATCTTTCTCTTGAAGCTATATCCTAATCTGCTGCTAGGCTCTGTCTTTTGCGAGCTGCGGGAACACCTTGTGAAGTGACGAAGCTCGTGTTCCAACCATGTTAATTTACGCATATTCATCATCCATGAACTACGACGAGTCGACTTCATCTCAATTTCTTCTCTTTCTCTTGCTAATCGGCGAATATCGGTTCTTAGCTTTCCTGTAATCTTCTAGTGGTCTTCTGTACATCCTTGCAGTTTCATGCGATGTTTGTCGAGTTCCTTCTCATGAGTCCCCTTCATTGCGGTAGCGCTTTCTTCGGACTCAAGTCTCTTGACGAGACTTTCCTTCTCAGGTTGTTGTTTTAATCTTAATTGTCCCAGATGATGAGACCATACCATCCTTCTAGCGGCGAAGGTCTAGGACCGGATGGTGCAATGACCAAATGCTAGATGGTGGTATCCTCCCTAATTTGTAGTCTGAAACAACGACGGGTGGACTGGCACCATTCTCTTGTTGGCTTTTCTGCAGCGATAACGGGTTCTACACTGCGCGGCCCCGAGACGGGATTTGGCCATTTCCCCCCAACTCTTCTTAAAATCTCGATACGGGGCATTTTCTTTCTTTGCTAACTTTTCTATCACGGTACGCAGTCGAGCAAATGACGTAATTCTAGCCCTTTTCTTACGGCCGTCGTTGTAATATGTGGGCTACGAGGCAATGCGAAGCAATCTTGCGGACATTTTCACCGTCCTCTACGAGCGGAGGGGATGGAACCTACTTCCTCCCAAAGTGGTATGTATTCGGGCGGTGTATACTCGGGCGATTACGGGATTTCCTCCGGAAAGCAACTTCGGCGGCTACGGCTTCTCTAGCAATCCTTCTACTTCGATTTCCTCCTCTGAGTCAGGTCGAGTGGTGGAATTCTCGAAGACTGGACCCGATCTCGAAAACGGAGGGTCTCATAGGAAGATCTGTACCCTCCCGGTAACGAGGTTCATCACGGACACGAGATTTCCTTCCCTTTTAGTATGGCGAAGCGGGGTAGCGAGAGACAACTAAGGGCGGTGGGAGTAGCAACAGCAAGTCATACAGAACAACGGTACTCACTCTCGGTTAGAATCTTTTTGCGGAGGAGGGAATTCATGAGTTGACTTGAGGGTTAAACTCCAATCGCGGCTTCTCGGTTCCGGTACTTTGCTTGTGAGTGAAAAGAGAGTGACGTCGGGGGATTTTGATGTCGGTGTCCCCGAATCCTTGTACGAATCGAATGATTCCATTATTAGGCGATTCGTCATGAAAACAGCCGAGTCCGGAATCCGTTGACGAAGGAGAAGATCAGTTTGGGGTTTCCATTTCAGCGGGGAAGATTCCAAGTGATAGTCCCGAATCGTGCTTCTTCTTGTCGTAAAACTTATGACGAAAAAAGAAAGAGTCAAGACACATTTAGTTTATCTTAATGTATTTGTGGTATTAAAAAAAATTTTTTTTAGATAATTGTTTTTCGAAAAGATTTGTTCGTTAGGACGGAGAATTATTAAAAGAAGGAGAGTTGTAGGAAGGGTAAAGGAATTGATTAGGAAGCGGAAAAGGAAGAAAGGTGGCAGCAGAAACTTCTCGACCCGCAAGACGCTCTAAACTAATACCTATTAGAGTGTCCGCCCCACCTCGGGGGGAAATAGGAGTAAAAAGGATCTTGGAACCTCTCTTTTTAGGGGTGTCTAAACGAGTGGTTCCTAAATACGAGAGAATATTGTGCTACTCATTCAGTAGAAATGAACATAGTATTCCAACGGAAGAAGGGTAGTTTGATCCACTAGGGACATGGATACACTACCGATTTTTTGAAAACGGCCCCATACCGAATAAAAATGGAGAGAGGAATTTTTCCCAGGCGGAGTGGCGGGAATTTTTCGGCATATTTTTAGGTTGTGTCGTTTAATCTTTTTAAAAAAGGGGTCGCCTACGAGAAATTGTCGGCGAATTTTAAATTTAATTTACATATATATAATTTGGAAAGTATTATTTTGATTTTGAAAATAATTTTAAAAATTTTAAGATATGAAATTAAGCGATCTCACATCTCGAATAGTTTATATAAACGAGCACCGCACCACAAACGCGTGTCTATTCCAAAGAATAGGCACTGCTTGTTTGATGGTGGGGCTCGACCATAAGCTGAAGGTGTGTGTCATCCGTTTGGTGCGAAACCATTTTTGTTACTGACAAGTTCCCTGCTTAATAGCAGCATTAAGCAGGGTTTATATTACTGGGTTCTTAAAATTCCCTATAAGGGCGAGCCTATAGTTAATTGCATCTTAAGTGACGAGTCACCTAAGAAAACTCTCGATAATAATCGATGGTTTTGCTCTCGAAATTTCAAAGTTTTAAGTTTTCGAGTTGAATTTTGGAATTTGATAGGAATGGATCAGAATTTGGAACATTTTATTTTGGGAATTCAAAGGAAGAAAGGTAGGAGAATCACGGATTCGAAGCGAACCGGTAATTTCTGACTATCCTATTGTTTGGCTTGAATTTAGGAAGGCCCTAATGTTTATTTAATGTTTTTGATCTTGCCAGAATTTTAATTAATTAGGACTTATATTCGTATGATGTGATTACACAAAAAGCCTCGAAGATGTGAGGGTTTATGTCGTATCGGACGACTACCTCGGAATCCTTTAAGGCCGGTTAGGGCTTAATTTGCAATGCAAATGCCTAACAAAAGGTTGAGGATTTATGTTGCACTAGGCAAACTACCTCGAAGTCCTATGGTTTAGTAAATTAATTCTAAGAAATGCTCGCATTGCGGTAGATCAGAGTTTTGCGCGATGATGGCCGTGTTGCCACTATGCTCTGAGCTCCTTATTGTTGCGAGAGGTTTAGTTTTGAAGTCATAAATCGAAGTGTTTTGGTTTAGAGAAAATCTTACAATCCCAGTGTTTTTAATATTTTAATTAAAACAAATCTTAAAGTTGATTAAACGGAACCGATTAAGATCCCGGGATGCATCATCCCGGCACCATTATTTTCATTGAATTCACTTAGTCGAGATGAATTTGCTAAGCTCAATTAAATGAGTTCCACACTTTCATTTAGGCAGGTAAGAATCCCGTTAGCAACACGTGGGTTACATCATCCGATGTATTTCCCGATCATTCAACGAGACGTTTTAATTTAGTTGCAATTGTAGTTTTGTGTTCTGTTCGTGATTAAATTTTTGGTTACTTTATATTTTGAAATGTTGTGGCGGTGAATTTTATCTTGTAATGATTTTAATTTAATTTTGGTTTCATTTTAGGGACTATCTAAAGGTTTTGGTTTTCGTACAGGTTGTTTATAGTACGAAAAGTAAGTGCGATGCGATAAAGTAAATTGCAATAAAATAAAAGCGTACCTGGAGGGTCTTCCCGTCATCCCAAGCTGCACTTAAAACACATATCGGAAGCATTTAAGTATTCCAACAAGTACCTAGGTAAAGCTAAGGGAAGGTTTTTGGTTGTATGCACGAAAGTCCCAATCTAATAGCTAGTCATCTCTATGACGTCTAGGTTCTTGTGTTTAATTTAAGGATGATTTTCTTTATCAAAGAACAATTAAGTTCAATCGTTCTTATAAAATATCCTATCATATTGAGGAAGTGCTTAAGACGAGTCTTAAACATCTCTTGATATATATTTAGGATTGTTTTAAGTCAAGAGAATTTAATTATACAAGTGAATTAATCATGTTAGGAGTTTAAGTTTTGTTATCTTGCTCAGTGAATTAGGACATTTGAATATCCTATAAGTGAAGTAACACTTCACTTAATACTGCGTTTAGGAGTTATGACAACAAGAGCTTTTGAGGGCAAATTGATGTTTAAGTGATTTGTGATTTAATTTAATTTTTAATTAATGGGTTTAAGTTTGGGATAGTGTTAATTTGTTTTAGATTTATTTTGAATTAACTTTTATGTGTGGGTGATGTTATATTTAATTCAATTTAATTTAATTTAATTTTAATTTAATTTAATTTGGTTTAGTTTTATTTTTAATTTAATTTTATTTTTTAATTTAATTTTAATTTTATTTTAACTTGATTTTATTTTTTATTTAATTTAGTTTAATTTAATATATTTTAATTTAATTTAATTTAATTTAATTTAATATGTTTTAATTTAATTTAATTTAATTTAATTTAAATTTTAATTTTATTTTATTTTAATTTTAATTTGATATTTTATTTTTTTATGTTTTAAAGATGATTTAATTAATTGTTAAAGTATTATTTAATTGAAATTTTGGAAGGATTAATTTAAATGTTTTAACTTTAATTTAATTTAATGATTAAGGCTTTTAGCATTTTAAATCTTGAGTTTGGATTATCATTTTAATTAGGAATTAAATATTATTGAGGTGATTAATTTATGGATTTTTAAATTAAAGAATAAATCTCTTCCTAATAATATCACTGATTTAATAATTCCAGTTTTCATTATTCTTCAAATTTAATTAATTATTTAATTAAGGTTTATTTTAATTTTTCAAATTGTTTGGTAGGTTTCCACCTTTAATTACCTAAGTTTCAAACATCCAAAATCAACTTAGTATCAAAATATTTTACCCTTTTAATTAAACCCGAAAATTTTTAATTATAGGTTAAAATTTTAATTACCATTTTTCCTTTAAACCTACTAATTCCCATAACTCACTAAATTGAACTCAAATAGGTGAAATTTTTATGTGACTTCACTCATATCAATCAAGACAAGAGGTGAAAATGTGATTTTTACGTATTTAATTTATTTATGTAATTATTTTTGGTGGAAAATAGGGATTTTGAGTAGAATTGACAACATGACCGAGGAAAGTTTCTGTCCTTAAGAAAATTATGGGACATTCCTAATGACCGAGGACCACTTGGACCAATTTGGTGATTTCTTGAATTATATTTTCTTTTTATTTATAATTATTTTGAGTTTTTGGAGTATTAATTAATTTAAAAATAAAATAAAAGGTTGAAAAATGAATTTTATATTTTTGAAATCTCTACGATATCGGGAAAACCAGAGAACCAATTTTTATAAATTTTTGGTTTTATTTATTAGAATTATTTTAGTGGAAATGCTAGAAAATACATTTTAATTTTTAAAATTACCTTAGGGCTTTAAAACTTAATATATAAATAGCAGAGACTTAAGAAATATATGGGGTTTGTTCCTAAGCGATTAAAATTCAAAATGTGACATTTTGGTGAATTTTATTATTTTTGTGATTTTTATTATTTTTAATTATTAAAAATATTAAAATAATGCAAAAAAATCAACTTTTTTAGAAAATTGCAATTTTAATTTTGTTAAACTCCACGATGTCAGAGAGGCTCCAAATCGATTTGGTGAATTTTTAAAAGTATTTTTGAGGTGCATGAATTTTTAAAGTTTAAGTTTGGCTAAATGACTTAATCAACCCATTTGATAGGGCAAACCAAGTCCAATTGACTTCGGAAACTTTTATGGTGGGTTCCTGTTTGATCCTAAAGGTCGATTGGAGAATTGATTCCAAGTTAATTTGATGCATGATTAGCTCTAATTAATTAAAGCTCCATTTTAGGTGTTTAAGTCAATTAGGGTTATTCCAAGTGAGTTAACTCAAAACCTATTTTCCCTAGGGTCCTCTGGTCATAAGAAACATCATCAAATTTTCCTAGAATTTATTTTACAACATCTTAATTATTGGAATTAAAATATTTTCAGGAATAGTGACCTAGAATTGAAAAATCAATAACTCTTCATAGGGATGGCCTCTGACTTTGAAAAATTCAGGGAATGTCCCCAAATTCAGAGGCTTCAAAAGCTCTATGGTCTCATGCCATGGTGAATTGTCTACATACATAAGAATTGAAAATGTGCGAGAGAGTAAATAAATCATTAAAAATCAAATATTTAATGAAATTAAATAAGTTTATTTTCCACATTATTCTCCTCTGTTCAGCGAGCAGAGGGTATTTTTATTTTATTTTTATGATTTTTCTATACGAAGATATGAATTTTTTTGAAGTTTTGGGAATTAAGTAAATAAAAAAACCGTGATTTTCTATTTAAAACGGCGGCTCATCTGAGGCATCTCGAAACGCCGCGTGTCGCGGCTGCCATTCGACGCCGCCACGCCTTCCGCGTATCATCCAGCCGATCCGACCCCGTCCCCGAGCCGTCCGTCCCAGCGCGTGTATTGAATGGACGGCATCCGCTCAGCCGTCCCGGCCGTTCTCACCCGAGCCGTCCACACTAAACCACTAAGAACTCACTTAATTCTCAGCAGTTTTCGTGTTCTTGTGCTCTATGGATTCGTCTTGAAGAGGCAACAGTACATCCTATATGGTGATCATGCATTGAAATTAAGCATTTGAAATAGACAATCTCTAGAGGCTCGGGATTAAGAGTTGGCTCATACCTTAGCTCGGAGAAGTGTGGCGTCGATGCGAGGGTTGTCACCTTCGATTGGGTCCAAGCAAGCCCTAGATGAGAAGTCCCTTGGCACGGTGAATTGTCCGGGTATGATTTTGACCGAAGCTCGATTTCAACCTTTGGGTACGGAACGGATGGGTGGCCTAGAGAGGGGGTTTTCAGCGGGAACTCCTTCTCTTGGTCTTGTGCGAGTGTGCGGGTGAGTTTAATTTGACTTTGGTGGAGGATTTGGGAGTGTCACATTCGGCACGAGAATTGAGCTCCAAAAATTGAGCTCAATTAGTGAAACAGACAGAGAAAGTGGGGATCAAATGCTCTAGGTGTGGGGGAGAGTGCGGGTGATTTGGCGAGTTTCCTTAAGGTTGGTTGACGGCTTCTCTTCATGGCCGAGAGGGGTGAGGTTTAAATAGGAGAGGCCGGAGGGCCTCCCGGGGGATTGAGGGGCCCGGGATCCGAGCTGTGCTCATGGCAAGGGAAGAACGAGGTTGCAATGGCCCGCGGGCATGGGGCAGCTTCCCGACGGAGGGGAATTTTGATGTTTGGCTCCTTCCGAGGTCTCGTCCATGGTGTTTTCCGGTGACCCGAGGGCGGTGGCCGTCGGACATGAGTCACCATCTTGACTAGGGAGGTCGGGGCTTGGCAATGGTGAAGTCAATTGGGTTTGGACATGTGTAAAGGAGTTGGATCAAAATGGCATGAGGGGCATGGCTATTACAGCTCTAAATGGGTCAACCCGTCGCTTTTGGGCTAGGTGCCTGCCCCGAGGCTTGGTTCCAAATTTGAAGAGAAAGTTATTTGGATCGGCTTGATTAGTGGGGTCGAGTCACAATCCAAGTACAATTAGGATTAAACATGGTTTAGGGGAGACATGGAAATGGTTAATCACCTTAAGGGAATGTGGAAAGGATCTCCTCCTTTTGCCCCGTGTGGTAAGGTCACATGTGAACAACTCACATGGCTTGCATGTGGCTTAAGAGTGGCTTCATGGCTTATATATGGCTTGGGAAAAGTTGGCTTGGTTTCATGAAAGTGGGTTTAAGGAATTTTGGTATTTTAGTGGACAAATTTCATGAAGCTTGATTTAGAACTATTTGGTTATTGATTTTGGAACTTCGAAGTGTTTTAAATCATAGGTATGATGAGAGAAATTTCATGTGGGCTTTTGGAATAAGTTTTGGGCTTTTTAAATTTGTTTTGGATGGGTTTTTAGGAAGGTTTAAGAAAGTGGGCTTTTTAAGCTTGGGAAATAAATTGGTGGATGGGAAATTTGTAAAATTTTGGGCCAAATAATTGTTGGGTTTGGTTTAGGGATGTGTCATGAGTGATTTGAAACAAATTTGAGGTGGTTTGGGTTTGAATTGGGTTGAATTTGGGCTTTTGGTAAAGTGGCCAATGGTAGGCCAAATTGGGTTAACTTTGGCTAATGTTGGGCTAATGTTAAAATTGAATTGTAAAATTAATGTTGAGAAATGTTTGTATGGCTATTTCAAAGAGGTTTTGACTTTGGTTGGGTTTGGATTTGCAGGGTTTAGACTGTTGGGTTAGGTTTAGGTGTAGGCCCATGTAAGGAGTTTTGGCTTTAGGTTGAATTTGAGTTGGGTTGGGGTTCAAAATTTTGGGCAAATCTGTAGTGTTTATTTGTAGGGATGTTAGGGAAGGTTTAGAAAGATTTGGGGTTAATTGGAGTTGAATTTGGTTAGTTTGGGCTAAGTTTGGGTCATGGGTCCAAATTGGGCTTTAAGGTCAAAAGTGAAATTGGATTCAAATGTAATCAAATTGGGCTTGTATTTGGTCTAGATTGGTGTTGGGGATGTTGAATTGAAGTTTAGAATTGAATTGGACCAGAATTTGGGTCAATTGGGTAGGTTTGGTTTGACATTGAGTTCCACTTTGGGTTAAAATGGGTCAAATTGGGGATTTTGACAAACGTGGGGTAAATTGAAAAAATTGGCTCATGAACTAGTTGAACAAAATGAAATTGGGAATATTTGGGATTTTCTGGAATTTTAGAATTTTCCGGAATTTTTGGATTTTTGGGTCGAGAGGGGCATTTTGGTAATTTGGAGGGTATTGGGGGTATTTTTTGGAATTTTGGGTATTTTGGGTAAAAATGGTGGAGATTTGGTGGTGGGAGAATGTTTAGGATTGATTTTGAGGAATTTGGGGTGATTTTGGAGAATTTTGGAAAATTTGGTAATTTCGAGGGTTTTGGGTAAATTTAGGCGAGGTCTTGAGTCCGGGGGTCAAAAGTGAAAATTTAGAAAATTGAAGATTGGGTAAATTTAAATGGAATGAAATCATTTGGTTGAGCCATGAAGCCATGTCGAGCCCACATGGTGTGAAGGGACTCATTTGAGACATTCCTTTATGTTGTTCCTAACCACCTGCTTGTGAGGGGCAGGGGTTAGGACCATCAATGTGAATCACCTTCATGAGTCGGGAGGTCGAGTTAGTATGGGTGTGGTTTTTTAGTAGGTGTGTGAAAGTGTAGTGTATAAGTGTAGTGTGTGTGTAAGTCGGCCCTGCGAGACCCGAGGCCGCGGGGCGGTCTAAGGCCCGAAGAATCCTATAGGAACTCATCCTTTAAACTTCCCACATTTGATTTGACCCTCTAGGTGATTAGGGGTCTACAATCAAGTTTGTGGAGTTTGCGGCGAGTTAATAAGTGGTTTGAATTTCTAAGTGGCGGGTCCCGAATTCTAATCCTCTAGGATAGTCGAAAATGCCTAAGGTAAGATCCACGAAATCTTAAAAAAGGAAGAAGACCTCATCGAAATGGGGTACGACAATTATAGGTAATTATATCTCTTAGTAATCGTGCGATTACTATATTTATAATATTACTTCCGTGCGATCTAAAGGCAAATATTGTAGAAAAAGCAAAGCGAGTATAAGGATCATTCAACGGGACTAGAGTTAGACATCTTAATGGAAATAAGCGACATCGACATCTACGATGACTCACAACTCATCATCCAAACCCAACTAGTAGGACAGTACAAAATTCTAAAGTTACGGTTGGAACTATACTTTCGATATCACGATAAAATCTATTGAAATGAATCCCTAATGCAATGATGTACTAAATACGAAGGGATAGTGCTCATGCGTGCACCTTAAGCGAAGCAGCTCTGATTTAACGCCAATCACTTAGAAGATTGATTGACATCACTATACAAGGATGACAAGTTCTATCTCGGATTGACATGGATGATCTACATGAACATGGAATGAAAGAGACGATGTTGTAGTGACGATGATACGGAGAAGATTGGCAACAACATTCATCGAATGTGAAGAGCGAGAGAAAATTGCTAGAAGACAAGTCAACAGTAAACGGATACGAAGAGAGCATTGTCATATGCTTTAGTGGACAATGTCTTATACGGAAGATTCTTCGTTAATATGTGGGCGATATGCTTCAACAAGTCAAAAGCACGGAAGATTATCAAGGAAGTATATGTGGTTTGTGCGAGTGCTTACCGTCGAGACAAAAAATGAAAGAAAAAAATTAAGAGAATAGAGTACACTACTAGTCAATGATGATCACTTGTTGTATGGGAACAAAGAAAGTTGTAACCAAGCTAGATATAAGTGGTTCTACATCAACCTCTTAATGTGCTACATCCAGGTGGTATTGTCGTGGCCATTCGATGTTGGACCACATATATAGTAGGTCTATAGACCCACCATCATCGAAGACACAAATTTATTCTCACTACAACGGATTACTTCTCGAAAATCGTGAAGCAGACCATTAAGATAAGTCACAAAACATCACGTTCTTCAATTCTTTAAGACTCACATAATTGTCTGTTTTGACGTTCGCACGGAATAATCTCGAATGATAGTTTAACCTTGAAAGCACAGATCAATAATTTCATCAAGTGGAACGAGATAGATTGGAGATACTCCACCATCTACTACCCAAGAGCAAATTGATTGGCAGAGGCTTTCAACAAGACTCTCGTACAAATTCTGAAGAAGACATTGGATGACAATAAAGAGGATGTCAAAAGTAGTTGTTGGAAGCCACCATGGGCATATAGAAAAGCAGTCACAACTCAACGACTCGAGCTACACCATATGCACTTATGTACGGTCTAGGTCGTACTCTTCCTACACATGCCACAACTTCAAATTAAAAGAAAAAAGTAAGTAAAACAACTCACGAAGCAAGGAGGAAACACAGTAGAAAACTTAATTTAAATCAAATAAAATCCACAAGGAAGTGTTTGCAAAAATTATAGAAAATGAAGAACACAATACTTAGCTTTTTCCCTTGAAAGACAGATGAAAATCTCTCCAACAAAGCCTCCTGCTGATCGATGCAATGCTAGTACAATTCCTTACACAAATCTCTAAAAAGTCCCTCACCAATCTCTCTAGAAAAGGTAGAAATCTGCATTCCTACTCTTATCTATGACCCTTAGACGTTCTTGGATGTTCCAACACTTCCAAATGTCAAAAAGTGTCAAAAGGTGCCTCTTCAAGTCCCAATGGGTGCCTTTTAATGCCTTGGGTAGTCTAAAACTGCCTCCAACCATTTCTGGCACCTAGGAGCTAGTTTCCAGTGCCTAGGTGCCAGTTTGCCCTCCTAGATGTCGTCCTTCGGGCAGCTCCACCGTTTCGGCTCGTTTCAGCTTTGTTTTGCCCTGTTTCAGCTTCATTGCACTCCAAATTGATACACCTACAAGATAGACATGAAAATAATATTTCTTTAAAGTTTAATTTTATTCAGAAACATGTGATAAATGTAAAGTTGATTAAGCATAGAAAGACATATCAGAATGTGTGAGGTCAGAATTTTCTTCCTTGCTTATTTTGACTCCAAATTGAATCATTTTTGCTTCATTTTCTCTAAACATCCAATTATTGTACTTGAAAGACAAAAATATGAAAAATTCCTTCCTTTAAAGTGTTATATCATTAAAAATGTGCGTAAAATGAGCATTAAATGTACACTACAAACTAGTAATTTTTTAACTGGTAGGTAGACATATGTTCCTATTTGGCACATAATTTATTACTTAATTCTATCGATCCCTTTATTGCTTATGTCATCATCTTCATTTTACTTTTCTTTTGCAATGAAATAGATACATGCTTAGGAATTTAGATTTGCTTAGAAATTCTCTTATTTCATAAATGTGATGATATTTTTTGTGGATCTTCATTTACTTTACAAATTGCAACTTGTATTGTTAAAACTTGTGGAGAAAACTTATAGACCTGAATGGGCTAAGATTTCGAACTAGTAAGTATCAAATTTCACTTTGGAAAGAGCAGTGGCGATCGTCCGAGGGGGAGTGCAAATAAATAGGGAGATAAGATTTGATGGGCGTAGAATTGATGTTTCTAGAGTGACAGGCTAGATTCTTTTATCAACTTGGTCTAAGGTTTGGGGAAAGGGTCACTGGGAGGTCCTATAGAGAGGGCACAGTGGGTACTCTAGGAGTGAGAGACTAGAACCTACCCAACATTACTATACATACCAACACCAACCTTCATATTAGCCAATGTTCTTTATGCACTTGATAATGGGTAAAGAATAGGTATGCTCCTATTTTTCACTACTAGATTAAATTCTAAGCATTTCATTCCTACACATTATCTAGGATTCCATGTGAGAAAGGTAGTTTTTACTTTCCCAAAATTCTCCAAAACTATTTCTCCAGTTAGTTTTATCTTTATACTTATGTTTGTATTTAGGAGTCGTTACTAGAAAAACCACTTTAATTGACATTCCAAAATAGAGCCTAACAGTAGTATACGAGAATTAGCCTAAGGTATTTCTTACCTCGCTTCTGTGTGGGATCGATACTCGGGGTCTTAAAAGATTGCCCTATATTACTTGAAATGATATGTATACTTACGTAGTACCCTTTATGTGTAAACTATAAATCACCTTCTAAATTCTATAACATTCTTGTTTTGCACACTACCCGCTAAATATAATTCAGGTCAAGTTTTTGGCAGTCTTTTGGGAACTTAAATTATTACGTAATTGTGGGTCGGGTCAAGAGTGCTTGGGAGAGAAAGATTTTGATTGGGAACTTCTCCTTAGGCTCTGGTGAAGCTCAGGAGCAAGTCGATTTGAGGTTTGATTGAGTTTGGTTCGATGGTAAAAAAAACCTTTGTCTTCAAGCTCAAAAGTGGGGCTAAACTTTGGAGATGAGGGCTGGATAATGGTGGAATGAGCTTAAGACCACCATAATTAGGTTTTGGAATAATTTTGGTAGAGTTTCTCAAAGTTTTTTATATATCTCCTCCTTTAGTTGTGAGAGGTGGTTTATTTATTGAGGAGGAAAGCTTGCTCAATCAGGCTAGCCAATGGGTGAGTCATGCTGAGATAAGATGTGGCCAAGTGACCAATTGGGTTAAGCCAAATTGGTTAGGATTAATTAGGTGCTTTCCCCATGGTGGTCCTCTCGGCCATGATGCATTCTGACAGCTAAGGTGGCTGGTCAGAGATTCACCTTAAAATTACCTATTTTTATGCACATCTTATGCTCAATTTTTGATGATATTATAATTTAATGAAATGTACTTTTATATTTTTGGTTACAGGTATAACAAAAAGAGTTTAAGAGTGAAAATGATAAAAAATACATCAAGAAGGAGCAAAATGAGCTAAACGAAAGAAAATTTTCAAACCAGCCAAACTGGCACCTAGACGCCAAGTTTTGGCGCCTAGGCGCCAGATGCAGAACTTGGCTGGCGCCTAGGTGCCAAAATTATTTTCTAGAAGATCCATTGAATGAGACCAAATTTTGAAGAGATGTCTGAAGCAACTCTTGGTATTTTTCAAAGCTCTATAAATAGAGATTAATTCCAAGAGGCTTGAGGGGTCAGATTTATAGAATTATATATTGTGTGAGTGTGTTAAGAGAGTGAGTAGTTTTCTTTGGGAGTCTTTATGATTTCTGAAGTTTTTTAGTCTTGTAAGTGTTTGTAGGTGTCAAAGAGGTCAGAGAATTTCAAGGGAGTGCTTGGGGAAACATTCCAGATAAGTATTTGTAACTTTATCTTTAAGTCTTGTACTTTGGATTTGAGTTTTATAAATATGTTTTGATTTGTTATTCCCATGCATTTGTAGAAGTTTGCTCTCTTTCTCCTTGCAATATGAAGTAATCAAGTAAGTGATATTGATTTGTTTAGAAATTCTTTTATTCCTAAAACTTGTGACGATATTTTTACCAGTCCTTCATTTACTTTACAAATTGGCCAATTGTATTATTAAAATTTGTTGAGAAAACTCATAGACTCGAAAGGGCTAAGATTTCTTGACTTATAAATATCACATTTCACTTTTGAAAGAGCAGTGGCGATCGTCTGAGGGGAGTGCAAATAGATAGGGAGATAAGATTTGATGGGCTTAAAATTGATGTTTCTAGAGTGATAGCCTAGATTCTTTTATCAATTTGGTATAGAGAATGAAACTAGGGGTCACTGGTAGGTCTTATAAAGAGGGCACAGTAGGTAATTGATATACCTAAAATATATAGTGTTTTAAATACATTTTAATACCTATTTTTGATGATATTGCACTTTAATGGAAGGTATTTTTGTGTTTTTCTTGCAGGTATGACTAAAATGAGTGACTATGATGAAAGGAGCAATAAAGGATCAAATTTGAAGCAGAATTTGAATGGTGTGCAAAATTGGCCTTTGGCGGCTAAGCGCTGGCCCCTTGGCGCATAGGCGCCACAGTTAAAGTGATGAATTTTATTTCATTTTGGCGAAAATTTGAAGGAGTTTTTAAAGCATCCTTTGGTTTAAACTTCACTAACTTTCCATCAACACCAAAACACATTTAAAATTTGAACGGATGGATGCATTCTTGATGGATACATTAAATTTGGACATATTTTGAAGAGACACCAAGGAACCTTTTGGAAAATTTTAAAAAGAAGACTTGAAGATCAAAAAAATGATTGTTGTTGGATGGTGTGATTAGTGTTAAGAGTCAAGTTTATGTTTGAGAGTTATTGAAAGTACACCTTTCCACTTCACCAATTTTATTATCAATTATATCTAGTTGTTATTAAGAGTAGAATAGAGATTCAGAGTCAAAAGAGTTTGGCACCAACCTCTATTGTGTCTCGTAAAGGGAAAGCAAGGTTTCAAAGAAACTTCAAGAGTCTTGTGGAGAGGATTTTCAGATAAGTGTTTAACTTTGTTTTACATTTGGTTTTAAAGTAAGACTTGTGTTTTCACTATGATTTCTACTTTCAAATCAAGTTGTGATTGTGTTTTCTCCATGGATTCTGAGTGGCTTTCTTTATCTTTTTCCTTTTAAATGATGAAGTAACTAAATTATGGAAGGAAGTTGTGTGAAGTATAGGATTTCAATGTTGGAAGAAGTTGTGATGATTCACTACCTTGCACTTCATTTATTTCTTAATTTGGCCAATTAAGATGTAAAAATTTGTTGGGAGATTATGTAGGATCCATTGCAGTATTGTCTCAATAAATAATTGGAAAGAATCACATGTAATTGTATGGATGAGAATTGTAGTCCATATGGTTGGGTGCAAATAAATAAGAAGATATGCTTATAATGGGGAGTAAAATTAGAGGACTTTAGGGCGACAGGCTAAGCACCCTTAATTGGTTTGATGTAAAAAATTTTGTTATAAGATGTTAGCCCTCAGGTGGAGGGAATTGAGGGAACTCTAGAGTGAGAGCTAGTATCTTCCCTGCCTAACCCATCTACAAGATTTCAAATCATCAAATTAACCAATGTTCTTTATAAAACCAAGTAAGGGTAAAGAATATAATTACATCTATTTGGCACAACAAATTTTAGATACTTACAGAATGAAATTCCATAATTATTACTGATTCATTGAAAGAGGAAAAGATATTTTATTCTCATTTGTTTTCATACTATTTTATAGTTGTGTTAACTTTAGTTGTTTGCTTTACTTTTTATTCAAAAAATACAAAAAACAAATTTGAAAAACTTTATCACTTAAAACATATTTTATAAAATCATTTTAAAAAGTAAAAAGTTATTTTTCTTATTTTTTTAAAAATTTTAGACATTTCCTTGTGGGTTCGATATCTCGAGACTTAATCAAAAAGTCCAATATTGCTAGATAAATGATACATAAACTTGCGTAGTATCCCATATTATAAATAATTAAAGTATAATTTCATATCTAAAACATAAGGGTAAATATTCGGGGATCAAGAAACTTTTGAGAGTAAGATAACAGATGAGGTCAGAATGAATTTTCATGATGAGTTGAAAATATTATCTAAAGAAGACAGTATGTATGTTCAAGAAAGGTGTGAAATGATGGAAGCTGCCAAAAATAGTGAACTTGTAATTCCATTTGTTGAAAAATCTCATGAACTTAAGATGGATGTACCCCATACAATTTTAAAGCCTGCCTATTTAGGGAATTCATCTACACTGCTAGTCTTTATATCTTTATATTCAACACAATTACAAGAAAAAGATGAATTGAATGATGAACAAGATAAAGTTATTGAACTAGGACTTGGAAGAGAATTTGAGGATAAATTTCAAAAGAAATTTGAGTTGAGAAAAGAGGATAAGGATATTGGAAGACCATTGGAAGAAATTCCTAAGTAATTAGAAAAACCTATTTCCTCAACTAAGACAGATCCTCCATCATTTAATAATTATAAAGGGGAAGAATTAGAAGATAACTTGAAACAGAAGAGTGACATTGTTGACCTCAATTTTGGTGAGGTCTTTTCTTTTGCTTCTCTCTTTAGTACTTATGATTTAGCCTTAGGCTTTTCCTTTGACTAATCTTGGAGGACTAGAAATGGAACCCACCATTTAGAAATTCAATCTACTTCTTAAGTCCCTGCAAACCCCACAAGTTTGATTGTAGACCCCTAATCACCTAGAGGGTTGAAATCAAATGTGGAGGCTTAAAGGATGAGTTCCCTATAGGACTTTTCAGCCTTAGGAATACCCTAAGTGGCCTGGTCTGGTGAGGGTTGACTTGCACATACACTACACTCTCACACACATTCCAAGTCCTAAATCCACACTCTCACCCAACTTGACTTCCTGACTCATGTAGGTAATTCATATGGATGGTCCTTAACCCCTAAGCCCCTGGCTAAGATGGTTAGGAACAACATAGTGAATGTCTCAAATGAGTCCTCTCATGGCTCATATGGGCTTAATATGGCTTCATGGCTCAACAAAAATGATTCAATTTCACTCACATTTGATCAATCTTCATTTTTCCAAAATTTCAGTTTTTGACTCCCGGGGCCCTAGACCCACCAAACCTACCAAATGTCCTTGAAACTACCCAAAAATTTGCAAAATTACCTAAATTACCCAAGATTCCTCAAAATTAATCCTAAAGACTTCCCACCACTCAAATTGACCATCTTTGGCCAAAAATACCAAAATTTCCAAAAATACCCCTAAACCCCCCCAAAATTACCAAAATACCCTTTTACCCCAAAAATCCAAATTCTAAAAATTTCCAGAAAATTCTAGAAAATCCCAAATATTCCGAATTTCATTTTGTTCAACTACACCATGGGCCAATATTTCCAATTTAACCCACTTTTATCAAAACCCCCAATTTGACCCATTTTTTTAACTCAAGTGAACCCAATGTCAAACCAAACCACCCCAATTGACCTCAATTTTGGTCCAATTCAATTCTAGAATTCAATTCAATATCCCCAATATCAATTTAGATGAAATTCAACTCCAATTTGATTGACATTTGGGCCCAATTTCAATTTGAAGCCTAAGGCCCAATTTTGGCCCATGACTTAAACCTAGCCCAAACCAACCCAATTCAACCCCAATTGGCCCCAAATCTTTTCTAAAACCTTCCTAACATTCCCACAAACAAAACACTAACTTGATTTGCCTAAAATTTGAACCTAAACTCCACCCAAACCTAACCCAAAACCAAAATCCCTTAAATTGACCTAAGCCCAAACCTAACCCAAATGGGCCCAAATCCCAAAATTAGAGCCCAACCAAAGTTGAAAACTCTTTGTAACAATTCCATAAACATTTTTCAACATTAATTTTACACCAAATCCAACATTAGCTTAACCTTAACCCAAGTTAGCCTAATTTGACCCACTTTGGCACCTTTAACTAAAAAGACCAAATTAAACCCAATTCAATTCAAAATCACTTTAAACTTGTTTCAAATCACTCATGACACATGCTTAAACCAATTGCAACATTTATTTGGCACAATCCTTTACAAAATTTTCATCCTAAATTTACTTTAAATCCAAAAGCCCACTTCCTTAAACCACTTTAAAAGCCCATCCAAAATGATTTCAAAAAGCCCAAAATCAATCCAAAGCCTACATGACACTTTCATCTCATCATCCATTTAATTAAGTCACTCCCTATGTTTCAAATTCATCATTGAACTTTTCTAAACTAAGCCATGTGTCAAATTACCCCTAAATACCAAAAATCCTTAAAACCCTTTTTCATGAAACAAGCCAACCTTTTCCAAGCCAAATGTAAGCCAAATGTGAGCCATTTGCAAGCCATATGAAGCCATGAGAGTTTTGATACCTCACCATGTCATTTATGGCAAATGGAGGGGCCCCTTTCTTAAGCCTTCCTTAAGCTTTTTTAACCTCATCCATGATACACACTAAACCAAGTTATCCACCTAATCCTTGATGGAGACTTCACCACCTTCTCTTGGCTGAACCCACTGATTTCTCTCAGCCCAAAATTAGGCCTTGGGGAGGTGCACCAAGCCTAAAGCATGCATTTGACCAAACCAAGCCCAAAATGAGCCCTTCCCCATTCTACTTTGATTCAACTCCTTTACACTTGGCATTTGCCAATTGAACTCACAAACCTCAAGCACTGACCTCCCTGATGACAACAATGACCTGACCCTGTCCGGCAAGCCACCAGGCCGCCAGAAAATACCATGGCTGAGAGCTCCATGTGAGCTAAAATTTCAAATTTCAATTGCTGAGCTGTCCCATGCCCAATGGCCACTGTGGCTGTTCTTCCCTTGGCCAAGGTAGTTGATCCAAGCCATTAAATCCCCCTGGGAGGCCCTCCAGCCATCTCTATTTAAACCCACTCACCTCTCGGCCAAACAAGGTGATGAACCAGACCTTAAGGAAACTCTGCCAAAATTGCTCCAGGATCTTCTCCTAACCTAGAGCAGTTGATCCCCAGTGTTCCTTTGCCCTAAACCCTATTAACAGAGCTCAATTTCTGAGTTGAAAATCCACCCAAAAACCATGACGTCTCTGTAACCTCCACCAAATCCAAATTATACTCACCCACACCTGCACAGAACCAAGTGATGGAGTTCCCGCAGAAAGCCCCCTCTCCAGGCCACCCAGTTGCCCCAGCCTCCAAGCTTTGAAATCGGGTCTGGTCACTTTCATACTTAGACAATTCCCCAGAGCCAGAGACTTCATTTGGAGCTTGCTTAGACTCAATTGAAGGTGACACAACCCTCAAATCGAAGCTTCACTTCTCTGAGCAAAGGTATGAACTTACTCTTCCTCCCGGGCTCCTGGAGATTCTCCATTTTGTTTGGGTTAATTTCATAGCTTATAAACCATATGGATGTGTTCGTCTCTTCAAGACGAATCCATAGAGTATAAGAACTCAAAAATCCATTGAGAGTCGAGAGAGATATTAGGGTTTGAGTGTGGATGGTCACGGGTGCACACCAGTCGTAGACGATGACCAGGAGCCGTTGGATCGCGCGTGTATCGAGCGGACGGTGGAGATCAAGCCGTACAGCGCCATGTTACGTGAACCGTGGGCTCCCGGAGCGCTGAGTCAGATAGCGGCGCCTTTCACAGAGCAACGCGTAGGCTTTCAATCCAGACGAGGATGACGCGGCGCCGAGTCGGATAAGTAGAAAATTAGGATTTTTTGGATTTATTTAAATACCAGAACTTCAAAAATTCATATCTTTGCATAAAAAAATCACAAAAATAAAAGAAAAATACCCTCTTGCTCAGTGAACAGAAGAGAATAATGTGGAAAAGAAATCAAGTTAATTGGATGAGTATTTTATTTTTAATAATTTATTTACTTTTTCCAATGTTTTGATTCTTCATTTGCATAGACAATTCACCATGGCATGAGACCATAAGGCTTTTGAAGCCTCTGATCTTGGGAACATTCCCTGAATTTTTCAAGGTCAGAGGCCATCTCTGTGAAAAGTTATTGATTTTTCAAATTCATGTCACTGTTTTAGGTATTTTAATTCCAATAATTAGCATGTTGTAAAATAAATTCTAGGAAAATTTGGTGATGTTTCTTAGGACCAGGGGACCCTATGAAAAATATATTTTGAGTTAATTCATTCATAATAACATTAATTGGCCTAAAATCTCAAAATTGAATTTGAATTAATTAGGGTTAACCACACACTAAATTGACTTGAAAACAATTCTCCATTGCTCTTTAGGGTCAGAGGAACCTTACATAAAATGTTGAAATCAATTGGACTTGATTAACCTCACCAAATGGATTGATTAAGCCTCATAAGCAAAATAGGACTTTAAAAATTCATAACTCCAAAAATACTTTTCAAAAATTCACAAAAATGGTTTTGGAGCTTCTCTGATATTAGGGGAGTTCAAGAAAATTAAAATTGGAACTTTCTAAAAAAGTTGATTTTTCACAATATTTTAATATTTTAATAATTAAAAAATAATAAAAATCACAAAAATATTAAAAATTATAAAAATGTCACATTTTGACTTCTAATCACTTAGGAACATACCAAATATTTTTTCTAAATCCCTAGGATAAGATATTGAATTTTAAAGGCTTAATGTAATTTTTAATATTAAAAAAATGAATTTTCAACCTTTTTCACTAAAATAATACTAATAAATTAAAGAAAAATCTAAAAATTATAAAATTTATTTCTTTGGACTCCTTGAGGTCAGAAAAATTTAAGAAAAATATAAAATCTATTTTTCAATTTTTATTTTATTTTAAAATTAATTAATACTCCAAAACTCAAAATAATTATAATAAATAAAATATAATTAAAAAAATCACAAAAATTGGTCCAAATGGTCCTCTGGCAATAGGAACCTCTCATAATTTTCTTAAGGACAGAAACTTTACCTTGGTCATGTTGTTGAATTTTCTTTAAAAACCCCTATTTCTACTAAAAATAATTATATAAATAAATTAAATTCAGAAAAATCACATTTTCTCCTCCAATGTCTTAATTGACATGTGAGTGAGGTGAGATAAAAATTTCAAATTTATTTGAGCTCAATTTAGTGAGTTATGAATAGATAAGCCTAAAAGGGCATAAAGGTAATTAAGAATTTTAACCCTTAAATAAAACTTTAGGTTTAATCAAAATGGAGGGTAAAATATTTGATTTTAATTTTCTCTTGGATGATTGAAACTTAGGGAAATTAAAGAGGTAGAAACACATTAAACACTTTGAAAATATCAAAATGAAACTAATTAAATAATTTAAATTTTGGAAAGAATATATATTTAAAATTTGGATTATTAAAATAGGGATATTATCAAGAGGATATTTATTCTTTAATTTAAAAATCCCTAAATAAGTCATTTCAATAATATTTAGTTCTTAATTAAAAATCAAAATAATAATCCAAATTAAATAAATTAAAAATTAAAAAAAATAACCCTTAAGTGAATTAAAGCTTAAAATGTTAAATGGTCCAATAATTAAAATCAAATTTAAAATCTTGGAATTAAATTAAATTAAATTAAGTTAAGTCAAAGTTTAAATTAAATTAAATTAACACCTTAATAATTAAATTAAATTAAATTTAAAATATTGAAACTAAAATTAAATTAAATTAAAATTAAATTAAATTAAAATTAAATTAAATTAAATTAAATTAAATTAAATTAAATTAACATCACTTAACAACAAACCTAAATGAAATCATTAAGAGTTAAACGAAAACATATCAATAATTTCAACACCTCTTTCTATCTAAGTAAATTTAAAACATAAACATCAATCTGAAATACTAAGATAATTGAAAGTGTAAAGATTTAAATTAAATCTAAAATAATTTAAACACTATTCCAAACTTAAAATTTTTAATTAAAACCTCATAACAAAATTAAATCACTTTAAATCATTAACTCAAACTTCAAATTAAGAATGATTAAAATTCTCAACAACCCGACTTGCCCTTAAAGGCTTTAATTATTATTACACTTAAATAGAGTATCAAGTGAAGTGTCACTTCACACATAAGGTATTCAAATGTCCTAAGTTCACTGAGCAAGAAACAAAAGTTAACTGAAACCTTGGATGATCAATTCATCTGTACATAAAATTCATTTGGACTCAAAATAATCCCAGAAGTATTGAAAAGATGTTTAAGATTCATCTTAAACACTTCCTCGATATGATGGGGTGTTTTAGAAGAACAATAGAATTTAATTGTTCTTTGATGAAGAAAATCATCCTTAAATAAAACCAACAACCTAGACGTCATAGGAAATGACTAGCAATAGGATTAGGATTCTGGTAGACAACCAAAACCCTTTCCCTTAGCTTTACCTAGGTACTTGTTATAAATATTTAAATGCCTTAACATGTGTTTTAAGTGTAGCTTGGGATGACGGGAAGACCCTCCAGGTATGCTTTTATTTTATTGCAATTTACTTTATTGCAATTTACTTACATGCACTGCACTTTACTTTTTCTTGCATGTTAAACAAGATTGTTGCATGAAAACCAAAACCTTTAGGATAGCCCCTGAACTGAAACCAAAACTAAATTAAAAGTCACAACAAGATAAAATTCATCGCCAAAACATTCCAAAATATAAGACAACTCAAAATTTAATCACAAACAAAACAACAAAATTACAATTGCAACTAAATTAAAACGTCTCGTTGAATGATCGGAAATACCTCGGATGATGTAACCCACGTGTTGCTAATGGGATTTCCCACGGTCTAAATGAAAGTGTGGAACTCATTCAGTTGAGTTTAGCAAATTCATCTGGACTAAGTGAATTCGATGAAAATAACGGTGTCGGGATGACGGAACCGTGGGATCTTAATCGGTTCTGTTTAAACAACTTTAAGATTTGTTTTAATTAAAATATTAAAAAAAATAAAAAATAAAATACTTGGATTTTAGGATTTTCTCTAAACTAAAACACTTCTCTCATCTCCTGATTTATGACTTCTAAAACTAAACCTCTACAACAACAAGGAGCTTGGAGCATGGTGGGCAGCACGGCCATCGTCATCAGCAAAACTTGAATCTACTTCAGCAAAACTTTCTTAGAATTAAACAACAAAGCCATAGGACTTCGAGGTGGTTTGCCTAGTGCAACATAAATCCTCAACTCTTCATTGGCATTTGCATGATCATGTCATGTAAATTAAGCCCTAACCGGTCTTAAGACTCCGAGGTAGTCGTTTGGTACGACATAAGCCCTCACATCTTCAAGGCTATTTGTATGATCATGTCATGCAAATATAAGTCCTAATTAATTAAAATTGGCAGGATTGCAACATTAAATAAACTCCCAAATCTAAGCCAAACAATAAGATAATTTGAGAAGTGGCCAAGATTCTTCTACTTCTCTTCCTCTGGACTCCTAAAATTAATTGTTCCAAATTCGAGCTAATCCCTTTTTGAAATTTCCAAAATCCAATCCTTTGAAACCTTAAACTTTGAAATTCTTGAGAGCAAAACCACTGATCATTATCGAGAGTTTTCTTAAATGATTCCCGTCATTTAAGATGTAATTAACTATAGGGGCTTGCCCTTATAGGGAACTTTAAGAACCCAGGTAATATAAACCCTGCTTAATTCCTTTATATTAAGCAGGGGAATTTGTTGGCTTATAAAATTAGTTCGCAGACCAAACGGATGTCACAAATCTTCTAGTTTATTTAATCGAGCCCCATCATCAAGTAGTGTGTCTATTCTTCGGGATAGATACACAGCTTGTGATGTGGCACTCATTTATATAAACTATTTGGGATGTGAGATCAGTTTGATTTCATATCTTAAAATTTTCAAACATAAAAATTATTTTCAAAATCAAATACTACTTTCTAAACTATATATATATATATTTAAATTAAATCTAAAATTCGCCGACAATTTCTGTAGGCGACCCCTTTTCAAAATACAACACACAAACCTAAAAATATGCCGACAGCTTTTGGCGACTCCGCTGGGGACTAGTTCCTCTCTCCATTTTAATCAGATGGTTTTGCTTTCATAAATCGGTAGTGTATCCATGTCCCTAGTGGAGCAAACTACCATTCTTCCGTTGGAATACCCCGTTCATTTATGTCTTGAACGAGTATAGCCAACTCCTCTCGGATTTAGGAGCCACTGTTTAGACACCCCTAAACGGAGAGGTTCCGAGATCCTTTTACCTCTTTTCTGAGGTGGGGTGGACCCCCAATAGGTGTTAGTTTAGGAGCGGTCCTTCGAGTCGAGAAGTCTTGCATAAGACTTTCTCTTCCTTTCCAATTCTAAATCGGTCCCTTTACCCTTTTCTACAACCTTTTTCCTTTAATCGTTTTGTTTCTAACAAATAAATCCTCTAATAAACGACTCTTTTAATAAACAAATTCTTTAAATCACAAATACACTAAGATAAACGAAAATGTGTTCGGACTCTTTCTTTTTCGTCCTAAACTTTACGACGAAAGGAAGCATAATTCGGGACTGACATTCGGAATCTACCCTGCAGAAAACGACTCCCCAAAGTTAATCTTCTCCTTCACCAATGGAATGGACTTCGCCGTTTACAAGGATGAGCTGCCCGATAATGGAATCATCCATTTCGGACAAGGATTCGGCAGCACAGATATCAAGTTCACCGACGTCACTCTCTTCACATTAATGGACAAAGTGTCAGAAACTGAGAAACCCCTGATTGAGTTCAACTTGAAGTCAGCTCAGGAATTCCCTCCCCTGCAAAGGGTTCCAGCTAAAAGAAGCACTACTGTTCGTAGGAGGACTGTTGTCTCTACCCCCACCGGTCTAGTCATCTCCGCACCTACCCCGACTTCCGCCAAACCGAAGGGGAAGGAAATCTAAGTCCGTGATGAGCCCGTCACCGTGGAGGGTACAGATTTTGCTTCAATACCATCTGTTTTTGAGATTGGGTCCAGTTCAAGAGTTGCACCCCTAACTCGGACTCAAAGAAAAATAGAAGTAGAAAGATCACTAAGATCGAGATAGCCAAAGCTGCTGAAGTTGCTTTTTTAGAAGAAATTCCTGAGGAAAGAGAAGAACTGTCTGAGTATATACCTCTGTTGGAAGGAAGTAGGTTTCACCCTCTCTCTGTCGCATCAGATGAAGAGAATGTCCGTAGGATCTCCGCTGCATTACCCCGACCTGCGTACTACAGCAATTACAAAAGGAAAAGGGATAAGATTACGCCATTCGCTCGACTGCAAGCTGTGATAGAAAGATTGGCAAAGAAAGAAAGATGTCCTGTGTCAGAAATCTTAAGAAGGATGGGACGGGTGCCGGCTAAATCCCACCTCGGACCGCGAATAGAGCCCATTATCGCCACGGAGAAACCAAAGAAGAAGATAAAAGCCGCTCACCCGTTGTTGTATCGGGTCCGCAAATTAGGGAGGATACCACCTTCCAAAGCATATAGCGGACGGACCATCGGATCCTAGGCTTCCGCTGCAAGAAGGATGGTATGGCGACCTACTACTGGCGAGCTAAGACCAAAATAATGTCCTGAGAAGGAAAGTCTCGTCAGGAGACTTGAATCAGAAGAAAGTGCTACTGCAATAAAGGGGACTCCCGGAAAGGAAGTTCAACAACTATCACGTGACAACTGCGAGACCGTACGGAAAAGGCCACTAGAAGATGCCATGAACAAGTTAAGGACCGACATCCGACGGTTAGCAAAAGAAAGAGAAGAAAAACTAGAAGATGAATTTGTTTCATCAGAATTAATGAATGACGAGTATGCTGAAATCAACATGGTTGAGACACGAGCATCGTCAGCTTCGCAAGGTGCTCCGACAGCTGCAGAAAGAGATGAACCGGAAGTGATGAGAGCACAGCTTCTGGAAAGAGATGACACAATTTCCCAGATGGCAAAGAGGATGGAAGAGATGGTTGCTGCCTTAGCCACTCTCCAGAGTCAGGTACAACCTCAGAAAGAAACACCCCCAGAGATCATCCATATTGCAGATGGAGGAAAAGAGATCACATCCGTCAACGGAGATGAGCCACCAAAGAAGGATTCTGCATAAAGCATGATTCCAGAAAAGGACATTAAGAACATGGTAGAACAGCAGGTGCGAGAAGACCTAGCACAATCTAAGAGTGGAGTATCTATTCAGACGGGTAGACCTTACCCCGAAGAGTTCGATGCAATCCAATATCCGAAAGGCTTCGTACCACCTCTGTTTAAGACTTTTGATGGAACGGGAAACTCCCGGCAGCATGTCACACATTTTCGTGCTAGTTGTTGCAATGCCGGTGGGACTGACGCTTTACTCTTCTGTCAGTTCGTCAGCAGTTTGTCAGGGATTGCCTTCGACTGGTACGCAGATTTGCCAAACGGTTCAGTAAAGACCTTTTCTGAACTAGAGAATCTCTTCGTTAAGCGGTTTGCCGGGGCTCAGTATCACATCACTATCGGTGATCTAGTGGTGGAGCAACAGAAGCCGAACGAGACTTTAGTAGATTACATACTTCGATGGAGGAATTTAAGCATGAAGTGTGAACCACAGCTTCAAGAACAACATGCAGTCGGCATCTTGCTCAAGAGTATCCATGGCCCGATAGCACTTCTCCTTAAAGGATTTACAATCAAGACTTTCGAGAAGTTACTTAGCAAGGCCGGGAGCTTGCAAGAAGAGGCAAAGCAGTTAAGTTTCGTAGACAAGACCGATAAGCAGAAAACTGTGAAGACATTTGAAAAGAAATCTGGAATCGTCGCGGCAGTAGATAAGGGCAAGCAGCCGGTTCAGATACAGCCAGAGCGGCCACAGCCTAGTTACCAACCACCGCAACGGACATACCAACAACCACCACAGATCTATCAGCAACCTCAGCAGGGCTATCAGCAACCTCGTCCGAGCTATCAGTCGCCTCAGCATTATGAACAAACGCCTCGTTCATCGTGTACCTTAAGAGAACTTCTAAATAAGGGATATTCATTCAAAACTGAAGCAATAGCGAAGATGTTTTGTAGTTTAATGAAGACACTGGATTTTCAGCTACCAGAGCCCAAGAGGCCGGAGGAAGTCAATAAGAAAGATCATCCAAACTATTGCCCTTACCACCGGATGCTCGGACACAAGATAGAGGATTGCATCACTTTCAAGAGTTGGCTTGATGACAATCTCCGGAAAGGGAACATAACGATCCCAAAGGAATACATGAAGGAACCCCAGAAAAGAGGTTCCGTCAATGTTATTTCCACGGATCCCATTGTTCCGATAGACCCGTACCGATGGTGGATGGAGTAACGTCTGGACAAAGTCTTCAAAGAAAATTTTGGATCACATCCAGACCGCTTCGGTATGCGCTTTAACTCAGAGTTTGAAACCTGTCAAGCCGGCACTATCACTTGCGATTGAAGATCCGCTCCAGAAGGAAGAGAAGATCGTGGAAGAAAAGAAGACCGAGGCTCCGAAGGGTAGACTAGGGGCTGCTTATCCTAGGATGGTTGTTTCCGATTCGGGGGAAAAATCCCTCGAACTCCTGACTCTGTATGATTATCTGCTCACCCCGGCGGGATCTTATAATGATAAGGGTTATGGCGTTGGATACGTTTTGACTGTTTCTAATGATTACGTAACTAGCGACAACCGGCTTAATTCGGATCTCGATTCCAATACAAATAACGATTCTCAAATCATACACAACCTCAATGACCACAACGAAGAAGACATTCACAAGGATGGCTACGAAAGCTCAACAAGCAACGAGTCCATTTGTGAATTCCGAGGAGCTCCAATCACAATAGAATTAGAACCATCAGACACCGAAGCAACTTCAGAAGAGCCAGTTGTTTCGATTCAAGAGGAGACACCGGTAAATTTAGAAGAGATAACAGAGGTCAATTTAAGAAGCGGAAAAGTTCTACCCCCGAGAATGGGTCTAAAGGATAAAGGAAAGCAGGTGGTTGCTCAGGAAGAGTCAACCCCAGCAGAAGAATTGCCCATTCGGGAAGAAATCGAGGAACATGGTAATAAAGTGGACTACAACGTGCTAGCCCATCTTAGGAAGCTACCAGCCAAACTAAGCATATACAACGCTCTGATCCTGTCAAAGGAGATGAGGGAGGCTCTGATCAAGGCTTTACTTGATCCAGCGATTTGTTTAGCTCAAATGGTCGGTATTTCCTTCGACGAGGTTTGCTCGTTAAGAGAACAGCGAGGTGTTACCTTCACGGACAATGATCTATTACTGGGAACAGCTGATCACAACCGACCGTTATACATTTCAGTCACTATTGGAAAGTTTAAGCTCTCCAGAGTGTTGGTTGATCTCGGAGCATCAGTCAACATAATGAATCTTCGGACGCTAGCATATTTGGAGATTGATGCTCGCGAGCTTGAAGCAGACAAGATGCTATTAAGAGGCTTCAATCAAAAAGGAGAAAGAGCTCCTGGATCGATAACACTACTAATGAAGACCGGCGATTTAGCAAAGACAACCGCAAAATTCCACATAATTGATTCTGAGACATCGTTCAACGCTCTACTGCGTCGGCCATGGATCCATGAGAACCGGATGGTACCGTCATCTCTACACCAGTGCATAAAGTATTACGAAGGAGGGGAACAGTGCATCAAAGGTGATTTGCAACTTTTTTCCATGCACGAAATTGGAATTCATTAAGATGCGGCCTACTACGCACCTCCAAAGAAAACAATCTTTTCCAGAAATACCATACCAAATGAAGCAAAAGAAATTCGAGATGATGAAGAACCTGAAGTTCTAGTCCAACAGTTACTCACCACTCCCTTACGGCGAGATGGTGAAGATTTCTCCAGAACTCGCACCCGAGGTCGAGGCCGGGGACGAGGACGTGGAAGAAACGTTGGGACAGTTGGACAGAAGAAACCGGTCATCGTTGTTGATTGGGAGAAAAGTTCCGAAGAAGAAGAAGAAGAAATTGAGAAAGAAGCAGCGACGATAAGTAAAAAGAAACCCCAGTTCAAGATCTCTCTTGAAGATGGAAAGAATGAAGAATATAAATCAATATACGAGAAGATTAACCATTATGTACATACTATGACCCTGACCCCGATCCATTCTAATAAGATCGAGGGTATGGTGGTCAAGGAAGTGCATGATGGTGGTGCTAAGCCAATCAAGTTCTACAGTGGTGCTTCTTCTTCCAAAACTGAAAATGATGTACAATTTGAAGATGTTACTTCATCTGAATTAATGGAACTACCTTTTGAGTGGTACTCTCCCTGTGTTCAAAGTTTAATTCAACATGGAGTCTTACCTCGACGATGGACAAAAGGTCAATCACAACGTTTTGAAAAATTATGGAATAATGTCAGTCGGCCTCCCAATTCAAAACACGGTCTCGAATTCAGCACGGTAGGGTCTGTTGATGATACGGGATTTTGCTTGGTTGTCACTTGTGAGCCTAATAAAGACTGCTTGGAAGCCTCAGATGATCTTGAAGATCTGCAAATCGGAGATGCTCCACCAGAATTTGAAGAAGAAATCAAATCTACAATAGACGAGTTAATGGAAGTTAACTTAGGTACTAGCGAAGAGCCTAGGCCGACCTTTGTTAGCTCCTTACTCAATAAAGAAGACTCCGAAGAGATAATTAAGTTACTAATGGAATTCAAAGACTTTTTTGCTTGGAGTTATGATGAAATGCCAGGATTAGCTCCAGAAGTCGCAGTTCACAAATTAGGAGTGAATCCCACTGTTGTTCCAGTTAGACAAGCTCCAAGAAGAATGCGTCTAGAAATTGAGCAACAAGTAATAGCTGAAGTTAAGAAGCTAATAGACGCTAAATTTGTCCGTGAAGAACAATACCCAACTTGGTTAGCCAACGTGGTACCAGTCAGAAAGAAGAATGGTCAGATCAGAATCTGCGTAGACTTCAGAGATTTAAATAAAGCATGTCCAAAGGATGAATTTCCACTACCAATCCCAGAATTGATGATCGACATCGCTTCAACACATGAAATCTTCTCATTTATGGATGGATCATCATAATACAATCAGATAAAGATGGCACCAGAAGATGAAAAGCTCACAGCCTTCAGAATGCCAATCAGAATATATTGCTACACAGTAATGCCTTTCGGATTGAAGAACACAAGAGCAACATACCAAAGAGCGATGACGAAGATTTTTTATGATCTCATTCACAACCAAGTCGAGTGCTACGTGGATGATGTGGTCATCAAAAGTAAACTGAAGGAAGATCACATGTATGATTTGAGAATTGTTTTCGAGCCACTAAGACAATACAACCTTAAGATGAATCCCTTAAAATGCGCCTTCGGCGTCACCTCCGGGAAATTCTTAGGATTTGTTGTCCGACATCGCGGGATTGAAATCTATCCGGAGAAGATTAAAGCTATTTTAGAAATGCCTCCTCCCAAAACTTTGAAACAACTATAATCCTTTCAAGGGAAGTTGGCATATCTTTGACGCTTTATCTCGAACTTGTCAGGTAGGTGTCAGCCCTTCTCGGCATTGGTTAAAAAGGACACCAAATTCGTTTGGGATGAGAAATGCCAGTGGGCTTTCAAGGACGTTAAGCAATATTTAATGAAACCTCCTGTCTTAGCAGCCCCAGTCTTAGGTAGACCGTTGATACTTTATGCCGCGGCTTTAGACGATTCTCTCGGAGCCCTGCTAGCCCAGGTCAATGACGAGGGAAAAGAAAACGCTCTCTTCTACCTAAGCCGTTGTCTAATCCCAACGGAAGTAAAGTATGTTCCGATTGAGAAGCATTGTTTGGCCCTGATCTTCGCCGCTCAAAAGCTCAGGCATTACATGCTTTCTCATAAGGTCAACCTTATTTTGAGATTTAATCTGTTACAATACTTGATGACCCGACCAACGCTTTCTGGCAGACATGCCAGGTGGTCGATGATACTATTGCAATTCGACATAACTTTCGTTCCTCATCGCGCCGTAAAGGGACAAGTCCTAGCAGACTTCCTTGCAGCACACCCTTTACCAGCAGAATCACCTCTCAACTACGACTTGCCAGACAAGCAGATAATGAGTTTAGAAGACCCCGATGATCAACGTTGGGAACTATAGTTCGACGGTGCGTCCTCAGCACAGAAGAACAAAGAATTGCAAACGATAGTTCCCAGTAAGGCAGGAATCAGACTAATCTTTATAACGCCGGAGCGGGGGATGTTAAGGTACTCCTACCACTTAACGGAACCGTGTACAAACAACGAGGCAGAATACGAAGCCCTCATAACAGGAATGGAATTAACCATTCAAATGGGAATAACGGACATCAACATCTATGGAGATTCTCAGTTGATCATTCAACAGGTCTCCGGACAATACAGAATTTTAAAGCTAAGACTCGAGCAGTACTTTCAGTACTCCATGAAATTGTTGGAACAAATTCCAAACGTAACAATCTACATGATTCCCAGAAAAGAAAATGCTCTCGCCGATGCGTTAGCCCGCCTTGCAAAGGAATTTTCATGCTTGCAGGATGAGTCAGTTGAAGTGTCAGTCCAGGGACGTCAAGTTCTCTCACAGCTCGACATGGATACAATACATAAATCAACAGAAAAAGCAGAAGAAACAATTGCAACAGTGACAGAAAATACAGAAGATTGGCGGCAGCCACTAATAGAATACTTGCAAACAGGAAACTTACCGGATGATAAGTCATTAGCCCATCAAATCAAGAAAAGAACTCTGTCTTACGCATTAATAAACAATACATTATACAGAAGGTCTTTTGATCAGATGTGGTAAGATGCCTGAGCGGGTCCGAGGCTCGTGAAATTGTTAAAGAAGTACATTCAAGACTTTGTGGCGCTCATCAGTCAGGTCCAAAAATGAAAATGAAGATTAAAAGACTAGGGTACTACTGGCCCTCAATGATGACCGACTGTGTGAAAGTTGCCAAAAGCTGTCACCAGTGCCAAGTGCACGGAGTGGTTCTACACCAACCTCCAAATGTGTTACATCCGACAATCGCGTCGTGGCCATTTGAGTGTTGGGGCACAGATATAGTGGGTCCGATAGAACCGCTTCTTCAAGAGGACATTGCTTCATTCTTGCAGCCACAGACTACTTTCTAAATGGGCAGAAGGTTATACCACTCAGAGAAGTGAAGGCACACCACATGCTACAGTTTTTCAAGAACCTAGTCTTCTACCGTTTTGGGGTACCGCGCAGGATTATTTCAGATAATGGTCTGCATTCAAAAGTACGAAGATCAACAATTTTGTCAGAAGACACGGGATTGATTGGCGATACTCAATGATCTACTACCCAAGAGCAAAAGGCAAGGCCGAGGCTTTTAATAAAACTCTCGTTCAAATTTTAAAGAAAACTTTGGACGACAACAAGAGAAATTGGCACGAGAAGTTGTTAGAAGCCTTATGGTCCTACAGGACGACTTTTAGGACTCCTACTCAGCCTATGCCTTACGCTTTAGTGTACGGGTCCGAGGCCGTCTTGCCCCTGGAAGTTCAGCTTCCGTCACTCCGAATTGCAGTTGCAGAAAAGATCACTACAGAAGAAAATGCCAGACTACGACTAGAAGAATTGGAAAGCCTGGAAGGGAAAAGACTTTCAGCACAGCAGAATTTGGAACTGTATCAAGCCAAGATTATCCAGGCCAATGATAAACTGGTCCGCCCAAGAACATTCAAAGTCGGTGACTTAGTTCTTGTTCTCAGAAGACCTATTCTTGCACATCGCAAGATAGGCGATAAATTTGAACCGACATGGGAAGGACCATTTGTGGTCGAGACAGTCTACTCAAGAGGTTCCTACCAACTGGTGAATTGCCGTGGAGAACGACCTATGCTTCCAATCAATGGACGATATTTAAAGAAGTATTACGCAACCTGATGTTTCGAAGGGTGGCCTCTAAAGTAGATCTTATCCCTAGAAACATGGGTGAAGTAATCACTTTGTGACTGGGTCCATACCCAAAACAAAATAAAATGGATGATAAAAAAAATCTCATCAACGAAAATGTTAAAAAGAAAACATGGGAAATCATAATAATAAAATGTCAATCTTTCCTTTTAAATCCATTCATTCCTGATATTTTCTCATCTTTTCCTACTTCCTTTAAATTTAAAAGAAGTGAATAAGAATTTTTAAGTGTTTTTTCTTATTGTTCTTGTTCTTAGTACATCCCTTGATCCTTTCCTTGTTTTTTCGCAGGGAAATGTCGAACGGGCGGTTAGTTCTAAACTTTAGAAATAGCGTGAGTCTAGCACTTGATGAAAAGAGGGTGAGGGATGGAGCAGTGATAGAGATTGACTCAGACTTCACACCAGCCGGCTTACAATACGAAGAAAATGATTGGATCCCAGTTGATCGAGAAGAACTTCACGACGGACAGAGTGATGAAAATGGGTGGCCCGAGCCACCAATCCAGCAGCAAGAAAAGAAAAGAAAACACCGCTCATGCAATAGATGAAGATAAGAAAGTTAAGTCCGTGGTTGCCACAGCAGAGGGTAGGCTTGTCAGCGCCGTGCCCGTAGAAATTCAAGGGGTAAGGAGAGCTACTCTCACTGCTACCCAGCAAAGAAATAAGAATCGTCGCATTCTCAAAATGTTGACCAAGTTAACAAAAAATCAACATAAACAGACAGTGGATACCAATAGTGCAAATGCTCCAAGGAGACCGGTTCGTGAGGAACCAGAAAGAAGAAAGTCAACTCCAAGAAGGTCGGAATAGATAAAAGAAGTACCAAGAAAAGCAGAAATAGAGTCAGTACCTCGACGCCGAGCAAATGTACCGGATCCGAAGAGTCTTGTTGCGAAAGCAACCCCGGAGGATGTCCCTATGGAGACTATCCCCGAGGAGCCGAGACATGTAGAAGAACGTGTTGGGATTGAGCCATACATCCCACAGTATGTTACTAGACACCGAGGACTTCAGATAATCCTAGAATACGAGCTGGAGAAAATGCAACTAGTTGAGAAGAAAACCTTTGAATACTTTGAAAGAATTGGAGACAAGAGGGTCAACATCTTGAAAGGCCTTGAGCTGCATACAGATGTATTCTCAGATTACGAGCAACAACAAATTGTAGACTGCATCCTCGAATTACAGAAAATGAGTCGAGCTGGCCGCCTAAGAGAAAAGACCTATTCAGACCCCCGAAGATGGATGCCAGGAAAAGGAAGAGTTACAATCCAATGCGGATGTTGCTACAATTTTGCCATAGACAGAAAAGGAAATCCACCAGGGATACTCCGTCGTAGTGAGGTGGATCCGATGCCAAGAATCATTAAGAGAATGGTGAAAAGGATGATAACATGGAGGGTATTTCCTGCAGATTGCATACCCAACAGCTGCATTATTAACATATACAAGGAAGGTGACTGCATACCTCCACATATAGACCATCATGACTTTGTTAGACCCTTCTGCACAGTGTCATTCGTCAACCAGTACAACATCATGTTCAGATCTAACCTCCGGATTGCAGGCCCTGGTGAGTTCGGAGGGCCTGTGGAGATATCACTACCGGTAGGTTCCGTCCTGGTGTTAAAAGGAAACGGAGCAGACGTTGCGAAGTATTGTATTCCAGGAGTGCCTGTGGAGCGGATCTTAGTTACTTTTAGAAGAATGGACGATAGAAAAATGCCTTACCACTTTCAGCCAGATCCAGAATTGAAGAGTCTCTGGCCCTACGAGCTGTGAGTTACATGGGAAATAGCACACCTCCAATACACCTCCATGCGGCATTCCTGCCAAGGGTGGCTTGGAAGGTGATGTTATTGCCCATGTTTCTTACTATTCAGACATGGATTTTTTACAGACGCTTTTGGATGGATCAACAAGAATCTTACACAATCCGTTTTGGATTTATATGGATTGTATGAGACATTAAATTTCCGAGGAAAATGCCATCATGATTAAATCAAGTTGTATGATGAATTTTCAGCAAGTTGGAATGAAAACGACTACATCATATTTTGCCTTCACCTCTTTTTGTGCAAATTGACTGGGATACGCCATTAGAGTTAAATGAACTTTGAACGAAGAATAGAAAAGAAAAGAAAATAAATTAGAACTTTTCCTAAAAATCTGAATATTAAAATGAACTTCAAATTCACATGAACACTAAATAAACAACAAAAAATAAAAAAAATGGGATCGTTAAAGGACAAACAAAACGAATCTAATCTCAAATTGAATTCTGATCTGAAATCTCTGATGCGAACCTTTCAGTTCTTTCCTCCATCGAAATCTGTAGGAAACTCTTTTGAAATTTGAATATTCTCTTCGACTTGTCGTTAAGTCAAGTCTTTTCAGCTTGGTACGCTTACCAGTTCCTTTCAGTTCTCTTTCCTCTGTGTTTTAGAGGATCGACCGGTTCCGTTGACACGGAGCCATGAACTTTGTTCGATTTGGTTCTGATGGCATAAGACTGGTCCCTCTTCATACAGATAAATTTCCGAGACTGGTATCAAATTTCAGTTCTCTTCCTTTCGAGGTCGGTACCAAACTCCGACTCTTATTCGAATTGATACCTAAATTTCAATTCTAAATTTTCGAGACTGGTTCCAAGTTCCAGTTCTCTTCCTTTCAAGGTCGGTACCAAATTCCGACTCTCATTCGAATTGATACCTAAATTTCAATTCTAGTTTCCGAGACTGGTACCAAATTCCAGTTCTCATTCCGAGGTCGGTACCTAAATTCCGACTCTCTTTCCGAGATCGATACCTAAATTTCGATTCTGTTTCGAGTTTGATACCAAATTTCAATCCTCTCTTTCCGAGACTGGTACCAAATTCCAGTTCTCTTCCTTCGAGGTCGGTACCAAATTTCGACTCACATTCGAATTGATACCTAAATTTCAATTCTAATTTCTGAGACTGGTACCAAATTCCAGTTCTCATTCCGAGGTCGGTACCTAAATTCCGACTCTCTTTCCGAGATCGATACCTAAATTTCGATTCTCTTTCGAGGTTGATACCAAATTTCAATACTCTCTTTCCGAGACTGGTACCAAATTCCAATTCTCTTCCTTCGAGGTCGGTACCAAATTCCGACTCTCATTCGAATTGATACCTAAATTTCAATTCTAAATTTTCGAGACTGGTACCAAATTCCAGTTCTCATTCCGATGTCGGTACCTAAATTCTGACTCTCTTTCCGAGATCGATACCTAAATTTCGATTCTCTTCCGAGATTGATACCAAATTTCAATTCTCTCTTTCGAGACTGGTACCAAACTCCAGTTCTCTCCTTTCGAGGTCGGTACCAAATTCCGACTCTCTTTCCGAAATCGATACCTAAATTTTCATTCTCTTTCAGGATTGATACATAAATTTCAATTCTCACTCTCTCGAGGTCAGTACCTAAATTCTGATTCTCATCCTTTTTCCATCGATACTTAAACTCTGATTCTCACTCCGAGGCTGGTACCTAAATTTCAGTTCTCTTCGCAATCCCGAGGTTGAAACCCAGGTTTCAGTTCTCATTTCAAATCCAAATTTCAAATTCAAAATTTCCTTAAATTGATTTTAAATTAAGCTTCAATCGAAATTGAAACTCAGAACAAATCGAAATCTAAACTCACACATTGAAACATGAAATTTAAAAGTAAAATGAAATCTAAATCGAATTCCCCAGATCTTGTGATTTGGAGTTCACCTCCTTTTCCATTCCCCAGCGAGAGTTCAGGAATCTCCAGTCTTGGAGATATACTCGATACTCCCCAGCAGAAATTCTTCTACTTCATCCTAAGTTTGTCACTTGGACATCTGTGTTGGTTTTGTTGATCTCTTCGGTCAACGCCAATACGCGCGGTGTGCTTGGTTAGTACACCACACCTATTGGGGGTCCATTTGTTGACCTCAATTTTGGTGAGGTCTTTTCTTTTGCTTCTCTCTTTAGTACCTATGATTTAGCCTTAGGCTTTTCCTTTGACTAATCTTAGAGGACTAGAAATGGAACCCACCATTTAGAAATTCAAACTACTTCTTAACTCCCTGCAAACCCCACAAGCTTGATTGTCCCTAATCACCTAGAGGGTTGAAATCAAATGTGGAGGTTTAAAGGATGAGTTCCCTATGGGACTTTTCGGCCTTAGGAATACCCCAGGTGGCCCGGTCCAGTGAGGGTTGACTTGCACATACACTACACTCTCACACACATTCCAAGTCCTAAAACCACACTCTCACCCAACTTGACTTCCCGACTCATGTAAGTAATTCATATGGATGGTCCTTAACCCCTAAGCCCAGTGCTAAGAGGGTTAGGAACAACATAGTGAATGCCTCAAATGAGTCCCCTCATGGCTCATATGGGCTTAATATGGCTTCATGGCTCAACCAAAATGATTCCATTTCACTCACATTTGATCAATCTTCATTTTTCCAAAATTTCAGTTTTTGACCCACGGGGCCCCGGACCCACCAAACCTACCAAATGTCCTTGAAACTACCCAAAAATTTGCAAAATTGCCTAAATTACCCAAGATTCCTCAAAATTAATCCTAAACACTTCCCACCACTCAAATTGACTATCTTTGGCCAAAAATACCAAAATTTCCAAAAATACCCCTAAACCCCCCCCCCAAAATTACCAAAATACCATTTTACCCCAAAAATCCAGAAATTCTAAAAATTCCCAGAATATTCCATAAAATCCCAAATATTACCAATTTAATTTTGTTCAACTACACCATGGGCCAATTTTGCCAATTTACTCCACTTTTATCAAAACCCCCAATTTGACCCATTTTTTAACTCAAGTGAACCCAATGTCAAACCAAACCACCCCAATTGACCTCAATTTTAGTCCAATTCAATTCTAAACTTCATATCAATATCCCTAATATCAATTTAGACCAAATCCAACTCCAATTTGATTGACATTTGGGCCCAATTTCAATTTGAAGCCTAAGGCCCAATTTTGGCCCATGACCTAAACCTAGCCCAAACCAACCCAATTCAACCCCAATTGGCCCCAACTCTTTTCTAAAACCTTCCTAACATTCCCACAAACAAAACACTAACTTGATTTGCCTAAAATTTGAACCTAAACTCCACCCAAACCTAACCCAAAACCAAAATCCCTTAAATTGACCTAAGCCCAAACCTAACCCAAATGGGCCCAAATACCAAAATTAGAGCCCAACCAAAGTTGAAAACTCTTTGTAACAATCTCATAAACATTTTTCAACATTAGTTTTACACCAAATCCAACATTAGCCCAACCTTAACCCAAGTTAGCCCAATTTGACCCACTTTGGCCCCTTTAACTAAAAAGCCCAAATTAAATCCAATTCAATTCAAAATCACTTTAAACTTGTTTTAAATCACTCATGACACATGCCTAAACCAATTGCAACATTTATTTGGCACAATCCTTTACAAAATTTTCATCCTAAATTTACTTTAAATCCAAAAGCCCACTTCCTTAAACCACTTTAAAAGCCCATCCAAAATGATTTCAAAAAGCCCAAATCAATCCAAAGCCTACATGACACTTTCATCTCTTCATCCATTTAATTAAATCACTCCCTATGTTTCAAATTCATCATTGAAATTTTCTAAACTAAGCCATGTGCCAAATTACCCCTAAATACCAAAAATCCTTAAAACCCTTTTTCATGAAACAAGCCAACCTTTTCCAAGCCAAATGTAAGCCAAATGCGAGCGATTTGCAAGCCATATTAAGCCATGAGAGTTTTGACACCTCTCCATGTCATTTATGGAAAATGGAGGGGCCCCTTTCTTAAGCCTTCCTTAAGCTTTTTTAACCTCATCCATGATACACACTAAACCAAGTTAGCCTCCTAATCCTTGATGGAGAATTCACCACCTTCTCTTGGCTGAACCCACTGATTTCTCTCAGCCCAAAATCAGGCCTTGGGGAGGTGCACCAAGCCTAAAGCATGCATTTGACCAAACCAAGCCCAAAATGAGCCCTTCCCCATTCTACTTTGATTCAACTCCTTTACACTTGGCATTTGCCAATCGAACTCACAAACCTCAAGCACCGACCTCCCCGATGACAACGAGTGACTGACCACCGTCGGCGCACCACCATGCTGCCGGAAAACACCATGGTCGAGAGCTCCATGTGAGGTAAAATTTCAAATTTCACTTGTCGAGCCGTCCCATGCCCAATGGCCACCGTGGTCGTTCTTCCCTTGGCCAAGGCAGTTGATCCAAGCCATTAAACCCCACTGGGAGGCCCTCCAGCCACCTCTATTTAAACCCACTCACCTCTCGGCCAAACAAGGTGATGAACCAGACCTTAAGGAAACTCTGCCAAAATTGCTCCAGGACCTTCTCCTAACCCAGAGCAGTTGATCCCCAGTGTTACCTTGCCCTAAAGCCCATTAACAGAGCTCAATTTCTGAGTTAAAAATCCACCCAAAAACCAGGACATCTCTAGAACCTCCACCAAATCCAAATTAAACTCACCCACACCTGCACAAGACCAAGAGAAGGAGTTCCCCAGTGAAAGCCCCCTCTCCAGGCCACCCAGTTGCTCCAGCCTCCAAGCTTTGAAATCGGGTCTGGTTACTTTCATACTTAGACAATTCGCCAGAGCTAGAGACTTCATCTGGAGCTTGCTTGGACTCAATCGAAGGTGACACAACCCTCAGATCGAAACTTCACTTCTCTGAGCAAAGGTATGAACTCACTCTTCCTCCCGAGTTCCTGGAGATTCTCCATTTTGTTTGGGTTAATTTCATAGCTTATAAACCGTATGGATGTGTTCGTCTCTTCAAGACGAATCCATAGAGTATAAGAACTCAAAAATCCATTGAGAATCGAGAGAGCTATTAGGGTTTAAGTGTGGATGGTCACAGGTGCACTCCAGTCGTAGACGATGACCAGGAACCGTTGGATCGCGCGTGTATCGAGCGCACGGTCGAGATCAAGCCGGACAGCGTGATGTTACGTGAACAGCGGGCCCCCGAAGCACTGAGTCAGATGGCGGCGCCGAATCACAGAGCGACGCGTGGGCTTTCGATCCGGACGAGGATGACGCGGCGCCTAGTCGGATAAGTAGGAAATTAGGATTTTTTGGATTTATTTAAATACCATAACTTCACAAATTCATATATTTGCATAAAAAATCACAAAAATAAAAGAAAAATACCCTCTTGCTCCGTGAACAGAGGAGAATAATGTCGAAAAGAAATCAAGTTAATTGGATGTGTATTTCATTTTTAATAATTTATTTATTGTTTCTAATGTTTTGATTCTTCATTTGCATAGACAATTCACCATGGCATGAGACCATAGGGCTTTTGAAGCCTCTGATCTTGGGAACATTCCCTGAATTTTTCAAGGTTAGAGGCCATCTCTGTGAAAAGTTATTGATTTTTTAAATTCATGTCACTGTTTTAGGTATTTTAATTCCAATAATTAGTATTTTGTAAAATAAATTCTAGGAAAATTTGGTGATGTTTCCTAGGATCAGGGGACCCTATGAAAAATATATTTTGAGTTAATTCATTCATAATAACCTTAATTGGCCTAAACTCCCAAAATTGAATTTGAATTAATTAGGGTTAACCATACACTAAATTGACTTCAAAAACAATTCTCCATTGCTCTTTAGGGTTAGAGTCACCTTACATAAAATTTTGAAATCAATTGGACTTGATTAACCCCACCAAATGGATTGATTAAGCCTCATAAGCAAAATGGAACTTTAAAAATTCATAACTCCAAAAATACTTTTCAAAAATTCACAAAAATGGTTTTGGAGCTTCTCTGATATCAGGGAGTTCAAGAAAATTAAAATTGAAATTTTCTAAAAAAGTTAATTTTTCACAATATTTTAATATTTTAATAATTAAAAAATAATAAAAATCACAAAAATATTAAAAATCATAAAAATGTCACATTTTGACTTCTAATCACTTAGGAACAAACCAAATATTTTTCCTAAGTCCCTCGGATAAGATATTGAATTTTAAAGGCTTAATGTAATTTTTAATATTAAAAAAAGAATTTTCAACCTTTTTCACTAAAATAATTCTAATAAATCAAAGAAAGATTAGAAAATTATAAAATTTGTTTTTCTGGACTCCTTGAGGTTAGAGTAATTTGAGAAAAATATAAAATCTATTTTTCAATTTTTATTTTATTTTAAAATTAATTAATACTCTAAAATTCAAAATAATTATAATAAATAAAATATAATTCAAAAAATCACAAAAAATTGGTCCAAATGGTCCTCTAGTCATTAGGAACATCACATAATTTTCTTAAGGATAGAAACTTTACCTTGGTCATGTTGTTGAATTTTCTTTAAAAACCCCTATTTTCTACTAAAAATAATTATATAAATAAATTAAATTCAGAAAAATCACATTTTCTCCTCCAATGTCTTAATTGACATGTGAGTGAGGTGACATAAAAATTTTAAATTCATTTGAGCTCAATTTAGTGAGTTATGAAATAGATAAGCCTAAAAGGGCATAAAGGTAATTAAGAATTTTAACCCTTAATTAAAACTTTAGGTTTAATCAAAATGGAGGGTAAAATATTTGATTTTAATTTTCTCTTGGATGATTGAAACTTAGGGAAATTAAAAGGTTAGAAACCCATTAAACACTTTGAAAATATCAAAATAAAACTCTAATTAAATAATTTAAATTTTGGAAAGAATATATATTTAAAATTTGGATTATTAAAATAGGGATATTATCAAGAGGATATTTATTCTTTAATTTAAAAATTCCTAAATAAGTCACTTCAATAATATTTTGTTCTTAATTAAAAATCAAAATAATAATCCAAATTAAATAAATTAAAAATTAAAAAGAAAGATAACCCTTAAGTGAATTAAAGCTTAAAATGTTAAATGGTCAAATAATTAAAATTAAATTTAAAATCTTGGAATTAAATTAAATTAAATTAAGTCAAGTCAAAGTTTAAATTAAATTAAATTAACACCTTAATAATTAAATTAAATTAAATTTAAAATATTGAAACTAAAATTAAATTAAATTAAAGTTAAATTAAATTAAAATTAAATTAAATTAAATTAAATTAAATTAAATTAAATTAAATTAAATTAACATCACTTAAAAATAAACCTAAATGAAATCATTAAGAGTTAAACCAAAACATATTAATAATTTCAACACCTCTTTCTATCTAAGTAAATTTAAAACATAAACATCAATCTGAAATACTAAGATAATTGAAAGTGTAAAGATTTAAATTAAACCTAAAATAATTTGAACACTATTCCAAACTTAAAATTATTAATTAAAACCTCATAACTAAATTAAATCACTTTAAATCATTAACTCAAACTTCAAATTAAGGATGATTAAAATTCTCAACAACCCAACTTGCCCTTAAAGGCTTTAATTATTATAACTCTTAAATAGAGTATCAAGTGAAGTGTCACTTCACACATAAGGTATTCAAATGTCCTAAGTTAATTGAGCAAGAAACAAAAGTTAACTGAAACCTTCGATGATCAATTCATCTGTACAATAAAATTCATTTGGACTCAAAATAATCCCAGAAGTATTGAAAAGATGTTTAAGATTCGTCTTAAACACTTCCTCGATACGATGGGGTGTTTTAGAAGAACAATAGAATTTAATTGTTCTTTGATGAAGAAAATCATCCTTAAATCAAACAAACAACCTAGACGTCATAGGAAATGACCAGCAATAGGATTAGGATTTTGGTAGACAACCAAAACCCTTTCCCTTAGCTTTACCTAGGTACTTGTTATAAATATTTAAATGCCTTAACATGTGTTTTAAGTGTAGCTTGGGATGACGGGAAGACCCTCCAGGTACGCTTTTATTTTATTGTAATTCACTTTATTGCAATTTACTTACATGCACTGCACTTTACTTTTTCTTGCATGTTAAACAAGATTGTTGCATGAAAACCAAAACCTTTAGGATAGCCCCTGAACTGAAACCAAAACTAAATTAAAAGTCACCACAAGATAAAATTCACCGCCACAATATTCCAAAATATAAGACAACTCAAAATTTAATCACAAACAGAACAACAAAATTACAATTGTAACTAAATTAAAACGTCTCGTTGAATGATCGGGAATACCTCGGATGATGTAACCCATGTGTTGCTAACGAGATTTCCCACGGTCTAAATGAAAGTGTGGAACTCATTCAGTTGAGTTTAGTAAATTCATCTGGACTAATGAATTCGACGAAAATAACTGTGCCTAGATGACAGAACCGTGGGATCTTAATCGGTTCTGTTTAAACAACTTTAAGGTTTGTTTTAATTAAAATATTATTAAAAAAAATAAAAAATAAAATACTTGGATTTTAAGATTTTCTCTAAACCAAAACACTTCTCTCATCTCCTGATTTATGACTTCTAAAACTAAACCTCTACAACAACAAGGAGCTCGGAGCATGGTGAGCAGCACGGCTATCGTCATCAACAAAACTTGAATTTACTTCAGCAAAACTTTGTTCGAATTAAACAAGAAAGCCATAGGACTTCGAGGTGGTTTGCCTAGTGCAACATAAATCCTCAACTCTTCATTAGGCATTTGCATAATCATGTCATTTAAATTAAGCCCTAACCGGTCTTAGGACTCCGAGGTAGTCGTTTGGTACAACATAAACCCTCACATCTTCAAGGCTATTTGTATGATCATGTCATGGAAAAATAAGTCCTAATTAATTAAAATTGGCAGGATTGCAACATTAAATAAACTCCCAAATCTAAGCCAAACAATAGGATAATTTGAGAAATGGCCAAGATTCTTCTTGGATCCTCAGCTTCTTCTACTTCTCTTCCTCTGGACTCCTAAAATTAATTGTTCCAAATTCGAGCTAATCCCTTTTTGAAATTTCCAAAATCCAATCCTTTGATACCTTAAACTTTGAAATTCTTGAGAGCAAAACCACTGATCATTATCGAGAGTTTTCTTAAATGAATCCCGCCATTTAAGATGTAATTAACTATAGGGTCTTGTCCTTATAGGGAACTTTAAGAACCCAGGTAATATAAACCCTGCTTAATTCCTTTATATTAAGCAGGGGAACTTGTCGGCTTATAAAATTGGTTCGCAGACCAAACGGATGTCACAAATTTTCTAGTTTATTTAATCGAGCCCCATCATCAAGTAGTGTGTCTATTCTTCGGGATAGATACACGACTTGTGATGTGGCGCTCATTTATATAAACTATTTGGGATGTGAGATCAGTTTGATTTCATATCTTAAAATTTTCAAACTTAAAAATTATTTTCAAAATCAAATACTACTTTCTAAACTATATATATATATATATATATATATATATATATATATATATATATATATATATATATATATATATATAAATTAAATCTAAAATTCACCGACAATTTCTGTAGGCGACCCCTTTTCAAAACACAACACACAAACCTAAAAATATGCCGAGAGACATAGAAGAATTTGATCTTGAATCTGAATTATCTAGAGAGAATCCGATCCAAAATTTGGGAGATCTTGAATTATCTTATAGAGATCCATTTATTATAATTTTAAAGGATGATATTAATATGCAAATTCAGAAAATCAATAGAAGAATATTGGATCTAGAAAGAAATATGAGAAACAATGATATAAATCCATCTGAAAAGGAAGAGCTGAATGAAAAATTACAATTTGAGGATTTTGTAGGAATTCCTGGATCTAAAAAGGATTGGGCGATTGATCGAGGATAACTTAATTGAAATTTTGTTCCAGGAGGAATCATTTGTCAGGCTCGCGACATTAAAACCAAGCACTTTATGGGAGGCAACCCATAGTTATTAGTGTGGTTTGATTTAGTGTGCTTGAGAGTCATGATTGTTAGTATTGTATGGTTTTTTCTTTAGAGTGGATTGACTTGATCTTTATGTGTCATTATGGATTGGTATGTTTGATTGTTGTTGGTAGATGTTTGGATTGTTAGTAGCTTGATTTGATCTTTGTGTGTCATGAGGGAGGTGATTCCTTAACTTCTTATTATGGTTAGACTTGTATGTTCTCTTATAATAGTTGGATTAACGAGTTCACTAAAACTCGGGTCTTACTCGGACTTGAGTTTTACAAGAGATATCATGAATTTGAACAAGGACAGCTTCATCTTAATTTTGTTACATCCTTTCTCTAACTTTGTTTTCATTTGATAGAGTCATGAACCTATTTGATGAATAACTTGTGGATGATCTTACACTACGATTTATAACAGTTAGAGGTGCTTAATTATAGGGATTAGATGATGCTTAAGATTGGTGCCTAAGAACCAATTTATCAGGGATAATCTTATTTTTGGTATTATAATCTATAAAATCATTTTAAAATGTACCTAATTTACTAGTGTAGTGATTCTGTTAGAAATTTGAGGTAAGGTAGTGCGATTGGATGAGTTAAAGGTTGAATTAACCTCACTTATCTTATGTTTGTTTATGTTTATGTTACAACTTTATTTAGCTCTTGAAGAACATTTTTATATTCCCTTATTGATACCTGCTATGCTAATTATACTTTTATTTAATGAATTTCATTCTGGCATGATTAGTTTAGATTTATTTTCTGCTGCTTATTATTCTGTCCTAATGAATACTTGTAAATGTTTTTGATAGACATGTGAGGTAGAGAGAATTTCTGAACTGTTTTCTTTCTGCTTATATTTTTTGTACTAAATGCTATACATGCTAAAAATTAAGTTTGGGGGTAGGAAGAAAAATAAAATTTTAATGTGAAAATACTTCCTTTTAGTGTAGTTTTATTACAAGCATGTTTTAGGTTAGATTTACTTTCTCCTACAGTCATTCTATCCTGATTATGCATGTATATGAATTTGATAGGATGTTGTGGTAGTATGTAGATTCAACCTTTACTTTTTATTCCTGCAACATTTTATGGAATTAATTGAAAAAATATTTTAAAATTTAAGTTTGGGGGGAAGAAAAATTTTTAAAATTTAACTTTATTTATCCTCATTAGCCTGTATTTAATTTGATATCACTTTTAAAATGACTTGTGGTATGTGGTGTTACCTTTAGGTTACTTAATTTCAATTTTAGGAATGTTAGAAAAATAACTTAGTTGAAATCCTATGTGAAGAAACTGTTCTAGTGTTAAGATATTTTGTAGGAAACATTGGAAAAATGATTTTTCTATTTATGGTAGAAAGGAGTTGAATATTTGAAAAGCTATAATTCTTAGATTTATACTTAATGAGAATTGAGCCTTTATTGAAAACCATTTTCAAACTAATACTTACACTTATAAAAAGTGAGGAAAAGTTTTATGTTTTGGATTTTAGAGAGTGGATAGTGAAATTCAAAATTATTAAACACCTATCCAGATATAGTAATCCTCAAATAAAAAAAGTAAAAAAAAAGGATTAAAAATGATCACGAAAGAAAGAAAAAAAAAAGTGAAAAAAAGGGGATTGAAAATGATCCCGAAAGAAAAGAAGAAAAAAAGAAAAGAAAATAAGTGAGGAGAAGCTTGAGGGGAAGCCTAATCAAAAATTTGTTTCACTAAAATCTTTTTAAATGAAAAGACTTAAAAACAATCTTATTCTTATTTCAAAAGGTATTGGTTAAATTGGTATAGATAAGGTGCTTAAATTCCATTTTTATACTTTCTATGAATCTTTAGTTTGACAATTTTCAATAACTTTTGAAGTAAATAGAAAATCAGGAATCCAAAGTTGAATATGAGATATTCTTACACTCTAGTCCTAGGTTGATTTGCTAGAATTTCTCCTATGTTAAAATATAATATTTTTGAGTTAAAATTATAGAAACCCACAACCACAAGTCAACATATATTTTTTTTAATAGTTATAGTGTTACTTGAGGACAAGTAACAGTTAAGTTTGGGGGTATTGACACGCCTAAAATATATACGGTTTTTGCTATATAATTTTACTCATTTTTGATGATATTACACTTTAAAGGAAGTTATTTTGTATGTTTTTTTTGTTTTAGGTACAAGAAATGGTGATTGGAGCAAAAAGAAGCAAAAACGGTGCAATTTGGAGCAAAAACGAGCAAGAAAACAAATTTTGGCTTGACACAATTTGATAAGTCTTTCTATGTTTAATCTATTTTACACTTCTTGCATATTTTTAAATGAGATTACACTTTAAAGAAAGATTGTTTTTATGCTTATTTTGTAGGGTTATCTGTTAGGAACGCAACGCAACTGAAACGGGGCGAATTAGTGCTGAAACGGAGCCAAACAAAGCAAAATTGTGGAGCTGCTATAATGGGCGCCGGGGGCGCCCACATCGACGCCGGTGGTAGCAGAAACTCGAGACCACAAAAAAAAAGGTGCCTACAGCTCCCTATTCAGTGCCGGCATCGCCCAAGAAGGTCTGGATGCGAAATTGAGCTGTTATTGGCCATATACATCGAATCTGGACGCTTTTTGGACGGTTTCTTCATGCACCTCTTGGTAAATTCGTTCCTACACTATTTTAAACCAAATTTGAAGCCAAAAAAATATGATTGATGATAGGAAAACTGTGGAGAATGATTAGAGATCATAGAATAGGAGTAGAAATATAAATTTCTATCTTTTTGGAGAGACTGGTGAGGGGATTTTGAGAGAACCTTGCATGGATCCGCGGGAGACTTTATGGGAGAGATTTTTATCTTTCTTTCAAGGGAAAAAGCTAAGTATTGTGTTCTTCATTATCTTATGATTTTGTAAACACTTATTTTGTGGATTTGTTATGAAATGAGCTTTTCTGTTGTGCTTTCTTCGTGTTTTGCGATGTCTCTCTCTTAATCTTTCTTCTTATATGGAAATAGTGACATGAGAAGATTATGTCATTGTTTTCATTCTACTTTTCTTTTGCAATGAGTAGGACTCATGCTTAAGATATTGGGATGCTTGCTAAAAGAATTTTTAATTATATATGTGATAGTTTCTACTTGCACTTCATTTACATTACAAAAAGAGCTTGTTGTAGTGTTAAAATTTGTTGTAATTGCATTGACCCGAAAGGGTGGTGTAATTCTCAATAAAGTGGAACCACATTCAATGTTCATGAATGAATTGCGTAGTTCATGGGGATTGAGTGCAAATAAATAGGGAAATATGGTTTCATGGGCATTGAATTGAAGGTTTCAGGGTGACAAGCTGAGATCCCCAATTTGGTCCTAAAGTTTGGTAACTAAAGCTAGGGTTAGCCTTCAGGTGAAAGGCAGTGGGAGCTATGAAGTGAGAGCTAGTATCCTCCCAGCCTAATCTTGGATTTAGGGACTAAGCCTAGGATTTGCCAATGTTCTTTATAGTACTCGAAAGAGGGGGTACTGGGAAGAGGGTAAAGAATAGAATTGCTCCAATTTAGCACACACAATATTTAATGCATCTCATTCATATACATTATCCAATTCGTTACATGAGAATAGTAGTTATTATTATCTCAAAATTCACCAAACCAATTCCTTAAAAAGGATTATCTTTAAAATTAATATTTGCATTTAGGAGTAGTTATTATCCATAAATATAATTACCTGCATTTAGGAGTAGTTGTTAGAAACACCACTTATATCACCATTCCAGACTAAGGCTGTTAGTAGTAGACTAGAATTTAACTAAGGACCACTTACCTCGCTTCCTTGTGGGATCGATAAACGGGACTCCATTAGAGCCCTGTATTACTTGATACGATACGTATACTTGTGTTTGAAATCATGACATTGAAAAATCATTATAAATATATAAATCTGAGGTCATAAATTCTTACATATAAAAATGTTGCATCAAGTACATCATTGAAAAATCTGAAAATCACTATTCATGGTAAAAATTTGAGTAAAGCATGAGAAATTGCTTGGATTTAGAGGAGTTTGCCTTTGGAAGTTGAGTTAGCAAGTTTAGTTTAAATTTGGAATTTATGGCGAATTTTTTGTGAATTTTTAGAGATGACTCTAAAGTAAAATTGCTCGAAAGAAAAAGCAAAATTTGATTCTGACAAATTTGTCAGTTCTAAAGCAAAGAATCGTTAAGTCGATGCACTTGCATCGTGAAAATTGATTTCAAAATGAATTTTTAGTAAGTCAGGAGGAGATATTGAGGAGATGATTGCTAGAAGGAATTGGGAAAGATATTGTTGCTTCTTCGCTGTTGCAGTTGTTTCTGCGGTGAGAGAGTTCTATGCTAACTTGCCAACAGCAGAAGGCAATTTGGTGATGATTAGGGGGCAACAAGTGCATTATCATCTGTGGTAATTAATACTTTTTACCGATTACCTTCTGCGATGTTTCGTTTTTATGCGAATTATCATCCTTCAGAAAGAGAGTTAGATGAGATTATGGCCTTTCTTAGTGATGGAAGAGGTTTGTGAAAGATTACAAATGAAAGTAGAGTAAATTTTCAAGCCTCTAAATTGAATTCAACTTCAAAGGCATGATATTACTTTATCACATCTAAGCTTCTGCCTTCAAGTTATGTCAGTAAAGTTACAAGGGAGAGAGTTGTTCTGAACCATTGTATTCAATAGGGAAAGTCTTTAGATATTGAGGCTATTATTTTTTATTATATTATAAACTATGCCAGAGCTGCTACTACTGCAGGTATGAGATTTCCATCTCTGATTTATTCACTTTGTGAGCAGTTTGGTGTTAAGTCTAAAACATGCATAGAGGTTCTTTAGCCTCTTAGACCTATTAAAAGTGTAAATGTGAACACTTGCACTATACATTCAGTATTTGGATGGAAAGGAGGATCTATTAGAGCTTCCAGTGCTTATTCTTCTGCTGCTTCTACTTCTCGTGCTTCTACTGCACATGCATCATCCTCCAGAGATTCACAAACTGGATTATTACAGAAGATTTTGAAGAAGGTGAGTCTTACCAGAGAGCATGTTAGAGATATGGATGGTAAGATTGAAAATATTGAAAGGTATATTGTAAAACATGATAAATATGAGAAGAATTACCAGCAATACATGGATAAATTGATTAGAGGAGATCACAGTCTTTGAGATGCCCCCTCATCCTTTTTTTATACCTTATGTGTCATCCAGAGATTGGAATGAAGATGATGACTAGGATTGTTGTTTTGAGTTTGTAATGTTGTTATGTGATTTTCATATGTGCTGTGATGCTTTTATTTTATATGTTCATATGTGATGTGATGTATTTTGCTATGGACTCTGATGTTGTGTAGATTATAGTTGGACTATTTCTATTATTGACATTCAGATGTTTATGTGTTGGATTAATGTTTTATGATGTAATAAGTGATGTGTTTGTGGTAGTAAATGTGTTTATGTGTTTCTAGTGTTTAAGTTTATAGTAGTGTCTAATTTAATTCCTATAAATATTAGAAAATTTTAGAACACTATTAGAAACCACTATTTATATAGCATGTTTAAACTTCTCAAAAATTGCTACCATTTATTTTCTAATGTTGTTGAGATTTTAGTCATGTTAAAATTAGTGTGTATTTACTTTGAAAACCTCCATTATTGTAGAAGTCCTTTGAAATTTTGAAAATTTTATTTTAGGAAAAACTGAAAAAACTGAATTTAATTTCTTTTTACTCCTAAACTGTTATACTTGCATATTTAGAATATTAAGATTTCTGCAAGCATGTTGTTCTAGTTTTTTAATTCTTACCCATGTATCATTTTTATGCTTAAATGTTTTATCCTAATTAAAGATTAAAGTTTGTGGGGGATTTAAAAAAAACATAAAAAAAAACTAAAATTTTATTTATTCTCAAGAATACTTGAATAAAATTTGATTTTAGATTGAAAATAATTATGTATATGAAGTTATATTAGGGAAGCAAAATTTTGAATATAGAAATGTGTAAGAGAGTTTAGTTAAAATTTTTAGTACTGATGAAAATTTTAAAGTTAAAATTTTCTTAGTAAAGAAATGTTAAATATAGTTAAACTATCTTTAGTAAGAAGTGTTGCATTTTTGGAAAAATAGAAGATTTGACTTTTTATTTTTCAAAGCTTAAATTTCTTTTATTGAAGAAATAATTTTCAACACTGTTATTATGATTTTTAAGTGAAAGATATATATCAGTCCTTTATTTTAAATGAAAGGGTGAAATTCAAAATCGATAAAGGCCTATCCAGATACAGTACTCCTTGCCTTATTAAAAAAAAAGTGAAAAAGTAAAAATAAGAAAAAGAAAAAGAAAAAAAAGAGAAAAAGAAAAAAGGAGAAAAATAGTATGTAAAAAGGAAGGAGAAGTTTGAGGATTTAAGGGCCTAATCAAAAATTGGTTCCATACCAAAAGTTTAAAATAAAAGTTTTGAGAAAATCTAAATGTTAAGGTTATAATATAGTAAGTAAAATTATTTCCAAATGAAAATTTTTAAGTGAGGAAGATGAAATGTTTGAATCCTATATTTTGAAGAATCTTCATGTATTTATGAATTAGGTAGGAACTTATATTTTTCATTATCCTTTACTTAATAACCTTCTAAACTTTAAGTTGATCTCATTTACTAAAATTTTTTCTAAATTAGACTATTTCATTTCCAGAACAAAACTAAATAAACTCATTTACATAATTTGCATGTTAAGATTTTCTATGTGATTAAGTGTCACTTGAGGACAAGTTACACTTTAAGTTTGGGGGATTTTGTATACCTAAAATATTTTAAATACATTTTTATACCTTTTCTTGATGATATTGCACTTTAATGGAAGGTATTTTTGTGTTTTTATTGCAGGTATGATTAAAATGAGTGACTATGATTTAAGGAGCAATAAAGGATCAAATTTGGAGCAAAAATTGAAAGGAGTGCAAAATTGGTCTTTGGTGGCTAAGCGTCGGACCCTTGGCGCATAGGCGCCATAGTTAAAGTAATGAATTTTATTTGATTTTGGATCAAATTTGAAGGGGTTTTTGAAGCATCCTTTGGTTTAAACTTTACTAACTTCCCATCAGCACCAAAATTCATTTAAAATTTGAACGGATGGATGCATTCTTGATGGATACATTGAATTTGGACATATTTTGAAGAGACACCAAGGCACCATTTGGAAAATTTTAAAAAGAAGACTTGAAGATCAGAAAAATGGTTGTTGTTGGAGGGTGTGATTAGTGTTAAGAGTCAAGTTTATGTAGAGAGTTATTGAAAGCACACCTTTCCACTTCACCAATTTTATTATCAAATGTATCTAGTTTTTATTAAGAGTAGAATAAAGATTCGGAGTTATTAGAGTTGGGCGCCAACCTTTATTGTGTCTTGTAAAGGGAAAGTAAAGTTTCAAAGGAACTTCAAGAGTCTTGTGGAGAGAATTTTCATATAAGTGTTTAACTTTATTTTACATTTGGTTTTAAAGTAAGACTTATTGTGTTTTCACTATGATTTCTACTTTCAAATCAAATTGTGATTGTGTTTTCTCCATTGATTCTGAGTAGTTTTCTTTATCTTTTTCCTTTTAAATGATGAAGTAATTAAATTATGGAAGGAAGTTGTGTGAAGTATAGGATTTCAATGTTGGAAGAAGTTGTGATGATTCACTACCTTGCACTTCATTACTTCTTAATTTAGCCAATTAAGATGTTAAACTTTGTTGGGAGATTATGTAAGATTCATTGCTGTATTTTCTCAATCAACAATTGGAAAGAATCACATACAATTATATGGATGAGAATTCTAGTTCATATGGTTGGGTGCGAATAAATAGAAAGCTATGAAAATAATGGGGAGTAAAATTAGAGGACTTTAGAGTGACAGGCTAAAGCCCCTTAATTTGGTTTGATGTGAAAAATTTTGTTGTGATATGTTAGCCCCCAGGTGGAGGGAATCGAGTGAACTCTAGAGTGAGAGCTAGTATCTTCCCTGCCTAACCCATCTACAAGATTTCAAATCATCAAATTAACCAATCTTCTTTATAGAACCAAGTAAGGGTAAAGAATATAATTGCTTATATTTGGTACAACACATTTTAGATACTTCCACAATGAAATTCCATAATTATTACTGTTTCATTCAAAGGGAAAAAGATATTTTACTCTCATTTGCTTTCATACTATTTTATAATTATGTTAACTTTAGTTGTTCACTTTACTTTTTATTCAGAAAATAGTAAAAACAAATTTGAAAAACTTTATATCTTAAAACATACTTAACAAAATCATTTTAAAAAGTAAAAAGTTATTTTTCTTATTTCTTTAAAATTTTATACATTTCCCTGTGGGTTCAATATCTCGGGGCTTAATCAAAAACTCCTATATTACTTGATAAATGATACGTATACTTGCGTAGTATCCCATATTATAAATAATTAAAGTATAAATTTATTTCTAAAATGTAAGGGTAAATATTCAGGGATCAGTAATCTAGGAGTGAGAGATTAGAACGTACCAAACACTATTAGATATGCCGACACCAACTTTAGATTAGTCAATATTCTTTACACATCGAAAGAAGTAAATAATAGGTATGCTCCTATTAGTCACAATACCTCATTTAAACTTCTAAACATTTGAAATCCAACTCTGATTATGAATTATTTCCTAGGAGAAAGTTTCTTTTTATATATTTTCTAAATCACTACATTTACTTTTACTTGAATTTGTAGAAATTAGTAAATTTAATTTCATCATTAATACTTTATATATTTTCTATTGTTTTACGTAAAGTTCTCCTAAAGTTAAAATTTCTGAATTTCATTTCTTTTCGTTTAGAGTTCACTATGGGTCGATATTAGGGTTTTTTAATAAAAAATCATATATTACTCTAAATAATTCGTATACTTACATAGTACCCCTACTGAGAAAACAATTTCGTTAAATTATATCATATTATATTTGTTCTCACTAGCCGCTAAATTTAATTTGATCAAGTTTTTGGCATATTAAGGAATATAAATATTTGTGTAATTGCGGGTTGGGTCAAGTTTTTGGCACCGTTGCCGGGGATGCATCAAAATAAAAAAAAAATGAAACTTTAAAAAGGAAATATTTTTTCAGAATTTTCTTTGAAACTTTATTTTGACCTGTAGGATTACTAAAAAAATTAAATTAAAAGACTTAGCAATAAAATTGAAAAAGAGAAAAAGAAAAGAATATATATATATATATATATATATATATATATATATATATATATATATATATATATATATATATATATAATTTTATATTATTTAGATTGCTTTAGTATTTTACTTTCTGAATTTTACTTTTTATATGCAATGTTCATGATCCGAATGTTTATTACCCTACAATTCTGAATTAAAACAAACTATAAGAAGAATTTGAAATCAAAAATAACTTCATAATTCTCAAGAAATGGCAAACTCATCACAAAATAACATTGAAACATTAACTACTGAAACTGAGCATCAAAATTTACAAAGACCTTTAAGGAATTATGCAAACCCTACAACAGATAAAATTCACTTAAGTATTCAAATCCCTGCTGTAGCGACTTACTCATTTGAACTTAAACCTGCAATAATACAAATGGTGCAAAATAATTAGTTTGGAGGAGCACCAACTGAGGATCAAAATTTACATCTTCCAAGTTTTCTAGAACTTTGTGCTACATTCAAATATGATGGTGTATAAAATGACGAGATTAGACTTGGAATTTTTCCTTTTTCATTAATAATAAAGCTAAGATGTGGTTAAACTCATTAGCACTGAGATCTACTAAAACTTGGGGAGATATGGAAGAAAAATTCCTGGCTAAATACTTTCCTCCTTCAAAAACTGCTAAGATTAGAAATAATATTATTCAGTATGAGGGGGAGTCAATTTATGAGGCTTGGGAAAGATTTAATGAAGTCCTTAGAAAGTGTCCTCATCATGTTTTACTAGACTTGTTAACTATTCAAATATTTTATATGGGTTAATAGAATCCCTTAGATCTATAATTGATGTTGTTGCTAGTAGATCTTTAACGTCAAAATCATTTGATGGAGCTGATACCTTAATTGAACAAATGGCCACTAATAATTTTCAATGGAACTTAGAAAGGGTAAATCCTCAAAGAGTGGCTAGTATTCATGATAATGATGCTTCTACCATCTTAGTATCTCAAGTTACTACATATCTAAGAAGTTAGATAATTATGCTATGAAATTTTCCCAAATATCTCAAGTGAGGAAAATTTATTAGGACAAATGAATGATTCTTAATCATTAGAAAATTTACATGCAGATGCCAATAAAACCCAATAACCCATAATCTAACTTTTATAACATAGGTTGGAATAACCACCCCAATTTTAACTGGAACAATTCTGGTGGAGGAAATCAGCAATGCGGGAACAATCAAGCAAACCCAACAGGACACTGGAATAATCAGGGTAGTTCTAACTATTGACCTTCTTATCCTCTTGCTTTAATAACCAACAATTTAAAGAAAAAAAGTTTTCTATAGATGAAGTAGTTTTACAAATACATAATCAAATGTAAAGTCAAAGTGCTGAAAGAAGAAATATTGAGAATCAACTGGGACAAATTCCTAACGCACTTAGCAATAGACCCCAGGGAACACTTCCTAGCAATGCTAAAATAAATCTGAAAGATAAAGGAAAAGAACAAGAACAAATTAAAGTTATTCAACTTACGATTGGAAAGGAATTAAATTTTGGAATTCAAACAAAGATGGAGGTTGAGAGAGAGATTGAAGAAATTGAAAAAACCTTGTCGGCATATTTTTTAGGTTGTGTTGTACTTTAGAAAAAAGGGGGTCGCCTAACAGAAATTGTCGGCGAATTTTAGGTTTTAAATTTATTTTAAATATGTATAATTTAGAAAGTATTATTTGATTTTGAAAATAATTTTAAGTTTGAAAATTTTAAGATATGAAATCAAACTGATCTCACATCCCAAATAGTTTATATAAACGAGCTTTGCACCACAAACTGTATATCTATCCCGAAGAATAGACACACTGCTTGATGACGAGGCTCGGTTAAATAAACTAGAAGATTTGTGACATCTGTTTGGTCTGCGAACCAACTTTATAAGATGACAGGTTCCCCTGCTTAATATAAAGAAATTAAGCAGGGTTTATATTACCTGGGTTCTTAAAGTTCCCTAAGGGCAAGCCCCTATAGTTAATTACATCTTAAATGACGGGAATCACTTAAGAAAACTCTCGATAAGGATCAGTGGTATTGCTCTCAAGAATTTCAAAGATTAAGGTTTCAAAGGATTGAATTTTGGAAATTTCAGAAGGGATTAGCTCAAATTTGGAACAATTTATTTCAAGAGTCCGATGGAAGAGAAGTAGGAGAAGTTGAGGATCCAAGAAGAATCTTGGCAACTTCCCAAACTATCCTATTGTTTAGTTTAGATTTGGGAGTTTATTTAATGTTTCAATCCTGCCAATTTTAGTTAATTAAGACTTATATTTGTATGATATAATCACACAAATAGCCTGGAAGATATGAGGGTTTATATCGTACCGAACGACTACCTCGGAGTCCTAAGACTGGTTAGGGCTTAATTTACATGACATGATCATGCAAATGCCTAACGAAGAGTTGAGGATTTATGTTGCACTAGGCAAACTACCTCGAAGTTCTATGGCTTGGTTATTTAATTCTAAGAAATTTTTGCTGAAGTAGATCCGAGTTTTGCTGATGACGATGACTGTGCTGCCCACCATGCTCTGAGCTCCTTGTTGTTGCAGAGGTTTAGTTTTATAAGGTGAAAATCAGGAGTTGAGAGAAGTGTTCTGGTTTAGAAATCTTAAAGTTTAAATATTTTTAATATTTTAATTAAAACAAATCTTAAAGTTGTTTAAACAGAACCGATTAAGATCCCACAGTTCCGTCATTCCTGAACCGTTATTCTCATCGAATTCACTTAGTCCAGATGAATTTGCTAAACTCAACTGAATGAGTTCCACACTTTCTTTTAGACCGTGGGAAATCCCGTTAGCAACACGTGGGTTACATCATCCGAGGTATTCCCGATCATTCAACGAGACGTTTTAATTTAGTTGCAATTGTAGTTTTGTTGTTCTGTTTGTGATTAAATTTTGAGTTGTTTTATATTTTGGAATGTTGTGGCGGTGAATTTTATCTTGTGGTGACTTTTAATTTAGTTTTGGTTTCAATTTTGTGGCTATCCTAAAGGTTTCAATTTTCATGCAACAGGCTTGTTTAACATGCAAGAAAAAGTAAAGTGCAGTGCATGTAAGTAAATTGCAATAAGGTAAATTGCAATAAAATAAAAGTGTACATGGAGGGTCATCCTGTCATCCCAAGCCGCACTTAAAACATATGTTAAGGCATTTAAATGTTTATAACAAGTACCTAGGTAAAGCTAAGGGAAAGGTTTTTGTTGTCTACCAAAGTCCTAGTCCTATAACTAGTCATCTCCTATGACGTCTAGGTTCTTGTGTTTTGTTTATGGATGATTTTCTTCATCAAAGAACAATTAAATTTAATTGTTCTTCTAAAACATCCCTTCATATTGAGGAAGTGCATAGGACAAGTCCTAAACATCTTTTCAATACTTCCGAGATTGTTTTGAGTCCAATTAAATTTAGTTGCACAGGTGAATTAATCATCCAAGAGTTTAGTTAAGCTTTGTCTCTTGCTCAATGAACTTGGGTATTTGATTACCTGATGAATGAAGTGACATCTCACTTAATACTCTATTTAAGAGTTATAATAATTAAAGCCTTTAAGGGCAAGTTGGTTTGTTGAGAAGTTTAATCATTCTTAATTTGAAGTTTGAGTTAATGGTTTAAAGTGATTTAGTTTAATTATGAGGTTAATAATTTTAAGTTTGGAATAGTGTTCAAATTATATTTTGGTTTAAATCTTTATACTTTATGTGATCTTAATATCTTAAATTTGTTTTACTTTTATTATTGAATGATGTTAACTTAATTTAATTTAAATTTGATTTAATTTAATTTAATTTAATTTAATTTAAATATTTTTTTAATTTAGCCTAACTTAATTGTTAAAATGTTAATTTAATTTACTTTTAATTTTAATTTAATTTTTACTTAATTTAATTTAATTTAATTTAATTTAATTTAATTATTAAATTATTTAATATTTTGAACTTTTTCTTTAATTTAAGGGTTATTTATTTTTTAATTTTTAATTTACTTAGTTTGGATTATCATTTTAATCTTAATTAAAATTTAAATATTATTGAAGTGATTTATTTAAGGATTTTTTTGTTAAAGGATTAATATCCTCTCAAATTATATCCTTATTTTTAATAATTCAAATTTTCATTAATCTTCCAAAAATTTAAATTGTTTAAATAATTAAAGTTTCTTTTTGGTTCATTAAAAGTGATTAATGGGTTCTTACTCTTTTAATTTCCCAAAGTTTCAATCATCCAAGAAAGATAAAATCAAATATTTTACCCTCCATTTTAATTAAACCTAAAATTTTAATTAAGGAGTTTAAATTCTTTAATTACATTTATGCCCTTTTAGGCTTATTTATTTCATAACTCACTAAATTGAGTTCAAATGAACTTGAAATTTTATGTCACTTCACTCATATGTCAATTAAGACATTAGAGGAGAAAATGAGATTTTTCTGAATTTAATTTATTTATATGATTATTTTTAGTGAAAAATAAGGGATTTCAAGGAAAATTCAACAACATGACCAAGGTAAGGTTCCTATCCTTAAGAAAATTATGGGATGTTTCTAATGACCAGAGGACCACTTGGATCAATTTTGGTGATTTTTTGAATTATATTTTATTTATTATAATTATTTTGAAATTTAGAGTATTAATTAATTATAAAATAAAATTAAAGTTGAAAAATGGATTTTATATTTTTCTTAAATTTGTTTAACCTCAAAGAGTTCATAGAAAACAATTTTACAATTTTCTAATTTTTCTTTGATTTATTGGAATTAATTTAGTGAGAAGGTTGGAAAATACATTTTTTAATATTAAAAATTATTTTAAGCATTTAAAATTCAATATCTTTACTTTGAGACTTGGAAAAAATATTTGGTTTATTTCTAAGTGATTAGGAGTCAAAATATGACATTTTTATGATTTTTAATATTTTTATGATTTTTATTATTTTTTAATTATTTAAAATATTAAAATATGATTAAAAATAAAAAATTTTAGAAAATTCCAATTTTAATTTTTATAGACTCCTCTGATACCAGAGAGCCCAGAAAACCAATTTGGTGAATTTTTGAAATGTATTTTTGGAGTTATGAATTTTTAAAGTTTAATTTTGGTTTTGTGACTAAATTAATTCATTTAGTGGGGCTAAACATTTTCAATTGATATCAAATTTTTATATGAGGTTCCTCTGATCCTAAAGTTCAGTGGAGAATTATTTTCAAGTTATTTTAATGTGTGGTTAAACTTAATTAATTAAAATTCAATTTAGGTATTTAGGCTAATTAGGATTATTCTTAATGAGTTAATTCAAAATATAATTATCCTAGGGTTCTCGCAGTCCTAAGAAACTTCATTCTAGAATTTATTGGACAATATGCTAATTATTGGAATTAAAATACCAAAAACAGTGACATAAGCTTGAAAAATACATAACTTTCCATAGAGATGGCCTCTGACCTTAAAAAATTCAGGGAATGTTCCCAAGATTAGAGGCTTCAAAAGCCCTATGGTCTCATGCCATGATGAATTGTCTATGCAAATGGAGAATCAAAATACTGAAATGAGTAAATAATTAATTAAAAATAAAATACTCATCAAAATAACTTGATTTCTTTTCCATATTATTCTCCTTTGTTCACTGAGCAAGAGGGTATTTTTAGTTTTTTTTTATGATTTTCCTACACAAAGATATGGATTTTCTAAGTTCTGGGTATTTAAATAAATAAAAAAATCCAGATTTTCCTACTTATCCACGTGGCGCCGACTCATCCTCGGCAGCTCCGAAAGCCCACGCGTCGCGCTCCCATTCAACGCCGCCATCTAACTCAGCGCTCCAAGGGCCCGCGGTTCATGTAATGTTCTCTGGTCCGGCGTAATTTGGACCGTCCACTCGATACACGCTCGATCGAAAGGCGCCTGGTCATCGTCTAGGACTGGTGTGCACCCGTGACCATCCACACTAAAACCCTAAGAACTCTCTCATTTCTCAACGGATTTTTGTGTTCTTATGCTCTATGGATTCATCTTGAAGAGACGAACACATCCAAACGGTTTACATGCTATGAAATTAAGTATAACAAAATGAAGAATCACTGGAAGCTCGGGAGGAAGGAATGATCCATACCTTTGCTCTGAGAAGTGTAGCTTCAATCGGAGAGTTGTGTTACCTTCGATTGCACCTAAGGAAGCTCCGGATGAAGTCTGCGGCTCTCGGGAATTGTCTAGGTATGAAAGTGTCCACAGCCGATTTCAAAGCTTGGAGGCTGGAGCAACTGGGTGGCCTGGAGAGGGGGCTTTCACTAGGGAACTCCTTCTCTTGGTCCTGTGCAGGTGTGGGTGAGTTTAATTTGGATTTGGTGGAGGTTTTGGAAATGTCCTGGTTTTGGGCTTAAATTTGAACTCAGAAATCGAGCTCAGCTAGGGGAAAATTGGGCTGGAATCCAATGGGGATCAAGTGCTCTAGGTGAGGAGAAGGTCCTGGAGCAATTTTGGCAGAGTTTTGTTTAGGTTTGGTTCATCACCTTGTTTGGCTGAGAGGGTGGTGGGTTTAAATAGACATGGCTGGAGGGCTTCCCAGGGGTTTGAGGCTTGAGATCAGCTGCTCTATGCAAGAGAAGAACAACCATGGTGTTCAATTGGACTGGGACAACTCATCAAGGAAGAATTGAAAATTTTGGCTCACATGGAGCTCTCGACCATGGCGTTCCGGCGACCCAGGCGGCTGGCCGGCAGGGTTAGGTCACCATCTTGATCAGAAGGGTCAGGGGTTGGCAATGGTGCAGTCAATTAGCCATGGACACGTGTAAAGAGTTTAGCTTTAAGTGGTATGGGGGGAGGGGTGATTTTGGATCCAAATGGGTCAAGTCATGCAAATGGGTTGGGTTCACCTCTCCAAGCTCTGGTTTGGGCTGAGGGAGATCAGGTGAGTCGGCTAGCTTGCGGGAAAAGTCACCATCTAAGCATATTTAAGTTTAAGCATGGTTTAGGGGAAACATGGGAGTGCTTAATCACTTTAAGGGAATCAAGAAAGAGGCTCCTCCTTTTGTCCAATATGGCATGGTCACATGAACATCACTCACATGGCTTGCATGGGGCTTAAGGATGGCTTCATGGCTTCATTTGGGCTTGGGGCAAGGCTTGGCTCAATTTCATGAAAAATGGATTTTGGAAACTTTGGCATTTTAGTGGTAAATTCTCATGAAGCTTAATTTGGAATTATTTGGTTATTGATTTAGAACTTAGGGATGATATCAATTAAAGGTATGATGAGAAGAAATTGTCATGTGGGCTTTGGAGCTAATTTTGGGCTTTTGGATTTATTGGAAGTGGGCTTTTAGGATGGTTTAAGAAAGTGGGCCTTTAGGTTTGAAAACAAATTGGTGAATGGAAATTTTGTGAAGGATTGGGCCAAACAAGTGTTGGGTTTAGCTTAGGGATGTATCATGAACATTTTAGAAAAGGTTTGGTGTCATTTAAAGTGGAATTGGATGTAATTTGGGCTTTTTTGATAAAGGGGCCAAAGTGGGTCAAATTGGGCTAACTTGGGCTAAGGTTGGGCTAAGGTTGAATTTGATGTAAAATTAATGTTGAGAAATGTTTAAGGGGGTGCTACAAAGAGTTTTCAACTTTGGTTGGGCTTTGATTTTGGGATTTGGGCCCATTTGGGTTAGGATTGGGTTTAGGCCAAAAATGGGGATTTTGACTTTGGGTTAGGTTTGGTTGGAGTTTAGGTTCAAATTTGGGGTAAATCTTGTTAGTGTTTTGTTTGTGGGGATATTAGGAAGGTTTAGGAAAAGATTTGGGGTTAATTGATGTTGAATTGGGTTGGTTTGGGCTAGGTTTAGGTCATGGGCCAAAATTGGGACTTAAGCTTCAAATTGGAATTGGATCCAAATGTCAATCAAATTAGGCTTGGATTTGGTCTAGATTGATATTGGGGATATTAAACTGAAGTTTAGAATTGAATTGGATCAACATTGAGGTCAATTGGGTTGATTTGGTTTGACATTGGGTTCATTTGGGTTAAGAATGGGTCAAATTGGGGGTTTTCGTAAAATTAGGTTAAATTGACAAAATTGGCCTATGGTATAGTTGAACAAAATAAAATTGGGAATATTTGGAATTTTTTGGAATTTTCTGGAATTTTTTGGAATTTTTGGAATTTTTGGTTAAGAAGGGCATTTTGGGTATTTGGAGGGTATTGGGGGGTATTTTTGGAAATTTTGGTATATTTGGCTATGGATGATCAATTTGAGTGGGGGGAAATGTTTAGGATTGATTTTGAGGAATTTTGTGTAATTTAGGTGATTTTGCAAATTTTGGGTAGTTTCAAGGGCATTTGGTAGGTTTAGTGGGTGTAGAGCCCCGGGGGTCAAAAATTGAAATTTTGGAAAAATGAAGATTGATCAAGTTTGAGTAGAATGGATTCACTTTGGTTGAGCCATGAAGCCATATCAAGCTCATAAGAGCCATGAGAGGACTCATTTGAGGTATTCACTATGTTGTTCCTAACCCTCTTAACCAAGGGCTTAGGGGTTGGGGACCATCCATGTGAAAGTGTAATGTGTGCAGGTCAACCCTCACCAAACCAGGCCTCTCAGGGTAGTCCTAAGGCCAAAGAGTCCTATAGGGAACTCATCTTTTAAACCTCCACATTTGATCTTAACCCTCTAAGTGACTTAGGGTTTACAATCAAACTTATGGGGTTTGCAGGGAGTTTAGATGTGTTTAAATTTCTAAGCGGTGGGTCCCATTTCTAGTCCTCTAAGATAGTCAAAGGGAAAGCCTATGGCTAGATCCTAAGCACTAAGGAGAGAAGAAAAGACCTCACCAAAATTGAGGTCAACAAACCTAAAGAAAATATTTCTAATGACCAAGAACATTTTGTCTCTCCAAATAAAAATGATTTAGAAAGACTTCCATCTCCTTTTTCTCAAAGACTTCAACAGCAAAAGCTTGATAAAAAATTTTCAATATTTTTTGAGATATGTAAGAAGATTACAATAAATATTTTGTTTGTAGAAGCTTTGGAACAAATGTTGAGTTATGCAAAAGTTATGAAAGATATATTAAAAAAAAAGTGGAATTTTGAAGCTTATGAGACTGTTGCACGTAGTGAATAATGCAGTGCACTAATCAAAAGAAGTCTCCTCAAAAGCTTAAAGACCATAGTAACTTCACTATGCCCTGTGCGAATGGAGAAAAATAAGCCTTATGCAATTTATGAGCTAGCATTAATTTCATGTTTGTTGACCTCACTTTTGGTTGAGGTTTAGTCTCTCTTTAGATAGCCTAGGGTCTAGCCATAGGACCTTCTTGGTGAATTTTCTTAGAAGACTAGCAACGAAAACCCCACCACATAGAAATTCCACATGCTTGTTTTTCTATTTTGAGGCTTTCATATGTTAAGGCTCAACCTTTAATATTTAGAAGGAAGGAGCTAAGGATCAGGAGCACCAAGCGGGATTCCCCATAAGTAATCATACCTTAGAAATGACCCTGGGAGATACGGAGCTCACACCCTGCACCTATACACATATCAACCACTCACAACTCTCAATCTATCGTATCCTATATTGGTTCCCCCTATCTTTCGGACACTCAAGTGTTGGTCTCACCTAACCCTAAGCTCATAGCTAAGGTGATGAGCACCGACACATAGAGGACCGAAAGAAGGTTACCTTTGGTTCCATTTTCTTAACTTTGAAGCCATTTCAATTTTCCCAAATTTCAATTTTTAACCCCCTGGCCCTGAAACATTCCTAAATTACCAAAATGCCCCTGCTAGCAAAAAAATTTCATAAATTCCAAAAATTCCAAAAAATTACCAAAATCGTCCAAATATACCCAATTTCACTTTGCAACCATCAATTTTGCCTAATTTGATCAATTTTACCCAATTTTACCAAAAGCCTCAATTTTAACCTAAAGTCAGATTTGACCCAAATTAGACCCAATGTTGATCAATTTCTGCTCAATTTGAATTTCAAACTCTTCATAACACTCCTGTAAACTAAATGCAACATTCGATTGCAATCAATTTGAGCCCAAACCTCACCCAAATTCAATTTAAGCCAAAATCCCCAATTTGACCTGTTTTTGACTATTTTGACGATGAGGTTGCCCTAACGACCTCGAATTTTGAAACGGACTACGCCATTGCATTCAGAACCTCGAAATTAGTAAGAATCGATATATAATTTGATAGGTTTCAACGCAAAATGAAATCGGCCCTATGATTGGAGAGATTAATTTAAGTAATGAATAATTACATATTTGCCACTCTTAATTTGACCTAGCTTATGAAATTTTCTTGCGCAAAATGATGTAGCTACCGCCCCCTCCTTCCTTCGCCTCTATTTCACGCCTCCCTCTCCCCATCCCATCATGAGAAGCAAAGAGGGATGGGGGAAACTCCTCTTTTCCCATCTCCCACATGATCTTCCCTCTCCTCCATGCCATCACCCATAGCAAAGCCTTTTCTCCTTCCTCTCCCCTTCCTCCCCATGCCTCTTAACATTGGAATGTCAAATCCTATAGTCATGGCAGCCCTCCTCCTCACCTTCTTGGAAGCTTAAGAGTAGCCTATCCATTGGTAAGTGTTAATTTTTTTTATTGCAAGTGGAAGGCTAGGTTTTCCCTCTCCTTTGGCTATAATGGCCATCTCCTCCTTCTTATTGTCTGTGGCCGAAATTTCTAGAGGGGAAGGTGCTGCCAGAGTTTTTTTTGGATTGATTCAATTACCTTAAAACATTGCCAGTTCGTTTCCTAACTTCAATCCAATCCATACTTCATATCTAAAGCTTGAATGTGTGAAGAGTTTCTTGTGATTTTGGATTTTTTTGCCCTTGTTTGTGTTGGCCGAAATTTACATATTAGTTTTCATGCTTGGATTGTTTCATGAGGTGATTTTGGAGCTCTATTATTTCATTTATGGCTAGCCAAATGATACACAAATGAAAGTTCAATGTTTGCATGGTTTCACATAAAGTTTTTTTTTGGAGCATTTCCTTGCCTTTTAGCTTGGCCGAAATTTATATATGAGTTTTCCACACTTAGATTGCTTCATGAAATGATTTAGGAGCTTTCTTATTCCATCTATGTTTGGCCAATATATATATATATATATATATATATATATATATATATGATAAGATGGGGGGGATGAGAGAGAAGCTCCAGATTTTTATGAAGGATTCTTGAGGTGATCTTCGTTTTCTTTCAGTTCTGTTGAGTTTTGATTGTTTGATCCTTGCTATTTCTTTGGTTTGAAATTATTTCTTTTAATTTCAAAATCTTCTTGCTGCTGTCTTCTGATTCCCGGGCTTTATTTTTACAATTCTGGCTCTGTTGGATTTCTCTTTTTGGAGATCTAACAGTTTATTCCTTCATTTGTTCTCTTTGGTTTTGGTGATTCCCGGGTTTTGATTGTTTCAAAATTCTAGTTGAATTCTGGTCCTTGGATTTCTGGAGAATCTTGGGGTGTTGCTGTGTTTTTTCTTCTTTGGGAGTTCTTGATCTTTTCTTGATCCTTTTCTGATGGCTGCTCCTCTTGTGCAGGCTTCTTTCCTTGAAGTTGTTGGGAATGGTTTGGGGAGTCAACATGATAAACTTATCTTCCCTCAAATTTATCATGATTCTGCGGCAGGAAAGGGTGACTGCCCTTTCATTAAGCAGGTGGTCAAAAAAGGGGGTAAACCTACCCTCATATTCTCTGATAATGAGCTCTCCTCTTTGGTTGATCTTCATAAGTTTACATTGATTGGTAAATTCCAATATGGACATCCAAATATGGATCTTATTCGAAAATGTTTTGAGGATTTCAAATTAATGGGTAATTGGAAAGTTGGACTTTTTGATGGGAGGCATATAATGATACATTTATCTAAAGAAGAAGATTATGCCAACTTATTCTCAAAGAAGGTTCTAGTGATAGAGGGGAAATATATGAAGATCCTGAAATGGTCTCCAGATTTTGATCCTAATCAAGAGGCTCCAATTGTTCCCATTTGGTATAGATTGCCTAATCTGAAACTGTACTCTTCAACCACCAAGTTATTTATGCCACTGGGACTGCAATTGGAAGACCACTGAAATTGTATATGTCCACCTTAAATTTTTCTAGGCCTTCTTTGGCTAGAATTCTTGTGCAAAGAGACATCACACTTCCCGATATTGATGAGATTTGGCTAGGCTCTCCACATAATGGGTATTGGCAACCTATTGTGATGGAACAAAGACCTGTGTACTGCCATCATTGTAAAATTTTTGGGCATTCCAAGGATCTTTGTTACAGACTTCAGCCTAATCTGAGACCTATTAAAAGTAAAGCTGATAACTTAAATAGTGATGTTGTGAAGGGAAATCTGATTGTTAATGATCTAGATACTACTACTGCTGGAGGTAATGAGCAAACTGTTATTATTTCTGATACTTTACCTTCAACTGAAACTGCTTTGGATGACAACAATGTTGTGGGGAATTCTATTATTGTCCAAAATTCTACAATCACTGAATTGGTTACTGATACTTTACCTTCCACTGAAACTGCTTTGGATGACAATAGGCCTAGTAACTCTGATGTTTTATTGACTCATATTGTGATTGATCCTGCTCTTGAGCCACAAAAAGAGATGTCTGTTGTTGATTTTGGTAAGGATTCTATGAGTTTATCTATTGCTCCTGTTTCTGTAAATCCAACTGATGCTAATAAGAATGCTACACATATGGCTGGGGAAGCATTACATCAGATAACCAACTATCCTATTTTTCAGCATAAGGATCAAATTAGTACTGAAGTAACTATCAACACAGCTGCTATATCTAAAGAATTGCAAAGTGACTGGGTAGTGCAGAAAAATAAAAAGAAAAAAAATCTTTGGAATTGAAACATCTTTCTGATGCTAATATCATACCTTCAAGTGCATCTACTCCTTCCTTCTCAAGATTGACTAGAGGGGGAAGAGTCATGCCTAATGATTAAATTCATCTGTTGGAATATTAGGGGAGTGGCAAATCCTGGCTCCCTTAATAGATTAATGAGTTTGAACAGGATTCATAAATTTTGGGTGGTTGTTCTACTTGAACCCTTGGTGAAATCTAATCTTGGTAGATTCACCAATAAATTCAAAGTTTTTAACTTTATTTCTAACTCTTCCAACAAGATTTGGTTATTCTATAGGAAAGAGTTAAAAATTGATATTATTTTAGATCATTCTCAATTTCTGCATTTTCATTTTGAGCTGGAGCATTTCAGTGGTTTTGCTACATTTATTTATGCTGCTTCTTCCATCAATGATAAAAAGGAGCTTTGGAATCATTTGCACATTATTGGGCAGAATGTTGATCAAGGTTGGCTTGTTGGGGGAGATTTTAATTCTATTGCTCATCCTAGTGAGAAGAAGGGTGGTAGAGCTCCAAAGTTACAGGATATGCTCACTTTCTCCAATCACATTAGAGAAGCTAATCTATTTGATCTTGGATTTGAAGGGTCTCCTTTCACTTGGAAGAGAAGTAATATTTATGAAAGGCTTGATAGGCTATTAGCTAATCAGGCATGGTTAGATATGTTCCCCATATCTAAGGTGCAACATCTTGCTAGAATTGGTTCTGATCATACCCCTCTGCTAGCTATCTTTTCTATAATGCCTGCTGTTAGGAATAAGTCTTTCAGATACTTAAATGTTTGGTCTACTCATCCTTCTTTCCATAAAGTGATTGAGGACAATTGGGTCTGTCCTCAAGTTTTTTCAAAGGCTGATCCTATGGTACAACTTTGGCAATCTCAAAAAATATTGGCTAAGGCTTTAAATGATTGGAACTGGAATGTTTTTGGTAATCTGACTGAAAACATCATCAAGGCTGAAAATCTTGTTAAAGCTAAGGAGATAGAGGTGGAGTTAGGTATTTGTGCTGAATCTCAACTGTATGAAGCTAATGAAAAATTAAGTACTGCTATAGCTAATGAGGAATTATTCCTATTACAAAAAGCTTCTGCTAATCATTTTCTTTATGGAGATCAAAATTCCAAATACTTTCATGTTGTAATCAAATACAGAAGATCAATTAATACTATTTTTAAAATCAAGTCTGATCTAAAGTGTTGGTTATATAATTCTCAAGATATTGCTAATGACGCTATTGGGTATTTTCAGAAGCTCTTTTCTTTCAAATCCACCAATACTGATTTATTTTCTGTTGAGTTATTAAAAGATGGTATTTTCAAAGGTAATGGTGATAATCTAATCTAGATTCCTGCTAAGGAGGAGATACTTAAAGTTATTAATTCCATGGATGTTAATAAAACTTCTAGTCCTGTTGGGTTCTCATCTGATTTCTATAAAAGATATTGGGGTATAATCAAAGATAAATTGATTCCTGCTGCTCAAGCATTTTTTCAGGGGGTAGAGCTCCCTAAATACTTTGCTACTTCCTCCATTATACTTATTCCCAAAGATAAAATTAAAACTAATTGGAATGATTTTAGACCCATTTGCATCTCTTCCATTTTTTCTAAGATTCTCAGCAAGATTATTGTGGAAAGACTGCAGCCTTATCTATTTGAACTGATTTCAGTTAATCAGTCTGCTTATATTAAAGGAAGAAATATTTCTGATAATGTGCTTTTAGCACAGGAACTACTCACTGACATTGATAAAGCTTGTATAGGTTCTAACATAATTATTAAATTAGATTTATCCAAAGCTTTTGATTCTATCAGTTGGGCTTTTGTATTGAAGGTTCTTGCTGCTAGAGGATTTGGTGCTGATTTTTGTAACCTGATTTCTAGATGGCTTCAAAACAATTATTATAGTCATTTGATTAATGGAAGTAGTCATGGATTCTTTCAATCTGGTAGAGGGATTAAACAAGGGGATCCCTTATCCCCTTATATCTTTATATTGGTATTTGACTATTTCTCTAGAATGCTGAATCAGTTGCAGCTCAATCATTCACATGTCCGATTCCAGCATAGATCTAATCTATTAATTAGTCATCTGGCTTATGCAGATGATGTCATTGTCTTCTGTAATGGCAGCAAAGGCTCTATTAAACACATTATGAAAACTTTGGCCAGCTTTGAAGAGGTTTCTGGTATGGCTTTCAATAAATCCAAATGTCAATTTCTTCCTAGCTCCTGTATGAATGTCCATATAAGAAACTGGATTTCTGATTTTACAGGATTTAAAGAAGCTTGTTATCCACTTAAATACTTCGGGTTTCATTTGATTAAAGGTAGAAGGAGATTATCACATTATGATGATGTAGTCTCTAAGATTTCTTCCCAACTCCAATGCTGGTCTAACTCTTTTTTATCCAATGGAGGTAGAATAACTCTACTTAAAAGTGTATTAACTTCCTTTCCTCTCTACACTCTTCAGATGGTTAAAATGAAGAAAAGTACTCAAAAGTTACTTTCCGTAATGTTCAATAAGTTTTCGTGGGAAGGTCAGCATAAGCATTTCCATTAGTCGAGCTGGGAGAAGTTATGCAAACCTTTGTCTAGTGGAGGTTTGGGTTTTAAAAGTTTTCAGCATTTAAATTTTGCTTATTTCTGTAAACGGTGGTTAAATTTCAGATCCAATTCTTCCTTATGGGCTAAATTTATGCATGGGAAATATTGTTATAACTCTCATCCTACTCAAACTATAGTTAAACTGGGTAACTCAAGAACATGGAAGGAGCTGTTAAAGATTAGAGAGTTTGTTGAACAACTTTTTGTTTGGGAGGTTGGGGATGGTCAGATTGATTTTTGGAAGGATAACTGGTTGTTTAATGAATCTTTATTATCTCAATACAATCATTTTTCAGCAATTAATAAAGTTTCTGATTGCTGGATTAATGGAACCTGGAATAAATCTGTCCTTCAATCTGCTGTTAATAAGGAGACCATGTAGAAAATTTTAATTGTGCCTATCATGGAAGATAGGAAGGACAAAATACTTACTAAAGCCCCAGCCTATCAAAGTTTATCAAAACTTATTCTGCTTTCTAATGAATCTTCCTCTAATAATGACTGGGGGAAATCTATGGAATAAATACATTTCACCTTCCATGTCATTTTTTTGTTGGAAGTTGTTCAGAAATTTTTTACCTACTGATGATATATTAAAATTAAAGGGTATTAGAGGTCCTTCTAGATGTATCTTTTGTTCCTCCAAGGAAGAATCCATCTATCATCTTTTCTTGAATTGTTCAGCAGTTCAGATAATATGGAATTCTTTTATTAGTAGCTGCAATACAAAAATTAAATTCTCATTGTGGAACTCTATTAAAGCTTGTTGGCTGGATTGGAAAGGGACTGAAGAATTTTATATTCCTTTAATAGTTTTCTGGTTTATCAGGTTTTTGAGAAATGGTGTGTTATTGGAAGATAAAGAGTTCTATTCTCAGTTGGTGATTAATAACTGTTTGGCTTATATATTCAAGATAAGAAAGCATTTTAATATAAAGCATCATCAAATGGCAGCTAAACCTTTGTTAATTCAGTGGACTCCTCCTTTATTCCCTTGGATTAAGATCAATGTTGATGGAAGTTACAATGATGGTGTAGGTTGTATTGGTATTCTTGGTAGAAATCATAATGGTAAATGCTTATGGTTTCTAGCAGCTCCTATTATTGCTAACAATGCTCTTATAACTGAAGTCATAGCAATTTTTTGGGGTCTGAAAGCACCTTTAATAAATAATCATCCTTTTATTCATATTGAAACTGATTCGGCTACCCTAGTAAATATTCTACTGAAGAAGGCTACAGCTCCTTGGTACATTCAGATTTGGATCAACAAAATCAATCAAATTTCATCATCTATACATATCAGGTGGAGTCATGTGTATAGAGAAAGAAATCAACCAGCAAATTGGCTTGCCACTAGAGCTTCTTCATCGAATTTGCCTGTTTGTTGTCCTTATAATGGTTTTTATGATGGAACTTCTATTTACTTTGCTTTAGTTTACTTTTGCATGGGGACCTTATGTCTATCTCTCATTTGAGATGTAATAAACTTTCCTAGATCTAATAAAAAGTTCATGTTTCCAAATATATATATATATATATATATATATATTAGCAAAAAAGGAAATCATTCATTAATGAGAAAAGATTAGGTACATCTAATGAAAGGGAGGTGAAGAGAGTCCCCAAAAGTAACTGCCTTAAAGGCTTAGCAGGCAAAAAGGAAAAGATTACATTATGGTTGGAGGCGGAAGTCTTTGCTAACCAATTGGCGGTGTTGATTCCCTTCCCTATGAATGTGAGACCATTTGATGTTTAGATGTTGTGATAATAGTAAAATTTTTCTATATAAATAAACCATATTCCATGGGGGAGTGGCTTCACCCAACATCATTTTTATAACTTGTTGAGAATCAGATTCAATCCAAATCTGATTTTGATTTAAGGCTGTAGCTGTTTTAATGGCCCAGAGAACAGCAATCATCTCAGCTTCCAGGGCAGAGGAGGAGAATAGAGGAGATTGAAAGAACCAAAGCAATTTCCCAACATGATTCCTGCACACAGCACCAATCCCAGCGACGAGAGCAGGTGAAGCTTCCATCCACATTAATTTTAATCCAAGGCTGTGAAGGCAGTACCCAATGCACTAAGGAGACTTTTTGAGTAGGGGTTGAAGAGTTATCAGCAGATTTGCTGATAAAATTGAAACAGTTGGCCACAGCAGTTTTAGGGGGGCAAGGTTTATCCTCAAACTTGGCCTGATTTCTAGCCACCCAAACAAACCAGTTGATAACAAGAGGAACACAATCCCATTTCTGATCTTTCCAGTCATTCCAGCAAGTATCAATGGAGACCCAATGATGTCTTAGATGCAAAAGATTTAATAGATGTAACACATCCTCCCAGAGCTGTAAGGTAAAAGGACATTGAAGGAATAGATGGTCCAAAGTTTCTTCTTCAGATTTACATAACCAACATCTTGAAGCTGTTCTCAACCCTTTTAGTTTGAGAATATCATCTAATGGGAGAAAACTGTGTGCTAATCTCCAATTAAAGAAGGACATGGAAGGAGAGATTTTTGGAGACCAAATAAAATTGCCCCAACTGTTAACAGTCAAGAGATTGAAATAGTTATGAAGAAAAGTATTCACTGATTGTGAAGGGGGGTGTTTAATCAAAAGTTTATCAGGTTTGCCCGGGTCAATGGGGATAGCCAAAATTTGTTGTACAATCTCTTCATCAACCACATCTTTTAGTGCCTCAACATTCCAATTGTCCTGCAGCCGTAAATCGAAATCTTAGTATGATAGTTGGTATCGAGTAAGGTAGAAAGAGGACCATCGTGGAGCCGTTATCCATCCGAAGCCGATTTGTCCAGAGACCAACCTCCCGAAGACAGATAGTTTATTAGCAAATTCTCTGATCTTTAGCAGACTTTTCCAATGCTTTGAGTCACCAATTTTGGGTTGAACTAGATCTGGATGCACCCTTTTACAGTATTTAGCTTTAAGGAATTGAGCCCATATTGTATCCTGTTGTCTAAATTTAAACCATTGTTTACAGTAGAAAATCGATTCATTTCTTGAAAACTTTTAAAACCCGAGTCCCCAGCTATGGTAGGTTTGCAAAGCTTATTCCACACAGCCCAGTGAGGTTGTTTATACTGTCCCTCCCACAAAAATTTGTTAAACATGGACTCCAGCATTATTTGTGTACTTCTCTTCATTCTCACCATTTGCATTGTATATAAAGGGAAGGTAGATAAGATGCTTTTTAATAAGGTTAATCTGCCCCCATTTGAAAGAAAGCTGTTAGTCCAACAGTTTATGGTGGAAGAAATCTTATTAACCACCTCATCATATTGAGTTTGCTTCCTCCTACCTTTTATCAATTGCACCCCCAAGTACTTAAAAGGTAAGCCAGCTGAGTTGAATCCAGTGGTAGCTTTAATCCAGTTATGATGTTTGTAGTTCTTCCCTGCCAGGAATTGGCATTTCTGTTTGTTTAGTTCCAGACCAGAGACTTGAGAGAAATGATCCAGGCAATGCATAGTTTTTCTAATGGCAAGCTTGCTGCCATTGGTAAATAGAATAATATCATCAGCATAAGCCAAATGGCTAATGACCTGGGCAGAACTATGTTTGTAACATAAGTGGTGAGCATTACCCTGAGCTGAATTAAGGAGTCTGGATAGGTAATCAAAGGCCAAAATAAAAATTGTAGGGGACAAAGGGTCACCTTGTTTAATGCCCCTACTAGCAGAAAAGAAGCCCTGGCTTTCACCATTAACCAACACACTATAAAAAGAGTTGGATAGCCACTTTTGAATAAGGTTGCAGAAGGAAGGGGTGAATCCTCTAGCCTTGAGAACCAGATCAATGAAGGACCAGTCGATAGAGTCATATGCTTTTTGAGATCAAGTTTCGGAATCAGATTGTGTCCTCTTCATGGTTTATCCAAATCCAGAAGTAATTCCTGTGCTAACAGACAATTATCAGCAATATTCCTTCCCTGTACAAATGCAGACTGGTTAGCACTGATAAGTTTGTCTAAATGAGGTTGAATTCTACTAACCAAAATCTTACTAATAATTTTAGTAAGAGTGTTAGTAAGACAGATAGGCCTGAAATCAGTCCAAGAGGACTTCTTTTGATCTTTAGGGATAAGAACAATACAAGATGCAGCAAAATATTTGGGTAACTCAGCACCAGAGAAAAAAGCTTGGACAGCATGGCAGAGATCAGCACCAACAATATCCCAAGATTTTAAGTAGAAGGTGGCACTAAAACCATCCGGCCCTGCGAGTCTTGTTCCCATCAATACTTTTTAGAGCTGATAAAATTTCCTTCACATCGAGTAAAAGAGTTAGTTGAAGTTGAGAAGTGTAAGCAATGTCAGTGTTGAACACATCAGGTAAGAACAAGGAGGGGTTAGTAGGCTGAGCAGCCATTTGAGTCTGAAAATACTTCACTGCACTTTGAGCAATGAGATTAGCATCATTAATTCTTCTACCATCAAGATCTTTAATACTAAGAATAGCTTTTATTTGTCTTCTGTATTTAATCAAAGCATGGAAAAAGTTTGTATTTCTATTACCAAAATGTTTTTTATTAATAGAGGCTTCTTGCGCAAAAACATATCCTCTCTATCCAAAGCTTCGAGTCAGGCGATTCGAGCATTTATCTATATATATATATATATATATATATATATATATATATATATATATATGAAAGTTTAGTATTTGCTTTGTTTCACATGAAGTTTGAAAGCTTTCTTTTTTTATGCCTTCTTTTAGCTTGGCGGAAAATAAATGTATAAGGTTAAATGTATGGCTTGTTTCACAAGGTATTTTGGGAGCTTCTTAGTGATCCACCTGATATTTATACTTACAAATATGATATGAAAATTGGCAACGACACCAAAAACTTGATCCCGCCGTATATATATATATATGCTGATTATTTTGATTTATAATGTGGATACTACGCAAGTATACGTATCGTTTATCAAGTAATATAGGACTTTCTGATTAAGCCCTGAGATATCGAACCCACAGGGAAAATATGAAAATCTTTAAAGGAATCAGAAAATTATCTTTTTAATTTTTTTTTAATGGCTTTTGAAAGTATGTCTTGATTTTGAAATGTTTTGAAAGTTGATTTGTCTTTTAAAATTTCCTTAATAAAATGTTAAGCAAGAAATTAAAATTATTATAACTAATAACACTGTATGTAAAACACTATTAACTAGAATATCTTCTTCTTTCCTTTTATGAAGTAGTAATAATTATTAAAGTATTGTTATGGAAGTATTTAAATTTGTTGTGACAGATAGAAGCAAATGTGTTCTTTACCCTTACTTGGTTCTATAAAAAACATAGGTTAACTTGAAATTTTTATCATTTTAAACATGGTTAGGCAGGGAAGATACCAGTCACTCACTCTAGAATTCCCTCGATTCCCACCAACTAGTGGCTAACTTCTCATAACAAAACTCAAAACTTAAAACCAAATTAGGGGGTTTTAGCCTGTCACTCTAAAATCCTCTAATTTTACCCCCTTCCATAAAAATATCTTCTAATATTACATTCAATTATATGGACTACACTTCTCACCCATATAATTGCATGTGATTCTTACTAACTTTTAAGAGACAATACCGCATTGGATCTTACATAATCTCAAGAAATTCTACAACTTAACAGGCCAAATTAAGAAGTAAATAAAGTTTTCAGAATCAATCTTCACAACTTCTTCCAACTATAAACACTTATACTTTCCACAACAATTCTCTATAAACTAATTACTTCTCCATTTAAGAAAAAAAAAGATAAAGTGAACTACTCAGAATGCATTAAGAAAATACAAAAACACATTGATTTGAAATTAAAAACCATAAGAAAAATAACAAACAAAAACAAGTATTAATTAAAAAACTAAATGTAAGAATAAAAGTAAACACTTATCTGAAAATTCTCTCCACAAGACTCAGGAAGTTCCTCTGAAACTTTAACTCTTCACTAAACTACTCCTCAGAGCGGATCTCCCAACTCCGATGACTCAGAATAAACTTCAGACTTCAATAGAAACTAAACTAAAAGAAAGAAAAGAAGTGGGAAGAAGAAGACTTCACTTCGTCCCTTTTCTCCTTTCTACTCTCTACTCCTATTCCTAATTAAAACTCTCACAAAATAAAAGTAAAATACTGTAAAAAATCTTTTCAAAATGCAAGTGGAAGAGCCCTTTTTCTTTCCTAAGACTCTCTTTAAATAGAAAACCAAAATGTGCCTTGGTGTCTCTTCAAATGTGTCCAAATTCAATGTATCTACCAAAGAATGCACCCCTTCATTCAAACTTGTCGCCCAAAGGAAGTTATGGAAGTTACCACCAAGAGTTGCATCCTATCCCCTTTAAAATTGGCGCCAAATTCCTTTTGATTTTGATTTTTAACTGTGGCGGCTAAGCGCTGGCCCAGCGGCGCTTAGCCGCCAGTGCCCAAATTTTCATTTTTCATTTTTTTGCTCCAAATTTGATCCAATTTTGCAAAAAAATAATATATATTTTAAGTGACAGTTAATCTCATAGAACATTTTAGCATGCAAATTATGTAATGAGTTTCTTAGGAAGATAACGAAATTTTATTCTAGAAATGGAATAGTCCAATTTAGAAAAAATTTCAATAATTAAAACCAACTAAAAGTATAGAAAGTTCTTAAGTAAAGGAAAGTGAAAAATATAAGTTTCTACCTAATTCAGAAATATTTGTAGATTCTTCAAAATATAGGACTTAAACACTTATTTTTCTCACTTAAAATTATTTGAAAATAATTTTACTTACTATATTATAACCTTAAGCTTTAGATTTTCTCTGAACTTTTATCTTAAACTTTAGGTATGAAATCAATTTTTGATTAGGCCCTTAAATCCTCAAGCTTCTCCTTCCTTTTCATATACTATTTTTCACTTTTTCTCTTATTTTTCTTTTTTTCTCTTTTTTTTTTAATAAGGCAAGAATTACTATATCTGGATAGGCCTTTAATGATTTTGAATTAGACCCTTCCATTTAAAATAAAGGTCAGATATACATCTTTCACTTAAAAATCATAATAATAATATTTGAAAATTACTTTTCAATAAAAAAATTTATGCTTTGAAGAATAAAAGTCAAATCTTCTATTTATCCAAAAATACAAAAATTCTTACTAAAGATAGTTTAACTTTATTTAACACCTCTTCATTAAGATAATTTTAACTTAAAGTTTTTCATGATTACTATAAATTTTAACTAAATTCTTTTATTCATTTCTATATTCAAAATTTTTGTTCTCCTAATATAACTTCATGTACATAATTGTTCTCAATCAAAAATAAGATTTATTTTAATTATTCTTGAGAATCAAATAAAATTTTAGGTTTTTGAAAATCTTTGTTTTTAAAATCCCCCCCCCCAAACTTTAATTTTTAGTTAAGATAAAACATTTAAGCTGGAAATGATACATGGGTGAGAAATAAAAACTGACATATCATGCTTGCAGGAATTTTTAATATCCTAATATGCAAGTATAACAATTTAAATAACAGGAGTAAAATGAAATCAAATTTAGTTTTTCAAAACAATTTTTATACAAAGAAAAGTAAAAATTTCAAAAAGACTTCTATAGTAGTGGAGGTTTTCAAAGCAAATACACACCAACTTAAATAACACACTGATACAAATAACAGATGATAGTGGAATTTGAAAAATTTTAAACATGTAGTTTCCTAAGTAGAAGTTCCCAATAGTGGTTTATAATCTCCTAACAGTTTTAGAATTAAAGTACACACTACTAAAAACTCTGATATAACATACACATAAAAACATTTACTATTACACATCACTACAACAAAGCAACATATAAAACATCAATACAACAAAAACAATACATCTGAAAATGCATAACAGAAAAATAATACAAACTACAGTTTGCATACTGTCAAGGTTCACATCACAACACAACGATCAAACTAAATACTAAACAAAATACACATCAGTACATCAATAACAACACCACAACGAAAATAAATAACATAAATCTACTCATCATCCTCATCATCATCATCTTCCTGCTCGTTCCAATCCCTAGATGGCACATAAGGTATGTAGAATGGATGAGGGGGCATCTCAACACTCTGATCACCTCTAATCAGTCTATCCAAATATTGCTGATAATTCTCCTCATACTCACCATGTTTTACAATATATCTTTCCACATTATCCATCTTACCATCCATATCTTTCAGATGCTCTCAAGTAAAACTCACTTTCTTCAAAGATTTTCTTAACAAAATATTCTATGAATCTGTAGATGATGAAGCACGTGAAGTAGTAGCACGAGAAGTAGATGCAGCAGAAGCAGAAGCAGTAGAAGCCCTACCAAATCCTCCAATGTCAATAGGCTTCCCTTTCTGAATGCAATGGATCAACACAGCTCTTTCTCTCGTTACTTCACTAGTATGACTCGAAGGTAACAATTTAGATGAGATAAAATAATGCCACGCCTTAGAAGTGGCATTCAATTTGGAAGCAGGAAAGTTCACTCTTCTATCATTTTTTATTTTCCATAATCCTCTTCCATCAGTTAGAAATTCCATGATCTCATCTAATTTTCCTTCCGTAGGATAATAGTTAGAATAAAAACAGAATATGTCAGGAGGTAGTCAATAAAAAGTGTTCATTGCCCCAAAAGAAAAGTTGACCTCATGCCTCCTAAACATCACTTGATTCTCTTCTGCAGCAGACAAATTTGCATAAAACTTTCTAACCACTTAAACAACAGCAACAGCGGAGAAGCAACAATAATTCTCCCAGTTCCTTCTAGCAATCATATCTTCAATTAATTCTCCTAGTTTACTAAACACATGCTCAGGAATCAACTTACGTGACTGCAATGCATCGACGTATCGTTCCTCAGCCCTCGTGCTAACAGATTTGTCAGAATCAAATCTGGCCTTTTCTCTCGCACGCTTTGACTTTGGATCCATCTCTAAAAATTCATGAAAAATTCACCATAAATTCCAAAATCAAACTAAACTTGCTAAATTATCTTCCAAAAGATATTTTCACTAAATACAAGTAATTTCTCAAGTCTTTCCTCAAATTTTCATCATGAATAGTGATTTTAAAATTTTCCAAAATGTATTGAAAATAGATGGTGAAAATAAAAAAAAAAAATTTACTTAGGAGTAGTGCTCTTATCTCAAGGAATCCAAATCTCATAATTTTTGTTGAGATCAGCTCTTAAATGATCCACAATATGATGCCCTAGGCTCCTCTTTCGCGATAAACCGAAGGTTGAAGATGATGGGGTGGTTTAAAAATGGCAATTTTTGGGTTTTTAACTGCTGGGAACCAATTTTCGCGAATTGGCGCCTAAGCGAGAACCACTAGGTGCTTAGCCGCGAAATCTGGCGCTTAAGCGCCGACACTCTGGCGCTTAGCCACCAGTACCTAAATTTTCACAATTAAGGTATATGCACTAAATTACTTTGTTAATCACCCTTAATTTCTCTAAAATAATTATTTCTCCCCCCATAAATCTTCCAATATTCCAAATCAAAATTTAATATCCATTGATTCCACACAAATTTCACACAAACACAAATTTATATTAAAACAAACTTAACACTTAATACAATTCTAGAATTTCTATCCAAACATAAAGGATGAAATTCTCTAAATACAAGAGACTTTAATCTCAAACTGATAAGTATACATCTCTAAGACGTAACCATCACAACATCAGGCTTAGTTAATACTTAAATATAAACACTAAACACACCAAACATAACACACATGAACACTAATCATAACACATAAGAACACTAAACAAATAAGAACAAAGCACTCTTTAATTCGATTCTCCATTAGGCAGATTATATCCCGAACAATTATGATTCTCATTTGAGCCTTCTGGAATATAAATCTGATAAAATGGGCAATAATTGTTCATCCTTAAATCATCTTCTTCAATCCATTTGTTCTTCAGAAACATCGCCTTATCCGTTTCTTTCACATACCTTGAATGACTGAATTGCATCTTGAGTTGCCATCCCATGTGCTCCAAATGTAGGTTACTTTCATGGATTTTTGCTTCCATTGAAGTCACTCGGGCTTCAATTTTTGTAATCATTTCAGTAATCCCTTGAATACTGACAGCGAGATATCCATTGAATAACTCTTTAGCACTGTCACTAACGAACTTACACTTATCGGAATCTTGCTTCTTCTTCATCTCATTCTCCCAGGAAGACATGATGCACTCAAAACTCTCTTCTTAAGACTCAGAAATGAAAATAGGACTTGGGGCAAGTGTTTCTCTTATATTAGGTCCTTTTTATAGACTTGGGAGGTGCTAAAACTGCCCCAAGATGTTTTAAAACTCCAAAATAACTTCTAAAACCACTCCCCCACGATCTAGGCTTCTAGAACCTCATTTTTCATATTTTTTATAACTGCGGTGCCTAAGCGCCAACCAATCGGCGCTTAGCCGCCAGTGCTCAATTTAGCACAGGTATGCTAAGTGTATAAATTTTCATTCTGACTTCTCTAAATCATCAATTAAGGTCAAATAAACTCTACTATAGTTTAAAAACTCCAAATTACTACCACTAAAAACATAAAAACAAACCAAACCAAGCAAACAAAGCACACTAAACAAACATTAAGCAAAGCACACCGATAATTATGGGTTGCCTCCCACAAAGCGCTTGTTTTAACGTCTTCAGCCTGACATACCCAGAACTCATTCTGAGTGACCCAACATCAAATTATTATCAGATTTAGATTTATTGACTGAAAAATATGGTTTAAGTCTATGTCCGTTAACTTTAAATATTTTTTCAGTCTTAGGATATTGAATATCTACAGCTCCATAAGAATAAACTTTTATCACAATAAATGAACCCATCCACCTGGACTTAAGTTTTCCAGAAAATATTCTCAATCTAGCATTATACAGTAAAACTTTTTGTCCTGGTACAAGATTTTTAGTAAGAATCTTCCGATCATGTCATAACTTCATCTTTTCCTTATAAATCTTAGCATTTTCATAAGATTCATTCCTTATTTCTTCAAGCTCTTTCAATTGCAATAATCTCTTTTCAGCAGCATCTTTCAAATTTTAATTGAACTCTTTGATAGCCCAATATGCTTTATGCTCAAGTTTAAAAGGTAAATGACAAGCTTTTCCAAAAATCGGCCTATATGGGGACATTCCATAGGTGCTCTACGTAGCGATTCTATAGGCCCACAAAGCATAATCTAGTTTGATTGACCAATCCTTTCTATTTGGATTAACAGTTTTTTCCAATAATCTTTTAATTTCATGATTGGATAATTCAACCAAAACACTTGTCTGCGGATGATAAGTAGTAGCAATGCGATGATAAATATGATATTTCTTTGCTAACTTCCCAATAATCGCATTTCTAAAATGACTTCCCCCATCAGTTATGATTACTCTTGGTATTCTAAATCTACAAAATATATTCTTTTCTAAAAACTTTGCAACACTTTGAGCATCACATCGAGGTAAAGCAATAACTTGATCCATTTGGAAACATAGTCTACTGCTATCAAAATATAAACATTTCCGAAAGATGGTGTAAATGGTCCCATAAAATCTAGTCCCCAAACATCAAATATTTCAACTTCCAACATATAATTGAGGGGCATCATATTTCTTCTAGAAATATTGCCTACACGCTGACATCTATCACAATTTTCAATATAAACATTCACATCCTTAAAAATTGTAGGCCAATAAAATCATGATTGTAATATTCTATATGCAGTTTTAGCACTTCCAAAATGTCCCCATAATCAGAATCATGACATTTTTGAATAATTTCATAAGTCTCTTCCAAAGGTACACATCTCCGAATTATAAGATCCTTTCCTTGTTTATATAAAAATGGGTCATCCCAAAAATAAGTCCTAGCATCAGACAGAAATTTCTTCTTTTCTTAGTATGTCAAACCATAGGGTATAATATTACTAACAATAAAGTTTACTATGTCTGCATACCACGGAACGCGCCATTCTTTAACAGTGAACAGTTTTTCATCAAGAAAATGTTCATTAATTTCTTCAATATCACAGAGAGATTTTTCAATTTCAAGCCTAGACAAATGATCGGCAATTTGATTATCGGAACCCTTCCTATCTACTATCTCGAAATCGAAATTCTTGCAAAAGAAGAATCCATCTTATCAGTCTCGGTTTTGCATCATTTTTCTTTATTAAGTATTTAATAGCAGAATGATCAGTATGCACCACACATTTTGTTCCAATTAAATATGATCGAAATTTATCAAAGGCAAATACTATAGATAATAACTCTTTCTCAGTAGTGGTATAATTAATTTAAGCTTCATTAAGAGTTTTACTGGCATAATATATTACTTTGAAAATTTTATCATATTTCTGACCTAAAACAGCACCAATAGCATAATCACTAGCATCACACATTAATTCAAAAAGTTTTTCCCAATTTGGTTAAATTATTACGAGTGCGGTGATTAATTTTTCTTTTAATGTTTCAAAGGCTTTACGACAGTCATCATCAAAATTAAAAATTGCATCATTTTCCAGTAAACGGCATAAAGGTTTTGTAATCTTTGAAAAGTATTTGATGTAACACTTGTAGAATCCAGCATGTCCTAAAAAACTTCTAATTCCCCTTACATTGGTTGGGCAAGGTAAATTAGATATAACTTGAATTTTTGCAGGATCTAACTCCAAACCTTTTTCTGAAATCCGATGTCCCAAAACAATTCCTCCTGCTAACATAAATTGCCATTTTCCCAATTAAGGACCAAATTAGTTTCTTCACAGCATTTTAAAACTTTAGATAAATGTTCTAAAAATGATTCAAATGAAATTCCAAAGACTAAAAAGTCATCCATAAAAACTTCAATCCCTTTTTCAATCAAATCACAAAAAATAGCCATCATACATCTCTGAGTTGTAGTAGGGGCATTACATAAACCAAAGGGCATTCTTCTAAAAGCAAACGTACCATAAGGATCGGTAAACGTAGTTTTCCCTTGATCCTCAAGAGCAATTTGAATTTGGTGGTAACCAGTATATCCATCCAGAAAACAAAAGTATTTATGCCCGACGAGTCACATCCGACATTTGATCTAGAAAAGGGAGTGGAAAATGATCTTTCCTTGTGGCAAGGTTTAATTTTCTATAATCAATGCATATTCGCCACTCTGTAACTTGTCTTGTTGGTATCATTTCATTCTTTTCATTAACAGTCACAGTTACTCCTCCTTTCTTAGGAACACAGTGAATAGGATCGACTCATGCACTTATACTGAAATAGGGTAGATAATTCCAGCATCCAACCATTTTAAAATTTCTTTCTTAACAACGTCTTTCATGATAGGATTTAATCTCCTTTGTGGATCAGCCCGCGGTTTGCAATTATCTTCCATAAGAATTCCGTGCATACAAATTGAAGGACTGATTCCTTTAATATCAGCAATTGTCCATCAAAAGGCTTTCTTGTGCTTCTTCAAATTTTTAAGGAAACTCTTTTCTTCTTTTTCAGTTAATTGAGAGGAAATTATAACAGGCAAGGTTGAGGATTCACCTAGAAAAACATACTTCAAAAGATCAGGAAGCATTTTTAGCTCAAGTTCAGGAGGTTTTTCAATTGATGGACCATAAGATTCATCTTTTTCAGTCATATCCAACAATTGAAAACTTTCATGAACATACTTTAAATCTTCCTCTTGAAAATCTTCAGAATCAAGTAACTCCTTTTCTTGCTTATGTTCCCATTCTTCTCTTTTAGTTTTCTCTTCATAAGTTGATTTGAAATGACATTCACTTTAATATTCAATAACATCCATCCTATAACACTCATCTTCTTTACCTCTAGCAGGATATTTCATCGATTTTGAAATATTAAATGTAACAGTTTGATCATTAATCCTCATCATTAATTCCCCTTATTGCACATCTATCATGGCTCTGCCTGTAGCTAGAAAAGGACTCCCCAAAATTATGGGTATCTCTTTATCTTCCTCCATATCTAACACAATGAAATCCACAGGAAAAATAAATTGATCCACTTTTACCAAAACATCTTCTATAACTCCTTTAGGATATGTGATTGAACTATCTGCTAATTGCAGAATTACAGTAGTTAGGGTTATTTCTCCAAGTCCCAGTCTTTTGAATATTGATAGAGGCATAAGGTTAATGCTTGCACCCAAATCACATAAAGCTTTTCCACAGAATCTTTCTTTGATTGCACATGGAATTGTGAAACTACCAGGATCTTTTAAGTTTTTCAGGAAGCTTTTTCCGAATTATTGCACTACACTCCTCACTAAGTGCAACAGTCTCATTTTCCTCAAACTTCCTCTTTTTATTAAGAATATCCTTCATAAATTTTGCATAGCTTAGCATTTGTTCTAGGGCTTCAGCAAATGGAATATTAATGGTAAGCTTCTTTAATATATCCAAGAATTTTGAAAATTGCTTATCCAACTTTTGTTGACGAAGTCTCTGAGGAAATGGAGGTGGTGGTTTTAATAAATCAACCTTAGGTGGAGAAATAGGTCTTTCAAAACATTTTGGAGCCTCCTCTTTAGGTATTTCAATCTCTTCTTTCTCTACTTCAGTTTCTTTTTAAACTCTACCTTCCAATTCTTTTCCATTTCTCAGTTGAATTCCTTTTACTTGTTCTTTATTCTTTTCTCTTGGATTCACTTCAGTATTACTTGGAAGCATTCCTTGGGATCTATTACTTAAGACATTTGCAATTTGTCTGAATTGATTTTCAATATTTCTGATGGTTGCTCCTTGAATTTGTAATTGATTTCCCATAGTGATACTACTTCTTCCATAGACAACTTCTTCTCTTTATATTGTAAAACATTGTTATAACTTGAAGGATAAGTTAATTTATTATTATTATTACCTTGGTTGTTCTAATTCCCCAATGGGTTTACTTTGTGGTTCCCTCATTGTTGATTAACACCACCCTGATTATTGTTATTCCAGTTAAAATTTGGATGATTCTTCCAACCTGGGTTATAATAATTGGAATATGGGTTGTTAGATTTGATTATAACATTCACAGTTTCTGGTTAAGAATAAGAATCAACCATTTGGCCTAATGAATTTTCTTCAATCATGAGATCTGGTTGAGAAAAATTCATCCTAAATTGGTCTATCTTATTTGATACAGCAGCAACTTGATTTGCTAACATTGTAAAAACATCATTTTCATAAACACCGGCTACCTTTTTAGGATTTAACCTTTCGGAAGGCTATTGAAAATTATTAGTAGCCATTTCTTCAATTAAAGCATAAGCATCGAGAAAATGGTTTAGACATTAATGATCCACAAGTGACATCATCGATGATTGATCTAAGATATCCAACTAATCCATTATAAAAAGTTTGAATTATTAACCAATCTGGTATCGCATGATGTGGACAATTCCTGAGGAGATCTTTAAATCTTTCCAATGCTTCGTATATTGATTCCCCTTCAAACTGACAAAAAGATGTTATATCATTTCTCAACTTAGCAGTCTTAGATGGTGGAAAATATTTAGCAAAGAAATTTTGTGACAGTTCACCCCAAGTTCTAATTGATCCAGGTGCTAACGAATGTAACCATATTTTAGCTTTATCCCTTAGTGAGAAAGGAAAAAGTCTAAGTCTAATAGCATCATCCGAAATACCATCATATTTAAAAGTTGCACACAACTCTAGAAAATTAGCAAGATGCAAATTAGGATCTTCAGTTGTTGCTCCCCCAAATTGATTATTAGACACCATTTGGATAATAGCAGGTTTAAGCTCAAAAGTATTAGCAACTACAACAGGGTTTTGAATACTACCACGAAGTACATCTACTATAGGGTTAACATAATCTCTTAAAGGTCTTAATTCTTGATGGATGCCTACATTGTGATTTTGATGATTTGCCATTTCTTGAATATTTTTATCTTTTTCTGTATTTTAATTTTTTTGATTTTTCTGATAGTTCTTTCTAATTCATAATCGTAAGGCACAAGTCCCTGAGAACCTGAACTATGCATACAACAATAAAACAAAACAAAACACAACACACTAACAAAAACAAAGAAAAGTAAAAATTAAAAATTTCTTAATTCTCTTTAAAATGCAATTTAATTATTGTCCCCGGCAACGGCGCCAAAAACTTGATCCACCTAATATTTATACTTACAAATATGATATGAAAATTGGCAACAACACCAAAAACTTGATCCCGCCGGATATATATATGTTGATGATTTTGATTTATAATGTGGATACTACGCAAGTATACGTATCATTTATCAAGTAATATAGGACTTTCTGATTAAGCCCCGAGATATCGAACCCACATGGAAAATATGAAAATCTTTAAAGGAATCAGAAAATTATATTTTTACTTTTTTTAATAGCTTTTGAAAGTATGTCTTGATTTTGAAAAGTTTTGAAAGTTGATTTGTCTTTTGAAATTTCCTTAATAAAATGTTAAGCAAGAAATTAAAATTATTATAACTAATAACACTGTATGTAAAACACTATTAACTAGAATATCTTCTTCTTTACTTTTATGAAGTAGTAATAATTATTAAAGTATTGTTGTGGAAGTATTTAAATTTGTTGTGACAGATAGAAGCAAATGTATTCTTTACCCTTACTTGGTTCCATAAAGAACATATGTTAATTTGAAAATTTTATCATTTTGAACATGGTTAGGCAGGGAAGATACCAGTCACTCACTCTAGAGTTCCCTTGATTCCCACCAACTGGGGGCTAACTTCTCATAACAAAACTCAAAACTTCAAACCAAATTAAGGGGTTTTAGCCTGTCACTCTAAAATCCTCTAATTTTACTCCTTTCCATAAAAATATCTTCTAATATACATTCAATTATATGGACTAAAATTCTCACCCATATAATTGCATGTGATTCTTACTAACTTTTAAGAGACAATACCGCATTGGATCTTACATAATCTCAAGAAATTCTACAACTTAACAGGCTAAATTAAGAAGTAAACAAAGTTTTCAGAATCAATCTTCACAACTTCTTCCAACTATAAACACTTATACTTTCCACAACAATTCTCTATAAACTAATTACTTCTCTATTTAAGAAAGAAAAATAAAAAGTAAACTACTCAGAATGCATTGAGAAAATACAAAAACACATTGATTTGAAATTAAAAACCATAAGAAAAACAACAAACAAAAACAAGTATTAATTAAAAAACTAAATGTAAGAAAAAAGTAAACACGTATCTGAAAATTCTCTCCACAAGACTCAGGAAGTTCCTCTGAAACTTTAATTCTTTACTAAACTACTCCTCACAGCGAATCTCTCAACTCCGATGACTCAGAATAAACTTCAGACTTCAATAGAAACTAAACTAAAAGAAAGAAAAAAAGTGGGAAGAAGAAGACTTCACTCCGACCCTTTTCTCCTTTCTACTCTCTACTCCTACTCCTAATTAAAAATCTCACAAAATAAAAGTAAAATACTATAAAAACACTTTTCGAAATGTAAGTGGAAGAGCCCTTTTTCTTTCCTAAGACTCTCTTTAAATAGTAAACCAAAAGGTGCCTTGGTGTCTCTTCAAATGTGTCCAGATTCAATGTATCCACGAAAGAATGCACCCCTTCATTCAAACTTGCCACCCAAAGGAAGTTATGGAAGTTACCACTAAGAGTTGCATCCCATCCCCTTTGAAATTGGCGCCAAATTTCTTTAGATTTTGATTTTTAATTGTGGCGGCTAAGCGCCGGCCGGGCGGCGCTAGCTGCCGAGTGCCCAAATTTTCATTTTTCATTTGTTTGCTCCAAATTTGGTCCAATTTTTCTCCTTTCATCATAACCATCCATTTTCATCATACCTGCAAGAAAAGCACAAAATATCTTCTATTAAAGTGCAATATCATTAAAAATAGGTATAAAAATGTGCATAAAAATACAATATATTTTAGGTGTATCACTTAGCCTACTTTATGCTGGCCGAAAATCCATATAGGAAGATTAGAGCTTAAGTTTATTTCACATGTAGCTTTAGAGCCTCCCCTTTTCTTTCCCAAGCTTAGCTGAAATTTGTATTAACAAATAGAGATGCTGTCCATATTTTCATCTTGATCAAAAGATTAAATAAAGAGTAGTTTATACTTCGTTCGGTTTAAGCTTTGGAATCCTTATTTTGTTGTTAGACTTGGAAGGTTTATTTCATGGCAAAGCTTAAAAAACAAAAAAAAAAGAAAAAAGAAAGGAAGGAGGCTCTGGATGGTTTGGTTCTTTCATGCTTATGGCAAAGTTTTATAAATACATTTGATTTGCTTATTTGATAGCAAACTTTTGGAATGTTTATTTAGTTTTGAAATACTCCTCACATGCTAGAATTTGGAATATATGTAGAGAGCCTTAAACTCTCTTTCACATGGTACATAAGTTGGAATGTAAAGCCCTCTTTCTATATCAAAATATGAAGTGTGAAATATCTTTCATGTGCTAAAATGTTGGGATTTATTCATGACATTGGAAGGTTTTCTTTGCATGTGAGAATATAAGACTTCCTTCTATCTTTCGATATACTTTTGTTAGGCCAAATATTGGTTTCATAAATGGCCTCTAACACTCTCTTTTATGGGAGAAATGTGGGAGGTGTACTTAGTGTTTTGAAATGCTTTGTACATAACAAAGTTTGGTCTCATATATGGCTTTTGGAAGTTTTCTTTTGCATAACAAAATATGAAGTGTGTGTTTGTGTTTTAGGATTCATGCCCAAATTTTTGGAATATTTCCTATATGCAAAATTCGGACTAAAAATAGACATGGTTGAAACATTTGCGAAAGAGGCTATACATGTTCATTTTTCACTTATTTCACTACATATTCATACATGCAACACCAAAGTTAGTATTGTACACTTATCCCATGCATTTACGGTCTTGTATATTGCTTGGAGTGTACATGAAATGATTTGATGAAAATACTTACAATTTTCGGATTTAAACATATCCCCATATGGAACACTCAAATTTGAAGTTATGTGAATTTACCTTTCATCCATTTCAACATGTATCCATGTATATAACATTAAGGTTAGAATTTCACTAATGTCTCACCTCATCCTATGCATAAAAATGGTGTTTTACATGTAGGGATTCAAAGCCCTCTCTTTTTCATGCAAGTTATTTCATGGTTGTGGAACACTCACATATATTTAACCTCACATATGCACAGGTTATTCATGGAGGTGACTAGTGACATTAAAGGCTTGTGGGAAAAATGTGGTTTTATTGTATACATGCTTGTAGCACTTTGTGGTGGTGTCTATTACACATGTGAAAGGATAGCATTGTTTCTATACTCACTAAAAAGAAAAATCTGCACCTATGTAGTAATGTAGGGATCATTTGCATTGTTTATATGCTCACTAAAATAAAAAAAATCTGCACCTATGTAATCATGTAGGGATCATTTGCATTGTTTCTATGCTCACAAAAATAAAAAAATCTGCACCTATGTATTAACTTGGGATGGATTTATCTCACATATGTACATGCCCAAAGTCAAAATTCACAATTTTGTTTTAATGTGGATTGGTTTATGCCACATGTATGATCGCCTCGAGATAAATGTGCACTTGTATGCTATTTTGGAATCAATTTGGAACATGTTTTTGTTGTTCCTATTCAAAACATGTATGGTTGAATATGATTTATGTTGCTTTCAAGAGAGGAAGAGGAAAGAAAAGGAAAGTTCTATGCTTATTACTTCAAAATGAGAGTTTTGAAATGCTATTTATGCGAGGTTGGTTTAAATGCATAAGCTAATGATGGGTGTTCTCTTTACCTGCATACTTGCTTGCCACATTACACATCTCTTATTTGTTTCACACATTTGTTATAACATTTCATGATTGTGATGAGGCTTCATGCCTACGTCTTTTGGTGATCACATCTTTGTGTGAATAGGAAAGTTTGGCATTAATGAAAGCTTACACATTGTTATATATATTTATGCTTGTGGCACTTCTCTTTTTATAAATTGCAGGTGTGAAAAATTGATTTCTATGCCGTTATGCTGCCCAATTTTTCTCGATCAAATTTGGTTTTTTTTCTACCTTTTGGGTGTGTTGTCCCTCTTCCCTGGCTTTTGGTTTTGATCTTATACACTCCAATTTTTTTTTGCCTCACACTACATTGCCTCACTTACTACACCACATTACCCTATTACACTAATCACACCACCCCCATCCTCAGACTCACTACATTATCCCCTACATTACACCACTCTTTACACAATCTACATCACTACATTCCCTAAATTATCTCATATGTCACATTACCCTTACATGCTACATCACTTACCACATTCCTTACATATTATGGGTCTATTTGGCACAGCTGTAGTTGTGCTGCCCAGGAAGCTGCTGCGGGGAAGCAGCTGCGGAGCAGTTGGTTGTTTGTTTGGTTGCAGCTGTGTGAAAATAGCTGGGGGCAGTTTTTTCAGTAAAAATGACCATTGTGCCCAATTCAATAAAACGGTATAAAACATAATATTTAGGTAATTTCTTTAGTAAAAAAATTATTTCTTAAATAATTACTATTTAAATCCCTAACTGTTTCCTTCGCACGATCGATCCCGTCTGTTGCCTTCCCATCAATCCTGTCTGCTGCCTTCCCAGCGAGCGCGTTCCCATCGTTGCCTTTCCAGCGAGCCGCGATCCCATTGTTGCCTTCCCAGCGAGCTGCGATCCCCTCATTGCCTTCCCAGTCACGGCTGCTCCGCTACGACGAAGCAGATGGTATGCTCCGAGTCGCCGCAGCTTGCAATGAGCCGCGACCCCGTCAACAACCACGGCGAGCTACTCTGATAACATTAGCGGCGAAGATGGAGCGGCGGTGCGGGAGTTGTCAGAAGTGGCGAAGGATGTGACAAAGGAGAATGCTCTCGGCTTTTCGAGGTGGGGTAGAAGTGAAAACATTGCCCTTAACGCGATCCAGGAAGCGGGCTGCGGGTTAGAAGGAGCAGCCAGTTTTTCGCCAAATTTGCGGCCCGCGGCGAGTAGGACGCCGAAACAAATGGGAAACAGGTCGCGGATTCACAGGGCTGTGCCACGACACACCGAAAAAGCCAGTTCCAAACAGGCCCTATATCTCTACGTCACATTACCCTACAAACTAAATCATCACATTTACACATTACATCGCCCTACACATTACACCATCCTACATGTACACCATATGATAAGTTGCATTACTTCATTTCCTATACCACATCACACGCCACACTAATATACTCCCTACATTATATCATTTACTACATTACATAACCCTACATGTTACGCCACATTTGCATATCATTACACTACTTCACCTTACTACATTACCACGACATGATAAACACCGCACCACCTTATCTTATATCCCAAATCATTTCATATCCTACATCTTACATCACACCACATCTTACATTACATCCTAAATATTTCATATGCTACATACTTATCACACATCTCACATCACATCTTATACTATTCCGTATTTTACATGACACCCTAAACTACTTCATATGTTGCATCGTATCACTCCACATCCCACACCACTCCAAATACTACATCACACCATTTCCTACACTACATCACTTGCCACATCACCTTACACAAAAAGGGTTAGCTCACTTGTTTTGCATGTGATGTGACCGTCTCTTCGCGCCAAGTTGGGAGAGAGTTAGATGCTTTGACATGTGTATTGTCTTTTTGTTTATTTTGAGGAAAAATCTGTCTCTTCTCCGACATTGTGTTAGACGGATTGTTTGCTCCTCTTTCTTTTCCTTGACCCCATGTACTTTGTGTCTTCTTACTTCTTGGCCTAGTTCTCGTGCTTATGCAGGACACATGAGCATGCATTTATAGCCTTTCTGCTATATGTGGGGCCATTAAGTAAAACTGTAAGTAGGGTAGAAGGGGGAGGATGATGATGACATCGTAGTAAAAGTGGGATATAAGAGTCTTTTCGAATAGTACCTCCCGACTCAGAGACCCTGGAGAGGGTAGATGAAGGAATTTATTGTACTATTCACCTATCCTTAAGGTTTTCTATGCTGTCACTCTTAGGTTGCTAGTAATCCTAGTTCAATTAGGATAGTTAACCTGTGGGTCCTATTACTTTTATAATATATATATATATGCTTTCTTAAAAGAAAATTGCAAAAACTATCTCCACAACAAAAATAGCCTCCTTACCCATAAAGTTTTCATTTGCATGAAACCCAAATTGAAATGTATGAAAATTTTTTAAGGTCCACGATTGAATATTCATATCGAGTTAGAACTGCTTGCCATAGGATGATGGCTTGGTAGTTCTCACTTAAGGTGGGATATATACAACACAGCTCTAAGTCCTCCGCGCCACCGTGCTTACGGGTCCCCTGGACCTATAGTCCATTTTTCATGGTTTTTCCTACGGAGCTTTCTACGGATTCTTCTACGGTTTTCCTACGGATTTTTCTTCACAGATTTGATTTCCTACGAGATTTTTCTTCGTCTCTTTTTAGTTTTTTTTCCTTTTCTTTTCCTATTGATTTATGTCATAATTTTCACACTTTGCTTTGCATACACACGTTCCAAAACACACACACATATGCCTATTTAAGTTCAATTTGTCAGCTATGTCTGCCATTATACATACTACTGTAGCTTTCTTGTTTTACTTTCTTGCATATCTTAAACTGTGAAAATGATTGAACCTTGCATTTTTAAATAACTCAAAACTTAATCACCAACAAAAATAAACTTGTAACTTTAACTAAATCAAAATGACTCTTGGACGACCGGGAATCCCTCGGAAGAGGTAACTCACTGGTCACCATAATTAACTGGAAAATTTAATTAAAATACTAAGCCACCTTAATTTTAAACTTTCCATTTCATAATACTTCTCTCATCTCTTCAAATTGTCACTTCTAAAACTGAATCCACTACGACGAGGAGCATGCAACATGTAGCGTCGGCAGCACAACCATCTTCAACAGCAAAACGTATTCTACATCAATAAAACCTTTCCTTAGAATAAAACAATAAGCCATAGGATTTCAAGGTAGCCTGCCTAGCACAGTGTAAACCCTCACTTGATGTTTTGGGCTTTTACACTTAGTACAATATAAGCCTCAATTCGCCTTAGGTTTCTGAGGTCGTCATCCGATATGACATAAGTCCTCCTATCTTCTAGGCTATTCACATGATCGATATCAACTGAATGTAAGCCCTAATTAATTAAAATTGGCAGGATGAAATATGAATAACTTTTCCAAATCAAAGCCAAACAATATGATAGATTGGGAAATCACCGAGATATCCACTTGGATCCGTGATGTCCCCTAGCTCTTCCTCCTTCGCATTCTTTATAATCAAATGTTCCAAAATTTGCACCTTTCACCTATTGGATTCCGATCATCATAATATCATTGAAAAGTCCTTAGCCTTCTTGAAGTCGTAAAAATATCTTTCCTGATCTTTATCGAAAGTTTTCTTAGGTAATTTCGGTTATCTAAGATGTAATTAACAATAGGGCTTGCCCTTGTAGGAAACTAAAATGACCCCAGATTAATATAAACCCCATTTAATTATCTTTTGTATTAAATCGGGGAACATTTCGGTCAACATAACAGGTTCCACAGACCAAATGGATGTCATACTTGATTGGTTTATTTAACTGATCCTCTATTATTAAGCAATGTATCTGTTCCTCAGAGTAGATGCATAGCTTAATACGAGTGCTCATTTATTTAAACTATTCAAAGTATTTAATCAATTTGATTCATATTTTCAAATTAAAAAAAATAATATTTTCAAATTATATATATAAATTGGAAGTCCTTCCGAAACGGGAGACGGGATTTTGATTCCGGCGGTCGACAACTTCTACTGGACAACCTATATTTTAAAAATCTAAACTAAAATGTACCGACAATGATTTTATCCATTTTTCAAAGATTAAAATTCATATATATTTCTTCCACTACTGTAATCCTTCAGTTAGCTGATCGATCTATTACTTATCCTAAAGGGGTTATAGAAGATGTATTCATTAAGGTGGATAAATTTATCTTCCCTGTGGATTTTATTGTGCTCAACATGGAAGAAGATAAATAAAGTCATATTATTTTGGGGAGACTTTTCTTGCTACCGGGCGTGCTATAATTGATGTGTAGAAAGGAGAATTAACCATGAGAGTTAATGAATAAGAAGTAACATTTAATGTTCTAAAGTCAATGAGATACCCTATTAAAGAAAAATATTATAGGATATTATTGATTATATGATTGCTAAACAATACCAAGAAAAATGTAAAGTCATTTATGAAGAAAAAGTTGAAGTGATATGAGATCAAGAAGGATTAGATAGTGAAACTAAAAGTGATTTTAAAGAAAAATCATTAGAGATAAATGCTGAGGATACTAATTATATTGAGGAAAACTTTGAGATTTTGAATACTACTAAAAATAGTATATTTCTAATTCCTTTAATTAAAAAATCTCCTGAACTTGAGATGAAAGTACTTCATACGAATTTAAAGTTGCATTCTTAAGAATTTCATCAACTTTACCTCTGATAATATCCTCAGAGTTAACAAAAGACAAGGTAGACAAATTATTGGAGACATTAAGAAATTAGAAAAAAGTTTTTGGATGGACATTAGTTGATATTAAAGAAATCAGTCATTCAATCTGTATGCATAAAATTTTAATGAAAGATAACTATAAACCTAAGGTTAATCCTCAAAGAAGATTAAATCCAATCATGAAAGAAGTGGTAAAGAAAAAAATTTTAAAGTGGTTAGATGCTGTAATTATTATCCTATTTCTGATAATACATGGGTTACTCCTATTCATTGTGTTCCTAAAAAAGGAGTGACTGTAGTTGAAAATGAAAAGAACGAATTAATTCTAATAAGAGAAGTCGCTAGATGTTAAATCTGTATTAACTATAGAAAATTAAATACATTGACTAGGATGGATCAATTTTCTTTACCTTTCTTAGACCAAATGTTGGATAGATTAGCTGGACACCAATATTTTCTCCTTTTGGATGGATGTTGAAGTTACCACCAAACACTGATTGCTCTAGAGGATCAAATACTACATTTATAAGTCTTTATCGGACTTTCACTTTTAGAAGAATCCCTTTTCGTTTATGTAATGCACCTGCAACTTTCCAAAGGTGTATGATATCTATCTTTTGTGAACTTTATGGATGATTTCTCAGTTTTTGGAACCTCTTTTGATTTATTTTTAGATCATTTAGCAAAGGTTTTAAAGCACTGTGAAGAAAAAAGTTTAGTTCTCAATTGAGAAAAATGTCAATTTATGTTCACAAAAGAGATTGTATCGGGACATAAAGTTTCTAAAATTGGCAAGGAAGTTGATGAAGCAAAAAATTCAAATTATTGAATTACAACCTCCTACTTCAGTAATAGCAGTAAGAAGTTTTCTAGGACATGCTGGATTTTATAAGAGGTATATTAAAGAATTTTCTAGAATTGCTAACCCTATATGCCATATTTTAGAAAAAGATACTAATTTTGATTTTAATGATGATTGTCTAAATGCCTTCAATTTATTAAAGGAACACCTATCATTGTTTCACTTGACTCAGAAAAACTTTTTAAATTAATGTGTGATGCAAATGATTACTCTACTAGAGTTGTTTTAGGAAAAAAAAATATGATAAGATTTTAAAGTTATATATTATGCCAACAATACTCTTAATGAAGCTCAAATTAATTACACAACAATTGAAAAAGAGCTATTGGCAATGGTATATGTTTTTGATAAATTTAGACCATATTTACTTAGAGCTAAATGAATTGTGCATACTGATGATTCCACTATTAAGTATCTTATATCAAAGAAGGATATGAAACAAAGATTAATTAGACGAGTCCAACTTTTGCAAGAATTTGATTTTTAGATAGTGGATAAGAAAAGTGTTGATAATCAAATTGCTGATCAATTATCAAGACTTGAACAAGAAAGTGAAAAGAACAATGAGGTTGACATAAATGAAATTTTTTTTTATGAACAACTTTATGCTATTATTGAGTGGTATAAACTATGGTATGCAAATATAGTTACCTACTTAGTTAGTAACATTCTACCATACAGACTAATGAGCCACTAGAAAAAGAAATTTATTTATGATGCAAAATTTTACTTTTGGGATGACCCTTATTTATATAAAAGATGTTGAGATTCAGTCATTCGAAGATGTGTACCAACTAATGAAATCCTATAAATTATATAAAAATTTATAAATCTAAATTTGGGGTACACTTTGGAATAGATAAGACTGCAATTAAAATTTTACACTCTAGATTTTATTGACCTACATTGTTTAAGGAGGTTAATAATTATGTGAACACTTGTGATCGATGTCAGAGAGTAGGAAATATTTCTAAAAGAGATGAAATGCCCCTAAATTTTACTTTAGAAGTTGAAATTTTTTATGTGTGGGGTTTACCTTTTATGGGACCATTTGTACCATCTTCAAAATGATTTATATTATAGATGGACTATGTGTCTAAATGGATTGAAGTGAGAACTTTGCCTCAGTATGATGCTCCGAGTGCTGTAAAATTTTTAAACAAAAATATTTTTTACTAGATTTAGAATTCTAATAGTGATCATTACTAATGGGGGAAGTCACATTAAAAATTTAGAATTGACACATTACTTAGAAATTATGGAATTAAACATAGGATAGCAACATCTTATCACCCTCGGATCAGTGGATTAGCAGAAGTATCAAATCGTAAAATTTAAAAAAATTTGGAGAAAATTTTAAATCCTAATAGAACTGATTAGTCTAACAGATTTTATTCTGCATTATGAGCTTATAGGACTGCTTATAAAACTCCTATAGGAATATCTACATATAGGTTCATATTTGGAAAATCTTGTCATCTAACAGTTGAGTTAGAATATAAAGCTTACTGGGCAATAAAATGATTTAATTATAATTTAAATGATGCTAGAGAAAAAAAATTACTGTAATTAATTGAGCTCGAGGTAATTAGGAATGAATCTTATGAAAATGCTAAAGTTTATAAAGAAAATATGAAAATTTGGCATGATCGAAAGATTTTAAGAAAGAATTTTCAGTATGGACAAGAAGTTTTATTATACAATACTCTATTTAAATGATTTTCTGTAAAACTTAAGTCCAGGTGGATGGGGCCATTTATTGCGATAAAAGTTTGTCTCTATGGGGTTGTGGACATTAAGATCCAGAAACTGAACACATAATTAAAGTAAATGGACATAGGCTAAAACCTTACATTGGAGACAACAAGCCTAATTATAAAGTAACTTTGATGTTGGGTCAATCCAAGTAGAACATTTGGATACGTCGTGCTGGCGATGTTAAACCAAGCGTATTGTGGGAGGCAACCCATAATCTATTTTTGTGATTGGATTCATGTTTGTTATTGATGTAGTATCGTGACCATCCTTCGCTATAGTAACATTTTTCTAACACTATTTAAGGTATTAAACATGATTGGAATTTGAAGAAATTCGACGATAGGCTAATTGGTGTTCACTAGGACACTGGCGCCAAAGCGCCAAAATTGGCGCCTAAGCACCGGAATCCTGTGAAGGTGGCGCTTAGGCGCCAGAATCCAACGCCTAGGACCTACAACCCCCCCCCCCCCCAAAGCCGTTTTATTCATTTTTTTCCTTTTAAACTTCTAACCTTCATCACCAATCTTCAGACTTCAAAAATTAGATCAGAGAGAAGAAATATAGAGGGAGTTTGAGATCTTGCTTCCATTTACCTGCTTCCAAAGAGAGTAGAAATAATGGTATGACAGTGGAGATAAAAATATGTATAATGATGCCCAAACTTATTTCAATGGGTTTTTAGCGCTGAGTTTGGAAATGATGGCAAGCAATTTGGGGAAAATTGAAGAAGAGCTATCAAATCTGCACAATAAGATGCATGAAATATATCATCAATATGAGCATTTGGAGTGGCAGATGGAACTCCAGTCCAATCACATGACGTGCTATCAGGATTATCAGGTAACTATGTATAGTAAGAACCATTAGATTGATGAAAAAATGGCTATGCAATTTCTTCGTGATCCTTTCTTCCGCACATTTGATTGCAACTATTTGGCATGCGAAAAGAGTGACTAGAATGAGGTTAACAAGGGATGATCATTAGAAGTATTGTAGTGTTTATGTTTTATGTTCGTGTTGACTTTAATAATGGTTGTTTTGTGTGCTACTTAATCTAGTAGTTGATTGTGTTGTTGTGAGTTCTTAATTTATAATGTTCTAAACTGTTTTAGTATCTGTTGTATTGTCATTTTGTGGATATTAATGAAAATATGTATTGTGAAAAACTTGTGTTAGAATGGTGAACTCAACTTTGGATTGGAAATCGTGATTGAACAATTAGAAGATACATGATGTTGGAAAAATTATAAATATGAATTTTGATGATAAATTAATCAAAAATTTTGGTTTAAATGATTCATTCTTGCTTGGTATAATTAATTAACAATCAAACTTCAGAACAGCATGGCACCAAAACCCCAGCTACTGGGCGCCGGTTCACTTAATTTGAATGAAACTTAAGATTTTTACAATTTAAACCAAACCAATGCCATTTTCGACGCTTAAACTTCATCTTCTTCCTCCTTTTCATGAAAACCAGTCAAAGGCTGCTCCTTGTGCTCATATCTTCAAGCTTTTGGAATTAATACCACCTGATTTCATCTTCTCAAGGTTGGATCTACGTTTTGGAATAGTTATTTTGCGATTTTACCATGGATTTTTCATACATTGTGTGGAGACTGATATTTGCAAAAAATATTTGATTAAGTGGTGAAAAGTCCATGGATTTAAGCTTCGTTAGATTGAATAGCTTGTAGGAAGCCTTTTATCGTAATTTTAAAATTTGTTAGTTTTTTTCTTCAAATGTTTAGATGGCTTCTAAGACAAAGTGGAATAGGGAAAGGAAACTATCAACAATGCCAAATTCGTAAATATAAAAGCACAAGTTTGTTACAACAAATTTGCATCGTTGAGAAAGTTTATTACAGAGAAAAGCTTCTACAAACCTGGTGGAGGTATAGAAAAAGTTATTGTGGCTTGACAATGGGAAAGCTTCTGTTATTTTAATGTTATTTTTGTCATTGATGTTGTACGAGAGTTTTATGCAAACTTACCTGATGCAGTTGAAGACAAGGTTTTTATTTGAGGAAGGGGAGTGGAGTTCACCGCTAAGCAAATCAATGTGGTATATGGTCTGTGATCTGCTATTGACTATTTCTATTCAAAGTACACTCTATCTAAAGAAGAGTTAGATCAAATAACTGCATATTTGACTCATAAACGTGAAGACTTGAAGATTCAAAATAATCATAAGGTAAATTTTTCTTCTTCCAAGCTCAATGCCACCTCAATGGCCTGCCATTATTTTATTTCTGATCGCCTCCTTCTTTTAAATCATTTAAGTGAGGTAACAAGAGAAAGAGCCATATTAATCCACTGCATTCAAGATGAAACCTATAGATGTTGGCACTCTTATTTATGAGGCTATTAGTTCTTTTGCTAGAGCTAGTACTACTTCAGATCTTGGATTTCCTTCCTTGATATTTACTATTTACAAAGAATGTGGATTAAAGTTTGAACATTGGGAGGAGCATTTGAAACCACTTAAGCCAATTGAGAAGACCAATGAAGATGTGTACATATGACCTAGAGATAGAGCTCATGATGCACCTTCTACTACTAATTCTAAGCCTTCTACTTCTAGACCTTCTACTTCCACTGATACTCAGCCTCCATCTGGTTTCTGGGATGTGTTGTGTGAGAGTTATTTAGAGCACCAGAATGACATGTTTTTGATGCAGTGTCATATTAAATATATGGAAAATAAATTTGATCACACAACATATTATGTTCGGAGAAAGAGTGATTATGATGCCTATTATGACGAGGCATTATTAAAATTCATTAAGGGAGATTAGTCAGTTGAGTTTCCTACTTACCCTCAATTTACTCCTTATGCAAGCCCAGAATCTATGGATAAAGATACAACATTTGATTTTAATGATGATGATGATGATGATGGAGATGACTAGGCTTTCTTACTTGTCTGTTGTAGATTTGTTTGTTATTTCCTACGTTTGGACTTCCGATGTATGACTATGTAGGATTGTTTGGTGTAATTTTGTTTTCTTTATCACTACTACTTTTGATAGTCTTTTATTTAGTATTTGATATGTGTTAGAATAGAGTTTTATATTTGCAAGCTTTTCATGACATACCTATTTTAATTTAAATTGTCTATTACTTAGCACTATTTTTATTGTACCTGTACTGTTCTCCTGCTTAGAAATTTTAAAATTTTTTCTTTCTTCATGCTTACTATAAAATGAACTGTTTCAAAATAGTTTAAAATTTATGTTTGGGGCAAGGAAGAATTTTTTTTTCTTAAAAAAAAACGGTGTCGACGGTGCCAGGGACAGTTATTGGCCATACACATTGAATCTGTACATTTTTTGGAAGGTTTTTTGAAGCACCTCTTGGAAAATTCGTCCCTACACTATTTTAAGTGAATTTAAAGCCAAAAAAAGGGGTAGATGTTAGGAAAAATGTGGAGAATGTTTAGAGATCTTAGAATAGGAGTAGAAATATAGATTTCTATCTTTTTGGAGAGATTGGAGAGGTGATTTTGAGAGAATCTGTAAGGGAATCTACTAGCATTGCATGGATCAGCGGGAGACTTTGTGGGAGAGATTTTCATCTTTCATTCTGGGGGAAAAGCTAAGTATTATTTTCTTCGTTATCTTATGATTTTGAAACACTTATGTCTTAGATTTTTTTTTGATGAAATGAAGTTTTTCATTATGTTTTCTTTGTGCTTTGTGATGTCTTTCTCTTACTCTTTCTTCTTATTTGGAAATAGTGGCAAGAGAAGATTATGTCATTGTTTTCATTCTACTTTTCTTTTTCAATGAGTAGGATTCATGTTTAGGGTATTGGGATGCATGCTAGAAGAATTTTTAATTATAAATGGGATGGTTTTTACTTGCACTTCATTTACATTTCAAAAAGAGCTCATGCAGTGTTAAAATTCATTGTAATTGCATTAAGACCCGAGAGGGCAGTGTAATTCTCAACAAAGTGGAACTAAATTCAAATTCCATGGATGGTGAAGTTCATGGGGGTTGAGTGCAAATAAATAGGGAAATATACTTTGATGTGTGTAGAATTGGAGATTTTAGGGTGACAGAATAAAATCCTTAATTCGGTCCTAGTGTTTGAAAACTAAAGCGAGAGTTAGCCTTCAGGCAAAGGGAAGTGGGAGCTCTGGAGTGAGAGCCAGTATCCTCCTAGCCTAACCACGAATTTAGGGACCAAACCTTGGATTAACCAAGGTTCATTATGCACTCAGAAGAGAGTAAATAATAGGATAGCTCATATTTGGCACAAACAATATTTAATGCATCTCATTCCTTTACATTATCCAATTCACTACATAAAAAAAGTAGTTTTTACATCTTAAAATTCTCCAAAACAATTCATCTAGAATGGGTTATCTTTATAATTAATATTTTCTTTTAGGAGTAATTATTAGTTGTTTTAAACTTAAGCCTTACCTTTATGAGTACCTATTAGAAAAACCACTTTAATCTACCTTCCAAACTAAATTCTGATAGTAGTATACTTGAATTTGACTAAGGACCTCTTACCCCGATTCCCTGTGGAATCGATAAACTGGACTCCACTAGAGCCTAGTATTACTTGAATGATACGTATACTTGCGCAGAGCCTCTAGTGTGTGCTCGTACATATGAACATAAAACAAGCAAAAAAAATAACACACGCCAGGGGCGCATCAAGTTTTTGGCGCTGTTGTTGGGGAAGCTTCAGTAAGAATTTTGGGAGAATTTTAGTTGAAGTAATTATTCTTAGAATCGGAAAACTTTTGTAAAAATTTTTTTTGTGTGAAAAGTGTTTTTTGTATGAAAAAGTGTTGTGAACAAACTGTTTGTGTGAATAACAAGGTGTTTGTGAAAATATTTTATTGTGTTGAATATATTTTTTGTTTTATTTGTTTTATTTTTAATTATTGTTTGTTGTGTTACATATGCAAAATAAAGGATCTGTATGATTTGTGCATTATGGTCCCGAGTTAGAAAAATGAAAAAAATCAAAAAATAGAAAAGACTTGAGGAACTAGAAATGGAAAACATTCAAAGTAATAACTTGGTAAATCATCATAAATCATTGAGGGATTATGTAAACCGCAAGAGAGATGAAATTTACTCAAGTATAGAAAACCCTATCGTAGAAGCTGAGTCGTTTGAACTAAATCCAGCAATTATCCAACCGGTGCAGAACAACAAGTTTGGGGGAACTCCTTCGGAGGATCCCTTTTTACTCTTATCTAGTTTTCTAGAACTTTGTGCTACATTTTGTTATAATGACATGTCAGACGATGTTGTTAGGCTAAGGCTTTTTTCCTTTCATACTAGAGGATAAGACAAAAATGTGGTTATACGCATTAGCACCTGGCTCTATTAAAAATTGAGAGGAGTTAACTCAGAATTTCCTAGCTAAGTATTTTCCACCTTTAAGGACTACTAAACTTAGAAACAATATTATCTCAATTGTCATTATGAAGGGGAATCAATATACGAAGCCTGGGAAAGTTTTAAGGAACTCTTAAAAAAGTGTTCACATCATGCTCTACTAGATTAGTTAATTTAAACTTTTTATAATGGGTTAGTAGGATCCTTAAGGTCCATTATTGATGATGCTGTTGGTGGTTCATTAATGTCAAAACCATTTGATGAAGCATATGCATTAATTGAAGAAATGGCTACAAATAAATTTTAATGGCCCTCTGCAAGGGTAAATCCTAAAAAGGTTGCTACTATTTATGATACAGATGCGATTGCAAATCTTGCATCTCAGGTTGCTTCAATATCAAGAAAGTTGGACCATATTGGAATGAACCAGCCTTAATTTACTCCCGTAAGTAAGGATAGTTCAGTAGGGCATATGATTGATTCCAACTTATTATATGGGACACAACCCGTATTCTAACTTTTACAACCCAGGTTGGAAGGACCATCCTAATTTTAACTGGAATCATACTACTGGGGGTTGAAACCAACAATAGGAAAATAATCATGCAAATCCTAATGGAAGTTGGAATAATCAGGGGAACACAAACTATAGACCTTCAAATCTATCAAACTCTAACAATGATCAACAACTTATGGATAAGAAGATGTCTATAGAACAAGTGATATTGCCAATGGGAAACCAGTTGCAAAGTCAAAATGTTGCGATTAAAAACATAGAGGATCAACCGGGACAAATTAATAATTCACTTAGCAATAGACCCCAAGGAACAATTCCTTGCAACACTGAGATTAAACCTAAAGAGAACAATAATGAACAAGTAGAAGTTGTCCAATTAAGAAGTGGAAGAGAGATAGAGGATGTGGTTAGAAAAGAAAAAGAAGTTGTGAGAGAAACAAAGGAAACAAAAAGACCTAAAGAACTTGTTTCTAAGGATCTAGAAAAATTAATATCTACAACTAAAATCAATTTGGAAAGACCACCACCTCCATTTCCTTAAAGACTTGGACATCATAAGTTGGATAAATAATTTTCAAAGTTCATGGAAGTACTTAAGAAGTTAACAATAGATATTCCTTTCGTAGAAGCTTTAGAACAGATGCCATGTTATGCAAAGTTTATGAATGAGATATTAAACAGAAAAAAGAAATTTAGAGATTATGAGACAGTTACACTAAGTGAGGAGTGCAGCGCTATACTTCAGAAAAAGTTTTCTTAAGAACTTAAAGATCCTTGTAGCTTTACAATTCCTTTTGCAATTGGAGAAAGATTATGTGGAAAAGCTTTATGTGATACGAGCGAGTATTAATGTCATGCCTCTATCTATATTTAGAAGATTAGCTTTAGCTATTATTTCTCCCACTATTGTAACCCTTCAATTAGCTGATCGATCTATCATTTATCCAAAAGGGGTTATAGAAGACGTGCTTATTAATGTGGATAAATTTATCTTTCCTATGGACTTTATTGTATTAGATATGGTGGAAGATAAAGAATATCCAATTATTTTTGGGAGATCATTCCTTGTTAATGGACAAGCTATGATAGATGTGCAAAAAGGAGAGTTGATTATGAATATTAATGATCAAAAAGTCACTTTTGATGTGTTAAAGACTCTGAAATATCCAGCTGAGAGAAAAGATGATGATAGTTTTTGGATGGATGAAATTGATTATCTAAGTAAAGACCATTTCCAAGAAATTTTTGAAGTAAGTTAACAGATGAGATCGAAATGGACTTTCATGATGAGTTGAAAACATTGTTTAAAGAAGACTGTATGTATGTTCGGATGAGGTGTGAAATGATGGACACTACCAAAAATAGTGAACTTTTAATTCTATTTGTTGAAAAATCTCATGAACTTAAGATGGATGTACCCCATACAATTTTAAATCCTATCTCTTTATGAAATTCATCTACACCACCTGTCTTTATATATTCAGATTCGACTCAATCACAAAAAAAACTTGAATTGAATAATGAATAAGATAAAGTTATTGAACCAAGACTTGGAAGAGAATTTGAGGATATATTTTAAAAGAACTTTTAGTTGAGAAAAGAGGATAAGGATATTGAAAGACCAATAGAAGAAATTCATAAGGAAATAGAAAACCCTATTTCCTTAACTAAGATAAATATAGAAAGACCACCTCTATCTTTTACTCAGTACCAAGGGGAAGAATTGGAAGATAACTTAAAACATAAGAGTAACATAGAAGATTTTGATCCAGAATTTGAATTATGTAGAGAGAATCCGATCCAAAATTTTAGAGATTTTGAAGTATCTTATAGAGATTCATTTCTTATAAATTTCAAGGATGATATTAATATGCAAATTCAGAAAATCAATAGAAGAATATTAGATCTATAAAGATATATGAGGAACAATGATACAAATCAATCTGAAAAGGAAAAGCTGAATGCAAAATTAAAATTTAAGGATTTTGTAGGAATCCCTGGATCTGAAAAATATTGGGCGATTGATCGATGATTACTTAATTGGAATTTTAATCTTGGTGGAATCATTTGTCGGGTTGGCGACGTTAAACCAAGCTCCTGAAAGTCATGATTGTTAGTGTTGTATTGTGTTTTCTTTAGTGTGGATTGATCGGCTTGATTAATGATCGATGAATTTTTGGATTGTTAGTGGATTGACTTGGTCTTTATGTGTCATTATGGATTGATTAGTTTGATTGTTAATTGGTAGATGTTTGGATTGTTAGTGGTTTGATTTGATCTTTGTGTGTCATGAGGGAGGTGATTTCTTATCTTCTTATTATAGTTAGACTTGTATGTTATGTTGTAGTAGTTGGATTGATGAATCTACTATGACTCGAGTCTCACTCGAACTTGAGTTTTACAAGAGACATCATGAATTTGAGCAGTGACAGATCCATCTCAATTTTGTTACTTCTTTTTTATGTTTTTGTTTTTATTTGGTAGGAGTCATGAAACTATTTGATGAATAACTTGTGGATGATCTCACACAATGATTTGTAAATCTTAGAGGTGCTTAATTAAAGTGATTAGATGATGCCTGAGATTGGTGCCTAGGAGTGAATATATTAGGGATAACCTTATATCTGGGATTATAATCTATAAAATCATTTTAAAATGCCCCTAATTTATTAGTGTAGTGATTCTGTTAGAATTTGGAAGCATGAGATCAACCTAAAAATGTACTACTTTTTATGCTATATTATATAATAATATTGCACTTTAAAGGTATGTTTTCTTGTTTTTATGGTTGTAGGTACATCAAATTGAAGAAGTTGGAGTGATTGGAGCAAAAGAAACAAAAATGGATCAAAAGGGAGCATATCGGAGCAAAACGGGTCGAATCGGAGCATACCGATGTAGAACAGGTCGAACCGGACATTTTGTACCTGTGTCTGGCGCCTAGGCACCACCAGTTGGTGCATAGCTCCTAGGCAGTGGTGCTAATGCGCCAAACAGCCGGCGCATAGCCGCCAGTGACGGTTTTGGCATAACTTCTTCAATATACGTCGGATTTGGACAATTTTTAAAGTGTTGCAAAGTGTGTCTCATGGGGAATTCATTGGGAATAATAAAATAAACTTTCTAGAAGATTTTGGGTTGGTTATTAGGAGTTATTATGGAAGAGATGTGTCTCTTGAAATGAAAAGGCACTTAAGGCACCTATTGGAAGATTCATTGAATGTGGGCTCTTTTTGAAGAGACACTTAAGCATCTCTTTAGAAATTATAATTAAGGCTTGAATATTCTTGAAGAAGAAAATTTAGAGGAGGAGAAGATTATAAGAGGAGAAGAAGGCTTGGAGAAGATTTGAAGGCTTGGGCGTGAGCCCAAGTGGGGCGACAAAGTGAGGAGAAAGAGAGAGTGTGAGAGACTTTTTTCTTTTCTTTTCACTTTTTTCTTGGAGAGGATTACAAGGAGATTACTTTTTCTATACAAGGAGAGTTTGATTTTCATCAGAGATAAGTATTATCATTGTATTTTGATTTGAATTTAGTAGTTTGTTTGTATGGAATCAAAATGTTGTTCAATGAAAAGTTGTTGTTTCTCCATGTATAGTGAGTAGTTTTCTTTACTCTTCCCTCTTACAATGAATTAGTATGCATGTGTAGCATATAGAATTCAGTAGAGTTAGAATATATCGTGGTGATTTTACTTTGATCTTTATTTACATGTAAACTTGATCAACTTGCATGATAAAATCTGTTGTGAGAACATGTAAGAACCAATGTGGTATTGTCTCAGCCAATAATTGGTAAAAATAACATGAGATTATGTGGGTGAGAATGTATTCCATATGGTTGAGTGCAAATAAATAGGGAGATATGCATGTTTAAGAGGTGTAGAATTAAAGGACTTTGGGTGACAGACTAATGCCCCTAATTTAGTTTGATGTGAAAAGTTTTGATATGAGATGTTAGCCCCCAGGTGGAGGGAGAAGAGAGAACTCTAGAGTGAGAGCTAGTATCTTCCCTGACTAACTCATCTATAAGATTTAAAATCATCAAATTAACCTATGTTCTTTATAGAACCAATTATGGGTAAAGAATATAATTGCTCCTATTTGTCACTATCTCTCTCGCTACTTGTTTTACTCTACACATGTCACTAATTTCATTGCATGAGGAAGAGTACTTTTAATATATAAATCCCACTTTCTAATTTTCTCTAATTATTTTAGTTTAGGAGTATAAGTAGTATTGTAGTGATAATTGTTAGATATAACCAAAACCAAACTTTTATCGACCTTCTAAGCTAGGACGTGTTATTGTAGACGAGAACTTCTCTTGAAAGCCTCTGTGATTAACCGCGATCTCCGTGGGATCGATATTTAGGGCTTAATCAGAAAGCTCTATATTAATTGATAACGATACGTATACTTGCGTAAAATACCTACTATCTAAAACATAATTGAAATCTTACTTTGCTTGGGAGTCAAGTTTTTGGCACTATTAGAAAGGAAGAAATTTAAAAAAGAAATTAAAGGATTAAACTCTTGTATATTGTAATTGGGGATCAAGTTTTTGGCGCCGTTGCCTGGGATTGCAACGGTTGATCTTGATATTTGGAGGATTTTAGTTGAATTATTTAGTCTTAGACTTGGAAAATTGTAGTGTCGTAAAAAAATTTTGTGTGAAAAGTGTTTTTTGTATGAAAAAGTGTTGTGAAGAAACTGTTTGTGTGAAAAACAAAGTGTTTGTGAAAATGATTTCTTGTGTTGAAAATATTTTTTGTTTAATTGTTAATATATCATATGTTGTGTTAGGTATGCGAACTAAAGGATCTGCAGGACACGTGTCTTATGATCCCGAGTTAGAAAAAATGAAAAAAAAAATCAAAAAACAGAATGGACTTGAAAAACTAGAAATGGAAATGAAAAATATTCAAAATAAGAACCTGGAAAATCATCATAAATCATAGAGGGATTATGTAAATCCTAGGATTGATAAAATTCCCTCAAGTATACAAAACCTTGTCATAGAGGTTGACTTATTTGAACTAAATCCAGAGATTATCTAACTGATGCAGAACAACCAATTTGGGGGAACTCCTTCGGAGGATCCATATTTACACTTATCATCTTTTCTAGAAATTTATGCTACATTTCATTATAACGACATTTCAGACGATGCTGTTAGACTAAGATTTTTTCCTTTCTCACTAAGAGATGAGGCTAAAATGTGGTTATATTCATTAGCACTTGGCTCTATTAAAAATTGGGAGTTATCTAAAAAATTTCTAGCTAAGTATTTTCCACCTTCAAGGACTACTAAAGTTCGAAAATATATTATTTCATTTTGTCAGTATGAAGGGGAATCAATATACGAAGCCTGGGAAAGATTTAAGGAACTCCTAAGAAAGTGTCCACACCATGCTCTGCCTAATTGGTTAATCATTCAAACTTTTTACAATGGGTTGGTAGGATCCCTTAGGACTATAATTGATGATGCCACTAGTGGATCATTAATGTCAAAACCATTTGATGAAGCGCATGATTGAATTAAAAGAATGGCTACAAATGAATTTGAATGGCCCTCTACAAGGGTAAATCCTAATAAGGTAGCCAGTGTTCATGATAAAGATGCAATTTCAATTCTTGCATCTCAGGTTATTGCAATATCAAGGAAGTTGGACCAATTTGGAATGAGCCAGCCTCAATTTACTCCAGTAAGTGAGGAAAGTTCATTAGGGCATTTGATTGATTCTAACTTATCATAAGAGAATTTAAATACCATAAACAACCACTATTCTAAATTTTACAACCCAGGTTGGAAAAACCATCTTAATTTTAACTGGAATCATACTACTGGGGTTGGAAATGAACAATGAGAAAATAATCATGCAAATCCTAATGGAAGTTGGAATAATCAGGGGAACACAAACTATTAACCTTCATATTCACTGGACTCTAACAATGATCAACAATTTGAGGATAAGAAGATGTCTATAGAAGAATTGGTATTGCAAATGGGAAACCAGTTGCAAAGTCAGAATGCTGCGATTATAAACATAGAGAATCAGCTGGGATAAATTGCAAACTCACTTAGCAATAGACCCCAAGGAACACTTCCTAGCAACACTGAGATCAAACCTAAAGAGAACACTAATGAGCAAGTAGAAGCTGTTTGATTAAAAAGTGGAAGAGAGATAGAGGATGTGGTTAGAAAAGAGAAAGAAGTTGTGAGAGAAATAAAAGAAATTAAAAAACCTAAAGAAAATGATTCTGAAAAATTTATATCTCCAACTAAAATCAATTTAGAAAGACCACCACCTCCATTTCCTCAAAGACTTAGACAGCATGAGCTGGATAAACAATTTTCAAATTTCCTCAAAGTACTGAAGAAGTTAACGATAAATATTCCTTTCGCTGAAGATTTGGAATAGATGCCAAGTTAAGTAAAGTTTATGAAGGAGATATTAAACAAGAAAAGGAAACTTGGGGATTACAAGACAGTTCCACTAAGTGAGGAGTGCAGTGCTATACTTTAGAAAAAGCATCCTCAGAAACTTAAAGATCCTTACAACTTTACAATTCCTTGTGCAATTGGAGATGAATTATGTGTAAAAGCTTTATGTGATTTAGGAGTGAGCATTAATGTGATGCCTCTATCTATATTTAAAAGGTTAGGTTTAGCTGATATTTCTCTGACTACTGTAACCCTTCAGTTAGTTGATCGATCTATCAATTATCCAAAAGGGGTTATAGAAGATGTGATTATTAAAGTGCATAAATTTATCTTTCCTTTAGACCTTATTGTATTATATATGGAGGACGATAAAGATAATCCAATTATTTTGGGGAGACCTTTCATTGATACTGAACAAGCTATGATAGATGTGCAAAAAAGAGAGTTGACTATGAATACTAATGACCAGGAAGTAACTTTTGATTTATTAAAGACTATGCAATATCCAACTGAGAGAAAAGATGATAATTGTTTTTGAATGGATGAAATTGGTTATCTAAAAAGACCATTTCCAAAAAAGTTTTGAGAGTAAGTTAACAGATGAGATCAAAATGGACTTTCATGATGAGTTGAAAATGTTGTTTAAAGGAGACTGTATGTATATTCAGGAGAGGTGTAAAAGGATGGATGTTACCGAAAATAGTAAACTTTTAATTCTATCTGTTGAAAAATCTCATGAACTTAAGATGAATGTACCCCATACAATTTTAAAGCCTACCTATTTAGAGAATTCATCTACACTACCAGATTTTATATCTTTGGATTTGACTCAATTACAAGAAGAACCTGAATTGAATGATGAAATCAGTAAAAGATCTCCTAAGAAAGAGTTATTCAAAATCACAAAATGGCGTATTTCGTGGTATACAGACAAAATGAATGAGATTTTGGTGATGGGGCAACCAGAGTAAACATTGGATACATCAGTTCGTTGATGTTAGACCAAGCGCTTCGTGGGAGTCAACCCATGGTTATCTTTGTTATCTGTTTAGTGTGATTGTTGTTATGTTGGATTGGATAATAGTGAGATGTTAGACTTTGATCCTTGTTTAATGTGTAAGAGTAGTTTGGATTAATGTTGTGAGGTTATGCCTTGGTCTTGACTAAATTTGTATATGACTTCTGGTAGTAGCAGGCTGACGAGTCTGTTATGACATAGTTCTCAACAAGAGCTAAGAATTACCTTGAAGCATGTAGAGTTTGGACTTGGACCACTCCATGTCAACTCTATTACTTCCTTTATCTGACTTTGTCTTTACTTAGTAAGGTCATGAACTTACATAGTGAACAACATCTGGATGAAATGCACTACTTTTATTTACCAGATTGTGTATACCTTAGACTTAGAGTAAACCTGAAATTGGAAACACATGAGTTTTTATAATAGGGAATTCTGGTCCAAGGGTGATAACCATATAAAAAATTTTATAATACACCCAAGTTATTAGTGTAGTTTCTTCCGTTAGAAATTGAAAGTAAGGAGGGGAAATGTGAGTAGAAGGGAGATCAAATTAACCTCAGTTATTGTTTGTTTATGATCTGTGACTCTATCTATTGGAGTTTGTGTGTCTATGTTTGTGAGTCAAGTTGATTGAGTCATTGGAGACAACAAAACTTATCTTAATGTTTTAAACTTGGTTGCATCTAGCAATTCCTTCATAAAGTTTAAAATGTGTTCTTGTTTAATCTTCGGTTTGTACCTATTCTATTATTTAAAATTTCTTTATAGTTTTATGTCAAGCATGTTTAGGCTAGAGTTACTTTCTACTGTAATATTCTACCAAGTGTTATTTGTTGATATTTTTGTAGGATGTGTAGTAAATTATAAAAGTGATCTTTCCCTGCCGCATATATTTGTACTTCAGTGTTGCACATGTTTGAGCATAAGTTTGGGGGGGAAAGTAAAATATTTCAAATTTAAACCTTACTTGTTTTCAAAACTACAAAAAATAAATTTATATTTTATTTCTAATGATTTTTTTTATGTGGAGTAACCTTAAGAATTTTAGAATTTTAAGTATATGAATGGAGTAGAAAAACTTAGTTGATATTTTTAGTGAAAAGGGTGAGCCTAGAATTAAGGATATTTAGTGGAGAACATGGGAAAATGAATAACTATCTTTAGTAGGAAGAAATGTATTTTTTAAAAACTAAGGATTCTTAGAATTTTTTTTTTCAAACATTAAGGCTCTTTTAGAAAGTATTTTAAAAAATTCATCTTTTTATGTGAAGGAAAGTAATAAGTTTTAACTTTAGAGGAGGATAGTGGAATTCAAAATCATTTAAGGACTTCTCCAGATATAGTAATCTCCACATATATAAAAAAAAAATGGATCAAAAAGATCCTAAAAAAAGTATTAAAAAGATTCTAAAAAAAATTGTTAGGAGAAGCTTGAAGAGAGGTCCTAATCAAAATTTGGTTTTACTTGAGTCTTTATAGAGTAAAGAACTTAGAACAATCCTAAGCTTGCTTTTTATACTTATATTAGTAAAAATTATTTTTAAGAGAGTTCTTAAGTCTAGAAAGTAAAGTTTATAGGATCTGAAGTTTGAAAAATCTGCATATTTTTCTGAATTAGATAGGAAAACAAATTCCCAAGTTTGATGATAAATATTTTAGACCTTGGGCTTGTCTAATTCACTAGAAGTTCTTCTAAATTGAACTATCCACTAACTCTAATCTACAAAAATTATTTTAAAAGTGTAGTACTACTTGAGGATAAGTAATGTTTAAGTTTAGGGGATTTTGATCAACCTAAAAATGTACTACTTTTTATGATATATTTTATAAATATTGCACTTTAAAGGTATGTTTTCTTGTGTTTTTGGTTGTAGGTACTTCAAATTGAAGAATTTGGAGTGAGTGGAGAAAAAGGAACAAAAATGGACAAAAATAGAGCATACCGGAGCAAAACAGGTCGAACAGGAGCATATCAGAGCAAAACGGGTCGAACTAGACACTTTTGTACCTGTGTCTGGCACCTAGGTGCCACCAGTTCGTGCATAGTCGCCAGGTAGTGGCACCTATGCACCAAACAACCGGTGCATAGCCGCTAGTGATAGTTTTTGGCATAACATCTTCAATATACGTCAGATTTGGATGATTTTCGAAGCATTACGAAGTGTGTCTCGTGGGAAATTCATTGGGAAGGATAAAATAAACTCTCTAAAAAATTTTTGGTTGGTTAGAAGGAGTTATTATGGAAGAGATGTGTCTCTTAGTGTGAAAAGGCACTAAAGGCACACATTAGAAGATTCATTGAATGTAGACTCTTTTTGAAGAGACACTTAAGCATCTCTTTGGAAATTATAATTAAGGCTTGAAAACTCTTGAAGAAGAAGATTTAGAGGAGGAAAAGATTAGAAGAGGAGAAGAAGGCTTGGGCGTGAGCCCAAGTGGGGCGGCAAGGTGAAGAGAAAGAGAGAGTGTGAGTTACTTTTTTTCTTTTATTTTCACTTTAGACTTGGACAGGATTATAAGGAGATTTCTTTTGTTATACAAGGAGAGTTTGATTTTCATCAGAGATAAATATTTTCATTGTATTTTGATTTGAATTTAGTAGTTTTTTGTATGAATTCAAAGTGTTGTTAAATGAAAAGTTGTTGTTGTTTCTCCATTTATAGTGAGTAGTTTTCTTTACTCTTCTCTCATACAATGAATTAGTATGCATGTGTAGGATATAGAATTTAGTAGAGTTAGAATATATTATGATTATTTTACTTTGATCTTTATTTACATGTAAACTTGATCAACTTGCATGTTAAAATCTGTTGTGAGAACGTGTAAGAACCAATGTGATATAGTCTCAATCAACTATTGGTAAAAGCACATGAGCTTATATGGGTGAGAATGTAGTCCATATGGTTGAGTGCAAATAAATAGGGAGATATGCATATTTAAGAGGTGCATAATTAGAGGACTTTAGGGTGACAGACTAATGCCCTTAATTTGGTTTTGATATGAGATGTTAGCCCCCAAATGGAGGGAGAAGAGGAAACTCTAGAATGGGAGCTAGTATCTTCCCTGCCTAACCCATCAAAAAGATTTCAAATCATCAAATTAACCTATGTTCTTTATAGAACTGTTGACCTCATTTTTGATGAGGTCTTCTCTTCCCTCTTTAGTGTTTAGGATCTAGCCTTAGGCTTTTCCTTTGACTATCTTAGAGGACTAGAATTGGGACCCATCCCTTAGAAATTTGAACCACTTCTTGCCTCTCTGCAAACCCCACAAGCTTGATTGTAGACCCCTAATCACCTAGAGGGTTGAAATCAAATGTGAAGGTTTAAAGGATGAGTTCCCTGTAGGACTCTTTGGCCTTAGGACTACCCTGGGTGGCCTGGTCTAGTGAGGGTTGACTTACACACTCACTACACTCATACTCTACACTCTCACACACACAATCCAAATCCTAAAACCACACACATACCCAACTTGGCTCCTTGACTCATGTAGGTAATTCATATGGATGGACCTTAACCCCTAAGCCCCTAGCTAAGAGGGTTAGGAACAACATAGTGAATGACTCAAATGAGTCCTCTCATGGCTCATATAGGCTTAACATGGCTTCATGGCTCAACCAAAGTGCTTCCATTTCACTCATATTTGATCAATCTTCTTTTTTTCAAAATTTCAATTTTTGACCCCGGGGACCCTACACCCATCAAACCTACTAAAAGCCCTTAAAATTGCCCAAATCCTCCAAAATTTCCAAATCACCCAAAATTTCCCAAAATTAACCTTGAACATTTCCTCACCAATCAAATTGATCATCCATAGCCAGAAATACCAAAAATTCTAAAAATACCCCCCCCCCCCCAATACCCTCCAAATACCCAAAATGCCCCTCTTAGCCAAAAAATCCAAAAATTCAGAAAATTTCCAGAAAATTCCAAAAAATCCCAAATATTCCCAATTTCATTTTGTCCAACTACACCATGGGTCAATTTTGTCAATTTACCCCACTTTTACCAAAACCCCCAATTTAGCTCATTCTTAACCCAAGTGAACCCAATGTCAAACCAAACCTACCCAATTGACCCCAATTTTGGTCCAATTCAATTCTAAACTCCAATTCAATATCCACAATATCAATCTAGACCAAATCCAAGTCCAATTTGATTGACATTTGGGTCCAATTTCACTTTTGACCTTAAAGCCCAATTTGGACCCATGACCCGAACTTAGCCCAAACCAAACCAATTCAACTTCAATTGACCCCAAACCTTTTCTAAACCTTCCCTAACATCCCCATAAACAAAACACTAACATAATTTGCCCAAAATTTGGACCCAAACCCCACTCAAATTCAACCCAAAACCAAAAAGCCCAATTTTGACCTAAACCCAAACCTAACCCAAATAAGCCCAAGTCCCAAAACCAAAACCCAACCAAAGTTAAAACCTCTTTGAAACACTCCCATAAACATTTCTCAACATTAATTTTACATCAATTTCAACCTTAGCCCAACATTGGCCCAAATTAGCCCAATTTGACCTACATTGGCCCATTTACCAAATGAACCCAAATTCAACCCAATTCAAACCCAAACCACCTCAAATTCATTTCAAATCACTCATGACACATCCCTAAATCAAACCCAACAACTATTTGGCCCAAACTTCTACAAAATTCCCATCCATGAATTCATTCTTAAACCTAAAGGCTCATTCCCTTAAGCCTTCCTAAAAGCCCAAAGTCCATGACAAAGCCCACATGAAATTCCTCTCATCATCCCTTTGATTTAAAACACTTCCTAAGTTCTAAAATCCATCACCAAATAAACCCAAATCAAGCCTTATGAAAATTCTCCTTAAATCCATGAAAAATTCCAACACCCTTTCTCATGCAAGTGAGACAACTTTTCCCAAGCCATATATGAGCCATGAAGCCATGCATGAGCCACATGGGAGCCATGAGAGCCATATGATCTACTTTCCACCTCACCATACCCAAGATGGCAAGAGGAGGAGGCCCTTTCCATATTCCCTTAAGGGGATTAGCCACTTCCATGACTCCACTAAACCTTGCTTAAACTTAATTGTACTTGGATGGTGACCCTTCCCCACTAATTAAGCCGACCTAAACCACTTTATCTTCGACCTAAACTAGCCATGGGAAGGTGCACCTAGCCCAATCCATGCATTTGACCAAACTTAGCCAAAATACACCCTTACCCCATTCTACTTTGATTCAAACACTTTACACATGGCAAAGCTCAATTGCCTGCACAAACCTCCAGCCCTGACCCACCTGAACTTGAGGGTGACCCATGCCTGCCGGCCAGCCGCCTGGATCGCCGGAAAACACCATGGCCGAGACCTTGGGAGGAGCCAAACTTTTCAATTCTGCCTTGCTGAGTTGTCCCAGCCCAATTGAACACCATGGCTGTTCTTCTCTTGCATGGAGCAGCTGATCCCAAGCCTTAAACCCCCCTGGGAGGCCCTCCACCCTCTCCTATTTAAACACCACCTCCTCTCGGCCATGAGTGGTTGACCCACAATTTTATATTATGATATTTTTAATTTAATTGCAACGACGCCAAAAACTTGACCCCGCTATATTATATGTATAGAATTGTAATTATTTATGTTGTGGATGCTACGCAAGTATACGTATCGTATCGGTAATACGGGGCTCTAGTGGAGTCCCGGTTATCGATCCCACAGGGAAAGAGAAAATTAAATAACAACTAATTTTAAAATAATAATAATAATAATAATAATAGTATACGAAAATTTGGAATTCTAAATTTAAGCGCAATAAAGTAAACTAAGTATTTTAATTAGGTAACTTAACTAAGTAGAAAATTAATACGTATTGAAAGTGCAAGAAATATAACTAATTGCTAAATAAGTCTTAACTATTCAGAAAAAGTATCTTTCCCCTTGTTTAGAAATTTAAGTGATTGATGAATTTAAATAGATAATGTTAAGGTATTGTGACAAATAGGAGCATTCCTATTCTTTACCCTTTGGTCAGGTGTAAAGAATATTGACTAATCCTATGTTTGATTACCGAATACTGCGGCTAGGCTGGGAGGATACCGACTGCTACTTCAGAGCTCCCACGTTCCCCTCGCCTGAGGGCTAACATCTACACTTCAGCTCTCAAACAATAGGACCAAATTGAATATTTTAGTCTGTCACACTAAAATGCTCAATTCTACGCCCAGTGATATTATTTCCCTATTTATTTGCACCTTCCTTCCAAGGCTTTTGAATTCCCCGAATATCAGATGTAATTTTTACTATAGTTGTAAATCAACACATTTTAACAAATCAAATGGCTAGTATGAAAAGTAAATTAAGTTTTAAGTAAAAATTATCACAATTTATTAATATATAAAAGTATCTCTATTTTAATTTCATCAAGTCACTTAATTTCATAAACAAGGAGAAAGACTAAATAAACTACTCAGAATGCATGGGAACTAAACTAAGCATGGATTTCATTTAAAGTTAAAAACAATAAATACAAATACTTATCTTGATTTATCCCTGACGGACTCCTCGTAGTTCCTTTGACTCTTCCTTCCGATGCAACGACGACTCACTAATTACTCACTAAACTCACTAAAGACTCACTAATTGTACTAATTAAGATTCTAAAGACTACTTAGAACACACAAAAGACACACACAAGACAAAAGACTAAAAGATTGCACACAAAGGACTGATTTTCGGCCTCTATATATAGAGGTAAGCAAAGGTCCAAGAGGTGTGTAAGCATCTCTTCAAGAGGTGTGTAAGCATCTCTTCAAAAGGTGTCCAGGTTCAATGTATCTGTGCCATTTGAACTAGCTCGCCGTCGGCGACGAACTACCTCGCTGTCGGCGAGGCTTCTAGAAAGTCTTTGAACCGCGCTATCTCGCTGTCGGCGGGCTCGGGCTCGCTGTCAGCGAGACAGTTATAAATCCTTCAGAATTTTCTTCCTCGTACCCTCGCCGTCGGCGAGCTCGATCTCGCCGTCAGCGACTCGGCCTAAATTGTATTATTTTCTTCCTTTTTGCTCCAAATTCGCTCCTTTTTATGATTTTTGCTTTTATCACCTAAATTCTCCATTCTTGCAACAAAATAAAGAAAATACCTTTCTTTAAAGTGCAATTTCATCAAAAATAAGTATGAATTTCTTAATAAATTTTTCAGTGATCAGTGGTGCTGAACCAAAACTTACTGAAACCCTGCCAAAATCATCCCAGACCACTCTCTACACATAGAGAACTTGATCCCCACTGAAATCCCCCTGCCATTTCCTCTCTGCGAGCTCGATTTCGAGTTGAAATCCAAGCTCAAAACCGGGACAATTCACCGCGGTGAGCCAATCTCCAAATTGATTGGTCCTACACCTTCACCGAGACCAAGAGGAGAAGTTTCCCGGCAAAAGCTCCCTCACCGGGCCGGCCATTGCTCCCGGCCTCCAAGCTTTGTGATCGGCTGTGGTCGAAATCATACCTAGACAATTCACAAGGCCAAGGGACTTCATTTGGAGCTTGCTTGGACCCAATCAAAGGTGACACAACTCTCAGATCGAAGCTTCACTTCTCTGAGCAAAGGTATGGACTCACTCTTCTTCCCGAGCTTACAGAGATTCTCCATTTAATTTGAATCAATTTCAATGCATGTTTACCGTATGGATGTGTTCGTCTCTTCAAGATGAATCCATAAAGCATAAGAACACGAAAATCCGTTGAGAATCGAGTGAGAAATTAGGGTTAGAAGGTTGACGGTCACGGGTTCGCACCAGTCGTAGACGATGACTGGGAACCGTTGGATCGCGCGTGTATCGGATGGACGGCTCGGATCGCGTCGGACCAGAAGATGTTACGTGAAAGGCGAGTCCCGGGACGGCTGAGTCAGATGGCGGCGCCGAATCAGGAGACGACGCGTGGAGCTTCGGAGCTGCCGAGGTTGACGCGGCGCCGCGTGGATAAGTAGGAAAATAGGGATTTTTCTTCTTTATTAAATTCCCAGAACTTCAAAAATCCATAACTTTGTGTAGAAAAATCCTAAAAATAAAATAAAAATACCCTCTTGCTCAGTGAACAGAGGAGAATAATGTGGAAAAGAAATCAAGTAATTTCATTAAGTATTTTATTTTTAATGATTTATTTACTCTCTGCATTATTTTAATTCTCCTTGCATATAGGAAATTCACCATGGCATGAGACCGCTTTTGAAGCCTCTGAACTTGGGAACATTCCCTGAATTTTCCAAGGTCAGAGGCCATCCCTATGAGAAGTTATTGACTTTTCGAGTGCATGTTACTGTTTTGAGTGTTTTAATTCTAATAATTAGCATGTTGAGAAATAAATTCTAGGAAAATTTGGTGATGTTTCTTATGACCAGGAGGGACCTAGGAAAAATAATTTTTGAGCTAATTCACTTTGAACAACCCTAATTGGCCTAAACACCCAAAATTGAACTTTAATTAATTAGGGTTAACCATTCATCAAATTAACTTAAAAACAATTCTCCACTGTCCTCTAGGGATAGGAAAACAGCACATAAAAATTTGAGATCAATTGGACTTGGTTAACCCCACCAAATGGGTTGATTAAGCCTCTTAAGCAAAAATGGGTAAAATTAAATTTTAAAAATTCATAACTCACAAAATACTTTCAAAAATTCACAAAAATGGTTTTGGAGCCTCTCTGATATCAGAGGAACTTAGGAAAATTAAAATTGTAATTTTCTAAAAAAGTTGATTTTTATCATTATTTTAATATTTTTAATAATTAAAAAATAATAAAAACTATAAAAATATTAAAAATCACCAAAATGTCACATTTTGAATTCTAATCATTTAGGAACAAACCAAATATTTTTCTTAAGTTCCTAGGGTAAGATATTGAATTTTAAAGGCTTAATGTATTTTTTTAATATTAAAAAATGTATTTTTCAACCTTTTCACTAAAATAATTCTAATAAAACAAAGAAATATCAGAAAAATATAAAATTTATTTCTCTGGACTCCTTGAGACTAGAGAGATTTATGAAAAATATAAAATCCATTTTTCAACTTTAATTTTATTTTAAAATTAATTAATGCTCCAAAATTCAAAATAATTCTAGTAAATAAAATATAATTCAAAAAATCACCAAATTTAGTCCAAATGGTCCTCTGGTCATTAGGAGTGGCCCATAATTTTCTTAAGAACAGAAAAATTTCCTTGGTCATTTTATTGAATTTTCCTTGGAAATCCCTATTTTCTACAAAAAATAATTATATAAATAAATTAAATACAGAAAAATTATATTTTCTCCTCTAATATCTTAATTGAAATGTGAGTGAAGCCACATAAAAATTTCAAATTCATTTAAGCTCAATTTAGTCAGTTATGGAATTATTAAGCTTGAAGGGCAAAATGATAATTAAAATTTTAACCCTTAATTAAAACTTTAGGCTTAATAAAATGAGAGAGTAAAATATTTTATCCTTATCAGATTTGGATGATTGAAATTTAAATAATTAAAGGATAGAGACTCATCAATCATTTTTAAGATTAATTAGAGTAAACTGTAATCATTTAATTAATGAAATTTGGAAAATTAATAAAAATTGAAATTATTAAAATAGGGATATTATTTAGAAGACATTTGTTCTTTAATTTAAGAATCCCTAAATTAATCACCTCAATAATATTTAATTCCTAATTAAAATGATAATTCAAATTCAAGATTTAAAATACTAAAAGACTTAATCATTAAATTAAATTAAGATTAAAACATTTAAATTAAATCCTTCCACAATTTCAATTAAATTAATACTTTAACAATTAAATTGAATCATCTTTAAAACATAAAAATAAAATATTAAATTAAAATAAAAATAAAATTAAATTAAAATTTAACTTAAATTAAATTAAATTAAATTAAATTAAATTAAATTAAATTAAATTAAAACATATTAAATTAAATTAAATTAAATTAAATTAAAATTAAATTAAATTAAATTAAATTAAATTAAATTGAATTAGATATAACATCACCTAAGACATAAAGAATTCAAAATAAATCTAAAACAACTTGAACACTGTTCCAAACTTAAACCCATTAATTAAAATTAAATTAAATCACAAATCACTTAAACATCAATTTGCCCTCAAAAGCTCTTGTTGTCATAACTCCTAAACGGAGTATTAAGTGAAGTGTTACTTCACTTATAGGATATTCAAATGTCCTAATTCACTGAGCAAGATAACAAAACTTAAACTCCCGGATGATTAATTCACTTGTATAATTAAATTCTCTTGGACTTAAAACAATCTTAGAGGTGTTGAAAAGATGTTTAAGACTCGTCTTAAGCACTTCCTCAATATGATAGGATATTTATAAGAACAATTGAACTTAATTGTTCTTTGATGAAGAAAATCATCCTTAAACCAAAACACAAGAACCTAGACGTCATAGGAGATGACCAGCTATAGGATTAGGACTTTGGTAGACAACCAAAACCTTTCCCTTAGCTTTACCTAGGTACTTGTTGGAATATTTAAATGCCTTAACATGTATTTTAAGTGCGGCTTGGGATGACGGGAAGACCCTCCGAGTACGCTTTTATTTTATTGCAATTTACTTTATTGCAAATGCACTTTACTTTTCTTGCATGATAAATAAGCAGTTGCATGAAAACCAAAACCTTTAGGATAGTCCCTAAACTGAAACCAAAATTAAATTAAAAATCATTACAAGATAAAATTCACCGCCACAACATTTCAAAATATAAAACAACTCAAAATTTAATCACAAACAGAACACAAAACTACAATTGCAACTAAATTAAAACATCTCGTTGAATGATCGGGAATACCTCGGATGATGTAACCCACGTGTTGCTAACGGGATTTCCCACGGTCTAAATGAAAGTGTGGAACTCATTCAGTTGAGTTTAGCAAATTCATACGGACTAAGTGAATTCGATGAAAATAACGGTGCGGGATGACGGAACCGTGGGATCTTAATCGGTTCGTTTAATCAACCTTAAGATTTGTTTAATTAAAATATTAAAAACACTTGGATTTTAAGATTTTCTCTAAACCAAAACACTTCTCTCATCTCCTGATTTATGACTTCTAAAACGAAACCTCTGCAACAACAAGGAGCTCGGAGCATGGTGGGCAGCACGGCCATCGTCATCAGCAAAACCTGTGTCGACATCAGCAAAACTATTCTTTAGTTTAAACAACAAGCCATAGGATTCGAGGTAGTCCGCCTAGTGCGATATAAATCCTCACCTGTTCTTTTAGGCCTTTGTACAGCCTTGCTGTGCAATATAAGCCCTAACTCGCTTAGGATTCAAAGGTCGTCGTCCGATACGGCGTAAATCCTCTTATCTTTCAGGTTATTTGTATAATCAGGTGATTATGTAAATGTAATTCCTATAATTAATTGGTAGGATTGAAATACTAAATAATTCTCCCTAAATTGAAGCCAAACAATAGGATAGTCGGGAAGTTGCCAAGATTCCTCTTGGATCCTCAGCTTCTCCTACTTCTCTTCCTTTGGACTCCTAAAATAAACTGTTCCAAATTTGATCCATTCCCAATTGAAATTTCCAAAAACCAATTCTTTGGAAACCTTAAACTTTGAAATTCTTGAGAGCAAAACCACTGATCATTATCGAGAGTTTTCTTAAGTGATTCCCGTCACTTAGGATGTAATTAACTATAGGGGCTTGCCTCTATAGGGAACTTTAAGAACCCAGGTAATATAAACCCTGCTTAATTTCTTTGTATTAAGTAGGGGAATTTGTCGGCTTATAAAATTGTTTCGCAGACCAAACGGATGTCACAAGTCTTTTAGTTTATTTAATCGAGCCCCATCATCAAGCAGTGTGTCCATTCTTCGGGATAGATACACGGTTTGTGATGCGGTGCTCGTTTATATAAACTATTCGGGATGTGAGATCAGTTTGATTTCATACCTTAAAACTTTCAAATTTAAAATTATTTTCAAAATCAAATGCTACTTTCTAAATTATATATATATATATATATTTAAATTAAATTTAAAATCTAAAATTCGCCGACAATTTCTGTAGGCGACCCCCTTTTCAAAATAAAACACATAACCTAAAAATATGCCGACAAGAACCAAGTAAGGGTAAAGAATATTGCTCCTATTTATCACTATCTCTCTCGCTACTTGTTTTACTTTTACACATGTCACTAATTTCATTGCATGAGGAAGAGTACTTTTAATATATTAAACCCCACTTTTTAATTTTCTCTAAGTCTTTTAGTTTAGGAGTAGAAGTAGTATTGTAGTGATAATTGTTAGATATAATCAAAACCAAAATTTTTTTGACCTTCTAAGATAGGGCGTGTTATTGTAGACTAGAACTTCTCTTGAGAGCCACCGTGATTAACCGCGATCTCCGTGGGATCGATATTCGGGGCTTAATCAGAAAGCTATACATTACTTGATAATGATATGTATACTTGTGTAAAATCCCTACTATTTAAAACATAATTGAAATCTTAATTTGCTTGGGAGTCAAGTTTTTGGCACCGTTATAAAGGAAGAAATTTAAAAAAAGAAATTAAAGGATTAAACTCTTGTATATTGTAACTGGGGATCAGTAAGTTTGTGAGATGCGATGAATTAATGGAAGAGTTGAACTCATTTATCATATGTGTTTGTTTGTATGTTAAAACTTTATATAAGACTTGAAGAACATTTTTATATTCTCATGTTGATAACTGTTATGCTAGTTAGACTTTTGTTTAGTCAATTTCACTATGGCATGCTGAGTTTAGATTTACTTTATGCTACATGATTACTATCCTGATCATTTATTGGAAGACATTTGTGGTAGATAGAATTTCTGAACTGTTTTTCTTCCTGCTTATATTTTTTGTACTAAATTCTATATATGTTAAAAAACAAGTTTGGTGGTAGGAAGAAAAATAAAATTTTAAAGTGAGTATACTTCCTTTTAGTTTGATACTATTGCAAGCATGTTTTAGGCTAGATTTACTTTCTCCTACAGTCATTATATTCTAATTATTCATGTATATAAATTTTATAGGATGTTGTAGTTGTAATAGATTCAACTTTTACTTATTTCTTTCTACTATATTTTATGGAATTAATTGCAAAATATTTAAAAATTCAAGTTTGGGGGGAAGAAAAATTTTTAAAACCTAACTTTATTTGTCCTCAGTAGCCCATATTTAATTTAATATCACTTTTAAAATGACTTGTGGTATGTGGTGTTATCTTCAGATTACTATAAATTTGATTATAGGAATGTTAGAAAAATAACTTAGTTGAAATCATATGTGAAGAAACTATTCTAAAGTTAAGATATTTTGTAGAAAACTTTAGAAAAATGATTTTTCTATTTATGGTATTAGGGAGTTAAATATTTGAAAAGCTAAAATTCTTAGATTTATACATATTGAGAATTGAGACTTTATTCAAACCTTTTTCAAACTAATACTTACACTTTTAAAAAGAGAGGGAAATTTTTTATTTTTGGACTTTAGGAAAGAGATATTGAAATTCAAAATTATTAAAGACCAATCAAGATATAATAATCCTCACATAAAAAGATGGAAAAAAAGGGATTGAAAATGATCTCAAAAGAAAGAAAAGAAAAAGAAAAAGAAAAAATAATAGAAAAATAAAAGTGAAAAGAAAATGTGTGAGGAGAAGCTTGAGGAGAAGCCTAATCAAAAATTGGTTTCACTTGAATCTTTTTAAATGAAAAAACTTAGAAATAAGCCTAAGCTTATTCTTATTTCGAAAGGTATTGGCCAAATGGGTATAGATAAATGCTTAAATTCTATTTTTATACTTTATATTAATTGTTGACCTCATTTTTGATGAGGTCTTCTCTTCTTCTTTTAGTGCTTAGGATCTAGCCTTAGGCTTTTCCTTTGGCTATCTTAGAGGATTAGAATTGAGACCCACCTTTTAGAAATTCAAACCACTTCTTAACTCCCTGCAAACTCCACAAACTTGACTGTAGACCCCTAATCACCTAGAGGGTTGAAATCGAAATGTGGAAGTTTAAAGGATGAGTTCCTATAGGACTTTTTGGCCTTAGGATCGCCTTACAGGTGGCTCGGTGCAGTGAGGGCTGACTTACACACACACTACACTTATACACTAAACCTACACACTACACTTTCACACACCTCCTAAAAAAACACACCCATACCCGACTTGACCTCCTGACTCATGTAGGTGATTCACATGGATGGTCCTTAACCCCTAAGCCCTTGGCTAAGAGGGTTAGGAACAACATAGTGATTGCCTCAAATGAGTCCCTTCATGGCTCATGTGGGCTTGATATGGCTTCATGGCTCAACCAAAATGATTTTATTCCACTTACATTCACCTAATCTTCCATTTTCCAAATTTTTTATTTTTGACCCCCGGGACCCTACACCCGCCAACCTACCCAAAGCCCTGAATAGCCCAAATTTCTCAAAAATTTCCAAATCACCCAAAATTCTCCAAAATCATTCCCAAACATTTCCACATCACTCAAATTGATCATCCATACCCAAAAATATCAAAAATTCCAAAAATACCTCCCAATACCCTCCAAATACCCAAAATACCCCTCTTGACCCAAAAATCCAAAAACTCAGAAAATTCCCAAAAAATTCCAAAAAATTCCAAATATTTCCAGTTTCATTTTGTCCAACTATACCATGGGCCAATTTTGTCAATTTACCCTACTTTTGTCAAAACCCCCAATTTGACCCATTTTAACCCTAAGTGAACCCAATGTCAAACCAAACCTACCCGATTGACCCAAATTCTGGTCCAATTCAGTTCTAGACTTCAATTCAACATTCCCAATACCAATCTAGACCAAATCCAAGTTCAATTTGATTGACATTTCGATCCAATTCCATTTTTGGCCTTAAAGCCCGATTTGGACCTATGACCCAAACCTAACCCAAACTCACCCAATTCAACTCCAATTAACCCCAAATCTTTTCTAAATCTTCCTTAACATTCCCACAAACAAAACACTAACATGATTTGCCTAAAATTTAGATCCAAACCCCACTCAAATTCAACCCAAAGCTAAAAGGCCCATTTTTGACCTAAACCCGAACCTAACCCAAATGAGCCCAAACCCCAAAATCAAAGCCCAACCAAAGTCAAAACCTCTTTGAAACACTCCCATAAATATTTCTCAACATTAATTTTACATCAATTTCAACCCTAGCCCAACATTGGCCCAAGTTAGCCCAATTTGACCTACATAGGCCCACTTACCAAATAAACCCAAATTCAAACCAATTCAACTCCAAATCACACCAAATTGACTCCAAGCCCTTCATAGAACATCCCTAAACCAATTATGACATTTATTTGACAAGTTCCTTCACAAAATCTTTACCCAAATGCCCATCCTAAAATCAAAAAGCCCATTTCCCCTTAAACTTTCCTAAAAGCCCACTTCCTTCAGATTCAAAGCCCAAATTCATCCAAAGCCCACATGGCACTTCCCCTCATCATCCATTTTATCAAAATTGTCCCTAAGTTCCAAAGTCATCAATTAAACAATTCCAAATCAAGCCCCATACAAATTCCCATCAAAATATCAAAATTTTCTTAAATCCCTTTTTATGAAATTGACCGAAGCTTTTCCCAAGCCAAATGGAGCCAAGGATGAGCCATTCACAAGCCATATGAAGCCATGAAAGTTTGGCATGTGACCATGCCATTAATGGCAAAAGGAGGAGGTCCTTTAACCATCTCCTAAAAGTCATTAGCCTTAAGCATGTTTCCCCTTAACCAAGATTTAATCCAAATATTCTTGGATAAGGACATCACCACCTCTTGACCAGCTAGCCTAGCTGATCTTCTCAGCCCAAGACCAGCCATGGGGAGGTGAACCCAACCCAAACCAATGGGTTGACCAATTTCAAGCCAAAGTGGCCTCTCCCCCATACCAGTTCAATCCAAACACTTTACACATGTCCAAGCCCAATTGACTTCACCATTGCCAAGCCCTGACCTCCCTGGTCAAGATGGTGACCCATGCCTGCCGGCCAGCCGCCTGGATCGCCGGAAAACACCACACCCGAGAGCTCACATGTGAGCCAACTTTGGAATTCCACCTTGCTGGAGCCGCCCCATGCCCGATGGCCACCATGGTCGTTCTTCCCATGACAGAAGCGGTGATCCCGACCCTTGGCCATCCACGGGAGGCTCTCAAGCCACCTCTGTTTAAACCCGACCCCCTCACGGCCATGAGAGGAGAGTTGCAAAAACCTTGCCGAAACTGCGCCAAAATTGTTCCGAGACCCTTCTCCACCCTTAGAGCGAGTTGATCCCCGGTGTCGATTTACCCTAATCCCCACTGATAAAACTCGATTTCCCAGCTGAAATTCCACCCAAAACCGGGACACTTCTCCACGGTGAGCCAATCCCCAAATTGATTGGTTCTACACCTTCACTAGACCAAGGGAAGGTGTCCACCGACAAAAGCCCCATCTCCGGGCCACCCGGTTGCTCCGGCCTCCGAAGCTTTGTGATCGAGCTGTGGTCGAAGTCCAACCTAGACAATTCACCGGACCGGGAGACTTCATGCGGAGCTTGCTAGGATCCGATCGAAGGTGCAACAACTCTCGGATCGAAGCCACACTTCTGCGAGCAAAGGTATGAACTCCCTCTTCTTCCCGAGCTTCAGTCAATTCTCCATTTTGATTGGCTTGATTTCATAGCATGTTCACCGTATGGATGTGTTCGTCTCTTCAAGACGAATCCATAGAGCATAAGAACACGAAAATCCGTTGAGAATCGAGTGAGTTCTTAGGGTTAGAGTGTGGACGGTCACGGGATCGCACCAGTCGTAGACGATGACCAGGAACCGTCGGATCGCGCATGTATCGGATGGACGGCTTGGATTGCGTCGGACCGGCAGATGGTACGTGAACCGCGGGGCCCCGGACAGCCGAGTCAGATGGCGGCGCCGAATCAGGGAGCGACGCGTGTCGATTCGGAGCTGCCGAGGTTGACGCGGCGCCGCGTGGATAAGTAGAAAAATAGGATTTTTCTGATTTATTTAATTCCCTAAACTTCAAAAATCCATATCTTTGTGTAGAAAAATCACAAAAATAAAATAAAAATACCCTCTTGCTCAGTGAACAGAGGAGAATAATGTGGAAAAGAAATCATTTAATTTCATCCAGTATTTTATTTTTAATGATTTATTTACCCTCTGCATTGTTTTAATTCTCCATGCATATAGGAAATTTACCATGGCATGAGACCATAGGGCTTTTGAAGCCTCTGAATTTGGAAACATTCTCTGAATTTTCCAAAGTCAGAGGCCATTCCTATGAGAAGTTATTGATTTTTCAAGTTCATGTCACTGTTTTGAGTATTTTAAATCCAATAATTAGCATGTTGTGAAATAAATTCTAGGAAAATTTGGTGATGTTCCTTATGACCAGAGAACCCTAGGAAAAATAGGACTTGAGTTAATTCACTCAGATTAACCCTAATTGGCCTAAATACCCGAAATTGAACTTTAATTAATTAGAGTTAACCATAGATCAAATTGACTTGAAATCAATTCTCCACTGACCTTTAGGATCAGAGGAAACCACCACAAAAGTTTGAAGTCAATTAGACTTGGTTAGCCTTACTAAATGGGTTGATTAAGCCATTTAGTCATTTTAAACTTTAAAAATTCATAACTTTCAAAATATCTTTCAAAAATTCACCAAATTGGTTTTGGAGTCTCTCTGATATCAGGGGAATTTAAGAAAATTAAAATTTCAATTTTCTAAAAAAGTTGATTTTTAATATTATTTTAATATTTTTAATAATTAAAAAATAATAAAAATCACAAAAATAATAAAATTCACCAAAATGTCACATTTTGAATTTTAATCACTTAGGAACAAACCCCATATTTTTCTTAGGTCTATTTGGTGAGATATTAATTTTTAAAGCTCTAGGGTAATTTTAAAATTAAAAAAATGTATTTTCTAGCATTTTCACTAAAATAATTATAATAAATCATATAAAAATCAGAAAATTGTAAAATTTGCTTCTCTGATTTCCTTGATATCAGAGAGATTTTTGAAAAACATAAAATTCATTTTTCAACATTTATTTTATTTTTAAATTAATTAACACTCCAAAACTTAAAATAATTATAATAAAAATAATATAATTCAAAAAATCACCAAAATTGGTCCAAGTGGTCCCCTGGTCATTAGGAATGTCCCCTAATTTTCTTAAGGACAGAAACTTTCCCTTGGTCATGTTATTAAATTTTCCTTGGAAATCTCTATTTTCTACCAAAAATAATTATATAAATAAATTAAATACATAAAAATCACATTTTCTCCTCTCATGTCTTTATTGACATATGAGTGAAGTCACATAAAAATTTCAAGTTCATTTGAGTTCAATTTAGTGAGTTATGAAATTATTAAGCTTAAAGGGTAAAGTGGTAATTAAATTTTTTTTTAATCCTTAATTAAAACTTTAGGTTTAATAAAAAAATTAACAAGTAAAATATTTGATCCTAATCTGATTTGGATGATTGAAATTTAAATAATTGAAGGGTAGAAACCCATTAAGCAATTTAAAATGATTAAACTTTAATTAAATAATTGATTAAATTTGGAAGAATAATAGAATTGGAATCATTAAAATAGGGATATTATTAGGAAGAGATTTATTCTTTAATTTAAAAAATCCCTAAATTAATCATTTCATTAATGTTTAATTCTTAATTAAAATGATAATTCAAATTTAAAACATTAAAAGACTTAATCATTAAACTAAAATTAAATTATTGAACTCTTTTAAAATTTTAATTAAAATTAAAATGAATAAAATTAAATTAAAAAATTAAATTAAATCAAATTAAATCAAATTAAAAATTAAATTAAAAATTAAATTAAATTAAAAATTAAATTAAAAATTAAATTAAATTAAAAATTAAATTAAATTAAATTAAATTAAATTAAAAATTAAATTAAATTAAATAAATTAAATTAAATTAAATTAAATTAAATCAAATTAAATTAAATTAAATTAAATCAAATTAAATTAAAAAATTAAATTAAATCAAATTAATTTAATGTAACATCAAATCAAACTAAATTGAATTAAATTGAATTAAATTAAATTAAATTAAATTAAATTAAATTAAATTAAATTGAATTAAATAACATCACCTAAGACATAAAGAAATAAGCCTAAAATAACTTGAACACTATTCCAAATTTAAACCCTTCAATTGAAATTAAGCTAAATCACAAACCATTTGAACACCAATTTACCCTCAAAAGCTTTAGTTATCATAACTCCTAAACGAGAATATTAAATGAAATGTTACTTCACTTATAGGACTTTCAAATATCCTAGTTCATCGAGCAAGTTAACAAAACTTGAAAACCTCGGACGATCGATTCATTTACATAATTAAATTCATTTGGACTTAAAACAATCCTAGAAATATTGAAAAGATGTTTAAGATTCTTCTTAAGCACTTCCTCAATATGATAGGATATTTAAAAGAACAGTGAGACTTCATTGTTCTTTGGTGAAGAAAATCATCCTTAATAAAACACAAAAACCTAGATGTCATAGGAAATGACTAGAAATAGGATTAGGATTTTGGTAGACAACCAGAGCCTTCCCTTAGTCTTACCTAGGTATTTGCTCTGACATGTGTTTCAAGTGCAGGTTAAAATGACAGGAATGCTCACCAGGTACGTTTTTAAGTTTATTGCAATTTACATTTAGCAATTTATTAAATATCTTACTTTCCCTCATTTACAAATGCATGAAAATGATCGAACCCAGCATGTTTAAATAACTCAAAACTTAATCACCAACAAAAATAAAACTGTAATTACAACTAAAATTAAAATGTCTCGTTGAATGATCGGGAATACCTCGGATGATGTAACCCACGTGTTGCTAACGGGATTTCCCACGGTCTAAATGAAAGTGTGGAACTCATTCAGTTGAGTTTAGCAAATTCATCTGGACTAAGTGAATTCGATGAAAATAACGGTGCCGGGATGATGTAACCGTGGGATCTTAATCGGTTCTGTTTAATCAAACTTTAAGATTTGTTTTAATTAAAAAATATTAAAAACACGTAGATCTTATGATTTTCTCTAAACCAAAACACTTCTCTCATCTCCTGATTTATGACTTCTAAAATTAAATCTCTGCAACAACAAGGAGCTCGAAGCATGGTGGGCAGCACGGCCATCGTCGTCAGCAAAACTGAAATCTACATCAGCAAAACCATTCTTAGAATTAAATAACCAAGCCATAGGATTTCGGGGTAGCTCGCCTAGCGCGACGTAAATCCTAACTTCGTCTTTAGGCTTTTGCACAGCTCTGTTGTGCAATATAAGCCCTAACACTTTAGGATTCCGAGGTCGTCGTCCGATACGACATAAACCCTCACATCTTCGAAGTTATTTGCATGACTCGCGTCATGCAAATATAAGTCCTAATTAATTAAAATTGGCAGGATGTAAATATTAAGTAAATTTCCAAATTGAAGCCAAACCATAGGATAGTTTGGGAAGTTGCCAAGATTCTTCTTGGATCCTCAGCTTCTCCTATTTCTCTTCCTTTTGGACTCCTGAAAATAAATGTTCCAAATTTGAGCTAATCCCTTTCAAAATTTCAAAAATCTAATCCTTTGAAAACCTTAAACTTTGAAATTCTTGAGAGCAAAACCACTGATCATTATCGAGAGTTTTCTTAAATGATTCACTTCATTTAAGATGTAATTAACTATAGGGGCTTGCCCTTATAGGGAACTTTAAGAACCCAGGTAATATAAACCCTGCTTAATTCATTTATATTACGCAGGGGAACTTGTCGGCTTATAAAATTGGTTCGCAGACCAAACGGACGTCACAAATCTTCTAGTTTATTTAATCGAGCCCCATCATCGGGCGAGTGTGTCTATTCTTCGGGATAGATACACGGTTTGTGATGCGATGCTCGTTTATATAAACTATTTGGGATGTGAGATCGGTTTGATTTCATATCTTAAAATTTTCAAATTTAAAATTATTTTCAAAATCAAATACTACTTTCTAAATTATATATATATTTAAATTAAATTTAAAATTCGCCGACAACTTCTGTAGGCGACCCCTTTTAAAAAATACAACACTCAACCTAAAAATATGCCGACATTAATCTTAAGTTTGACAATTTTCAATAACTTTTAAAGTAAATAGAAAATCAAGATTCCTAAGTTGAATATGAGATATTCTTACACTCTAGTCCTAGGTTGATTTGCTAGAATTTCTCCTAAGTTACACCGTAATATTTCTTAGATGAAATTATAAGAAAATCTACTGAAACCCACAACCACAAGTCAACATATATTTTTTTTAAAGTTATAGTGTTGCTTGAGGACAAATAACAGTTAAGTTTTGGGAGTTGATAAGCCTAAAAAATGCTTGATTTTTCATATATATTTATGCTTAATTTTAAAGATATTACACTTTAAAAGAAGGTATTTTGTATATTTTTTAGTTTTAGGTACAAGAAATAATTTTTTTGGAGAAAAAAAAGCAAAAACGATGCAATTTTGAGCAAAAACGAGCAAGAAAGTAAATTTTGGCCTGACACATTTCGATAAGTCTTTTTATGTTTAATATATTTTACACTTCTTAAATATTTTTGAATGAGATTACACTTTAAAGAAAGATAGTTTTGATGCTTATTTTGTAGAGCTACCTGTTAGGAATGCAACGCAACTGAAAAGGGACGAAACGGAGCTAAAACAGAGCCAAACGAAGCAAAACTATGGAGCTGTGCAGAATGGGCGCTAACGGCGCCCGATAGGGCGCTGATGTCGCCAGAAACCTAAGAGCAACATTTTTGGGCCCCGACAACACCCAAAAATGGCACCGACACTTGGCACTTTTTGCTAGGTTTCTTGAGCACCTCTTAGAAAATTCATCCCTACACTATTTTAAAGTGAATTTGACGCCAAGAAAAGGGGTAGATGTTAGAAAATATGTGGAGAATATTTAGGGATCTTAGAATAGGTGTCAAAATATAGATTTCTACCCTTTTGGAGAGATTAGAGAGGGGATTTTGAGAGAATATGTAAGGGAATCTACTAGCATTGCATGAATCAGTGGGAGATTTTGTGGGAGAGATTTTCATCTTTCTTTCAAGGGGAAAAAACTAAGTATTGTGTTCTTCATTAACTTATGATTTTGTAAACACATATGTAGTTGATTTTCTTTGATGAAATAAAGTCTTTCGTTGTGTTTTCTTTGTGCTTTGTGATGTCTTTCTCTTACTCATTATTTTTATTTTGAAATAGTGGCATGAGAAGATTATGTCATTGTTTTCATTCTACTTTTCTTTTGCAATGAGTAGGAATCATGTTTAGGATATTAGGATGCTTGGTAGAAGAAGTTTTAATTATAAATGTGATGTTTTTCACTTGCAGTTCATTTACATTACAAAAAGAGCTCATTGTAGTGTTAAAATTCATTGTAATTGCATTAAGACCCGAGAGGGTGGTGTAATTCTCAACAAAGTGGAACCACATTCAAATTCTATGGATGGTGAAGTTCATGGTGGTTGAGTGCAAATAAATAGGGAAATATACTTTGATGGGCATAGAAATGGAGATTTTAGGGTGACAGACTAAAATCCCCAATTCGGTCCTAGTGTTTGGAAACTAAAGTGAGAGTTAGCCTTCAGACGAAGGGAAGTGAAAACTCTAGAGTGAGAGCCAGTATCCTTCCAGCCTAACCACGAATTTAGGGACCAAACCTTGGATTAACAAATATTCTTTATGCACTCAAAAGAGGGTAAAGAATAGGATTGCTCCTAATTGACACATACAATATTTAATGCATCTCATTTCCTTACATTATTCAATTTACTACATAAGAAAAGTAGTTTTTACATCTCAAAATTCTCCTGACCAATTCATCCAGAAAGGGTTATCTTTATAATTAATATTTTCCTTCAGGAGCAGTTATTAGTTTTTTTTAAATTAAGCCTTACCTTTAGGAGTACCTATTAGAAAAACCACTTTAATCGACCTTTCAAACTAAGTTTTGATAGTAGTATACCTGAATTTGACTAAGGACCTCTTACCTCGCTTCCCTGTGGGATCGATAAATGGGACTCCACTAGAGCTTTGTATTACTTGAACGATACATATATTTGCATAGAACCTCTAGTGTGTGCTCGTACATACGAATATAAAACAAGAAAAAAAACAGCACACTTTGGGGTGCATCAATTTTTTGGCACCGTTGTCGTGGAAGCTTCGGTAAGAATTTTAGGAGAATTTTAGTTGAAGTAATCAGACATAGAATTGAAAAAACTTTAATGTCGTAATTTTTTTTGTGTGAAAATAAGATTTTTTTGTATGAAAAGTGTTCTGAAAACCGTTGACGACGCCCATTTTGCGCAGCTCCACCGTTTGGCTCTATTTTAGCTCTATTTCACTATTTTTCTGTTGTGTTGCGTTCCTATCAGATAGCCTTACAAAATAAACATGAGCATAACCTTCTTTTAAAGTATTATCTTGTTTAAAAATATGCAAGAAGTGTAAAAGAGATTAAGCATAGAAAGACTTATCGAAATGTATCGGGTCAAATTTTGCTTTCTTGCTTGTTTTTGCTCCAAATTGCACCATTTTTGCTTTTTTTCTCCAAAAATCCATTTCTTGTACCTAAAATAAAAAAAAACATACAAAATACCTTCCTTTAAAGTGTAATATCAATAAAATTAAGCATAAAATATATATGAAAAATTAAGCATTTTTTAGGCATTTCATAATTCTTCTAAGTATCTTTAATATGACAAACTACAATTATTCTTGAAATAAATTAGAATAAAAATTCTTAGACTTGACTACTAAATATACATACATTCTAGTTTTAACCTAAAATCTTTCTAAAGTTTCACTATTGCATTTATAAAACAAAAACTACAGAAATATTAAAATAAAACTCAACTCGATAAGTTATACTTTTTATATACAGTAAGAAAGGTTACTTGAGGACCAGTAACGTTTAAGTTTGGGAAAATTGATCTACCTTAATCACCTATTTTTATGCCATTTTATGCTTAATTTTTTAGGATATTATGCTTTAATGAATGATATTTTTATGTTTTTTGTTGCAGGGGTAAGAAAAAGAGTTTAAGAGTAAAAAGGAGCAAAAATACATCAAAAATGAGCAAAATGGGGTAAACTAAAGATAATTGTCAAACAAGCCGAACTGGCGCTTAGGCGTTAAGATCTGGTGCCTATGCGCCACATGTATAACTTGGTTGGTGCTTAAGCGCGATAGTTTGGCACCTAGGCGCCACAGTTATTTACAAGAAGATCCATTAAATGAGGTCGAATTTTGAAGAAATGCCTGAAGCAACTCTTGGTCATTTTGAAAGCTCTATAAATAGGGATAATTCCAAGAGGCTTGGATGTTTGATATATATAATCATATAGTGTGTGAGTGTGTTAAGAGCGTGAGTTGTTTTCTTTGTGAGTATTTATGATTTCTGAAGTTTGTGAGTCTTATAACTATTTGTTGGAGTCAGAGAAGTCAGAGAACTTCAAAGGAGTATTTGGGAAAACATTTCAGATAAGTATTTGTAACTTTATCTTTAAGTCTTGTACTTTAGATTTGAGTTTTATAAATATGTTTTTTTTGTTATTTCCATGCATTTTGAGTAGTTTTATCTCTTTCTCCTTGCAGTATGAAGTAATCAAGTAAGTGACTTTGAATTTGTTTAGAACTTTTATTCCTAAAAATTGTGGTGATATTTTTACTTGTCCTTCATTTACTTTACAAATTGGCCAACTGTATTGTTAAAATTTATTGAGGAAACTTATAGACCTGAAAGGGCTAAGATTTTTTGACTTGTAAGTATCACATTTCACTTTTGAAAGAGCAGTGGTGATCAACTGAGGGGGAGTGCAAATAGGTAGAGAGATATGATTTGATGGGTGTAGAATTGATGTTTCTAGAGTGATAAGTTAGATTTTGTTATCAATTTGGCCTAAAGATTGAAATTAAGGGTCACTAGTTGGTCTTATAGAGAGGGCACAGTGGGAAATCTAGGAGTGAGAAAATAGAACCTACCCATCACTACTATACTTGCCGACAACAATTTTAGATTAATCAATGTTCTTTACACATCAAAAGAAGTAAAGAATAGGTATGTTGCTATTTGTCACAATACCACATTTAAACTTCTAACATTTGAAATCCTACACTGATTATGAATTAATTGCAAAAAAAAAGTCTCTTTTTATATATTTTCTAAATCACTACATTTACTTTTACTTGCATTTATTGAAATTAGTAAACTTAATTTCATCATTAATACTTTAGATATTTTCTACAAATTTAAGTAAAGTTCTCTTAAAGTTAAAATTCCTGAATTTCATTTCTTTTCTATTAGAGTTCCCAGTGGGATCGATACTAAGGTTTTTATAGAATATCATATATTACCTAAAACGATACATTTACTTGTGTAGTACCCCTAGTGAGAAAACTATTCTTTAAATTATATCATATTACATTTGTTATCACTAGCGCTAAATATAATTTAGGTCAAGTTTTTGGCATATTAAAAAAATTAAATATCTGCGTAATTGTAGGTTAGGTCAGCCTGCCAGGGGGAGGTCACCATCTTACTCAGAGAGGCCAAAACTTGATGTTGGTGAAGTCAATTGGGTCTTTCCATGTGTAAAAGTGATTAATTTAAATGGAAAGGGGATTGGGTCAACTTGGGTTTAGGTTGGGTCTAGGCTCCTGGAAATGGCTTTGGAAACTTCCCATGGCTGCCCAAGGTCAGGTGATCCAACTTGATTAGTGAGGTCAAGTCACCATCCAAGTGTATTGCAGCTAATCATGAGTTAAGGGGAGTCAAGAGAGTGGTTAATCAATTTTAAGGGAATCACTAAAGGGGCTCCTTCTTTAGCCACTTTGAGTATGGTGACATGGCATGGCTCATATGATTGGCATGTGGCTTAGAGGTGGCTTCATGGCTTGCCTTTGGCTTGGCTAAATTGCATGAGAAAGGATTTTTGGAATTTTTTCATTTATTGGAATAATTGTCATGAGGCCAAATTTATGTGATTTTGATCATGAAAAACTTAGGAAATGCTTTTGATAAAATGGATTCTGGGAAGAATTTGTCATGTGTGCTTTGGGCTTTTAAAATAAATCAAAAATTTTTGGGCTTGGTGAATATAGGATTTTCTTATGATGAAATTTGGACTTGCATTTGGTGAGGTTTGATTTTGTTTTATTGGCTCAATTTGGTGAAAATTGGATTTATGGTTAATTTAGGATGGTTTGGCTTGAGTTTTAATTTATGTTTGGGCTTTAGTGAAAATGGTTTTGAATTTAAAATTGAGTGGGTTTGAAATGGACTTGATGGAAATTAGGGCAATTTGGAAATCTTGGTGAATTTTGGGTATTTTGGGTAATTTTGGTGAAACTGGTATTTGTTTCAATTTTGGTAAAATTTAGAATTTTAGGGCAATTTGGCTAACTTTGAGGGGTTTAGGGTATTTTAAGTCAATTGGGTAATTTTGAGGGTTTTATAATGATTTTGGTAAAGAAATGGGACTTTTGAGGCCATAGAGGAATTTTAGGAATTTTTTGGATTTTATTTTATTTTAGGGGATTTGACGTGTATTTAGGTAATTTGAATAATTTGGGGTGGTTTAGAATGATTTTTGGTGAAAAATTAGGAATTTGGTTATTTATAGGATTTTTAGGGGTTCAAGGGCATTTTGGTAAATTTGGAAAATTTTGTTTAAGGTGAATATGCAAGCCATGATGCCTTCCCAAAGCCACAAGAACCATAGGAGAACTCATTTTGGATCCTCCACATGTTGATCCTAGGGATCTTAACCAAAGGCTAGGGGTTTGGGATTACCCACATGAGTTTCCAAAAGGAGTTAGGAAGTGAGTCAAGTGTAAGTGATTTAGGGTTTAGGGTATGTGGGGAATTGTGATAGGTCCAAGTGCATGCGTGTGAGAGACAAACCCAAGACACCCAGTGTCATTCTAAGGCTTCATTGATCCTACAAAAAATCACTCTTTAGTCTTCACACGTTGGTCCTGGCCATCTTTGCTAAAGGCTAAGGGCTTGGGACCACCCATATGAGGCTTCATAAGATGAGTCAATAAGTTTTTATAATTTCTATATGTGAGGGTTCTATCACTAGTCCTCTAGGATAATCAACGAGAAAGTCATATGGCTAGAGCTTGGGCTTCCAAGGAAGAAAGACTGGACTCATAAAAAATGAGGTCAACATCCATCTAATTATGGATATTTATATTACAAATATTGTTAATTCTGTTGCGAAGGATTTTTCTGCTTTAACAAGAAATGTACTTGACGAAGAATGGATGGTTCAAAAATCATCCAAGAGAAGGAAGTTTAAGGGAATCCGTGAACTCAGTTATGTGAATCCAGAAGCCCTTCATGATCATCATATAGGTAAATCTCTTCATTTGAATGATTTGGCTTCTACGTCTAGGTTTACTAGAGGAGAGAAAGATCATGATGATGAAGTTTAATACTTTTTATTTTGGAATGTTAGAGGCATTGCAAAGGCTAATTCCTTTAATATACTTAAATTTTAACTCGTATTTATCATCTTCATTACTTTGGGGTTCTTTAGCCTCTTGTAAATTCCTGAAAAAATGTTAAATATGTTAGAAGAATTTGTAACGTTAAATGCTTTGCTATCCTTAATAACAAAATTTGGATCCTTTGGAAAGATTTTATTATGTTTGATATTATTCTCAACCATAATCAATTGCTTCATGTTAAAATTTACTTTCATGATAATTCTTTTCTTTTAACCATTATTTATGTCAGTTGCATCAGGAAGGATAAAAATGAATTATGGAATCTTCTTAATTACATTGGTCCCACAATTGAACCCTGGTTTATTGGTGGGGACCTAAATTTTATTTCTTCTGTTAAATAGAAGAAATGTGGTATGCCTCATAATCTTAACCTTATCGCTGATTTTAATGATGTCCTCTTGGATGCTGGCCTTTTTGATTTAGGGTATCATGGTAATCCTTTTACTCGGACCTCTGGAAAGTCTTTGAAAGACTTGATAGGTTTGTTTCTAATACTAATTGGATTAATAATTACTATCTTCATTAGGTTCATAATCTTGCCTTTTTTATTTCTGACCATATTCCGGTCTTGTTCAAGGTGAAGGATTTATTTGGTAAGAAGAATTATCACTTTTGATATGTAATAAGTGGATTCTTCACCCTAATTTTATTATGAGAGTTAATGATAATTGGAAAATTCATGAGTTTGGTGTTAAACATACTAATGTTGGTATTAGGATTTGGTTGCTTCAAAAGAATCTTGCAATTTTTTTCATAAACTGGAATTGGGAAGATTTTGGAAACCTTAGTAAGATTGTGGCGATGCTGAGGATAGAGTTAAGGATTTAGAGTTAGTGTACTATCATAATATTATTAATCTTGATATTTTACTTCAAGGGCAACAATAACTTACTACTGCAATTAATATGGAAGAATCCTTCTATGCTCAAAAGGCTGCTAAATCTAATTTCATGAATGGTGATGGGAACTCTGCCTATTTTCATGCTTGCATTAAAAGTAGGAGTTTTAATATGATTAATAGTATTAAGTGTAATGATGGTAACTCTTACTCTAATCCCACTACTATTCTTAATGATGTGATTAATTTTTTCTCTCAGCTATTTCACAATGATGGTAGCTCCATGCTAAGTAAAATGCTGATTTGTATAAAATATCTACTAGTTTAAAAAATTTAAATCTTACTTACGTTCCTTCCAAAGAGGAAATCAAAACTATTGTTGAAAATATGGATGATGGTAAAGTTGCGGGTCCAGATAGTTTCACGGTGGAATTTTATAAAAAAAGTTGGGATATTATCCATACTGAGCTTTTTGAGGTCATTCATGATTTCTTTCGTAGTAAAGATTTACCTCGATATTTTAAATCCTTTAACATTGTTTAGATTCCTAAATAGAATGGTGCTACTTCTTGGGATGCTTTTAGACCAATAAGCACTAGCACTGTGTTATCAAAGATTATTTCTAAGATTATTGTTAAGATAATTCATCCTCTCTTGAATAGCATTATTTGTTTAAAGCAATCTGTTTTTCTTAAGGAAAGGCATATTGGTGATAATGCTCTCACCGTGCAAGAGCTGCTTTTGGATATTGATAAAAGTAAAATACGTGGTAATGTTATTTTTAGGATGGATATAAAGAAGGCTTTTAATTTCATTAGGTGGGAATTTATGATCAATGTTTAAGGCTATTGGTTTCAATGAGTATTTTTGCAATATTATAAAAAGATTCTAAATAATAATTTTTATTCTGTTATTATTAATGGTAATTCTAGTGGTTACATCATGGTTACTAAAGGTATTAAGTAGGGGTATTCTCTTTCTCTTTATCTTTTTATTATTGCTTTTGATTACTTATCTAAATGCCTTAATAATCTTTTTGAAAAGTACCCTAGCTTAAACTATGTTCATAAAGGAGGTATTAACACTTCTCATTTATGTTTTGCAAATGATCTTATTCTTTTTACCAATGCTAATAAGAGATCTATTAAGAATATTTGGAAGATGATCTCTCATATGGAAGAAGCCTGTGGTTTACATTTTAATACTTCCAAATGTTATTTTTATTGCTCCAAGTATATTTCTGCTGCTAAGATAAACTAGATTGCTAATTTTACTAATTGTAACAAGGATAACTTGCCTTTAAAGTATTTTGGATTTGTTATTAACAAGAAGGTTAAAAGTAATTATCTTGTCTTTGATTTATTTGATAAAATCATAATGAGGATTCTCTCTTGGGAGAATAAATTCTTATCTTTTGGTGGTCGTATTACTTTGTTGAAGAGTATCCCTACCTATCTTTCTCTTTTTGTTATGCAAGTGAAGTCTATGCCTTTTGGTTTCATAAAGTGGCTTGAAAATCTGTTTAATAAGTTTCTTTGGGATGGCTGTGGCAATAGAAATATTCATTGGAAGTGTTGGAAGAAACTCTGTAAGCCGTGAACAAGGGTGGCTTGGGTTTTAGTAGTCTTGTTGATTCTATTAAAATTAACTATATGAAGCTATGGCTACATTTTCGTATGGATAATTCTATTTGGACTTCTCTGTTACATGCTCCTCTAATGCTGATTCATTTATTTAGAGGGAGATGCTTAAAGTCTCTCACTAAGTGGAAGAAATTTTGTGTTGGGATATTGGCAAGGGGGATGTGGTCTTTTGGTATGAGGACTGGCTTGGAAATGGTTTTCATAGAAATTTCTATGGGATGTCCTTAGGATATTAATATCAAAGTGAAGGATTTATGGGAAGATAACAGTTGGAATTTGCCTAGACTGTTTCAAATGGTGCACTTTAATGATGCTAATTTTATCTCTCAATTTCCTATTATACCTGATAAGAGGGATATTCCTAAGGTTAAAGGCAAGTTAGGAGATTATGTCACTAAGACTTTTGCTAACATGTTTTAATTTTTTCAGGGTATGAATCTTAGCTGGAATTGGAATAAATGGGTGAAACCTTCCATATCTTTCTTTGTTTGCATGGTCTTTCATGAAATCATCCATAATGACAATCTTCTTAAACTTAAGGGTTTAAGTTTGGCTTGTAAATGTGTTTTTTTGTAATGTTGGGGATTCTCATAATGACATTTTAACCTCCTGCAAATTTGATATTGATATTTGGAAGAAAGTTTTTAATATTTTTATAGAGACTAGATTTTTAGTGGTCACATTAACATTGCTGCTATGTTTGATGACTGGAAGGATAAGGGTCATGCTTTCTTATCCAATCTTCCTTATGTTATGCCTTGGTTCATTTGGGTCTCTAGAAACAATATTAAGCACAATGGTGAGATAACTAATATTGGGAGTACTTTCATTAAGATTTGTGATTATCTTTTCAAAAGCTTATTTATCAATGGTTTGAAGGATACACTTAATGTGTATATGAAAGCTATAGTTGCTAAACTTTCTATTAATACTAATGATAATCAACATAATAGTTGCAAGATAGTTTGGAGTAAGCCTTTTGCTCCTTTTCTTAAGCTAAATACTTATGGTAGTTGGAAGCATGCTTGTGTAGTAGGGATCAGCGAGGTTCGACCCTTTACTGGTTTACTGGTCCTGCGTTTCCTGTTTCTCTGATTGTTACTGAAGCTGATGCTATTGTTTTTGCTCTTTTGATTGCCTAAAAGATGTGTTCATATCATATTATTATTGAAGTGGACTCTCTTAATATTTGGAGAATTTGCAGGTCTAATGATGATTATCATTGGAGTATCCATATACAAGTTAAAAGAATTAACAATCTTTCTAAAGACCTTAATGTTCCATGGTTTCATACCAAAAGGGATAAGAATAATCTTGCTAAAGGGAATGCTCGGTTGGGTTCTCTTCTTAATACTGCTTTTATTTCCAAGTTTTTACATGTTGAACTTCGTCATTTGGTCCTTTTGGATTTGTAATGTTTTTGTTTTCTTTTATTGTGTAGGTTGTAGGGTGTCTGTGTGGGACCTCTTTCCCTATTTTGTAATTCTTTCTTTTTTGGAAGAAAATGAGAGTTTTATAATGCTCTTTTACTATATATATATATATATATATATATATATATATATATATATATATATATATATATATATATATAAGTAAAAGAGCATTATAAATGGGTCGAACATCCCGATTTCAGTAAACTAATTGAGAGAAATTGGTGTGCTCCTCTAAATGGGTTTCCAAATCCTATTGTTAAATTGTGGCTTTTACGTAAAAGACTAGCTAAGGAACTTAAATCTTGAACTCGGACTGTTTTTGGTAATATCCAACAAAAAGTCATTTCGCCGAGGCTATGGTTTCGCCGTGGAGAAAGAGGTTGAGAATGGGAGGGCTTTTGAACAACAATTAACTGTTGCAATGGCCAACCTTAAATCTGCTATTCATCAAGAGGAAGTTTTTCTGCATCAGAAATCTGCTGCAAAATGGTTCCATCATGGGGACATAAACTCCAAATTTTTCCATGCTATTATTAAACACAAAAGAGCTGTTAATACCATTCTTCAAATTAAGACATTGGATAATAGATGTCTCGTTAAGTACTAAGGATATTGTTGAGAATGTCGTTTCCTATTTCAAAGAATTATTTGCTCGCCTGTGCCACCAAATCTAATCTTTTTTCTGCAGCCTATTTTTTCCGATTCTGGGAACATCTCTCAATCTCTCGGATTTAGCCGCTTCTCCTAATGAACATGAGATTTTTATTGCCATTAACTCTATGGAAAGTGATAAGATTGCTCGGACTCGTATGGGTTCACACCTGATTTTTATAAAAAATTCCGGTATCTTATTAAATCGTATATTACTCGCTCTGTGAAAAGTTTCTTCCATGGTATTCAATCGACTAAATATTTTGCTTCTTCCACTATAATTCGATACCTAAGAATACTATGAAAGCTTCTTGGTCTGATTTTAGGCCAATTAGTTTAACTTCCACTTTTTCTAAGATCATAAGTAAGGTTATTGTGGCCGGATTACAACCATTGCTCAATGATTTAATTTCGTAAAATCAAGTCGCTTTCTTAAAAGGGAGAAGTATCGATGAGAATGTACTTTTGGCTCAAGATCTTTTAAATGACCTGGACAGAAATTGTAGAGGCTCTAACATTATTTTTAAATTAGATTTGGCCAAGGCTTTTGATACAATTAGTTGGAAATTCATTATTGAGGTATTGGAGGCAAGGGGTTTCAAAGCTGATTTCTGCAATTTGATTGTTAAATGGCTTACCAACAATTACTATAGTGTTATGATCAATGGGGAATGCCATGGTTTTTTCTCTTCTGGTAGAGGTATTAAACAAGGTGATCCTTTGTCACCTTACATTTTCATCCTTGCTTTTGATTATCTATCAAGGATGTTAAATCAAATTCAGCTATCTCATACATATACTCAATTTCAGCATAGATCTTCACAACTAATCTCTCATCTTGCCTATGCCGATGATGTTATTGTGTTCTCTAATGGAAGTAAGCAATCCATCAAATGTTTAATGAAAACCTTGGCTATGTTTGAAAGTGTTTCCGGTATGATCTTCAACAAACCAAAATGTCAATTTTTGGCGTGTTCTAAAATCAAGTATACCTATTAAAAACTGGATTGTTGATTTTACTGGTTTTAAGGAAGCTCATTTTCCTTTGCTGTATTTGGGGTTTCCATTGATTAAAGGAAGAAGGAAGTTAATCCATTATGATGATATTGTTACTAAGATCTCTTCTCAAATTAATTGTTGGTCTAACATTTTTTTATCCAATGGAGGCAGAATAACTCTTCTTAAGAGTATACTTATCATCTTTTCCTCTTTACATTCTCCAAATGGTAAGAATGAAGAAGAGTACCCGAAGTTAATTTCAGTCATGTTCAATAAATTTTTATGGGAAGGTAATCACAAACAACTACATTGGACAAATTGGGACAAATTGTGTAAGCCCGTTGATCGTGGTGGTCTTGGGTTTAAAAGCTTTCAACATCTTAGCTTTTCTTTCTATTGCAACAATGGCTTAGATTTAGAGCTAAAGATTCTCTTTGGTCTAAATTCATGCATAGCAAATACTCGTTATAATACTCATCCTACTCAAGTGCAATACAAAGTGGGTGACTCTAGAACTTGGAAGGAATTGCTCGAAAGTGAGAATGAAGGTCGAAGATCTCTTTACTTGGGAGATTGGTAATGGCCAAATTAATTTTTGGTTTGATAAGTGGTTGTATGATGATTCCTTAGCTCATCTTTTTACTTCTTCTTCAAATATTAAAGCCGTTGCCGATTGCTTGGAAAGAGCATAAATGGAATACCGATCCGCTTCAAACTCATCTACAGTATCGAAATTATTAACAAAATTTTATCCATTCCTATTCAGATCTTATAGCAAGGATAAATTAATTCCCAAAAATCCTGCTAATCGTAGTTTATCTAAATTTGTTTATCAATCTTGTTTCAGCTGCGTAAGAATGATTGGGGAAATAAATTATGGAATAAATATATCACTCCATCCATGTCCTTCTTTTGTTGGAAGTTATTCAAGAAACTACTCCCTACCGATGATATTTTGAAGCTTAAAGGTCTTAGAGGACCTTCTATTTGTCCTTTTTGTCTTATTGAGGAGGAATCTTTATTCCATATCTTTCTTAATTGCAATCGATTCAACAAATCGGCGGAGAGATTCTCGTCCTTATTAGGACAAAATGGAAATTTTTTTAAGTGGTCGTCTATTGATGCTTGTTGGCAGGATTGGAAGGATTTGTCTTATTACTACATTCCTTTGGCTATTTTCTCGGTTCATTTGGTTAGCTCGAAATGAAATCGGACATCTTAATGTCATGTTTTCTTCTAAATCTATTATTTTAAATTGCTGGACCTATCTCGGTAAAGTGCGAATTTAATTGCTCCTTCTCGGACTCGAAGAAAAGGCAATTTGTTTTAGTACAATGGAAGACTCCTATGCATCCTTGGTTGAAGATTAATACGGATGGCGACTTCAAATCTTCCTCTCGCTGGAATTGGAGGTCTTTGCGAGGATCTTAAAGTAAAATGTCTATGGTTCTTTGCTCGCCCTGTCATGGCTTCGTCTCTGCACTCGAAGCTGAAATTATTGCTCGTCTTTTGGGGTTTAAAGATTGCTGAAAAACCGAATTTAAAATTTCTTCATTTTGAATTTGATTCCATGCTTTTGTTACGTATTTTGACACGTAAATCAGCAATACCTTGGTTCCTTCATATATGGATAAAAAGATCAAGGCTATCACTAATTCAATGCACATTATTTGGTCTCACATTTACAGAGAAGGAAATTAGCCTGCAAATTGGCTTGCATCTACTGCCTCTACTTCCTTTAATGTAATTTGTAGTTCTGATATTTCTTCTTTTCCTTTATTTAGTTCTCTTGTACATGGGGACTTAATGAAGGCCTCATGTTAGATGTACCAACTCTTCATTTTAATATAATATTATTATTGGTGCAATATATATATATATATATATATATATATATATATATATATATATATAAGTGCCGAGGGTAGTGAGGGTGATTGATTTGTTTTGCTTTTTTTAGAGCATCATTTTGCTCTCAATAAGACTATTGTGAGGTTGCTTCCCTGGTGATTGGATTTTGTTTTCTTATGGTTTTTACTAATTATCAGGTTGCTTGGCCTGCTGCTTAATGAAAGTAACATTATTTTTCAAACCTCATCCTCATCTCAAATATTTGCTTAATGGTGTTATTATGAATTTTCCAGTTATTAGAATTTTTTCTAATCGTCCTATTTCTGAAATAATCACTGATGAAGACAAAGAGTGTTTATTTTTTTGGGACGTGTCTTTGATGTTTATGAGATGATGGATATAATGTTTTTCTTTATCTATCATTACATTTTGTTGATTTGGGATGGAGTCAATTAGATGTCTACATGTGATCTGGTGAACCTGTAGGAAATTAGTTTTATAGACTCCTTTTAAGAGATCTCTTTCTTTGCATCTACTCAAAATCTTACTTGCATTGGAATGAATCTTTGGCTTCTATTATCCTATCTTAATAGAAGCACGAGATCATTAGATTTGGTCTCATAAAAGCGTGATTAACTACTGCACCCATTCTTTTATGTCTGCTTTACTACTCAGGCATGTTTTGCAGATGATGCTCGTTTAGGGTGAAATTTACTGCTAGGTCCTTTGTGCATTTATTTATGTATTACAATAACTATGGGATTTATTTATTTTGCTGCTATTAGGATAATTTTTCTTTACATTTAGTCATAATCTTATCTTTAGTAGAATGACATTATTTTTGTTGTTGCGGCTTTGTATCTTCAAAGAAGCATGTATGTTTTGCTGAATTTATTGCTGGTTTACAATGGCTATTGAACTGGTTGCCTATCTTGTGGAAGTGAAACAGTTGCATGCTCTCTACAGAACTTATAATAACCTGTTTTAATTGGATACTATTGGTAGATTTCAATATCTTAGCTTTCTTAGAGTGGGATTTGCTACTAGGTCCTCTGCAGATACATTTATTTATGTATTGCAATAGATTTGGTATTGATGACAATGTAGTTAGATTGAAGCAACTGCATATTTTCTTATGAACCTAGAGTTTATGTTTTACCTGTTTATTTTGTTGCTATTGGGAGAATATTTTTTTTACATTTAGTCAAACTCTTATCTTCAGTAGAATGAAATTATTACTTCTGCTGCATCTTTGTATCTTTAGAAAAGCAAACATATTTTGCTAAATTTATTGTTGGTTTACAATGTCTATGGAAATGGTTGCCTGTCTTGTGGAAGTGAAACTACCGCATGCTCTCTACTAAACCTATAAGAACTTGTTTTAATTGGATACTTTTGGGGGATTTCCTTATTAACACTTATTCAAACTCTTACCTTATTTAGAGTGAATTTACTGCTGCTGCTGTTCCTTTGTTTGGTTTTATCTTTAATATTTGCAGAATGATGCTGACTCTGTAAGATACTTTTGGAATGGAAGCTTCATTCCCAGCTCAATATAGGATGGATTCATTACTATTGGTTGTTATATTTTGATGCTGATCCTGGAGGTTAGATTTTTTCTTTCCTTTTTTGTATGCTATCACCTTTTGCTATATGGTAAAAGGTACAAAATCATGGAGTTGCTGCTGCTGTGAGAATGGATCTAACTGCCAATATTGTTGGAGTATATCACCTGCATGGTATGTCTTTCATTCAATTGTTCCATTGGTATTTTGTGTGCCTTTTTTACATTGGTACAGGTTCACAAACAATTTTTTAGAGATCCTATACAATGATAAGGGAAACAGAGTATACTTTTTGGAGTTTTTGGTTTTATTGGGTATACTTGTATTTGTTTTGGGGATTTTTTTTTTGTGTTGAGTTGTATTTTGGTTGGTGGAACCCCTATGAGTGTGTATTACACTTTTTTAGGTTTTAGTAGTGGGATCCACCTACTACACAACCTTGCACTTTTTGATTTAATGGAATAAAGATACGTCTAGATTTTCTTAATATATATATATATACATATATGGAGTTTTTATCTTATTTATTTTCATTAAGTCTGCTAACATCAATAATAAAAGCATCACAATTTAACTGGTTGAAATATAATTTCATTATGCTAGAAAAATAAATATTATTGAATCCAAATTTGTTTGGAAAAGACACCCAAGGAATAGAGCATTACAGGAAAGAGAGAGAGAGAGAGCAGTAATGAATAGCAAGAAAGCATAAAATATATTTGGTAAATTATCCCATATTTATAGACATAGGGGGTACAGACGTGAGATTACATTTATACCTTCGTTTTACTAAAATAGTAAGGGCTTTTTTAGTATTCTACATGTATGAGATTAATATACCCGTTGGTGGGTCCTTCCATGTTGTAGTCTACCAATTGGTCTATACTTTGTACATGCTGATCTGTTAGGCTAATAAGACTTGGGTTTTAGGGGGAAGGAAGCTGAAGGTAGTAGTCGTTTATCTACATATGATCCCTTGGATGGATTTTTTGACTTCGTCTGGGGGGAGAATGACTCGTCGGTCAATTCTTTTGTACGTCAACACCATTTTCTTCATTGAATCATTAAATTCCCTAAAGATTTGTGCTGAAATATTTGATCTATGTATTGAGTTCCCCAATTTTATTTTTTCTTGAAAGCCATGCTGTGATAAGAATAAGGGAATCTTTTGTAAAGAAAAAAAATGAAAAAAAGGTGATTTAATATATGATTAAATAATGTTTCAATAACTGACTCATTCACCTAACCTGGAAGACTTGATGGGATCCTTTATTAACTTCTAGGGTCTTCAGGAAAAATCTAAAAGACGACCGGTTGATCATCCTGTGAATCTTTAGATCCCTACATTGAGTTGCTTTCTCTTATCAAGCACCTGTTCCTCCTATTCCTGATGTGACAATCCTTTCCACCATTATCGCAGTCAAAGAGTTGAATGATACTACCCTAACACCTAGATCTCTAAGAGGTGTTAAAATTCCTCCGTCAATCATGTTACATAGAAAAATTGGTGAGGCTGAACTATGTTTAACTTCATCCGAGTGGAATCAAATTGTCGGAATGTAATTTTCCTTTTCATTACCCTTTTAACATGTAATTTTCTCTTTTTTGATAATGCCTTTAATGTAGACCAATCAGTTACTAAGATATTGAATTTAGACTCCCTTTTGTCAAATTTGGTGAAGATCTTCCTAAGGATGTAGCAGTTGTAGACCAAGAACTGGCCAGAAGAAGTGATGAGTAGGAATCTGGTGGTCAAGGTAGTCCTATTGAGCTTTGCAAGGAGGCAACTGAGGGGCTTTAAATTCCCTTCGATTCTCTATCACATCACTTGGATAAAATGGAGTAATTTGCTAGGACCATGATGAACCCCTAAGGAGAAGAAGTTTTTGGATTGAGTACAAGTCTGGAGGGGTGGATCGAGTGGAAGGTGAGATGATTGCTTTATGAGGGGAAATTGCTACTCTCCAAAGAGAGACAGACATACCACTATGCAGAATTGATGGTAATTTGGGAAGCTTCTTTATCATCTTTCATTCAAGTTGAGATTGGTCGAGTCAATTACTTTAAGATAGGTGGTGAGGTGTTTTATAAGAGATAAAATCTATGTTATATATAAATAGGGTACGACCATTCATGTGGCCTCCACGCTTCATATTCTTCTTCTTGCTCCTCAATTTCTTAACCCAAGATTTTCTTCATTCTTCTCCCTCCAATACGGCCTATGTTCTCTCAAGAAACTTTTAACTTGATCTCTGAAACCAAATCCTCCACCTTGTTTGCAAGCGAAATGAAGAGTCCTTAAATTTTTTATTTTTTTTCAGTTGTGTTGTTCATTTCTATCAGGTTGTAAACAATGAATATGAGATAGACAGTATAAGAGTTGACTTTATCTTTATAAGGATCTGTTCAAGTAGGATCTCTGGTTGCTATTGTGTAGAAAGCTCCAATTGATTTTCAATTGCTATGGGGTTATTTTTTCTCTTGTGTTACTAAATTCGATAGCTGTCATAATGAAATTTGTTTCGTTCTACTGATAGATGAAGAACCCATGGACGATCAAACTATTTAGCTAATTTTTCACCTTCGTGATTAGCTGAGATGGGTTCATCCAGTTTACCATCAAATATAGTGTCCAACTGTTGTGCCTTAAAAACAAAATCTAGGATTGGAAGGCTCAATTTATGGTTAGCTCTTACCCTAGTGGATAGAGAATATGCATTAAGTTGATAGAGAACAAGGGGAAGAAGGTAAGGACCTTTCCTGGTCACCTTCCATCCCATTGCACACTGATCGAGGGTTAATAACACTCTCTATTCTTGTACCTTGACCCCAAGGTGGCAAATCACATTATCTGACCGGATGGAGGGAATACAATAATCAAGGCAATATGGGTCATTTTGGATGCCCATGAAGTGGCCAGGGAGAAGGTGGCTGTAAACAATGTGGCTAAGAAGAAACTTCAAGGGAAGGCTACCTTTTCTTAGGTTGGGAGAGGAAGAGGCCATCCATCTGTTGACCTCATTTTTTTTGAGGTCTTTTCTTTTCTCTTAGTGCTTAAGATCTAGCCATAGGACTTCTCCTTGACTATCCTAGAGGACTAGAATTGGGACCCACCCTTTTAGCAATTCAGCCACTTCTTAACTCCTCTTGAGACCTCACTTGGATGGTTGCAAACCTCTAAATCACCTTAGAAGGTTAAAACCACCATATCGGCAACCAATAGTTGGTTCTTATAGGATTGTTTGGACTTAGGGTGACCTTGTGTGACTTGAGCTTCTCTTGCACACACACACATCCCTAAGCCACTTAACCTAAACCTTGAACTCTTCCCTTTCTACCCTTTATGAAACTCACATTATTGAATCCAAGCCACTAATCTTTGATTAAGATGGCTAAGGTCAATATGTGAAGGATCATAAAGTGGTTACCATTTGGCTAGACTTGGTCTCAAAGTGGTTGGACTTGGCTAAGTCCATGGCTCATGCTTCTAAACCCTGATTCCATTTCAAATCACTTCTGCTTAATTTTTACCTCACTAAAATGGTCTCATTCTTCCTTATTTGAAACCCCATTCATCTTGCCAAAATTTCTGGTTTTGACATTGGGTCCCCTAAATTCACCCAAAATTACCCAAATTGCCCCAACAACCACCAAATCATCTAAAAATTCCCAAAAATTACCCAAAATTCCTAAAATTCCTAAAAATCATTTTAAAATAATTCTCACTTTTTAAATCTACCAAAATACCCCAATACCCTCCAAATAACCTCCAAATACCCTAAATACCTCTTTTAACCCAAAATATCAAAAATTCCAAAAATTCCCAAAAAATTTCAAAATATCCCAAATATTCCCAATTTCATTTTGCTCAACTACACCATAGCCTAATTTTGTCAAATTAACCCACTTTCAACCCAAAATCCCAATTTGGCTCATTTAACCCAAGTGGACTCAATGTCAAACCAAATCAACCCAATTGACCTCAATTTTACACAAATTAAATTCTAAACTTTAATTCAACATCCAAAATACCAATTTAAACCAATTTGAAGCCCAATTTGTTTCACATTTGAATTCAATTTCAACTTGAAACCTAAAGCCCCAATTTTGGCCTTATGACCCAAACTTACCCTAATCAAGCCCAATTCAACTCAATTTTTTCCCAAATCAACTCTAAACTCTTCCTAATACATCCCTACACCAAACACAACATAAATTGGCCCTCAATTTAAACTCAAACCCTACTCAAAATTCCTTTGAAAGCAAAATCCTCGAATGTTTCCTAAAGTTGTCACCTACCCCTAATTCCCTAAATTGAATCCCCTGAACCCAAAATTTCCACCCAATTTCTATCCTAAACCTTTCATAACAATCATTTGTAACATTTTGAACCATCAATTTACCTTGAACCAAACTCTAGCCAAACTTAAACCCAACCTAACCCATGGTGCCCAAAATTAACCAACACTCCAAAATCCTCCAAATTGAAACTCCAAATGAACTCTAATCCACTTCATGTATTCTTAAAAAATCTTCTTTACAATCATTTACACAATATTGATCAATCACTTTGATCCAATTCAAACCCAAACTTAAGTTAGCCCAACTCAAACCCAAGTGAACCCAATTGGACACATGAACCAATTTGAACTTAACTAAACCAAAATTGATCAAACCAACCCCTTGGCTGCCAACCCTAGACCTCTTAGGGAGGGTTTAACCTAACCCAACCTAAGCCCCATGAGCCATGGACCAATGGTCCACCACTTTGGACCAAGGGACAAAGCCACATGAGTCATGAATCAAGTGCTGAAACTCCCCTCACAGAACTCCTCCAAACCGCTCCCAGATTTCCTCCTAGCCAAGAGAAGTTCATCCCCACTATCCTCCTGCCCTGAAATCCTCTGGCTAAGCTCAATTTCTCAGTCGAAAATCAGGCCAGAAACAGGACATCCCTAGAACCTCCACCAAAATTAAATTAAACTCACTCACACCTTCCCAGCACCAAGAGTCGCTCTATCGGCCAGAGCTCGAAATTGGGTCTGGTCACTTTCACAGCTAGACATTTCACCAGTGCTCGAGGCTCAATCCGTAGGCTCCTTGGACTCCAACCAACGTGCCGAGCACATCCAATTGAGGCTTCACCTCTTGGACCAAGGTATGGAAACCCCTCTTGCTCCCGAGCTTCCAGTGATTCTCCATTTTATTTCATTCAATTTTTGTGCATGTTAGCCATATGGATTTGTAGCCCTTGCTTAGACGAGCACATAGAATCAAACACCATGCAATTTAGTTAAGAATTGAGGGAGATATTAGGTCTAGAAAAATTGTGGTTGCGGGTTCACACCAGGCAGAGACGATGACCCAGAGCCATCGGATCACGTGTGTATCGGATGAACAGCAGAGATCGAGCCGGATGAAGTAGTGGAACAGAACCGCGAGTCGCGTGGCTGCCGAGTCAGATGGCGGTGCCAAATCAAACCGCGCCTCGTTGAGCTTCGGGTCTGCCTAGGTTGAGGGGACTCCGCGTGGTTAAGTAGGAAATTAGGGCTTTTTCCTATTTAATTAAATACCAAAACCTTTAAAAATCCATATCTTTGCATAGAAAAATCATAAAAATAAACTAAAAATACCCACTTGCTCAGTGAACAGAGGAGATTAATGTGGAAAGAGAATTAAGTTATTTTGTTAAGTATTTGATTTTTAATTAATTTAATACTGTTATGAGTATTTTAATTTTTCACTCACACACACAATTCACCATGGTAAGAGACCTGTGAATTTTGTAGCCTCTGATCTTGGGGACATTCCCTGAATTTTTCAAGGCCAGAGGCTATCTCCATGGCAAGTTATCTATTTTCTAAGTTTATATGCTTGTTTTGGTAATTTAATTCCAATAATTAGCATGTTGATTAATAAAATCTAGAAAAATTAGGAGAAGTATCTCTATACCAGAGGACCCTAGTAAAATTGTAACTTGGCTTAACTCATTTAAATGAACCCTAATTTGGCCAAAACCCCAAAATTATGATAAAATTAATTTGAAACAACCACTCATTAAAATAACATAAAATCAATTCTCCACTAATCTTTAGGGTCAGAGGAGTCTGACATAAAAATTTGAAATCAATTGAAAATGATTTAACCCACTAAATTAATTATTCAAATCACATGGCCACTTTTAAACTTTAAAAATTCATAAAACCCAAAATACATTTCAAAAATTCACAAAATTAGTTTTGAGGCTTCTTTGAGATCAGAGGAGCCTACGAAAATTAAAATTGAAATTTTTCTAAAATTTTCATTTTGAACCCAATTTTGAATATTTTAATAATTAAGAAATAATAAAAATCTAAAAAATAATAAAATTCACAAAAATGTCATATTTGGCCTCCTAATCACATAGGAACCAACCAAAAAATTTTCCTAAGTCCCTAGGTAAAGATATTGAATTTTAAAAGCTTAATGCAATGTTTAATATTAAAAATGGATTTTTCAACCTTTCCACTAAAATAATTCTAAAAATTCAAAGAAAAATCAGAAAAATATAAAATTTATTTCTCTGAGTTCCTTGAGGTCAGAGAGATTTAAGAAAAATGTAAAACCTAATTTTCCATCTCAATTTTATTTTATAATTAATTAATACCTTCAAACTTGAAATAATTATAATAAATAAAATAAAATTCAAAAAATTACCAAAATTGGTCCAAGTGGTTCACTAGTCAGTAGGAACATCTTATAATTTTTCTAAGGACAGAAACTTTACCTTGGTCATGTTGTTGAATTTTCATTGAAAACCCTTATTTTTCATTAAACTATTTATATATTAAAAATTGAAAAATCACATTTTCTCCTCTAATGTCGTAATTGACATGTGAGTGAGGTGACATAAAAATTTCAAGTTCATTTGAGCTCAATTTAGTGAATTATGAAGTGAATATGCTTAAGAGGGCATAAAGGTAATTAAGGGATTTTAACCCTAAATAATACTTTAGGCTTAATCGAAGGGAGGGATGAATTTTTGATCCTAAATCTTCTCTTGGATGATTGAAACTTAGGGACTTAAAGAGGTAGAAACCCATTGATCACCTATAACATCGAAATGAAATCTTAATTAATTAAACCATTTAAATTTTGGAAGAATAATTAAAATTTTGGATTATTAAGATTAGGGATATGACTTAAGAAGATATCAATTCTTTAATTTAAAGTCCCTAAATGGATTAATTCAATAATATTCAACTCTTGATTAATTCTAAAAATAATAATTAAAATCAATGATTAAAAGAGAAAAATCCTTAATTAAATTAAAGCTTAAAATATTAAAAGATTTAATAATCAAGATAAAATAGACCTAAAATATTAAAGCTAATTTGAAATCATTAAAACTTAACCTAAAAAAAATTTGAGGTGTTAAAACTAATCTCAGAAAAATTTACGGTTAAAATATGATAATCAAATTAAATTAAAAATCAATATAAAATGTTATAATTAAGTTAAAACAAATTCAAATCATTAAAAATTTTCAAATAATTCAATTAACTTCTTCAAACTAAGTAATCTAAAATTTTTAAAAATCAATCTGAAATATTATAAGTAAACTAAACTGTCTTGAAGCAACGATTGAACTTTAATGGTTAAATCCTTTAACAAACTAATTTGCCCCTGAAGGCTTCCACCTCCATAACCTTTAAATGAAGTATCAAATGAAATGTCACTTCACTCATCGGATAATCAAATGTCCAAGTTCACTGAGCAAGAAACAAAACTTAACTAAATTCTTGGATGATCAATTTATCTGTACAATGAAATTCATTTGGACTCGAAATAATCCCAGAAGCATTGAAAAGATGTTTAGGACTCGTCCTAAGCACTTTCTCACTCTGATGGGATGTTTTAGAAGAACAATTGAACTTTGTTGTTCTTTGGTTAAGAAAATCATCCATAAAACACACCTTAGGATTTGACTAGTGATGGGATTAGGATATGGTAGACAACTAGAACCTCTCCCTTAGTTTTACCTAGGTGTTCTCTGATCTACCTAAAAAATACCCATTTTTATGCCTTATTTATTATTCAGTTCTTAAGGATATTATGCTTTAATGAAAGGTATTTTCATGTTTTTGGATGTAGATGATAAAAAAGAGTCCAATGAAGAAAAAAAGGAAAAAGGAGCAAAAATGGAGCTTATGGAGCAAATTTTGGAATTATTGGCCCGGCGCCTAGGCGCCAGATTCTGGCGCCTAAGCGCCAGTTCGATACAGACGCTGTTAAGTTTTTTTGATGACTTTAGGCCCATTCTACAGAAAAAATCGTACCCCTAATATCAACCCCCCCTTCAGTATTTTACCATCTTCTCTCTCATCTTTAGTTTTATTTATTCTCTTCTATACTTAGGGTGCCACTTTATTTTGTATCTAGAGAGTTTATTTTGAGTGTTTATTGTGTGTTATTGCTGTTGGAGTCTTTCATCATTGCTTTGGAGTAAGTAGAAATCAGCGGATCTCTTAAAGGAACACATCAGATAAGTATTTGTACTTTGGTTCAAAGTTTTATAAATATGTTTTGTTGTATTATTTCAATGAGTTTTGAGTAGTTAATTATCTTTCTCCTTTCATCTACGAAAAGATTATATATTAAATAAATGTTGCAGGAGAATTAAATATATAATATTTTAAATTATTGTGATGATATTAATACCTGATCTTAGTTTACTTTTTAAATTGGCCATTTAAATTGTTAAAACCTGTTGAAGAATTTTGAGACCTATCCGGAGATAAATTCTTAACTAGTAGATATCACATGAATCTTTTGGTAATCGCAGGCTATACGTGGATTATTTAAAGTGAAGTGCAAATAAATAAGAAGATAATATTTAATGGGCGTAAAATTAATTAGTTTTTAGAGTGGCAGACTAAATTCTAATAATTTGGTTTATAGAAAGGTAATGGGTCACTGGTAGGGCCGACCATAGCCACCTTTGGACATCTAGTAGTGTGAGCCTAGATTAACCCATTCTACTAATAACACATCCGGAGCCTATTCTATAGATTAGTTAATTTTCTTTGCACCTGGACCAAAGGGTAAAGAATAATAATGCTTCTATTTGGCACAATACCATAATCTTAATTCCCTACAAAAGATAATTAATCTATAATTCTTGGATTAGTTGAAAAAGGAGAAAATCGTTTTTATAATTGCATTGAATTTTAATTACTGCTTACTTTACTTTCCCCGCTTATTGTTTACTTTCTTTTAGTAAAATTTATTAGTTAATTAAATTTGAATATATATATATATATATATATATATATATATATATATATATATATATATATATATATATATAAAAGAGAGAGAATTTATATATTGCTATCAAAATTATATTTTTTTCTCTTACCTTTTTTTCAATATCCCTGTGGGATCGATAACCAGGACTCCACTAGAGCCATGTATTACTTGAACGATACGTATACTTGCGTTTAAAACTGTGACTTTTACGATAAAATTTAAATATAAAATTATAAAGGTAAACCTCACACATCAAGTTTTTGAAGCCATTTACCAGAAATTAAATTTTCTAAAAAGTGGTATCAAATTCTTGTATTTTAAAGCATATTAAAAGTCGCATCGCACCAAGTTTTTGGCACGCGTTATAGGGGATATAAGATAAAAAAGTTAATAAATAGGATAAAAAAAATAAAAATAAAATATAAAATTAAAATAAAACAAAATAAAACAAAAATATTTTATGCGTAGTTCTGGATTTGAAGGATTACTACCTTTTGATTCTGAATTAGAAAGAATAATTAAAAGAATTAAAAAAGGAAAACAAATTTCAAAACATCAAATGGCTAACTTACATAACAATAATCAAAATCGAATAGAAATTAATGAACAAAATATTTATAAACCATTAAGGGAATATGCAAACCCTAAGGCTGATGAACTTCATGTTAGTATTCAAATTCCAGCTGTAGATGCTAATTCTTTTGAGCTTAAATCTTATATTATTCAAATGGTTCAAAACAATCAATTTGGAGGAACACCTAATGAGGATCCAAATTTACACCTTGCTAGTTTTTTAGAACTTTGTGCTACCTTTAAAAATAATAATGTTTCTGATGATGTTATTAGGCTTAGACTCTTTCCTTTTTCCTTAAAAGATAAAAGCAAAGATGTGGCTTAATTCATTAGCAACTTGTTCTATTAAAACATGGGAAGACATGCATAAAAATTCCTTGCTAAATATTTTCCTCCTTCTAAAACTGCTAAATTGAGAAATGACATTACTTCATTTATTCAATTTGATGGAGAAACAATTTATGAAGCTTGGAAAAGATTTAAGGAACTATTAAGAAAATGTCCTCATCATGTTTTACCAGATTGGTTAATTATTCAAACAGTTTATAATGGACTTATTGGATCACTTAGATCTATCATTGATGATGCTGCTGGTGGTTCTTTAATGGCTAAGACATTTGAAGAAGCCTACACTTTAATTGAAGAAATGGATGATAACAATTTTCAATGGTTTTTTGAAAGGGTTAATCCTAAAAGAATGGCTAGTATTCAAGATAATGAAGCCTTTTCTATTTTAGCTTCACAAGTGGCTGTTATATCTAAGAAATTAGATAGTTTTGCTATTAATATATCACATGTAAGTAATGATAATTTTGCAAATTCTGATGAATCTCAAACAATAGAAATTTTGCAAGCTATTGCTAGTAAAATTAATAATCCTTATTCTAATTATTATAATCCTGGTTGGAAAAATCATTCTAATTTTAATTGGAGTAATGGACATCAAGTTAATCCAAATTGGAACAATCAAAGAAATTCAAACTATAGACCAACTTATCCTCCTGGTTATAACAATCGCCAGAAAAGTTGTCCGTAGAAGAATTGATCTTGCAACCGAGCAATCAACTACAAAGTCAAAACACTCGCTATTCGTAATATCGAGAATCGATGGGTCAAATTACTAATTTTATTAATTACGTACCTCAAGGAACACTGCCTAGTAATGTCGAAATAAATCCTAAAGGATCTGGAAAAGAACATGAACAAACAAAAGCTGTACAACTTAGAAGTTGAAAAGAATTAATAGAGAAAACAAGGAATGGGATTGAAAAAGAGAAAGAAGTTGAAGAGATTGAAAAACCTAAAGATACCCTTTCTCCAAGTAAAGATCAGACTATTGTTCCTATTGAAGTGAGAGTTGAAAGACCACCACCACCTTTTCCTCAAAGACTTAAATAGCAGAAGCTTGACCATCAATTTTCTAAGTTCTTTGAAATTTTTAAGAAACTTACCATTAACATTCCTTTTGCAAAAGCTTTGGAGCAAATGCCAAGTTATGCAAAATTTATGAAAGATATTTTAAGCAAGAAGAGAAAATTTGAAGCTTATGAAACTGTTGCATTAAGTGAAGAATGTAGTGCAATAATTCAAAAGAAATTACCTCAGAACTTACAGATCCTGGAAGTTTCACTATACCATGTGCTATTGGAGAAAAATTCTGTGGAAAAGCCTTATGTGATTTAGGAGCTAGTATTAATCTCATGTCATTTTCATTCTTTCAAAGGTTAGATTTAAGAGAGATTTCTCCTACCACTGTAACTCTTCAGTTAGCTGATCGATCGATCACTTATCCTAAAGGAGTTATAGAGGATGTTCTTGTTAAGGTAGATAAATTTATCTTCCCTGTAAATTTCATTCTTTTAGATATGGAAGAAGATAAAGAAATACTTATCATTTTATGGAGACCTTTTCTAGCTATCGGTCGAGCTATGATTGATGTGCAAAAAGGAGAATTAACGATGAGAGTTAATGATCAAGAGATAACATTCAATGTTCTGAAATCAATGAGGTATCCTGAAAAAGAAAAATACTATCGAATGGATATTTTCGATTATATGATTGAAAAACATTACCAAGAAAAATGTAAGGTCATTTCTGATGATAAAGATTAAAAATCTATGTTATATAATGAGTCATTAAATGAAGAAATTGAAAAATTAAATGAAGAAAATTTATCTGAAGAAGCTCATTATATTCATGAAAAATGGGAAATTTTAGACACAACTAAAAATGATATACTTTTACCTTCAATTGAAAAAGCCCCTGAACTGGAATTAAAAATGTTACCTGCTCATTTAAAGTATGCATTTCTTAGAGATTCATTAACTTTACCTGTAATTATATCTTCAGAATTAAGCAAAGATCAAGAAGGACAATTAATAGGAATTCTAAAGAATTATAAGAAATTTTTTGGTTGGACTATCGCAGATATAGAAGGAATAAGCCCTTCTATCTATATGCATAGGATTTTAATGGAAGAAAATTGTAAACCCACTATTGAACCCTAAAGAAGATTTAATCCAATTATGAAAGAGGTTGTTAAAAAAGAGATTGTAAAATGGTTAGATGCTGGAATTATTTACCCTATTTCGGATAGCCAATGGGTAAGTCCTATTCATTGTGTTTCGAAGAAAAGAGGAGTAACTATCATTGTTAATGAAAAAAATGAATTAATCCCAATAAGAAAGTTACTGGATGGCGAATTTGCATTGACTATCGAAAATTAAACAACGCCACAAGAAAGGATCATTTTCCTTTACCTTTCTTGGATCAAATGCTGGATAAACTTGCTGGACACTCATATTTCTGTTTTCTGGATGGATATTCTGGTTATCATCAATTACTCGTTGCTCCTGAGGATCAAGAAAAGACAACATTTACAAGTCCTTATGGAACATTTGCCTTTAGAAGAATGCCTTTTGGTTTATGCAATGCACCTGCAACTTTTCAAAGATGTATGATGTCAATATTATGTGATTTGATTGATAAAGGAATTGAAGTATTTATGGACGATTTTTCAGTTTTTGGAACTTCTTTTGAATCTTGCTTGGAAAATATAATGAAAGTTTTAAAGGATGTGAAGAAACAAATTTAGTCCTAAACTGGGAAAAATGTCAATTTATGGTCACAAAAGGCATTGTACTTGGACATAAAGTTTCACAAATAGGGATGGAAGTTGATCAAGCAAAAGTGAAAATTATTGTTGAACTGCAACCACCTACTATTGTTACTGATGTAAGAAGTTTTCTAGGTCATGTTGGATTTTATAGAAGATATATAAAGGATTTTTATAAAATTGCTAAATCTCTTTGTCATTTATTAGAAAAAGATGCTAAATTTGAATTTAATGAAGATTGTCTGAATGCGTTCAATATTCTGAAAGAAAAATTAATCACTGCACCTGTCATTGTTGCACCTGATTGGAATAAACCCTTTTGAATTAATGTGTGATGAAAGTGATTATGCAATCGGAGCTGTATTAGTACAAAAATATGAGAAAATTTTCAAAGTTATATACTATGCTAGCAAAACTCTTACTGAAACTCAAATAAATTACACTACTACTGAAAAAGTGCTTTTAGCAATAGTATATGCCTTTGATAAATTTAGACCATATCTTCTTGGAATAAAATGTATCGTGCATACTGATCATTCTGTTATAAAGTATTTAATATCTAAAAAGGATGCTAAACCTAGAATGATCAGATGGGTTTTACTTTTACAAGAATTTAATTTCGAAATTGTAAACAGAAAGGGAACAACCAAATTGTTGATCATTTATCAAGAATTAAAAATAATAATGAGAAATTTTATGAAGAAAATATAAATGAGAAATTCCCGGATGAGCAATTATATGTCATTCAAGTATTACAAATGCCTTGGTATGCTGATATAGTTAATTATTTGGTTAGCAATATTTTATCATATGGGATAAATAGTAAATATATTAAGAAATTCAAGAATGATTGTAAATCATATATTTGGGAAGATCCTCATTTATTTAAATTAGGAAGAGATTTTGTGATTCGAAGTTGTGTACCTTATGAAGAAACTTTTGCAATTATTTAGAAATGTCATGATTCTGAATTTGGAGGACACTTTGGAGTGGATAAAACTGCATTTAAAATTTTAAATTCAGAATTTTATTGGCCTACTCTATTGAAAGATGTTGGACATTATGTGAAAACTTATGATCGATGTCAAAGAATGGGAAATATATCCAGAAAAGATGAAATATCTCTAAACTTTATATTAGAAATTGAAATTTTTGATGTATGGAGTTTAGACTTTATGGGACCTTTCGTACCATCATCTGGAAAGATTTATATTTTATTAGCAGTTGATTATGTTTCAAAGTGGATCGAAGATGTAGCTTTACCGAACTATGATACCAAAAGTGTTTCAAAATTTTTAAAGAAAATGATTTTTACAAGATTTGGAATGCTCAGGATAATTATCACAGATGGGGGAAGTCATTTCAGAAATATAAGAATTCAATCATTACTAGAAAAATTCAGAATTAAGCATAGAATTGCAACTGCTTATCATCCTCAAACAAGTATAATGGCTAATAAAATATAAATTGTTAATCCTAAAAAAACTGACTGTTAATCCTAAAAAAACTGACTGGGTTGATAGACTTGATTCTGCATTATGGGCTTATAGAACAGCTTATAAGACACCTATCGGAATGTCACCTTATCAGTTAATTTATGGTAAACATTGTCACTTACCTGTTGAACTGGAGCATAAAGCTTATTGGCAATAAAGGAGTTTAATTATAATTTGAATACTACAGGAGAAATGATTATTACAACTGAATGAAATGGAAGAAATAAGAAATGAGTCTTATGAAAATGCAAGAATTTATAAGGAAAGAATGAAAAAATTTCATGACAAAATGATTTTAAGAAAAATATTCAAGCCTGGACAAGAAGTGTTATTATTTATTGCTCGATTAAAACCTGTCCTTGGAAAATTAAAATCTAAATGGATGGGACCATTTATAATTGAGAAAGTATACCCTTATAGAGCTGTGGATATTAAAGATCCCAAAACTGAAAAAATATTTAAAGTTAATGGATTAAGACTATAGCCTTATATGGGAGAAATAAAATTAAATTACAAAGAGGCTATGAGCTGAGTCTACCCGATTAATTCAATTAATTAGGTCAGGCTGACGACGTTAAACCAAGTGCTTTGTGGGAGGCAACCCATATTTATTATTTTGAGTTTTATTGTTTTAAGGTTATGTCTTGGTTTTGACTAAATTTTTATATAACTTCTAAAAATAGAAGGCTAACGAGTCTGTATTGGCTTAAGCCAGACATTATCTTGGAGTATATAGAATTTGGACTTGAACCACTTCATGTCAAATGTGAGTAAAAAGAAGATCAAGTTAACCTTCGTTTGTGATTGTTTGTGATTTGATTTTTAGTAATTGTGTTTGTATGTTAATCATACCCGTTAATTAGACCTATTTTTACGACCAAAACTTGCAAAATTTGACGATAGGCGAATCGAAGTCGATCGAGGTTCCGGCGCCTAGGCGCCAAAAGTCGGCGCCTAAGCTCCAGAATAACTAGCATATCGATGATCCGGCACCTAGGCGCCAGATTTAGGCGCCTAAGTGTCACAGTTACAGATCGTGGAAAAACCGAAATTCTTTAGTTTTTCATACGAAATCTCTTTATATATAGCCTATTTTTTGTCCTCAATCCCATTAGAACTCTAATTTTGATAAGAGCAATTCATTTTGGGAGGAGATAGGAAGGATTTGGAGGCAATGGATAGAGGAAATCATGGAAATGAGGTAAGAGTCAAATCTCCTAAAGATCCTTAGCCTTGTTTTAATGGTTTTATTGCTGTTAGTCTGGAGAAAATGTTATAGTTGATAGGATAAGATTGAAGCAGAACTTCTAAGTATTGGTAATCATCTCCATGAGATGTACCACCAATACGAACACTTGGAATGGCAAACCAAACTTCAATCCGATTACATGGCTTCCTATCATGACCCTCAAGTAGAAATGTACGCAAAGAACAAGTGGATTGATGAAAAGACGGCTTTGGAATTTCCAAGGGCGTTGGTGTTCAATCCCTTCGGTCCTAGCGAACTTCATTGCGAAAGAGATGGAAATTGAAGATCGGTGTTAAATAGATTCTATATGTGTTTTAGGCGTGATATAGTCTTGTGTTAGTGTGTTGAATATCTCATGTGTGTGTTTGCTTAAATTGTTCAATGTGTGTTGTTGGATTTGAATATTTGCTTTAGATATGTTGTTGTTTCTGTTATTTGTAAAATGATGAACCTTAATAAAAGTCTTGTACTGAAAGTTATTGAATTTGGAATGGATATTAAGATTTTGAATTAAAGAATTTGGATACATTTGTGTGGATCTATACTATAAATTTAAATTAATCGTGAAAATATTTGGAAGATATAAAATGGATTAATACTCTCATAAGAGTAATTAGGAGTCAAAAATTTGATAAGATTTGGTGGAAAATATTTAATTTAAATCGAATTTTTGGAAAGGCGAGTGTGGCGCCTAGGCGGCAGAATTTGGCGCCTAAGCGCTGGTTCGGCCTGAACTCGAAAACTGATCTTCTTAAACCTCCCCCACGCCATTTTTGACGCATAAGCTTCCTTCTCCACAGTTTTTCACGAAAATACCATCTAGAGATCCCATTTATAGCCGGATTTTCAAGTTTTTAGGCTTGAAATTACCCGATTTCTTCATCTCAAGGTCAGATCTACATTCTAAACTCAATATTTTTTATTTTCACCATGGATTTCTCTTTCATCTAGAAAAACTAAAATTTTGAGAAAAATTTTAATTTTCTATGGTTAAATCCATGGGTGTTTAAGCTATTTCATGTTTGAAAAGCTTAAATTAGTTTATGTTCCTAGATCCGTTCAATTTATTTCGCATTTTTCTTTCACGTTTAGATGGCACCCAAATATAAGTGAGGAAAAGAATGAGAAAACTTTGATCGTAGCAAGTTCGTCACTGCTGCTACACATTTCTGATATAATGATTTTGCTACGACTCTGAAGTTTATCTCGGAGCGAAGTTTTTATAATCCTGGAGGAAGAATTGAGGAGAAAATTGTTGCGCTCAATTGGCAACGATTTTGTTATTTCACTGCTGTTGTCGTTATCCCGGTGGTTAGAGAATTTTATGCTAATTTCGTGGATGCGGAGGAATACGAGATTTTTGTTCGAGGAGTTGGAGTAGGATTCACTCCTAAACACATCAACATTTTCTATGGCCTGCCGCCAAACATTGAATGTTATTACTCAGTTTTATCTCCATCTGAGGAAGATTTGGACATGATCATTGCCTACCCGATCGATAAGATCGGAGCTTGGAAGACTCAGAATGGAAAAAGGGTAAATTTTTCATCTTCTAAGCTTAATGGTGTTTCCAAGGCATGGCACTACTTTATTTCTGCTCGTCTCTTTCCATCTAATCATCTGAGTGAAGTTACCAGAGATAGAGTTATTCTAAACTACTGTATTCAAGAGAAGAAGTCTATTGATGTAGGGAGCATTATTTATGATTCTGTAGAGGCTACTGCTCATTTAGCACATCTATTGGACTTGGTTTTCCATCTCTGATCTATTCTCTTTGTCAAAGTGCTAGTGTAGTTGTTGAGCTTTCTGAGGAAAAGCTCAAGTCGACGAAGCCTATCGAAAGAGAAAGTGTTAGCATTTATGATCGACGGCAAGGTAAGAGTTCTACAGCACCTTCTGGTTCATTACCTACTTCAGGTAGAGCTTCTACTTCTAGACCATCTACTTCAGCTGAGCCATCATTTGCTTTTTGGGAAATCATGCATGATCAGTTCATAGAGCAGCAGCATGAGTTATTCTTAACTCACTACAGAGTAGATACTATAGACAAGAAGATTGATCATCTTTCTGAGTATACACAAAGAAAGAGTGATTTCGATGCTGAGTATTCAGAGTCTTTAATGAGATTTCTGAAGGGTGAGCATGATGTTCGGTTCCCTACGTGTTCCATATTTTCACCCTATGTTGATCCTAAGGATATGGAGTTCTCTTTTGGTGATGATGACGATGAAGCTACAGACAGTGATTAGTAACGTGACTTATCTCTAGAGATTGATGATTCTATTTTTATAGTTTTTTCTTATTTCTTGTCTTGTTTATTATGATTTTATTTGTTAGAGTTTATGTAAACTTTTTATGCTAAAACTATTTCTGGATTATTTGATTTGTGTTTAAGACTGAGATGTGAATTAATTTCTATAAAAGTTTATTTCTGTTTCAGTCTATTGTTTAGTGTTCATAAAATGTTAGTAAATTTGCATGTTCTAATATTAAAAAAAAACTAAAATAATAAATAATTTTTAGAAATTAACTCCTGCTCTACAAAACTTTTCTATATATGCTTAATCATTTCTGTTATATTCATATTGAAGCATGTGTAGAAGTAGAAGTTAGTTTTTCCTTACTTATTGTACTTAGATTAATTCCTGTTTATTTCTTTCTCTCATGCTTTAAAAATTCTCATGATTTCATATTTACACTAAAGCTGAAGTTTAGGGGAAGGGAAAACACTTATCAAATTTAAATATTATTTGTCCTTTATCAACTAATATTTTCTTTAAAAATATAGTAACATAACATAAGGAATGAAAAATTTGTTTAAGATTACCTAAATTTTTGAATTTATAAATAATTTAGTAAACTTAAATAAAATTTCAAAAATTTTGGTTGATTTTAAGAATAGAATTATTTAGCTTAAAGAATGATAAGATGAAAATTTTTCTATTTATAGTGAAGAGAATTGTATTTTTGAAATACTAAGAAATCAAGAATATTTCTTGAAACATAAGAGATTGAAATAAGTTTTGAAAAATAATAAATTATTAATGTCATATTCATTAAGTAAAAAAATGTATAAGTTTTTGAAATAATTTAAGGATAGTGAAGTTCAAAATCATGAACAGGCTCTCAAAAAATATTAATCCTCACATAAATAAAAAGTATTGAAAAAAAATCCAAAAGAAAAAAAAAGAATGTGAGGAGAAGCTTGAGGAAATGCCAAATAAAAAATTGGCTTCACTTGAATTATCTTATAATAAGAAAACTGATTACATTTTTAACTTAATTTCTATGTACATATATTTTCATTAGAAAAATATTTCATGAAAGTCTTCTTTCTTGTAAATATTCTCTGTGAACTTGATATGATAAACTACAATTATTCTTGAAATAAATGAAAGAGTTGGAAATCTTATGATTTGGTAGTTAAATATTCTTAAATTCTTAAAATTAAACTTAATTAGTGAAATTTGATTAATAGTTTGCTAAAGCATTTATAAAACCAAAAATTATAAGGAATCTCAAATATTTTAACTTTATTCCAAATGTTGTCTATTTTATGTAATTAAAAGGGTTACTTGAGGACAAGTAACGTTTAAGTTTGGGGGAATTTGATCTACCTAAAAAATATCCATTTTTATGTCTTATTTATTATTCAATTCTTAAGGATATTATGCTTTAATGAAAGGTATTTTCATGTTTTTGGATGTAGATGATAAAAAAAGAGTCCAATGAAGAAAAAGAAGGAAAATAGAGCAAGAAGGAGTAAAAATGGAGCTTATGGAGCAAATTTTGGAATTATTGGTCTGGCGCTTAGGCGCCAGAGTCCGACGCCTAAGCGCTAGTTCAATACAGACGCTGTTAAGTTTTTTTAATGATTTTGGGCAGTTATTTTGACGGTGTTAAGCGGTTATTGGAGCTTCTAGAAGACTGGAAGTTACTCCTAATATATAGGGCATGTGATACAATGTATTTGGACACCAGGAAACGGTCTGGATCGCGAAGAGGTGTGACCCAAAGTGAAGAGGTGCGAACGACCTGGTCAAGGAGTCCGGCGCCTAGGCACCAGATCCCGGCACCTAGGCGTGACAATTACCTTCTAGAAGATACATTGAATTTGGATGAATTTTGAAGAGGTGCCTTAAGCAACCCCTGGTCAAATTCAGAGCTCTATAAATAGAGACCCATTCTACAGAAAAAATCGTACCCCTAATATCAAACCCCTCCCTTTTAGTATTTTACCATCTTCTCTCTCATCTTTAGTTATATTTGTTCTCTTTCATACTTAGGGTGCCACTTTATTTTGTATCTAAAGAGTTTATTTTGAGTGTTCATTGTGTGTTATTGCTGTTGGAGTCCTTCATCATTGCTTTGGAGTCAGTAGAAGTCAGTGGATCTCTTGAAGGAACACTTCATATAAGTATTATATTTTGGTTCAAAGTTTTATAAATATGTTTTGTTGTGTTATTTCAATGAGTTCTGAGTAGTTAGTTATATTTCTCCTTTCATCTATGAAAATATTATAAATTAAATAAATTTTTTAGGAGAATTAAATATATAATATTTTAAATTATTGTGATGATATTAATACCTGATCTTAGTTTACTTTTTATATTGGTCATTTAAATTGTTAAAACCTGTTGAAGAATTTTGATACCTATCCGGAGATAAATTCTTAACTAGTAGATTTCACATGAATCTTTAGGTAATCGTAGGCTATACGCGGATTATTTAAAGTGAAGTGCAAATAAATAGGAAGATAATATTTAATGGGCATAAAATTAATTAGTTTTTAGTGTGACAGACTAAATTCTAATAATTTGGTTTATAGAAAGGTAATTGGTCACTGGTACGGCCGACCATAGCCACCCTTGGACATCTAGTAGTGTGAGCCTAGATTAACACATTCGACTAATAACACATCCGGAGCCTATTCTATAGATTAGTCAATGTTCTTTGCACCTGGACCAAAGGGTAAAGAATAGGAATGCTTCTATTTGGCACAATACCATAATCTTAATTCCCTACGAAAGATTATTAATCTATAATTCTTGGATAAATTGAAAAAGGAGAAAGTCGTTTTTTTAATTGCATTGAATTTTAATTACTGCTTACTTTACTTTCCTGCTTATTGTTTACTTTCTTTTAGTAAAATTTATTAGTTAATTAAATTTAAATATATATATATATATATATATATATATATATATATATATATATAAAATAAAAGAAAAGAGAGAGTATTTATATATTGCTTATCAAAATTATATTGTTTCTCTTACCTTTTTTTCAATATCCCTGTGGGATCGATAACTAGGACTCCACTAGAGCCCTGTATTACTTGAACGATACATATACTTGTGTTTAAAATTGTGACTTTTACGATAAAATTTAAATATAAAATTATAAAAGTAAACCTCGTACATCAAGTTTTTGAAGTCATTTACCAGAAATTAAATTTTATAAAAAGTGGTATCAAATTCTTGTATTTTAAAGCATATTAAAAGTTGCATCGCATCATTCTCTTTGAAGTATTTAAATGCCCTGACATGTGTTTTAAGTGCAGCCGGGAATGACGAGAAGACCCACCAGGTACGCTTTTATTTTATTGCAATTTATTTACCTGCGCTGTACTTTCTTTCTTGCAAAACTTGCATGTTAAACAACAATGTCACCCTGCATGAAAACTGAAACTATTAGGATTGCCACAAAACTGATACCCAAAATTAAATTAAAAGTCACTACAAGATAGAATTCATCACCACAACATTTAAAATATAAGACAACTCAAAATTTAATCACAAACAGAACAATAGAACTACAATTACAACTAAATTAAAACGTCTCATTGGATGATCGGGAATCCCTCGGATGATGTAACCCACATGTTGCTAATGAGATTTCCCACGGTCTAAACGAAAGTGTGGAACTCATTCAGTTGAGTTTAGCAAATTCATTTGGACTAAGTGAATTCGGTGAAAATAACGGTGTCGGGATGATGGAACCGTGGGATCTTAACCGGTGTTGTTATAATCAACTTTAAGATTCCCCTAATAAAATGTTAAGACATCTGAACCTTAAGACTTCTCTAAACCAAAATACTTCTCTCATCTCTTGATTTCCACTTTCTAAAACTAAACCTTCAGCAACCACGAGGAGCTCGGAGCAAGCACGATGGACAGCACGGTGGACTGCGTCAGCCTTACTTCCTTAGAATTAAATAACCAAGCCATATGAATTCTGAGGTTGTTTGCCTAGTGCAACATAAATCCTCATTTCTCTTTAGGCATTTGCATAAGTATGTTATGCAATTTAAGCCCTAAACTCGTTTGAGGACTCCGAGGTAGTTGTTTGGTATGACATAAACCCTCACATCTTCGAGGCTATTTGTATGATCACATCATACGGATATAAGTCCTAATTAATTAAAATTGGCAGGATTGAAACATCAAATGATTCCCCCTAAATTGAAGCCGAACCAAAAGATAGTTTGGGAAGTTGTCAAGACTCTTCTTGGATCCTCAACTTATCCTACTTTTCTTCCGTTGGATTCCTAAAATAAAATATTCCAAATTTGATCTATTCCCTATTGTATTTTCCAAAATCAAATCCTTTGAAAACCTTGAACTTTGAAATTTTTGAAGGCAAAACCACCGATCCTTATCGAGAGTTTTCCTAAGTAACTTCGGTTATTTATGATTTAATTAACTATAAGGGCTTGCCTTTATAGGGAATTTGAGAACCCAGGTAATATAAACCTTACTTAATTCCTTTATATTAAGCAGGGGAACTTGTCGGCTTATAAAATTGGTTCGCAGACCAAACGGATGTCACAAATCTTTTAGTTTATTTAATCGAGCCCCGTCAGTAGGCAGTGTATCTATTTTTCGGGATAGGTACACGATTTGTGATGTGATGTTCATTTATGTAAACTATTTGGGATGTGAGATCAGTTTAATTTCATATCTTAAAATTTTCAAACTTAAAAATTATTTTCAAAACAAAAATATTACTTTTCAAATTATATATATTTAAATTAAATTTAAAATATAAAGTTCATCGACAATTTCTGTAGGCGACTCCCTTTTCAAAACACTCAACCTAAAAATATGCCAACAATTTCTGGCAACTCCGCTGAGGAGAATTTTCTCTCCATTTGGATCAGATGGTTTTACTTTCATAAATCGGTAGTAAGTCCATGCCCCTAGTGGATCAAACTATCATTCTTCCATTGACGTACATTGCTCATTTCTGTCTTGGATGGGTATAGTCAACTCCTTTGGATTCTGGAGCCACTGTTTAGACAACCCTAAACAGAGAGGTTTTGGAATCCTCTTGTTCACCTCCTGAGTCGAGGTGAGACCCCCAATAGGTGTGGTTTAAGACCAATCTACCGAATCGAGATTCTTACGGGAATTACCTTTCCTATGTTCAGAATAAGGGTCCCGCAGCTTTCTCTCTCTTATGATTAATCCTACTCTTAATCAAATCTTTATCAACTTTCTATTTCCTGAATGCCTCTATTAACTACGAACGAAATAAATCCATGAAATCTGAAAAGCTTTACAAAATAAACAAACAAAATCAAAATGAAATTAACAAAAACTTGTTCGAACTTTGCCTTGAATCTTCTTTCTTTCATCCAAAAGATCGTTGTGACGATAAGGGAAGTATAGGGTAGCTCTGACGTCCCGAATCTTTTCTGCAGAAGATGTCTGCACCGAAGCTGATCTTCTGCTTCGCTACTGAAACTGACTTGACAATCAACTGGGATGGACTGCTTGACAACGTAGTCATTCGATTTGGACAAGGGACCAGACGGACATTAAGTTCGGGGACATCATTGTCGCGTTACTGAAGTCTAAGGCACCTGAATCTATGGAACCCATAGTGGAGTTCAGCTTGAAGTCGACTCAAGAGTTTCCTCCCCTGAAGAGGGTCCCAACTGGAGGGAACACCTTTGCCCGTAAAAGATTGGCCGTCAAAGCTAACAGGATTGCCTCCCGAACTATTGTCGCTACCCCCACTGGTCTAGTCATCAATGCACCTACCCCTGCTAAATGGAAAGGCAAGGAAATCCAGACCAGTGATGAGCCTGTTACCGTGGAGGGTACGACTTTTGCTGCGATACCAACCGTCTTCGAGATAGGGTCCAGCTCAAGGATGGCACCCTTGACTAAGTCTCAGAGAAGGAATAAGAACAGAAGAACGGCTAAAGCCAAAGCCACTGAGATTTCCATTCCTGAGGAAATTCCAGAGTAAGAAGAAGAACTGCTAGAACTTTCACCCCTGTTGGAAGGGAACAGATTTTACCCACTTTCTACCACTCCTGAGGAAGAAAGTGCTCAGAAGATCGTTGTCGCGTTACCCCGACCGGCATATTATGATGAGCATAAAGGAAGAAGAACAAGAAATACATCGCTCACTCGATTACGGACGATAATCGAGAAGTTGGCGAGGAAAGATAATTGCTCTGTGACTGAGATCCTGAGAAGGATGGGGAGAATACCTGCCAAGGCACGTCTCAGACCGAGGGTACTTCCCCTACCGTTCAAAAGGAACTTCCGCCAAAGAAGAGGAAACTGAGTAGCAGAAGGTTACCTGCTGTGGTATCTGGCCCGCATCTTAGTAGGCACACCACCTTCCAACCGACCGCTGATGAGTCATCCGGCTCTAGGCACCCAATCTCAAAAAGGATGGTGTGGTGATCTAAAGTCGCAGAGCCAATACCGACAGAGCAACTAGAAATGAGAAGTTCTGATGTCGAGTCCAGAGCTAAGAGGAGTACTGCCGTCTCAGAGATGACTCCAGAGGATGAAGTTCACCAACTGCAGTCTACCAGTCGTAGGACCGTTAGAGGAAAGTCACTCGAGGTCACGCTGGAAAGGTTAAGATCAGATATTCAGCAGTTAGCCAAAAAATAGAAAGAAAGATCAGAGAATGAAGAAGACTTTTCAGGATAAATGGACGAGGATATCACTGAGATCAACATGGTCGAGACCCAAGCGTCGTCAGCCCTACTGGGAGCTCCTGCAGGTACAGAAGGAGACAACCGAGAAGTAATGAGACTCCATCCCCTGGAAAAGGGCGATATAATTCATCGAATGGAAAAGAAGATGGAAGAGATGGCGGCTGCTCTAGCCACGCTTCAGAGTCAGCCTCAACCCCCAAATGAAACACCTCCGGAGGTCATTCACATTGCGGATGGAGGAAAAGAAGTCACATCCGTCAATGGAGACGAGCAACCGAAGAAGGATTCCACTCAAAGTTTAATACCGGAAAAGGACATTAAGAATATGATAGAACAGCAGGTGAGAGAAGCCTTAGCCTAATCCAAAGGCTGGGCATTGATTCTGAAGGGTATACCATACCCCGAAGAGTTTGATTCCGTGCAATACCCTAAAGGCTTCGTACCACCTCTGTTCAAGACTTTTGATGGAACAGGAAACCCTTGACAGCATGTTGAACACTTCAGCGCAAGTTGCTGCAACGCGGGGGGTAGCGACGCTTTGTTGTTCCGCCAGTTTATCAGCAGCCTTCAGGAATTGCCTTTGACTGGTATGCGGAGCTACCCAACGGCTCGGTAAAGACATTCACAGAATTAGAAAACCTATTCGTGAAACGGTTCACTGGAGCTCAGCACCACATCACCATCGGTGATCTTGTGGTCGAGCAATAGAAATCAAACAAAACTTTGGTGGACTACATACTGCGATGGAGGAATTTAAGCATGAAATGTGAGCCGCAGCTCTAGGAACAGCATGCCATTGGAATTCTGCTAAAGAGTATTCACGGTCCGATAGCATTTCTCCTTAAGGGATTTACCATTAAGACATTCGAGAAATTGCTCAGCAAGGCCACGAGTCTACAGGAGGAAGCGAAACAACTCAGCTTCACCGATAAGACCGATAAGCAGAAGCCCGTTAGAGCCTTAGAGAAGAAGTCCGGGACCATCGCAGCGGTAGAAAAGGGCAAGCAACCGATGCAAATACGGATGGAACTACCTCAGCAGAACTATCAACAACCTCCGCCAAGTTATCAACCGCCTCAGCAGAACTATAGAACTATCAACCTTCGCGGAAGTATGGCCAGCATTCATCTCAGAAATACAACTAGCAGCCAGTTCAGCAAAAGCGTAGCTTGACAGAACTCCTGAAAAAAGACTACCCCTTCAAGATGAAGCAGCTGGCAAGTTGTTCTGTAGTCTGATCAAGAAAGACGGATTCCAATTGCTAGAGCCCAAGAAACCAGAGGATGTGGACAAGAAAGATCATCTGATGTACTGCCTTTACCACCAGATGATTGGACACAAGATAGAGGACTGCTTCACTTTCAATAACTGGCTCGAGAACAACCTTCTGTAGGGGAACATAACGATCCCAAAAAAATACATGAAGGAACCTAAAAGCGGAGGTTCTGTTAATGTTATTTCGGTTGATCCTATTGTTCTGATAGACCCGTACACAACCAACGATGGATGGAGTACTGTTTGATGAAGTCTTCGAAGAAAATATCTAATCACATTCAAACCGCTTCGATGCGTGCTTCAATTCAAAGTTCGAAACCTGCCAAGCCGGCACTATCAATTGCAATCGAGGAACCGCCCCAGAAGGAGGAGAAGATCGTAGAAGAAAATAAGACCGAGGCTCTGAAGGGTAGAGTAGGGCTGCTTTTCCTAGGATGTTTGTTTCTGATTCGAGGAAGAAATCCCTCGAACCTCTGACTCTGTATGAATATTTGCTTGCCCCGGCGGGATCTTATAATGATAAGAGTTATGGTGTTGGCTACGTTTTGACCGCTTCTAACGATTACATAACTGATGACAACCAACTTAATCCGAGTATCGATTTCGAAACGAATAACAATTCTCAAATCATACAAAACCTCGACGATAGCGTTAACGAAGAAGATGTCAGCGGAAGCGATTGCGATGGTTTGGAAGATGGCGAACTCGTCTTTGAATTCTAAGGATCTCATATCGCGATTGAGCTAGAATTCTCAAATCACGAAGTGACTCCAGAAGAATCTGTTGCTCCAATTCAGAAAGAAGAAGCACCAGCTAATTTAGAGACATATTTGGAAGAGATAACAGAAGTCAACCTCAGAAGAGGAAACGTTTTACCCCCGAGAATGAGTCCGAAAGATAAAGGAAAGCAGGTGGTTGTTCAAGAAGAGTCAACCCCAGCAGAAGAATTACCCGTTATGGAAGAAGTTGAAAGACCAAACAATAAAGTGGAGTATAACGTGCTAGCCCATCTTAGGAAGTTGCCCGCCAAACTGAGCATCTACGATGCTTTAATCCTTTCAAGGGAGATGAGAGAAGCTCTGATCAAGGCCTTACTTGATCCAGAGATTTGCTTAGCTCAAATGGCCGGTAACTCCTTAGACGAGGTTTGCTCGTTAAGAGAACAGTTTGGTGTTACTTTCACGGACAATGACTTGCTACTTAAGACAGCTGATCACAACCGACCCTTGTACATTTCAGTCGCCATCGGAAAGTTCACGCTCTCTAGGGTGTTAGTTTATCCGGGAGCATCAATCAATATAATGAACCTTCAGACGTTGGCATACTTGGAAATTGATGCCCGCGATTCCAAGCAGACAAAATGTTACTAAGAGGCTTCAACCAGAAAGGAGAAAGAGCTCTTGGATCAATAACACTGTCTATGAGGATCGGTGACTTAGCAAGGACAACCGAAAAATTCTATATAATTGACTCTTAAACATTGTTCAACGCTCTACTGGGCCGACCATGGATCCATGAAAACCGGATGGTGTCGTCGTCTCTACACCAGTATATAAAGTATTATGAAGGAGGACAAGAACAGTGCATCAAAGGTGACTTGCAACCGTTCTCCGTGCACAAAATTGGAATACATGAAGATGCTGCCCACCACGCATCTCCGAAGAAAACAATTTTCTCCAGAAATGCCATGCCGAATGAAATAAAAGAAACTCAAGACGACGAAGAACCTGGAATTCTATTTCAACAATTACTCACCACTCCCTTACGGCGAGATGGTGAAGGTTTCTCCAGAGCTCGCATTCGAGGTCGAGGCCGGGGACGAGGTCGAGGTAGAAACGGTAGAATATTTGAACAAAAGAATCCAGTTATTAAAGTTGATTGGGAAGACAATTCCAAAGAAGAAGAAAAAGAAATAAAAAAAGAAGCAGCAATAATAAGTCAGTAGAAATCTCAGTTCAAGATCTCGCTAGAAGATGAAAAGAATGAAGAATACAGAGCAATGTACGACAAGATTAACCAATATGTACAGACTATGACCCTAACCCCGATCTACCCTAGTAAAGTTGAGGGTATGGTGGTCAAGGAAGTACATGATGGAGGTGCTAAGCCAATCAAATTATACTGAGGTGCTTCTTCTTCTAAAACTGAAAATGATGTAAAACTTGAGGATGTTGCTTCATCTAAATTAATGGAATTGCCTTTTGAGTGGTATTCTCCCTGTGTTCAAAATTTGATACAACATGGTGTCTTACCTAAGCAGTGGTTAAAAGATCAATCACAACGCTTTGAAAAGTTATGGAGTAATTCCAGCCGACCCCCAACTCAAAGCATGGTCTCGGATTCGGCACGGTAGGGCCAGCTGATGATTCAGAATTTTGCTTGGTTGTCACTTGCGAGTCTAATGAAGACTGCCTAGAAGCTTCAGATGATCTCGAGGACTTGCCAATTGGAGATGCTCCACATGAATTTGAATAAGAAATTAAATCTACAATAGACAAGTTAATGGAAGTTAACTTAGGTACTAGCGAATAGCCTAGGCCGACCTTTGTTAGCTCCTTACTCAATAAAGACGACTCCGAAAACATGATCAAGCTATTAATGGAATTCAAGGACTGTTTTTCTTGGAGTTACAACGAAATACCAGGATTAGCTCCAGAAGTCGCAGTTTACAGGCTAGGAGTGGATCCCACTGCTGTTCCAGTCAGACAAGCTCCGAGAATAATGCGTCTAGAAATCGAACAACAGGTAATAGCTGAAGTTAAGAAGCTAATCGACGCTAAATTTTTCCGTGAAAAACAATACCCGACTTAGTTAGCCAACGTAGTACCATTCAGAAAGAAGAACGATCAGATCAAATCTGCGTGGATTTCAGAGATTTGAACAAAGCATGCCCAAAGGACGAGTTCTCGATACCAATTCCAGAAATAATGATCAGCATCGCTTCGACACACAAAATCTTCTCATTCATGGATGGATCATCAGGATACAACCAGATAAAGATGGCACCAGAAGATGAGAAGCTCACAGCCTTTAGATGCTAATCAGAGTGTACTACTATACAGTGATGCCTTTCGGATTGACGAACGCAGGAGCAACATACCAAAGAGCAATAACAAGGATTTTTGATGATCTCATTCACAACAAAGTCGAGTGCTACGTGGATGATGTGATCATCAAAAGCAAACTAAAAGAAGACCACATGTATTATTTGAGAATTATTTTCAAGCGATTAAGACAATTTAATCTTAAGATGAATCTCCTGAAATGCGCCTTCAGCGTTACCTCTGGGAAATTCTTAGGATTTGTTGTCCGACATCGCTAAATTGAAATCGATCAGGAGAAGATTAAATCTATCGTAGAAATGTCGCCTCCAAAAACTTTGAAACAACTACGATCCTTTCAAGGGAAGTTGGCATATCTTCGAGGCTTTATTTCTAATTTGTCAGGTAGGTGTGAGCCCTTCTCGGCATTAGTTAAAAAGGATGCCAAATTCGTTTGGGAAGAAAAATACCAACGGGCCTTCGAGGGCATTAAACAATATTTAATGACACCTCCTGTCTTAGCAGCCCCAGTCTCGGGTCGACCGTTGATACTTTACACCACGACTTTAGACGACTCCCTTGGAGCCCTGCTAGCCCAGGTCAATGATGAGGGTAAAGAAAACGCTCTCTACTACTTAAGTTGTCGTCTAATTCTGACGAAAGTAAAGTATCCTCCTATTGAGAAGCATTGTTTGGCCCTGATCTTCACCTCTCAAAAGCTCAGGCATTACATGCTTTCTCATAAGGTGAACCTTATTTCAAAGTTTAATCCATTGCAATATTTGATGACCATGACCGACGCTTTCTGGTAGACTTGCTAGGTGGCCGATGATACTATTGCAATTCGATATAACACTCGTTCATCTTCGTGCCATAAAGGGACAAGTCCTAGCAGACCTCCTCGCAGCACACCCTTTACCGGTAGAATCGCCTCTCAACGATGATTTGCCAGACGAGCAGATAATGAGCCTAGAAGACCCCGATGATCAACGTTGGGAAATGTACTTCGACAGAGCATCCTCAGCACAACGAGACGAAGAATTACAAATGATAGTGCCTGGTAAGGCAGGAATCGGACTAATCTTTATAACACCAGAGCGGAGAAAGTTAAGGTACTCCTACCATTTAACAGAACCGTGTACAAACAACGAAGCAGAATATGAAGCTCTTATAGCAGGACTAGAATTAACCATTCAAATGGGTATAACAGATATGAACATCTACAGTGATTCGCAGTTGATCATACAGCAGGTTACAGGACAGTACAAGATTCTGAAACCAAGACTCGAGCAGTACTTTCAGTATACAACGAAGTTGCTAGAGCAGATTCTGAATGTGACGATATATAAGATTCCCAGAAAAGAAAATACCCTTGCAGATGCTTTGGCCTGACTTGCAAAAGAATTCACGTGTTTACAGGAAGAGTCAGTTGCAGTGACAGTATAGGGACGACAGGTCTTATCGCAGATTGACATAGACACTTTGCGAAGACTGAGAAATGAAGAAACTGTTGCAGTAGTGGCTGAAACTACAAAAGATTGGCGGTAGCCATTAATAGACTACCTGCAAACAGGAAACCTACCAGACGATAATTCGTTAGCTCATCAGATCAAGAAAAGAACTCTGTCATACGCCTTAATAAACAATACGTTATACAGAAGGTCTTTTGATCAGATGTGGCTAAGGTGCTTGAGCGAGTCCGAGGCTCGTGAAATTGTTAAAGAAGTGCACTCAAGACTTTGTAGCGCTCATCAGTCAGGTCCGAGAATGAAAATGAAAATTAAGAGACTAGGGTACTACTGGCCCTCAATGATGACCGACTGCATGAAAGTTACCAAAAGTTGTCACCAGTGCCAAGTGCATGGAGTGGTTCTACATCAACCTTCAAATGTGCTACATCCGACAATCGCGTCATGGCCATTTGAATTATGGGGCACATATATTGTGGGCCCGATAGAACTGCCTTCTTCAAGAGGACATCGTTTCATTGATGCTGCGACAGATTACTTTTCAAAGTGTGTAGAAGCAGTACCGCTCAGAGAAGTGAAAGCACATCACGTGTTACAGTTCTTCAAGAATCAAGTTGTCTACCATTTCGGGGTACCGCACAGAATTATCTCAGATAACGGGACCGCTTTCAAAAGCACAAAGATCAATAATTTTGTCAGAAGGCACGCGATAGATTGGCACTATTCGATGATCTACTACCCGAGAGCGAACGGCTTGGCCGAGGCTTTTAATAAAACTCTCGTCCAAATCCTAAAGAAAACTTTGGACGACAACAAGAGAAATTGGTACGAGAAGTTTTTAAAAGCCTTGTGGGCATACAGAACAACTTTTAGAACCCCTACTCAGTCTACACCTTACGCTCTAGTGTACGGGTCCGAGGCCGTCTTGCCTTTGGAGGTTCAGCTTCCGTCACTTAGAATTGCAGTCGTAAATAGGATCACTACAGAAGAGAACGCCAAATTACGACTTGAAGAATTGGAAATCTTGGAAGGAAAACGACTTTCAGCGCAGCAGAATCTCAAACTGTATCAAGCCAAGATAATTCAGGCCCACGACAAACTGGTCCGCCCAAGAAAATTCAAAGTTTGTGAATGAGTTCTCGTTCTCAGAAGACCTATTCTTGCACACCGCAAGATAGGAGGTAAATTTAAACTGACTTGGGAGGGACCGTTTGTAGTCGAGAAAGTCTATTTGGAAGGCTTTTACCAACTCGTGGATTGCCGTGGAGAGCGACCAATGCTTCCCTTCAACGGACGATATCTAAAGAAGTATTACGCGACGTGATGTTTCGAGGAGCAGACCTTTCGCTCATAGAAGCACCGGCGTGATAATTGTGTGCAACTGGGCCCAAACCCAAAATAATAATAATAAAAACCTTAAAAGCAAAATTCAAAAGAAATTTTCTCAAATAATATAAAAATTGAAACTTGTTCCAATTTCAAAACTACAAATCAAATCTTTCCCTCTTCTAATAAAATTAAAAAATAAAATAAATTACAATAAATTTAAAATTCTTATTGTTCTCATTCTTCTTTGGTTTGGCCCCTGATCCCTTCCTTGTTTTTGCAGAAAGATGTCGAGCGGGAGGCTGGTCCTTTATTTTAAAGATGGCGTAAGTCTTGCACTTAACAAAGAAGAGCTGAAAGTTGGTGTTGTGATTGAGGTTGACTCAGACTTTGCACAGATGAAGCTAGAATATGAAGAAACTGCTTGGACTACTGTAGACCTCGGGCAGTCCCATGGAAAGACAGTGATGAAAGTCAGCGATAAGGTTCAGCACACTGCAAACCAGAAAGGGAAGATGAACGCGATTGAAGAAAATAAAATGAAATCTGTGATAACTGCCGTAGGAGGGAAGCTTGTCAGTGTCGTCCCTACCGAAATCCAGGAGGAGAGAAAAGCTACTCTGACCCCAAGTCAAAGAAGAAACAAGAACCGTCGTATTCACAGAATGCTAAAGAAATTGACAGAAGAGCAGAACCAGGAAGAAATTCTGATGACCACAGCAGCTGCCCCAAGGAGGCCAGTCCTAAGGAGCACCATTGCAGAGGTTGTTCCAGAGGAAGTTACTACAGAGCCTGCACATGAGACAGTGATGATTCTAGGAGAACGTGCTGGCGTGGAGCCATACATCCCACAGTACGTCACTTGACCCCGACAGCTCCAGATAATTTCAGAGCACGAGTTGGAGATGATCCAGAGGGTTCGGAAACATGATTTTGAATACTTTTAGAGAATCTGAGGCAAGTATGTCAACATCCTGGAAGGGCTAGAGTTACATACGGATGTCTTCTTTCACTACGAGCAGAGTGAGATTGTGGACTACGTCTTCGAGCTGAAGAAGTAGGGTCGTACAGGACGACTACGAAGCTAGACCTACTCCGAGCTGAAGAAATGGAAACGAGGCAAGGGGAGGATTACCATCCAGTTCGGATGCTGCTACAACTTTGCCGACGATAAGAAAGGAAACCCACCAGGGATACTCCGCTATGATGAAGTGGATCCAATGCTATTGCTGATTAAAAAAATGATAAAAAGGATGGTGGCTTGGTGAGTCTTACCCGCTGATTGCATACCGAATAGTTGTATAATCAACATTTATGCAGAAGGAAACTGCATTCCACCTCACGTGGACCATCACGATTTTGTGAGACCCTTTTGCACAGTTTCCTTCATCAACCAATGCAACATCATGTTCAGGACAGAACTCCGGATAGACGGCCCCCGAGATTTCCAAGGGCCAGTAGAGATACCTCTACCGGTAGGCTTTGTCCTCGTACTACAAGGAAATGGTGTAGATGTGGCAAAGCACTGCATACCAGGAGTTCCTTACGAGTGGGTCTTCATCACCTTCAGAAGGATGGATGAGAGCAAGATTGTGGTCTACTTCCAGCCAGATCCAGAATTAGAGAATTTGCAGCCATACGAGCTGTAAGCTACATAGTAGTAGCACACCTCTAATGCACACTTACGTGGGATTCCTCTCCAGAAAGTGGCTTAGAAGGTGATGTTATTACCTATGCAGTTTACTTTTTCAGACATGGAGGAATCAAACAGACAATTTTGTCAGACGACATGAAGATATCAGTACAGTCTGTGTTCAAGATATACATGGATTTTGTAAAAGTCTACTTTCATAAAGATGTCATCAGAAATGTTTTGATGGAATCACCTAATGTACTTTCGACATTTTTAATGGAAATGACTATGTCGTATTTTGCCTTCAGTTTTGTGCAATTGACTGCAAACACCAAAATCTGACTTGATTTAAAGAAAAGTTGAACGAAGATCGATTTGAATGAAATATAACAGAAAAAATGGAATTCAACAAAAAAATCCAATAAAATAATAATAACAAAATGAAAATTCAAATTCAAAATCTAAATAAAACACAAAACCAAAGCTCAAAGCAAATCAACTCAAAATCTCAAATTGCAAACAAAAGAAATGAATGAAAATCCAAATCAAAATGAAATTTCAATCGAAATGAAATTTGAAGATCAAAACAAAATCAAATCACTAAAAACAATGAAAACGAATTCCCGAATCTGAAATCCTCAACCTCCCGTTGTACTCAAAATCTTTTCGACTCCCCGCGATTTATTTTCTCTCTTGAGAAGGTCGATTGAGTCTACTGACACAGAACCACGAAATTTTTTATTTGGTTCTGATGGCATGGATTCACATCCTTTGCCAAAAAATCAAACTTTAATCAACTCTCTCGGGATGTGAAACACTTTCATGTCTCATTCCAATCTTCTACTACACAAAAATTTCCACAATATCTTCAAAAAATCAGATCAAATACTAAATTTTAGGATTGGTACCTAAATTCCAGTTCCCATACTTCTGAGGCTGGTACCCAACTTCCAATTCTCATTTCGAGATCGATACTCAAGTTTCGATTCTCTTCTTTGAATGTCCACCAAATTTGCATCCTTATGAGAAACTTGTCCGCATTCTAATCCTCTGAGCTAGGTATAAGACCGACAAGGCATCCTATTCTCTGAGCCGCCAACTTCGTATCCTTCTGAGAAACTTATCCGCATTCTAATCCTCCGACGTAGGTATAAGACCGACAAGGCATCCTATACTCGATGACCGCCAATCTCGCACTCTCTCCGAGAACCTTTTCCGCACTCCAGAAATCTCGGGATCAGTACTCAAATTCTGATTCCCATCCTGAGGGTTAACGTAATGTCCTGAATGGTAGTCATTTCCTCGAATAGATCCAGGTCGGACGTAATGTCCTGAACGGTTACCCAAGCTGGTATAGTCTTTTCTTGAGGTCGGTACCTAAATTCCGACTCTCTTTCTGAAATTGATACCTAAATTCCAGTTCTCATTCTGAGATCAGCACCTAAATTCTGATTCTCATCCCTTTCGAGACTGGTACCTAAATTTTAGTTCTCATTCCGAGATCAGTACCTAAATTCTGATTCTCATCCCTTTCGAGACTGGTACCTAAATTTCAGTTCTCATTCCGAGATCAGTACCTAAATTCTGATTCTCATCCTCTCAGGGTCGGTACTTAAATTCTGATTCCTACTCCGAAATTTCAGTCCTCACCCCCTTTCCGATTTAAACTCTACTTTTGTCAATTCCAAACTCCCTTTCAATTCTAATCTCAAATCAACTTCAATCAAAAATTCAAAATCCAAAATCAAATTTCAACCAACTTCAAAATTAATCATAAACCAAACTTTAATCAAACTCCCAAATCAATCTCAACCAATCAAAAAAAAATTCAAAATTCACAATCAAAATTCAAAATTCAAAACCAACCGAAAGATTAAAATTAAAATTGAAATTTCAAACTTCAACCTTAATCATCTTGAATTCAATCAGCTTGAAACTTCACCTCTTCATCCCCAGCGAGAGTTCTGGAATCTTCAGCTTCAGAGATTTACATGAAACTCCCCAGCGGGAACCTTATCTTTTTTCTGTTATGTTCCAAGTGTATAGGCTTAGAATGTTTGTGTTGCTCGATTGATCTCTTCAGTAAACGCCAATACGCACGGTGTGCTTGGTCAGCACACCACACCTATTAGGGGTCCACTTGTGGACCTCATTTTTGGTGAGGTTTTTTCTTTTCTCTTAGTTCTTAAGATCTAGCAATAGGACTTCTCCTTAACTATCTTAGAGGACTAGAATTGGGACCCACCCTTTTAGCAATTCAGCCACTTCTTGACTCCTCTTAGGACCCCACTTGAATGGTTGAAAACTTCTAAATCACCTTAGAAGGTTAAAACCACCATATGGGCAACCAATAGTTAGTTCATATAGGATTGTTTGGACTTAGGGTGACCTTGGGTGACTTGAGCTTCTCTTGCACACACACACATCCCTAAGCCACTTAACCCAAACCTTGAACCCTTGCCTTTCTACCCTTTATGAAAATCACATTACTGAATCCAAGCCACTAATCTTTGATTATGATGGCTAAGGTCAATATGTGAAGGATCATAAAGTGGTTACCATTTGGCTAGACTTGGTCCCAAAGTGGTTGGACTTGGCTAAGTCCATGGCTCAAGCTTCTAAACCCTGATTCCATTTCAAATCACTTCTGCTTAATTTTGACCCCACTAAAATGGTCTCATTCTTCCTTATTTGAAACCCCATTCATTTTGCCAAAATTTCTGGTTTTGACATTGGGTCCCCTAAACTCACCCAAAATTACCCAAATTGCCCCTACAACCACCAAATCATCCAAAAATTCCCAAAAATTACCCAAAATTCCTAAAATTCCTAAAAATCATTTTAAAACAATTCCCACCTTTTAAATCTACCAAAATACCCTAATACCCTCAAAATAACCTCCAAATACCCTAAATACCCCTTTTAACCACAAATTTCAAAAATTCCAAAAACTTCCAAAATATCCCAAATGTTCCCCATTTCATTTTGTTCAACTACACCATAGCCCAATTTTGTCAAATTAACTCACTTTCAACCCAAAATCCCAACTTGGCTCATTTAACCCAAGTGGACCCAATGTCAAACCAAATCAACCCAATTGACCTCAATTTTGCCCAAATTCAATTCTAAACTTTAATTCAACATCCACAATACCAATTTAAACCAAATCCAAGCCCAATTTGATTCACATTTAAATTCAATTTCAACTTAAAACCTAAAACCCCAATTTTGGCCTTATGACCAAAACTTACCCTAATCCAGCCCAATTCAACTCAATTTTTCCCCAAATCAACTCTAAACTCTTCCTAATACATCCCTACACCAAACACAACATCAATTGACCCTCAATTTAAACTCAAACCCTACTCAAAATACCTTTGAAAGCAAAATCCCCAAATTTTCCCTAAAGTTGTCACCTACCCCTAATTCCCAAAATTGAATCCCCTAAACCCAAAATTTCCACCCAATTTCTATCTTAAACCTTTCATAATAATATTTTGTAACATTTTGAACCATCAATTAGCCTTGAACCAAACTCTAGCCAATCCTAAACCCAACCTAAGCCATGGTGCCCAAATTTAACCAAAACTCCAAAATCCTCCAAATTGAAACTCCAAATGATCTCCAATCCACTTCATGTCTTCTTGAAAAATCTTCCTTACAATCATTTACACAATATTGATCAATAAATTTGATCCAATTCAAACCCAAACTCAAGTTATCCCAACTCAAACCCAAGTTAACCCAAGTGGACACATGAACCAAATTGAACTTAATTAAACCAAAATTGATCAAACCAACCCCTTGGCTGCCAACCCTAGACCTCCTAGGGAGAGTTTAACTTGACCCAACCTATGCCCCATGAGCCATGGACCAATGGTCCACCACTTTAGACCAAGGGACCAAGCCACATGGCTAAAGCCATGTCCCATCTCTAATCCCCCTTAAGTAACCTCCTCTGCCAAAATTAATTTAAGTAAACCTCTCCCCTACTCCTCCTCAGCCTGCCCAGCCGCCTGACCGTCCTTGCCAGCCACCCCAGCCACCGGAACAGGCACGCCCGAGCGACCCCTTGTCCTTGAAACCCAAAATTTGGGCTTGGCAGTGGGCAATCCCCTCACCAGCCACCTTGCCTGCACTGCCCTCACCCTGAGCGGCCTAAACCACTCATTGCCTGGCCCTGAGCTCCCCTCTCCGGCCATGGCTATAAAATCCCCTCCTTTCGGCCATGAATCAAGTGCTGAAACTCCCCTCACATAACTCCTCCAAACTGCTCCCAGAGTTCCTCCTAGCCAAGAGAAGTTCATCCCCACTGTCCTCCTGCCCTAAAATCCTCTGGCTGAGCTCAATTTCTCAGTCGAAAATCAGGCCAGAAACAGGACATCCCCAGAACCTCCACCAAAATCAAATTAAACTCACCCACACCTTCCCAGCACCAAGAGAAGGAGTTCCCCAGTGAAAGCCCCCTCTCTAAACCACCCAATTGTTCTATCGGCCAGAGCTCGAAATCGGGTCTAATCACTTTCATAGCCAAACAGTTCACCAGCACTAGAGGCTCAATCTGTAGGCTCCTTGGACTCCAACAAATGTGTCGAGCACATCCAATTAAGGCTTCACCTCTTGGACCAAGGTTTGGAAACCCCTCTTGCTCCCGAGCTTCCAGAGATTCTCCATTTTAATTCATTCGATTTTGGTGCATGTTAGCCGTATGGATTTGTAGCCCTTGCTTAGACGAACACATAGAATCAAACCCCATGCGATTTGGTTAAGAATTGAGGGAGAGATTAGTTCTAGAAAACGTGTGGTTGCGGGTTCACACCAGGCGGAGATGGTGACACAGAGCCGTCCGATCGCGCATGTATCGGATGAACGGCAGAGATCGAGCCGGATGAAGCAGCGGAACGGAACCGCGGGTCGCGTGGCTACCAAATCAGATGGCGGTGCCGAATAAAACCTCGCCGCATGGAGCATCGGGTCTGCCTAGGTTGAGGGGGCGCCGCGTGGTTAAGTGGGAAATTAGGGATTTTTTTATTTAATTAAATACCAGAACCTTTAAAAATCCATATCTTTGCATAGAAAAATCCTAAAAATAAACTAAAAATACTCTCTTGCTCAGTGAACAGAGGAGATTAATGTGGAAAGAGAATTAATTTATTTTGTTAAGTATTTGATTTTTAATTAATTTAATACTATTCTGAATATTTTAATTCTCCACTCACACACACAACTCACCATGGCATGAGACCATAGGGCTTTTGTAGCCTCTGATCTTGGGGACATTACCTGAATTGTTTAAGGCCAGAGGCTATCTCTATTTTAAGTTATCTATTTTTCAAATTTATGTGCTTGTTTTGGTAATTTAATTCCAACAATTAGCATGTTGATTAATAAAATCTAGAAAAATTAAGGGAAGTATCTCTAGACTAGAGGACCCTAGTAAAATTGTAAGTTGGCTTAACTCATTTAAATGAACCCTAATTTGGCCAAAACTCCAAAATTAAGATTAAATTAATTTGAAATAACCACTCATTAAAATAACAAAAAATTAAATCTCTACTGATCTTTAGGGTCAGAGGCGTCTCGCATAAAAATTTGAAATCAATTGAAAATGATTTAACCCACTAAATGAACTATTTAAATCACATGGCCACTTTTAAACTTTAAAAATTCATAAAACCCAAAATACATTTCAAAAATTCACCCAATTAGTTTTAAGGCCTCTCTGAGATCAGAGGAACCTAATAAAATTAAAATTGAAATTTTTCTAAAATTTTCATTTTTAACCCAATTTTGAATATTTTAATAATTAAGAAATAATAAAAATCACAAAAATAATAAAATTCACAAAAATGTCATATTTGGCCTCATAATCACTTAGGAACCAACCAAAAATTTTTCCTAAGACAGTAGGTAAAGATATTGAATTTTAAAAGCTTAATGCAATTTTTAATATTAAAATAGATTTTTCAACCTTTCACACTAAAATAATTCTGAAAATTTAAAGAAAAATCAAAAAAATATAAAATTTATTTCTCTAAGTTCCTTGAGGTTAGAGAGATTTAAGAAAAATGCAAAACCTAATTTTCCATCTAAATTTTATTTTATAATTAATTAATACCCTAAAATTTGAAATAATTATAATAAATAAAATAAAATTCAAAAAATCACCAAAATTGGTCTAAGTGGTTCTCTGGTCAGTGGGAACATCCCATAATTTTCCTAAGGATAGAAACTTTATCTTGGTCATGTTGTTGAATTTTCATTGAAAACCCTTATTTTTCATTAAACTAATTATATAAATTAAATTAAAAATTGAAAATCACATTTTCTCCTCTAATGTCTTAATTGACATGTGTGTGAGGTGACATAAAAATTTCAAGTTCATTTGAGCTCAATTTAGTGAATTATGAAGTGAATATGCTTAAGAGGGCATAAAGGTAATTAAGGGATTTTAACCCTAAATAATACTTTAGGCTTAATCAAAGGGAGGGATGAACTTTTGATCCTAAATCTTCTCTTGGATGATTGAAACTTAGGGACTTAAAGAGGTAGAAACCCATTGATCACCTATAACATCGAAATGAAATCTTAATTAATTAAACCATTTAAATTTTGGAAGAATAATTAAAAATTTGGATTATTAAGATTAGGGATATGACTTAAGAAGATATCAATTCTTTAATTTAAAGTCCCTAAATGGATTAATTCAATAATATTCAACTCTTGATTAATTCTAAAAATGATGATTAAAACCAATGATTAAAAGAGAACAATCCTTAATTAAATTAAAGCTTAAAACATTAAATGATTTAACAATCAAGCTAAAATAGACCTCAAATATTAAAGCTAATTTGAAATCACTTAAAACTTAACCTAAAACAAATTTAGGGTGTTAAAACTAATCTCAGAAAAATTTACAGTTAAAATATGATAATTAAATAAAATTAAAAATCAATCTAAAATGTTATAATTAAGTTAAAACAAATTCAAATCATTAAAAATTTTCAAATAATTCAAATAACTTCTTCAACCTAAGTAATCTAAAACTTTTAAAAATCAATCTGAAATTTTATAACAAAACTAAACTGTCTTGAAGCAATGATTCAACTTTAATGATTAAATCCTTTAA